>OY735226.1:12862973-13042973 GCA_963457665.1 Thysanoteuthis rhombus | reverse complement strand
GTGTGTTTGTGATTATGAATTGTGTTACATTATATAGAAACTTATTTGAAATGATTTCGTATCATTACTCGGTTAATGTATCACTTAGCCTAGACAACGTTGATAGAATGAACAATTAAAGAAAATGGGGTTGTGGCAGGAATTGTTCAATACATACACACAGACACATACACACACATACACACACACACAAACATACACACATATATATATAATGTAAATGAAAAGAAATGTACTGTTTCTATACATAACACAATAACATAGTATCGGCGATTTTTCAACTTTGGTAATGACGAAAATGTGCTTTCATCATATGTTCGCTAAATACATTTAGAGCTATCCCTCTAGTGAACGTTTGTAAGAATTGCCTTGGGTCACAATTACTGAAAGCTTCCTTGAAAAGGCATCTCTCCCGATTAGTTATCAGTGTGTATTTCTCAAGTGTGGACATTCGGCAATACGTTTTCGCTTCGAATTTATGTCATAATGTCCACAGTGGTCAGTAGAAATGGACAATTAAAACGTCGCTGACCTAAGAGTGGCTAGAAATGGGTGGGGATCTTGAATCTACAAGTAACAGTGGTGATTACTTTTCTGATTCAACGAGTTCATTCAGACATCAGGGCTTTTATTTCAAATAATGGCTTTGGTCGGAATTGATGGACTCAATAATAGAGAGACTGATATATATATATATATATATATATATATATATATATATATATATATATATATATATATATATATAGAGAGAGAGAGAGAGAGAGAGAGAGAGAGAGAGAGAGAGAGGGGGGGAGAGAGGGATTAAAAAGAGAAAGATTAGAGAGATTAGAGATACTTGAATTAATGTTCCTTCGGGTGAAATACAGCTGATCAGTCAAAGATGTGTAATTGTTTGGATAAGGTTTGCAAAAAAAGATGGTAACGTATCGAGACAATGATCAAAGCTGCTGCTGTTGCTAACAAATTACGGAACAAATGAAGGCAGAGAACTTGACACGCCTAAAACTGTATGTTATCAAATTTAACTACAAATAATATAATTTAGGGTCATTATAAGGGCTAGTGTTAGTGTTAGGGTTGGGATTGTAATTATCAAAAAAAATATCAAATATTTTTCATAGTTGTAATACTAAAATGAATATACAAATGAAATAATTAAAAAAATGATTTCTGTTGTCATTCCTGGCAGCATTTCTCCCCACGAACACATGTAAATGAGAGGTAAACAGTCTCCTACCACCCTTTTCGCGAACCTCATCCAAATAATTACCTTAGGAGTTCTCTGTCCGTAAGTGTAGTGTTTATCAAGGCACTGGTCCAGCTAACAGAGAAGTCGGGGCTGCGAAGAGGGATCGTGTTTTTATGATTTTCTTTGAACGATTGTGTTTTTGTAGTTCTCTTTTGAGGATTGTTTTTGTGTAATTGGGGGGGGGGAATTTTTATTTTGACTTTTTTTAGGGGAATCGTGTTTTAGTTATTTTATTTGGAGGATTGCATATAGGCATTTATTTGGTATCCGGCAACTCCACCACTAAAAACTCACCTCAAATATTCCCCACTAGCAATTTAACCCGAAAATTCCCAACGAACAGTTCATCCTTATTTCGAGAGAAGAACAATTTTTTTTCAAAAGGAGTTTCCATGTCAATTTTAGATGAAGCGTTTCACGTGATAAGTTTAGTATTATTATCAACAGATCGTTTTTTACTAAACAGGGACAGTAGTTGGTTCGTCACCGGTGTTCCTACTTTCCTTGAGTTTAAGCAGTTGTTTGTATTGTGTGCATCTGAAAAAAAACCCCAATTTCTTTGTCTTTGAAAAAAAAAAGCACCTAGCAAGCCTATGACAACAAGAGTAGGGGAATTTAGTTTATTGTAATGAATATAGGATATATGGGGTTAACGATTATTTCACAGGTGGTAATAATATTATATATCCTCCCATAAGTCACCTATGGAACTCAGACATGGAACCTAACCAAGAGATCGATCCTAGAACTGAGAACTGTACAATGTGCATATGAGAGAATCATGCTCAACGTCACATCAATGTGAATTGTGGATGTTAATTTTTCTGTAATCTCATTTATTAGGCTTGACTTCGCCCAGTACAAGGCCAAAATCTTAGTTCACTCGTTAAGCATGGGCAGCACTAATGGTCAGTAGTAATACTAGCTTGCTTATCTTTACTCCCAGTAATATATATATATATACATCATAGACGTGCCGTCTGAGTACACAAGGTAAGCATTGCCAATCCTGACTAAAATTGATATTATAAAGGGTAATTATCTATCAATTTAATGACCAGGGCGATTTTTTCTGCTCTTTTTCTGTCGGCAACAATGGTATCTTCCACTTCCATTTTGCTGATAAAATATCTCTTATACACCATTCCAAACAATGGACTTGGTCAAGTGAACAAGTCCAGTCACTTTTCAATGAAATCTTACATGAAATCAATAAGACGTAAACATTTATTTACTTTCTTAACAGCTTTGGAGTAGTGGAAATTTAGATCTTAAAGTAAGTGAGAAAATTTGAAGAAACCGCTCAAACTCCACAGAAACACGGGCAGATATTTTGCCAAATAAATATATATATACATATATATATATATATATATATATATATATATATATATATATATATATATATCAACACACTATCACTCACCACAACTCACAGACCAACTACATGAAACACCCAGTTTCTTGTAACAACTTATTTTCTTGACGAGGCTTGGTATGAGCGAAAGCAAGGAATAAATCTATACCGCCAATATATTTGTCACACACATATATATATATATATATAGTTAGTTGTCTATAATCACGTGTGCACGCCTGACAGCCTCAAAAAAGTTAACTTGACATCACAGCAGCAACTAGCTGGAACCGACCTATTCATTTTTATCAGATGAAGTATTGTAAACCAGCGCTTCTCAGACAAAGAGTTGAGACGCTTCCAGGGATGGTGGAAGGAATATTGGGATTTGCAGAAACAATAACATATATTATGTAATTAGAGCTTTTTTCAAAGTCTTTATTTGTGCTTATTGTAAAATGACTCAATAATATTCATGATTTCATGATGTGAAATTTCGTTTCTGTTACATTTTAGTGATTTTTCACAGTTAGTATTTTCCATAATAAACAGTAAACACCGTTGATAATATTGTGCAAATGGGGGATGGATGTTTTTTTGTTTCTATGTTCAATTACAGTAAACATTACAACTAAAGACTAGTTGTATTTGTACCAATCGTTTTTATGACACCGAGTGAAGGGTTGCAAAAAGATTCGTCCCGTCGGTTTCAAATGCAAAAAAAAAAAAAAAAAGAATAGAGAAGCTCTTCTGCAAACCTTTATTATTAATTTCTAGTTAGTATTTACTTTCATCTTATCTTTTTTAGTTGATCTCAGGTTATGATTCTAGTTACCAGTAAAAGCAAAAATGTATGTGCTTCCAATCAATAAATCCTCGGTTGTATTTTGTTCATTTTCAGTTGTTGAGAATTTCTTTTCGGTTCTGGGGGTGCTATTCACTGCGTAACCCTAATGCTGAATTATATCATACGTCCTTCCTTTTAAAAAACACGGGAATTCATACGAAAATAATTAAAAATGAAAATATTCCAGAGATAATTTGTTTCACATCGTAACGTAAAACACTTCAAAGTCGTACTTTCATACAACTGACGTGAAGTTAGGGTCCAGGTCAGCATTAAAGTAAAAACGTGAATAAATTGAAAATTCGTATTCTTCCAAAACTGACATTTTCCAAAACAAAACGAGGTATTATTGATTGGAAGCACCGAACATATCTTCTGGAAGAAAGCATTATACAGGTTTCAGCTCTTAGTGGTTAAACGAATGTTGAACGTGTCCAGTCATAACTTAACTCAGGTCTTGAATCTACAACATTCAGCAAACTTTTTTCTTTCGAATTTTCAATTTGTCGTGGTTTTTTACGAATAAATACATTAGAGAATATACTTTCCACTGTGTTGTCAAAATTTGAAGTTAGTTTTCCCTGGGCGAAACTAAGATTTCATTGTTTGGCTTCGGCTAATGAGAAGGGAGATGGGATTCTTTCAAACTTCACTGGTGACCTAGGTCAAGCCTCCTTTTTCTCTTTACCTAATTGCTATAATTTCTATAGAAAAAAATCATTTTGTGGAATTTCAAAAAACTCGTGAAATTTCACTTGGATAATAACTAGTTCTTCAATAAACTTTGAACAATACCAACTCAAGCATCAATCTCATCACATAGACTCAGCAAGATATCTTGTTTTTTCTACTTTCCCCACCCCACACAGATAATACTATATCGAACTAATTTAGAATCATGGAATGTCTTACTTGACGTATTAAATCCTCCCATTTACAATAAGACGACGTGCAGTGTTGTCAATTTGTTGTTGTTTTTCTATTTTTTTTTAAATCTGGAAATCACTCCCAAATTCGCCCCCCCTTAATAGGCAACAATATATTCCCTAATTTGAAAAAAATGAAAAAACAAAACAAAAAAAACAAAAACAAAACACCTGAATTGTTAACACTACTCAAGTGTAGAGTGGTGGCATTGTTTTCAGGATATCAATTTCAGGAGTTGAGTTCCTTCTTCTTAAGCCCCCCTCACCCACCTGCATTTAAGGATGTGTTGTCAGCAAGTCATAAACCGTCCTAATTTATTAGATGAAGCATTTTCATAATGTTTTGGGTCGTTTCTTTCAACTTATTTTTTGTTACTTACTGTTTTCTGATATGTAGTAGAAGTGATATTCTCTACAAATCTATTATATGAAGTATAAGCTTTTTCTTTCACTTCTATACTTATGTTTGTTTGTTTGTAATCGTGTTCGTCTCTTCCTCCAAAACGGATCACCACAGCCGGCTTTAATAATTCAAGATTCCCCTTAAATATGTAAAGTTAGAACAGGGTGATTTGTAATATCTTAAGGGTTTGAAGGGGAGTTCTATTTACGATATGACTATCACAACGATCAAAATCGGTAACGCAAAGCTGGAGAAAGTAGACCTCTAAATCTACCAAGGACGAGGAATCTCCATGATATCTTCAAGAAAGACGAAATCAAGCGAAGAATCACTCTAAGATGGCAAGCCTTCGGTAGAGCAAGCTCAACCTTCAAGAACAAGAAAATCCTATTATTCCTAAAAAGAAGATTATATAGCCAATACATCCTCTTGGTTGTCACCTATGGAGCTGAAACATAGAACCTAACCAAGAGACTCGCAAACCTAGAATCGTGCAACGTGTAAACGAAAGAATCATGCTCAACATCACATGGAGATATCACATAACAGCACAGTATAATAGGGAAAAACAGATGACTGAGACATCATAGAAACCATCAAGAAACTCAAATGGCAATGGGCTGATCATGTTTCAAGAATGACAGACAATCGATGGTCATCACGACTCACAACATGGGTCCCCAGGGATCACATGTGGAAGCGAAGCCAGCAAAATATGAGATGGCAAGACGAACTGGGCAAGTTAAGAAAATATTGGCTCCGCGACGCCCACGATAGAAAGTTGTGGTGATTCCTAGGGAAGGTCCATGTCGAATGACGGACGATAAAAGACTGGTAGTGATGATAATAATGCTGATCTTGATCTGCAGTTTGTGTTTCGAGTAGTATTTCTTGTTTGCCTTCACATTTTGACAACAGTATATTTTGTGTGTGTTTCTTTTTTTTACATGTTAATCATTTTCCAGAACACATTTAGAGTTGGATAGAGAGGTTTTGATTTACGATGTAATTACATTGCTGAACCCAATACTTCACTAATAAATCCTTTTTCAAAAACACGAAGTTTGGGGATTGGAAATTATGTAGATTTTATTGGGAGAACTTTTCTTTTTTCTTTTTAGTGTTCAAAATTGAGATTTCTTTCAATTCCAGAATTTAAAATCCACAGATTGTTTCTTCACTCCTGAGAATTGAAAATCGAGGAAAAGTTTTTTTTCTTCAAATTTCTTTATTACTTTTAGGGATCAAAATCGAGCGCCAAGATTTATTTTTTTCAATTTCAAGAGTGAAAACAGAGTGGGGATATTTTTTTTTACCTTTAGGTGTCAAATCGAGAGGAAAGTTTTTTTTTCCAAGTTTAGAGCTCAAAATTATGGGGAAAATATTTTTCCTGGTTTGGGGGTCAAAATCTGAAGGATCTCTTCATTTTCAATCTTCAAAATCGGCGATGAGGAGTTTTTTCATTTTTAGAGTGTTGGAATTTTCCCCTTTTCGGTGACAAAATCGAAGGGGAGGTATTTCTTTCAATTCTTGGGATCAAAGTCGAGGGAAAAAATATTTTTCCTATTTTAGGGTCCCAAATCGTGGAGTGGAGATCCTTTTTTTTAAATTTTGGTGGTCAATTTCGAGAGGAGAGATTTATTTCACTTTTAGGGATAAAATTCCGAGCGGGTATTTTAACTTTTAAAAATCAAAATCCAGGAGAAACTTTTTTATCCCTTTTAGAGGTCCAGATCAGAAATGTTGCTTGTTTACATTCAGTAGTTTTAGTGAATGTACTAATTTTATATTATCCAAATCTCTTACACGAAGCATAGTCATTAATTTTTTGGTTGTTTTTTTTTTTCATTAAAGAAAAGTTCTTGGGGCTGATTTTTTTCAAAGTGATTTCATTTTTCTGCATTTTTGGGAGTCGTGAACGGGACATGGATTGTCTGTGTCAGTATCTAACCTATGACCTTTTATTCAACGTTTGCTGCTTTATAACCCGGAAGTGAACAGAAGAAACTCTCTAATAAATATGGTCGAATTGGGAGGAGCGGAAGTCAGCCATTTGCGACTTATACCATAAAGTTCTTTTGTAAGCCGACTGGAGAGAAAAGGCGAAAAATTCAAGGCAAGCCTCTTTCTATTTTATATGAACTTTTTTTTTTCTCGTTCATTTGTTGACCCCAAAACTTTTTTGGGTCTCCAGTTTGAATGAAAACAATGTGACCACATCATTGTTGATTGGATCTCTCTTGAAAGTCCAAGTTTTTTTCTAGTCGTAAATATGAACTTGAAATATGTACCCTCATCCAGCACCCAATTATATTCGCATTCGTGATAGAAAGAAGATTTTGCGATCTCATTGTTCAGCATCTCAAATAATCATCTTTTGAGGACAAACGACCATTGTAACAAAGCAAATATCGAATCTAATTTGAGAGAAACACACAGGGTCATTTTTTTTTCAGCAGAACCAGTATTTTTTCTATTTATATATTCATTCATAAAGTTTCTAAAAACAACAGCTTGAAAAAAATTCGTGTTCCCAACTGTATAATAAAAGGAATGCATCTAAAGCTCTACTGTTTTCAGATTTTTAATCCGATTTGATATCGGAGTATTTTGTTGTAACCAACCAACTGCTTAGCTCACCATAACTTGTGCTTGCATAACGGAATATATATATCGATTGAATTATCTTAGAGAACAGTTATTGATACGTAGGAACACCCACAATGCCGAAATCAAATGCTAGAGAGAGCAGTAATTAAAACACTACAAATATATTTACTTTCCAACAGAAACCCCTCTTTTCAATATATTTAATTCAGTGGTGACTATTCTAGGTATGAACCATATGAAAGGAATTTTGACCGAGGAATCGACACTAAGAAATTTAATAACCTGGCAAAGAATAAGCTTATTACCCAATTTTTATAACATTTACGATACTAAATTTTATAAACTTATTCAACATTTTCGATTCTGATTTTCAGAACTTTTCGTTTCATATGATTCTTCCCATTTTGATGATTTAATTTATCTACACAATTGCTGATTTCATTGATTTTTACACATTTTACAGAAATCCCTCGAGATATTAATTATGTTTACCATTTTCAGAGAAGCGCACAGGAATTGCTCTTGTTGGGAGGCTCAGTATGGGAATTACAAAAAAACAGGAAAAATGAGTGAAATATTTTTTACCCTCGTATAATGAATTTTAAATAATTCTGTTTGTTTCTGAAAGCTAAGTAATTGTTTCTTTCTGAAACGATTGTTTTTTCAAAAAGCTGAATAGGACTAGATTTTTTTTAATCGTAAATGTCGGGAAAATAATACGATACTTGCACTCGGGGAATAAACACCATTGCAAGAAAGAAAAAATGTGGGTAATCTTTGCTTTGACGTACATAAACCTATGGTTTTATGTTTAACCAGCAGAGAGACTCAAGTTATACAAATACTTCAAAATGTACAATTAAATAACATATTCATCAGGAAGTAACTCTATGAAAATGAAAGCCATTAATTTCTTCATCAGAATGCGTACCAAGAATTCGTTAAGGTACTACGGAAATCGATAATGCATTCGACATGCCTAACTCCTATTTTTATAAAAAGCAAAAGGCAGGCTTTCATCATTGCATCAATTTCTAATGGATATTTTGTAAATGAAGAAAAAAAAATGATACTGCTTAGAATCTCTCTTCGCTGATTAAACACTACCATAGATTTATGTACGTCAAAACAAAGATTACCAAAATGTATGTTCATCAAAGAATCGAACCGGATAGATTTAAAAATCTGGCAATAATCGGCATATGATTCGATTTTAATGTAATTTTTATGTTTAATTGAGGACAAGTTGAAAAAATGTTATCCCTCATATCGGGAAAAAAACCTTTTCTCTCATAATTTTAATTTTTGATGTCTTATCTTGCACATTTTTAGTTTTACACTTTTAACAGATAAATCCCCAAGATATTAATCATGTCGGCTTTTTTTTTTTTTTTTTAGTGCTCAGGAACTGCTCGAATAGGGAATCTGGTCATTAATGGATTAGGTAAGAGTTAACAGTTTGCCGATATTTGGCTAGAGAAATAATCGATGGAGATTTTGTGGCTGCTATTACTGTTGAGAAAATTTTGGCAGTTTTTTTTTGAATGGCTAAAAGTAGCTAGATTTTTATCGATCTTAAATTGATGTTATCAATAGGGTTGGTAGGTAAGAGTTAGAATTGGTGTACAATCAGGTATGCTTGGAATTGAGGTTTGTAGGTACGTTTTTGTCATTGACCTAACCATATCCTTCACAGTTAAATCTAATAGATTACAATTTCAGATGTCCGTAGCTTTTTGTCTTTTCTTCTGCAAGATTTCTTCGATAGAATTTTGGAAAATCTAACCACGTTTAGTCATTGAAAAAGCCAGTTTGAAGATATGTCTCGTAGCGTCTCTATGGATTATCTCCCTTGTTAAATCTTACATCTTAAAGGCAAATTTTTACCCCAAGTTTTTGCTTTGATCTATTTTACTTTCGGTGGTGGGCAAACAACATTGATCTAAATATTGAAAAAGATGATCCCCCTTTCGACAGTTTGATACGTCGATAAATTGTAGTATCTGACTGAATTGTCATTTCTTTATCATTCTGCTTTTTCGTGCGACCAAAAATGGCAGACACGTCGTCGTGTTTGTGTAGCGAATCCTTACTCCATCATATTTCATTCTCTACTCTAAATCAACTTAATGTTGAATATATTGAGCACATTATGAAATAAATCCGTCACACATCGGATATTATATTGCATTCCTGATGCAATACAAACATACGTGGGTCTGCTGCAGGAATATAACCTGTGACCGATAGGATAGCCGCTTCAACGAAGCGTAGCTCAAACCATTGAGCTAAACAGCCACCGGTAATGCAAACGTCCAAACAACTAGTTCTCATTTTGTCCATTCACGGTCTATATCTGCTCTATTTGTTTCTTCCGACATTGACAATCAAATTATGATTATTGAGAAATGGATATATGATCTGACAGAAATGATTATGAATTGCGTTTTGTTATATTGAAAGTTTGTTTTTGTTTTTTTGTTTTTTAATGATCCACACAGTGAATGATCATTTGGCCTAGACAACATAAATACAATGTACAATCAAAGAAAATGGGGCTGCTGCAGGGATAGTGATCTCACGGCGGGTAGTTGGTGATAACTAAAAACAATACCACCTTACTGTTGTCTGAGTGGATATAAATCACTAATATATGCAGGGGTGCAGTGCCAGAGCAGCCAAAACTCGTGTTCTCTTTGATTTTATACGTGACATGAATTGGGCAAGGAAGTTGTCCAGTACATGAAATGGGCTCTAACATAAATTGGATGTAAGGTTCGGAAATGCGTTTCGTCTTGTTCATTTATTTCGACTTCTTTTACAAAACAGAGGTGATGGATCTGCACTCCAGCAGCGCTGAACCCCTGAATAGATCCCACCGTCAGATAATTATCCAAAAATAGCTTCATTCACTCAAGGGGCGTTTCGGGTCATCTGGGCAAGCTGGGAGTGGAATATCAATATAACAAGCTGTCACAGTCAATAATTGAGCATAACAGCATCAAAATTTGAAGTCCTGTAAAAAGATTTCATTGAAAATAAGTATGGTCAGAAGAAATTATATCGCTGGAAAACCTCTTGAAAAGAGTAAAAAAAAATCTAGATCCTGTAGAATCTAAACGTTATTTCTACAAGAAAACCTCTACAATAGAGAGAAAAAGAACATCTAGATCTTGCAGAACAAGATTCAATTAATAAACTAGTCAAAATGAGGCCTGCAAAAGCTTTTTTTCCCAAAAATCAAAAATATTTCAAAAAGTGGTCAAGTGGAGTACTGATGCCAATATTCAAGTTCGTTGACGAAACGGTACGGTCAGGGGCTCTGGAATATACAAAAAGGGATGAAACGCTTCATCACCTTTGGTTACGATTGTTCAATTCATAGCAAAACTTTAGAGAACTAAATTGAAAAAGAAAAATTCCGTAATTGATTGTACAAAGATAATTCTGTTCTCTTTTCAAGCAGTATGACTTATGAAATCTATATGGTATTCAAACAGATTTTCGATCATGGGGTTCAATTTTGCAATTACTTAAGAATATCTGGTTTGTGGCCAGCTTTTTATTTTACACTTCTTTAAATACAATTCCCGGGGAAAATAATTCCTGTTTATTAAAAAAAAATCTTCTGGAAATTTGTGCAAAATAAAATACATTACTCTGATTTTTATCTTTTCAAATTTTTTTTTCATAGGTCCTAGTTGCTTAGTTGTATTGTAGATTCACGTAAAATTTTTTCTTGTACTAAAAATGTTATGCAGAGACTTCAAAGTCTCATTCGAAAACTTGTAAATCCGTTGAGATACTCTTTATTTATTTATTTATTTATTTTTTTAAAGATATCTTCATTAAGTAAGGATGCTCAACCCCCCCCCTTTTTTTGTACTTAACTAGGATCAGAATGATGCTTAAATCGGAAAATTTACCGGAATATAACGTAAAATATTGCTCTGTTAATCAAATTCTAGATTTATCTATCAAATTACATTTTAACCTTCTGGCCAATGTTCCTTCGGATTTTTGTAGTCAGTAGGCACCAAAACCTCATTAGGCAAATACTTTTCTCCACAGAAAAATGTAGAAGCTACTTAAGGATTTGACATTGGGAATCTCTATTTAAAAAAAACAAACTGTTAAACCATCGACAAAATTTGAAATATCTTGTGTGCTCGTTAATTTCTGTGCACTGGTTGCGAAACGTGCGTGCACACATCAGCACGGCTTAGAGGGAACGATGTTTATAGTATGCAAAATGAAAAAATATTCCTTTTTAGAAGGATGTTTAAAAGTTCAACCTAGTTCTTCCAATTCTCTTGAATACTTCTAAATGTTTATCATTCCTACTTTTTTTTTATCGCAAGTGAATTGTTACTGAATACTCGAAAAATGAATTTATCAATAACTGGCATTCCAAGCGGCATTATGGATCACCACCACCCACATATGCCGTCTTGGGGGGAAAAGGGGTGATCAATGAATAAATCAAGAACTGGGCAAAGATAGTTTAATACATATTATTGTCAAAAAACAGAAATAACTAAAACCAACAATAGTGATTAAATCGTTGTGGGTAGCAGTGATTATTTGCTGATACTTCAAGATTTTGAACAAGAAGTTATGAATTTATCATGTATGAAAACCTCGTTGATTTTTGCAAGATCCACATCATTTACAATTGGAGATTTTTCAGCTTGCTATTATGGCTGTTAACCAATCTCTTGATTGGTTGAAGCTGTTTTCAAAAATTCGTAGATGACGACAAATATGTTTGCAGTTTCCCACTTCGGACAGTTATTCCTTGTAATGGCATTGTACGGGATTTATATTCATATAAAGATTTTTTTCACCTGAGTCACGCTGCTGTCAATGGGACACTAGCTTCTCAGCTCTAAGATTCTATTCAAGAGTCTGTTGAAGCCAATCCTAGATTGTGTTCTTCGTTTGGCTTGTTCGGGTGATATATTGCCAAGGATCTTTATTCATGGCTCTCTTAAATATTTTTGGACAAAAATAAAGACTCAACTTATTAACATTAGAATTAGTTCACGGTACACATGTGAAATATACTTGACATTTCGATCAATCAAAATGTCTCTGATAAGTGAAATTTCAATTATATTTTCCAGGTCCATATATAAGACAAATGTTCAGCTGTCACCACTTACCATCCGTAAAATGTCTAAGAATACTTAAGATTAAATGAGCGGGTGCTCATAAGTGCCAAACGAACAATTTCCAAAAGAGTTGATGTTTTTATTATTCGTAGAGCTGAAATTCGAATTTTCTTTCTCTTATTTCATATCTTGAACACTGCATAATGATTCATAGATGGTTCAAGCTTTAAAATAGCATAAAAACAGCATTGTAGCTCTGAAAATAACAAAAATATCAACTTTTCAAAAAATGGTTCGTTGGACACTTATCACGCGTGACCACTCAAATTTTCATTGCCAATAATGTATTGCTGTTGAACTAGACTTATTCTTGCTCTTGTTTTTCCCTCCTTCAGGTGTGGAACCGATGATTACTTCATGATGAGGTGGGCGAGCGCTAGGAACCTTGCACAGCTCATCATTAACGACCAACTGGATGAAATGAAGAATGTGCTTGAAATTTACTCTCCAAAAAGTCTGAGGCGAATTATATCTCAGAAATATCAACATAGCTCGCTTCTCTTCATTGCCGTCAAGTACCGACGAGTATCTATTGTGGATTATCTTCTCCGCTTTGGTAAAGCTGACCCCAACGACGAGGGTCTGTACAACACGGGAAGTTGTCCTTGTCTCTGGTTGGCTGCTGCTCAAAATGACCTGGAAATAGTGATTCAACTCCTCAGACACGGCGCTGATGTTAACTGTACCGATGTTTACTGCCGAACAGCATTGTATGTAGCATCATACAATAACACTTGCTCTATGGTCAAGTATCTGATTGCAAATGGAGCCGACGTTAACAAGGCAGACTATAAGGGGACCACATGTTTGATGGCCGCTTTCAATAATCCTTTAGTGTGTCGTTATCTGATCAGCAGTGGAGCCGACGTTAATCGGGTCAACTATGATAGCAAAACGGCTTTGATGTTAGCTGTAGAGACCCAGAACATGAGTAGTATTTCCATGCTAATGTCTTATAAGGTCGACTTTGAATTTAGAAACGATTACGGTGAGAGCGCTGCGTTCATTGCAGCCATGGAAAATCGGTGGGATATCGTAGCGGCGTTTAAAGATAAAGGCCTGCTGTCTGCAGATACGATAAAAGCCGAGGTTTATGAAATCAAAAGTTGCCGACAGGTTATTCGCAAGGACCCAACAGAAACTATTTTACTTTGGAAGGAAGCTGTGAGCTTGAGGAAATTGCCAATATATACTCCGCTGTTCCAAATCGATAATCCCAGTACTCTCCACGACAGTCTGGATTGGATAAGAAACTATTTCGACTACATAACCGGAAGTGCGATTTCATTTCTGGTGTCTCGGCTTGGTCTATTAAATCCATACACTCTAGCGATTTTAAGAGAGGCTATTTGCCAAACAGAGGACCCTGCTGCATTCGCCGTGTTGTATCGTTTCTTTCTGCTCTCTCTACACACTGCAGACGACAGGTTGTATGAAAAAGTATTCGTACACGTTCATTTGTTATCGTCACGTTTTCTCCTAGAGTGGGGCAACAACTTCAATGCGATTAAGTTAGTTTTTGAGGTATTTGTGATGCAAATTGAAAACCTCTTTCAACGCATTCATTCCTCTCCTTCTGGGACGAGTGGAGAAAGCCTCCCGTTAGTGTTCCAGATACCATCATATTTAAGACTATTCATGGACATTTTGAGGAAAATCCACCTTAATTTCCCAAAGAAATTTGCTGACTTCGCTGGGGGGATTGAAACAGTGGTAAAGGCCGATAACCGTGGCCCACATAAATTCTCTCTTCTTCATTTATGTATTGAGAATGAATACCCGATGAGCCTTGCACGCGCTCTCCTTCGATCTGGAGCTAACGTAATGCGTACAGACGAGAGGGGAAAGACACCAGTACATTACGCATTGCAGTCTTATACTTATCGAACAGAAGAAACTTCTAACCTGTTCATTGAATATGGTTTTAAGCCTGGGGAATTCAAAGACGAATATTGCTTATCTTGCTCTTTGAGGAAAAACCGAATGTTGCAAACGCCTGTCAATTACATTACGTTACAATGTCTTGCAGCAGAAGTAGTGGGCAGAAAACAAATCTCTTACGAGAATCGCCTTTCAATTTCCTTCCAGAATATAATTTACTCGCATTTTTAGAATCTATAAATTTCACGCAAATTTGTTCTGCTCAGTTTGTTGATATTGTTTTGGTATTAGCGTAAATATTGAAGCCAATCAAAGCGAAATATTAAAAAAAGGATTATTGCGGTTATTTTTATTACATGGAGTATTGTAACCCATTGTATTAACTCTGACTATTTTTCCCTTCATCCAAAATGTTCGGTTTTTATCAGTCACGGTCCGAGCTGAGTTATGGTTAAAACAGCTAACATTTGAGTTGAAGGAAAATAGTAGTCAAAATTGATACAATGGCGAGTTGTAGCTATTTAGATTTTTTTAAACTCTTCTAAATTTGAAAAATCTTCAGTATTTTTTTTTATCGTGGAAATTTTTATATCAAGTGAACACGTCACACTATTTAGCTGTTATCATTGGCACGACTATTTCATCAAAAAGTAATTTGCCAAAAGAAAATAGAAATAAGCATATCAAAGAAATGCATATATATTTTTATGTTGTTGAATTAAAAGCTATTTTTATCTGCTGCATATCTAGATGCTGTTCCGCACTATTCAGTTATCAGGGCCGGTCAAAGGGTTTTTGGGGCCTGGGGAAAGCGGAACTTCTGCATTTCTAAAGCCTGACAGAGCTCGACGCAAGTCATGAGAATTTCCTTTTGTCATTTGTTTCTCTTACATACTTTCTGATGGAGTAAAGGAACTGTCAGACATTCCTGAGAAATCTGACATCACATCGAGGAATTTTTTCATTTTGACTGTTCTTATTCTGTTTAATTAATTCATTTTCCTAAATTTTCGATTTGAATTTGGAGAGTACCACTCGGACACATGACCGGAACTTGGTGACTGCCCAAGTTGCCCCGACTTAAAACCGGCCCTCTAATTCTTGTATGCACACACATTTCTTGTAAATCAGCTGAACTGGCTCTGAGAAATAACTGCAGTTTAAAGGAATCTCGCCTTGATATATTTTACAAGTATCTCAGATAGTGAAAGTTTAATTGATTTTTTTCCCTCTAAATCTGAAGACAAGAAAAATGTTTAAATTCAGCAAATACAGTAGTCTCGTTATTATGACACTTTCGGTGAGTGCCGTTACGAATTTGGTGTTGGTACGGTTTGATTTTACACTGGAGTGAATTGATAATGAGAAACCAAACAGCAGTTAAAATAACTTTTTATTGCCCTTTTACAGTCTACTGCCTTATATTTCTCAAGGCAGCATTATTTCAAGGGTTTACAAATTTTAGTTTTTAAAATAATGCATAGAAATCTTCATGCGTTATTGCTATGAACTAATCTCCGGCAATAGTCCTAGAAGATTATTACACCAAATGAGCTGTTAGAACGTGTGTCTCATTGAATAATGACGTTAGTGTTATAACGACGAAAACATACTGTATTAACGATTTTCACGCGGGTGCCTTTGGAGTAGAACATCGGTTAGCAAGTAAGTCTCTCAAACCATTGCTAGTAAGTAAGAAGCACATTGTGGGCCCTACTTTTGTTGCCAAGTGCCAGACTTAACTATGCTCAGTAATTAATGGTGCTCAGAATTTCAGGCTTTGTGGAATAGTAGAAGTGTCATAGGGAGCAAAAGTAAAAATCTGACGAATATTACTTGAGAGATCGTAGATAAATGACCACAATAACAAAGGGGAATACCCAAAGGTAACAGAAGGGATAGTAAAGTGGAGAAATTTGGTAATAAAAAGTAAAAGAAACTCGCCATAACAGTCAAGAATTGAACGGCCGTAGCGTCAAATTTTAAAGTTATGTCAAAACATTCCATTCTAAAAAAATCAATCGAAAAAATTCAATATTATCGTAATAAATTCTATTTGTGACATCACTGACGTTTCCCACTGCGAAGCATCTAAAATAAGAGTAAACAGACATCCAGAAATATCTATATCCTGGATAATCTAGATCTTATCAGTAAACCCATGAATATAAGGATCAACAAAAGCCAAAAACTTTTTTTTTTCCCAAAGAATTAAACATTTTTTTAGAATGAGTCTACTGGAGTACTGATGCCTATTTTAAAGTCAGTTGATAAAACGGTACGACCGAGAACACTAAAACGCATAAATACTCAGATATTTAAAAAAACAAAACAAAAAAAAACAAAAACTCCCGCCATCTTAGATGGCTACGGTTTTACAACGGAATTGAGCAGGCTTACTGAATAAAATTGATTAATGAGAGAAAAGAGACCAGAAAATCCCGAAGACGATAGGGAAAGCTGTCAGAAAGGGGAGACTGGCAAACAACAGTCCTTTTAATCATTTTGGACAAAGGCCTTTCCTGTCTCCCTCTATAACGACATGTTAACCTCTGCAATGTCTGTCTATCCTCCCTCCATCATTTGACTGGTCTTTTCCTACTGCGTTAACTGTCCCACGGGCAATAGTCAGTTAGGCTTTCACTCCATCCGTTGTTCTTGTGTTTCCTGACCATCTCTATATTCTCTGCTTAATTGCCTGGATATCTTTGTCTTCTCTCGTATCTATATTGATCATTTTTTTCTCTGTCATTCTCGTATATAATCTCCATTACTTTTATACAATTTTCATTTATATCTTGTTTACAATTGAGTTTAAGACTGCCGTGTGTTCTATTGAATCAAAGGCTGTTTTATAGTCTGTGTAAGCCAAGTAAGGTAGTTTATTGTATTTTGATGTGTTTTTTTTTAAATTCATGTTTAGTTAGAAAGTATCCATTATCCTAATATCCATAATTATTTTTTTATAACATTCCAATTATTCACAAACTTCATAATACCATTTCTGCAAAAATCTTTTCTTTTGAAAAAGAACGTAGAGTATTTCCCGCCACTTGTGTTTCGAGAACGAGTCCAAGATGATTCTCTAGACTCCGTAATTGCTGGAAATCAGATGAAACAATATATTGGAGAATAAAGATCGTTTTCCCAGCAGTTATTTAATCTTTTCAGATGTGATCCTTGATATATGAGACCGTGCATTGTCATAATGGAACGCTATACCTTTGCAGTCAATCGAGCTTTGCTTTTCACCCTTCAAGGCAACTAACCACTGATGAAAAATGTCTGCTGTATTGACTACACCAACGCGATCTCTCTGAACACTGTTGTCAAGATGGTGAATCATGGTAGCGGTTCATTATAACCCTAGAAATAATTTTTTTTTCTTTGTTCTTAAAAGGAGTTGGCCAGATTCAAGTCGTCATCATCAGTCTTTTAACATCCGTCGTTGGACATGGATCTTCCTCTGGATCCGCCACATTTCTCTATCATGGGCGTCGCAGAGCCAGTATTTTCTGAATTTGTCTAGTTCACCCTTCCATCTTGTACTCTGTCGGCCTCGGTTTCGCATGTGGTCTCTGGGGATCCATGTTGTGAGTCGTGATGTCCATCGGTTGTCTCTCATTCTCGCAACATGACCAGCTCATTACCATTTGAGATTTCTAATAGATTCTATGATGTCTCTGACCCCACCCCATTTTCTTTCTGATATATTGTACTGTCTTGTGATCTCTCCATGTGAGGTTGCACATGATTTTCATGTGCACGTTGCACGGTTCTCACTTTGCGAGTCTGTCTCTTGGTTAGGTTCCATGTTTCAGCTCCATGAGCGACTCTTGGGATAATGCATTGGTTGTATACTCTTCTTTTTAGGATCATTGGGATCGTCTGGTTTTTGAAGGTTGAACTTGCTTTGCTGAACGGGACCAGAATACTGTAGTTAATGCTTGAAGGATCCTAACTGTCAGTCGGCATAAATCAAACTAGTCTAAAATGGGAACATACTCTGAAAAAAAAAACAGTGATGGAAGCTAAGCTGGAGGAGGAAATTACGCAAAGAAAGTAATATGACTGAAAGAAAAAAATAATTTTTGTTTATATAGTGAACCATAAACTCGATTCAATCTTTCCTCGGATGAAAGGCCGTTTTGCATTGATTTTTTTTTTCTCTTCGCCTCCACCAAGCCATTGTCTACATCACTTTGAATTATTGTAAAATGACAAATTTTTTCATTGAGTAACAAATCTGTCTCAAAATGGCAGGACGCATTTTCGAGAATGCTGATATGATTTCTTGCTTTACAGTTGTACTCAAATCAAGTGGAACCCAGTTTCCAAGATGTTGACAGTTGACAGCTGAATTGCTTGAATTCAATTATTAAGCAAATTCAGGAAAACGTGGACCAGTCTTTTCTAACACAGACGAGACGACGACGACGATGCAGGAACCAGGGACAGACCCACGAAGCGAGTTCTAAACAGCGAGTCCGCAATGATAGAGAATTGTGGAGAATCCCGAGGAAGGTCTATGTCCAACAACGGATGTTAAAAGACTGATGGGGACCATCGTTAAGCTCAATAGGTCCACCCGTTTGTGACGCATGTCTTGTGCTGAACCATTCAAGGTATCTTCAGCAATTTCTTTCATTTAGAGTTCTATCCAATAAACATCATGAATATTTTGGATTGTTTCCGCCACATCATTGCCTTTTCAAAACCCTTTGAGCAAAACGTGCCTATCTTTAGGTAGGTCAAGTTGGTAACCAAATTGAATCGCACCAACTAACAAGCCACGTGTATTTTCAGACATCTTAAAAATTTTAATACCGGAAGCGACCACCACCTTCTGAGAGGCACGACGGCCATCAACACGAGACACGAGAGAGCCGAAATCTCGACGAAACCGGAGAGGTTGAATTAGGATGCACTTATAACTCCAACTGCTGAGTTCCAATCAGAGCTGAACCAAAGATTCTAAATAGAACAGGATAAATACGCGTTGAGTGGCAACATCATGGTAATTTCACGGAAGGTAGCTTCCCCGATCACAGACAAGTTACCAACAGACAACAAACAGCTGTTCGAGAAGAATTGTCAACTGAAATGAAACTGGGCCCTTACAAAGAGGATGAACTACAGTGAGATATGCAAAACCGGAAAAATTGCAACTGACAATGAGCAGTACAATGAAAGACTGTATAATAAAGTCATGGGAAACGGCAAGAGTCTTAGTAGAAGAAAGACGTTTAGAAAGTATCAAATGATCTCAGTTAGGGATCACTACGGAAAAGTAATTCATGGCGGCAAAAAGGTCATCGAACAATGCTGTGAGTTCTATGTGGAACTACGCTGCACAAGACTGAACCCAACACACCATCCGTTAACAACAACCTCAGCATCGTCGTCACAAACTTCTTACATTTTGAAATTTGAAGTAGAATCCACAATTCACGAAAAGGTTTCAACGGGCTGTCCCAGCTATTGAGCTCCATAAGTTGCTTTCGTTATCACCACCTTGCTTAGAGTTGGGTTCGAAAACACAACTATTTAACCTACCAAGCTAGGGAGAAAAAATCGCTTATTAGAGACCGTTCAGCAAATGTGTCAACATCGGTTTCTTTAGTTTGGGAATTGGCCTTACTGGCTGGATGTGTATCACGCGTAGAGTTCGCACCGATGGAGCTAGATGGATGAAAATATAGACATTTACTCCTAATGTCTAGAAGAAACTTTTTTTTTTCTACAAAAATCTATCCCGAATAGATTGAGTCGGATTATTTCACATTGTAAGTGTATGCTAAATTGGTCACGGTTTGTGTCTGGCAGTGTATGCAGAAAAATTGGACTTTTTTCATAGACCACTACCTAACAATCACCCTCTTTCCAATCTTTTTTTTTTTTTTTCGATTGATCACCCCAATACGGCATACTGCCAAAAGACATTATTCATGTGACTTTCTTTTGAGTGACTAACCAGACCAATCTCATTGATGAGTATCAACTGCTGAAGTTTGCCAAACATCCTCTCGATGAACCTTGATGGACACCTCTTTAAATGATTTTTTTAGATTTTCATAAAAATTGGAAACTATTTTTCAATTACAAGTATGCAATAAGTCCATTCAAAAAAAATATAATTTTTTCAGTCTATTCGTGAACTTAATGAGCAAAATCATACTTCAATTAACGCCCAGGAAATCATCCAGATATATCTCGTCCACAGTTTGAAACATTTGCAAAGCAAACCAACTCATCTAAACAGTCTCACCCTACTGAGGTGATAGAAAAATGACTAAAAAATAATTAAAAAAATTAAAAAAACTAGCTCTATGTATAGGGTCGTTGCAAAGAGAATTGATGATTACAAAAGGGTTGCATATTACAGGATTTTTTAATCCTGGTGATGCACATACTTTCTTTTAGTTTCCTTTAAACTGTGCGCACGCCCACATTTTGTAACCAGCGCAAAGGAAAATTAATGTGTAAAAAAAAAAAGCATAGTTACCAAGATAATATCATAATGAAAGAATTTTAATCTAATCATTTCCTGCACATTTAATAACAAGACTGGCTGCCTCAGCTTAAATCTTCTTTCTGAGAGAAGTGTTTTAAAAATATTTCAGCTTTTTTCCCTCTAACCGCAGATAATTCTTAAATTTGGCATGTTTAATAAAATACGCAGTATGTATATATTTTTCTAGATAAATGACATGAAAATCTTGATAATTTCCGATATAAACTGAGGCAATTCAGACATTAGCTGTAAACAAGTATTTAGTGTCATAGCTTTCCATTTTCTCCTTTTTATTTCTTGCTCTCTTTTTTCGTCTTCCTCTCTTTCTTTCGCTTATTGATGACGTGAGAATAAATTCTCTCACTTTTTACCGTTCTATCCATCGTTTATAAATCTCAACAGGAAGTCTGAAATTGTCATTGTTAGGTGAAGAAAAAGTCAAAACTCAGGAGTCTGATAATTCGTATTGATTTATTTCCACATTTCATCACATGAATATAATAGATACTTATCGATGTTTTTATTTAATGAGACCATAGATTAACTATGTACTATTGAGTTTAGCTGAATATAGAATGATATCCTGAGTATGTAATTTTTTTGAATGCTGTCATATTAATAGAATCATATTGAAACACGCAAAAATAGTTTTATTAACCATAAGATATGAATGTGCCGAAATGATCTTGAAACAATATCAAATTTACACCTGTTCAAATGCTCGGGGCGACATGCTTTTACCACGAAGAAAATTACAAAGCAGAAGATTTTTGCAAACACTGATTATCATATGAGGGAACATTGTTTTCTTTCCTGATTTTTTTTCCCCTCATGCCGATCACGTTTCTGAACACAGAGCTTCTTGTTGAGGATCTTTTCTCCTCGGAATGCAGAGCTTTGAGAATAGTGTCACTTTCATGCTCTGAAAGAGAATCCTCATCATTTTGTCCAACTGAATCATCTGAGGTCTCTTCATCGCGAAAAGAAATTTCTGATTCATTATCGGAAAAATCGCTTAAATAATTTAAATTTTTCCCAGCCATTATAAATTAGTATTTCACTTGAAATAAAGTTTTTCAATAATAATTACACTCCAATGAACGAACAATGATTTATCTATTATAAAAGCTCCTTTTGGTGCACTTAAATACCATGTAGTTGTTGATTGTATAAGAGCAAAATAAAGGCAGAACTCGCAACGTCGACCAATATATTTGTTTATCACTCAAAACGTTGAGTGATAAACTTATATTTTTGCACTGTAAAAGAAAGAGTTGTGGACGTAAATTCTCGTTATAATTTATGTACACTCGTAAAATTCCGATCGACTTCAAAAACTGTCTTTCTGGACCTTAGTTTCAACGATGTTTAATTTTTTTTTTCAATTAACGGCATTGATTTTTATACTTTACAGAAAGCAAACTATTTTTAGCCGTTAAGGCATTTCATATCAGCGATTAACGAAAGATCAATTCACCGATATGAAAAGTTACCTCCCTTGAATAACTGACTCGCCGTCAGCCAGGTGAATTACTGAAAATCATGGAGGAAGGGAAATAACTCTGTATATTGATTTAAGGAGTGACCTCCCTTTGATCATAACTTTCAAAATAATATGGCGAATCAATTTCATCAATAAATCAATAAATGTTTACAAATTTATGACAAAGACATGAAAATATTTTAATTCATATGTCCACTTGTGTGAGGATCGAACACACCACATTTGTAAACTGTGTGTGGGATTAGCTCGTTGTATACAAAGAAATGGTCTTTTTGAAAAAGATGAATTTGGTTTATTGTCAAAATGAATACAATGTTGCTTTTGGAGAAATATTTATTTGACAAATAATAGTTAAGTCTTATTGCTTTCAGAACTGGAGAAATAAATATATAAACGAGAATCATTTCATTTCTCTAGACTCCATCAAATGCAACAGCAATGAAAGTAATAACCATGGAACGCGAACTGGAAAGGATCATAATAGGCGTCACACGGCCGAATCACAAGACTACAAAGTATATAAAAGAAAAAAAGGCATCAGGGATATCATAAAATCAATTATAAAACTCTAATGATAACAGGTTACGATGCGGGATTGTTTAACAATAGCTGGACATCAGGACTCATAACCTGGTCCCTCATCGATCATATGCGAAAATATAACCGAAAAAAATTAATCTGCGTGACGATTTAGACAGGTTCGGAGATATATTATTGTCGCTTGAGTGTATATGTCTAAATGTAGGCAAGAAATGCTACGCAAAAGTAGTAACACTTACAAATATTTGTATTTAACGAAATCTAAGTTGTAAAGTAAGGATCGTTTTTCAGAGAACTTCTAATAGTTTCCATGAAAGGGACAGAGTTGTTGAAAAAGCGGCGATTATAGATTGAAGCGGGGTAAGATAGATCGTAGTGCATACCAAATATATTTGTACATTAAAACGCATACATTCCAATACATTTAACTATGAGGATTTATATCAATTACGGAACAAATGAAAGCAGAAAACTTGAACTTATAAAACTGTATTCTTACTAATTTAACTAAAGAGGATATGATTTAGGGTTATGGTGACGGCTGAATTCCATTCCCATAGGTATTTTCTGTCTAACGCAATTTTTGTTGATTCTGTTCGGTCTATGGTCAACAGAAATTGAATTATATATATATATATATATATTGTGTCATCTGCAGACAGCTGTTTCGTTGTATTACAACTCCTCAGGGTGGCTACAGACTATTCAATACCACGAGGTAGGATCGAACCTTCGCTTCAGACCCAGAGGCTGGCATTTTACCCCTGCCGTACGCAGAACTGGACGGTCAGTAGGACCGAATTTATGCGATATATTTACTTATGCACAATTCCCAATCCACTACAGTCGTCCATTCCAAAGTAGGAACATATCTGAACAAAACTTGTACATGAAACAATGAAGAGTATTGGGTATCAACTTACTCGTTTTGTAAACTGTCAATCAAGGTTTCTGCAGTTTTCATGTTTGGCTTGATGAATGGCTGACTGACTGGCTATATAGTATGTATGTATCATGCATACAGGCCGCACCAATGGAGCTAGAAGGCAGAAAATCTAAATTATTACTCCTTATTATGTCTAGAAAGACTTTTTTTGTTCTTAAATCCATCCCCTACCTAAATCATTTTTCTAAGATTTTTTAAAAGTAAAAAAGAAGCCTTTTCGAGATGTAATAAGGAATGAAGATTGGTGCGGCTTATATGCATGATACATACATGCTACATAGCCAGCCATCCAACCTAATTCGAAAACTGACGAAACCTATTTCAATAGTCGACAATTTGGTCGCATTTTTCTATTTCTATTTTGACTCTTGTCAACTGTCTCTCTATTCAAATAACTAAAGAACACGTCTTTTTCTTTAAAGTTGAAAATCTTTTGAGGAGAAAGTATGCGCGAAAAATGAAAGTCCATGCAATTATGCTAAACTGAAAAAGAAATATGAGAATGAGTAAGTTATGATTGATAGTTGCATCATTAAATGAACGCTTCCTCAAAAGCAAAATTTGTTCAGAGCAAATTAAAAAAAGGTTATCAATCTGTTTTCTCCGAAATCGCATCTGCTCCCAAATCGGTGGTGATGTATTATCGTTGTAAAGTTGTTTTTTCATGTATAAGTGTGTTTTTAACGCTTTTTCTCATACATTTCATACATTTGAATTTACTATGAGTCAAGATTCTGATCCGAGGGACGGGTATCATGTATTTAGAATTTAAACTCCATGTCTCAGCTCCTGGTGAAGTTCACTAGACCTTGAAGAGTCTTTGATTATTCTGACTCATTCTTAGATCAGTGGTGGCGTTACGCCCGTCTATGCCCACCCTGCATTATTTCTTTTCGGATTATCTCAGATTTTTGAGATTATCCTTCGGGTTTTTAGACCATTTTTCAAAGATCTTCAGATATGTTGTGTCCCAGCACTCCAGCACCCTGCAGTTGTAGGATTTGCGAAATCATGCGAAAGGTCGGTCATCTTGGACACCATATGTAGTGTACATCAAGGATCTATGAACTGCACATATCAAGGAATTACTGTCTGATCTATCGTCAAAAGGCATGGATAGATATTTTTTCTTTGATCGTTCAGAAGAAAGGATGAGTAGATACATGAATGATCAAATAGATAGAATTAAACACTGCCAGGCTCTTACAAGTTAAAGTGGAAGTTGTGGGTTCAGACTCTGGGTCAGGTGGTGAAGGAATATTAATCACTGAATAGAAATCGTCATACGACTATTTTTAAAAAAATTTTATAAGCAGCATGCCATGTTGGGTGTGATCAATTAGAAAAATTGAAAAAGAGGTGATCAATGAATATTTTACTCCTCTCGTCTTTCTGCTGGATCATCAAAAAGTCTGATTTTTCGAAAAATTAGTATGAACGTGGGACCAATTTACCATTTACTGAAATTGCAGATTGACCCCTACTACTTGGGGGATGAAAAACGTGTCTCTTGACATAATGAGGAAGATATGTTTGAGCCTTGATGCCAGGTTTATAGACAACACTGCTGGGAATCCCAGGCATTATTTAATACCCACAGGTGGGCATGAACTCCAATTTCGAAACCACAGCTCTAAATGGGATTATTGCAAAGGAGGCTACTCATGGTGTACGAAAAGTTTACAGATTTAAGGGAGGTTACTCTGGATTTATTTTTCAGTCTCTAACACTAAAAGACAAGGAAACCTCTAAACTTTGTACAACAGGATTCTGATTTATTGAAAAAAAAAAAAAAACAAAAAACAAAACCCAACAACAAAACATAACAGCTGAAATTAATGTTTTCTTGGTCACAGCCTTTAAAATAATGAATTAATTCTGTGAACTGCTATTTATGATAGTTTTCTTTTTTGAAATGATAACTATACATAACTCCTTAGTGTTGAGCCATATATTTCTTTTGAACAAAAAACAAAGATTTACAAGTTAGATGACATTTTTCCGAATGAAAACGTTGCACTTATTCATCACATTTCATGTTGTGGTAGCATCTGCTGAGATTCTGCTAGTCATACACTTTTATTACTTCCTGACCACTGACAATACCTTACTCCTTAATTTTCAATGCATTCCTAATGTAAACGTATTTGCAATACACTTTACTAAAATCATTTGTCATTCATTTATATATTAAAGTGTCAAGGCGGGCTAAAACATTAATTTAAAATTCGCTGCTTTATCAAATTTATCGTTGATGTCTTAATTAGATACTGAAATATACCCATTCAAAATGGCGGTGTTATTTGCGTATAGATCGGCGCTATGGAGCCTAAAGCCAATTTATTGGGTGACCTTTTTCAATGATTCAATTATCCTAATCAAGTTTTTTTATGTCTCAATTCAGCAGAAGCCATTTTAATGTGTGATTAGACATGAAATCTTGAGCATCATTATTTTCCACCTTAGAGTTGCTCCCTCTCCCAAGCAACGTTTTAGGTCCAATATATATTCCACTACGATGATTGCGAACCATTTAGGTCAGCGTATCAACATTAATAATACTGTTATTAGAGCGTCACCTACACGTATTTTAGCTTTAGGTAAATGGCCAATTTTTCTATCATGTTTAATGGACTAAGAGTTTGATAAAATATAACTTGAAATATCAAAATATACTTATAGAACTAGAATTCAATATATGAAAAAGTTACCTTTACTGATTTTGTTCTTAAGTCAGCAATCACTGTTCTATCACTACAATTCCAATGTAAATGTGGTATTTGATAAGTCCCGATATATACCACTGAACCCTTATGATAAGGAGTCTCAAATAGAATTATGTTGATAGAAGAACAATATTTTCTTTGTTTGCACTGATTTTTTTCCAAACAAATTGCTTTAACAATATTGCAGTGTCACGAAAGCAAACTTTGAAGTCCGAATGATTGCTATTTTCTATACTTTTTATAGGTCAGCAATCAAAACATTAACCAGAAGCAAAAATCAATCTTGCTGCACGGTGTGTAATCAATCAGGTATCAGAATGTTTTAGGGAACAGCAAGAGTAGAATCATGGCAGCTATCTAAGCGGAGAGAATTCATTATTGTCGCTTTGGAGATTTTCTTTCAAGCTAAGGTCAAGCTGAACCACTCCTATCTGACCCATATTTTCTAAACTAGGTAGTAGTACTCGTTTCCTTTAACTAAAAGCTCCGGGATGACGGTCAGTATGAAGCGTAAGTCGCCCTCAGGACCAACAGAACATTGACTATGACAGACGTGTTCCTAATAATCAAATTACCACCCCCTTTACTCAGAACATGCTAAGGTTTTCGAGTCATTGGAGTGACTGACATTGACTTTTACTGAACGGACTGTTGACGCTAATGTGTAAAAGTAAAACATCCTTTTTCATGTCAACTGATCCACCTTTTGACCAATAGTTTCTAAAACTGCTAAGTAATCAATCCTCAAACAATGAAGCTATAAATCAATCGAAGTCCAATTTGCACATTTCGGATAAATAATGAAAGATCATTCGCTCAACCTTCTTTACCTAGTCAAATATGAAAATAATGTAACAATGGTTTCCATTCATTTGAGAGGGCAACGTGCAACGAATACCTCAAGTGGACTAATGGCACTAAAGTGGAAAAATTCGGGAAGAGAGTCAGAAATTCAGCCATCTTCAAAAATCAAAGGATCGTTCGGGACAAAATATTAGTAAAAAGTAGAATTTACTGTAGATGAAGATCAGACAGAAAATTTAATAGAATCATTGCAAACAAGGCTTGCCTCGGGATCGGCAAGGCTGCATAGTGTTGGGGACGATAGGACTTTTCAAAAACAAAATGAGGCTGAATTAAATGACAGAAGTCAAAATTGCAAAATATTTCGGGAATAATTCATTTAAAAACTTTGTCAGAATTGAACTGAGAGAAACAATTGACTAAAGAAATTCCCATGTCCAGCAACATAAATCTAAACCTGTAAGAGTATTGCACGGAACTAGGACCTGTCTTCATCTCAACTATCAAAACAGGATAATGATATTGTTTCTGCGGGTATTTCGCAAGCTGATCTTTCTTTCGTAAACCAGGTCACAGTAAACTTCCCTGTACCTTAAGCTCTGCCGCAGGGCTTGAGTTACATCCTTTTCTTACAGTGAGGACATCTACTCCGAAATTTGACCACTTGGAGGTTTGTTGACCTTAATTTCCCCAAGTGGACTGTTGATGGTAATATACAAAAATGAAAAAAAAAAAGATATCTTCATTCAAGAGCATTTCAGGTGAAAAGTATCAAAGTCTTCAACGTTTTCTTTCGATCAATTGTAGTGAACATCTTTAGTGTGCTAAAGAAATTGCTTAAAGTTCAAAATTTTCTATGTGTTAGCTGTCTTTGGGGGAAGAGATTGCCAGTACATTGCAATTGGGAGCAAACATTTAGCCTTTGTAAATTACAATGATTATAAATGATACTTGCAACAAAGACAGACTGTCTTTGGAAAGACAATAGCTCAACGACATAGAAATGTCGGGAGACTCTCAGAATACAGAACTGATATCAATGATATCGATAGTCTGAAATTTACAACTCTTTTCATGGCCAGTTCAACAGCATTTCAGGTGAAAACTATCGAAGTCTTCAACGTTTCCTTTCAATCAATTGGAGTAAACATCTTTAGTGCACAAAGGAAAGAAAATGTGATTTTAGATTTTTAACTATCCCCCTCCGACCGCGGTTGGTTGGTGAAATTTCAAGTCAGTGGTATTGATAGTTTGAAGACTACGGCTCTTTTCAGAGCCAGCTCACAGAAATTTGAGCTATGTCTGACTGCTTTTACCACCTTGTACCAAAAAAAGGCGCAAATTCCAAAGGATAACCTGTCTAATGTTCAGCTATTTGCTATCAAAAGAGGTAGATGCTGATGCGGTGAATAGTACTGGAGAGACTATGCTCATGTTAGCCAAGAAGAACACAGAACATTTTACAATCTGCTGGACTATCACAATTACATATCAAAGAGGGAAACAAGGACATTCTTTTGATGGCGGTCAAAGATACAACGGAGATAGATATTTAGACCAACTTGGCATATTCTTTGTAAAAGACGCCAGATCATGACATTTTACAATATTTCTTTCATTCATCTGGAACATGCAAGAATGCATCTTAAATTGCATATGCCTCTTTTCATATTACTCTATGTGGCCATAGATCCAAGCATTTCATTCATAGTCATTGATGTAGCAGTCTCCCTGCAACCTTTCCGGGGATGTCTCGTTCCTTTCCCGAACAAGGGACGTGCTGGTAACAGACTCAGGCTCTTGCTTTGGTTGTTTCCAAGCGATGGGGAAAACATGGTTGCGACTCTGCTTTGTGCTCCAATGCTGATCATTATCCCGGCAATAATCGCCCGATCACTTCCAATTCTTAGCAGCACCAATATCTAAATGGTTGAAACATTCAAGAAACGAATTCAACCCATTTTTTTTGAGTTCCATATGCGATCTACAAGTCTTGTAAACGTTTTAGCCTTTTTCAATATCCACACGGTGAAGGATCCAGAGAAGCGAATCCAACTAGTTTGCTGGGGTGCTTTTCACTTTCCTATAATCGAAGTAGCATAACTGGATCGAGTAGTATCGCTCCCGTCCTTTTAACAATCTGTGGAGTGACTTTCCTTCCCACACGGGTATTTTTCGCCACATTTGATGGAATAAGAAAGTCCACGGTCGTGGCTTTCTGTACAGGTGATGTTTCTCTTTGCTGCCGAACCTGAAAAAACTCATTTCACTGTTCAAATAGTGAAACGCCCGATGTGGATTGAAAGGGGTTGACCAAAGGCATCGATATATTCTGCATACCTTCCTCACTGATTTCCGATCCGGTTTCATGTGGAAAGATTAACCGCTTACCTTCTGGTTGATATATAGAGACTAATAAACGTGGTTTGGGTTACGGTGGACCACTATTTTTTATTGAGTCATCAAAAAAGAAAAACAGCCAGCTATAACCAAGCATAAATGCACGTATGCTAATTCTCTACGTTTACATCTGGGGTGCTCGCTCCCACTTTTACTGTAGATGTTGAGTTAGCCATAACAATGCTCTACTGACTAGGTGCATAGTGAGACTAGTGGTGTGCGAAATACACTTTTCAAAAGTTATTATGTAGGACTAGATGAATAACAAATACGTGAGACTGATTCGATACTTCTGGTTCCCAGTAAAAACCAAAGAAATCGCCCCAAGACACTTTGAGCCAATCGGAATCCCACTGCGAAGATCTTAATTTTTGAACCTATTCTCAACTTTGTCAAAATATAAGTAGCTGAGACAATCTAACTCTATATCTATCGAAAACCTGTGGATTGTCAACCATTGAAGAATCTTTTTCGTATTTTAAACAGTATTTCCGGTAAGTTTGTATTTCAAATCGTTCATAATTTTAAATCCCTGTTCAGACAACATCTCTTCAAATTTTCAAAATAACTTCAGTTGAACTTACTAGCTTTATCTAAACTGTTATATAACCCATTTCCAGAAAGGGGGCAAATACTCTGTTTGCTCCTCCCCTCAGATACTTGTCTGTAACAACTTCCATTGGTTTAAAATTCGAACGTGCGTTTGGTATTCGTGCTCATCTAGAAGTTCGGGTCATCTTTTTTTCTTTGATAGTAGTTTCTATAATGTTATACTTTCATATTCAACTCTATCTACTGAAATTTGCAATTAAATGATTTGAAATGGTAACTGATTTCTCTACTTAAAAATATTGCATTAATCTAAAAACTGAATTTAACGATCTTAATATAGCCGTTAGTTTGAATGTTATCCCTTCAATACCGATGGGCTGAACGAAACTTATTTTGAGTCTTGTTGATAAATCAGAACGAAGACGGCAGTGGTATAGCCGCACACATAGAAAGCTATGATTCAGCGCAACCAGACAAGTTCGCTTAAACAACTTCCTATCTTTTTTTTTTGTTTAGCTTAGACCATTAAAACGAGATACCAACCTAATGACTTAGAGAAATCCAAGAATTGAATTGAGCCAAGATCCGGATGGAATAGCTGTAAAAACTCAACAACTAATCATGTTTTGAAGCAAGAGTCGATTGAACATCGAACTTTACCAACATATGACGAAACCGTACATGAAAATACTACACTGCTCTTCCAGATCAGTGGAATAGGAAGCAAGCAGTGTTCCACAAAAAATGATTGGTTACTTATCAGCCAGAAACTTGGCTGTGATCACTGCACACATTGATCGAAGTATGAAAGGAATGGAGATGATGCATTGTTGAGGCACCAGGAGAAAATAAGATCGTCCAACAAGCATTTGTGAAAAAATGAACGTCCATATTTTTCCCCCATCAGAAGGCCACAATGGTGATGCGAGTGAAGGAATGTGAAGAGAATTCAACCATCAAAACTATTGATCAAATAACTGAAATGCATGAAACAAGTGAATCACTTCAAAACATTGATTGAGAGATACAGGATTTTTCACCAATCAAATAAATCAGATGGAACTTCAAATTTTAGGGCAATTTGGATTAGATAAAATCGAGGAATGCTTTCCAATTTTGGGACAAAAGAACGAGCTTTCACTTTTAAGGGTATTAGTTGAGGGAAAATCGCCCCTCCACCCGTCTTCATGGCTTGAAAACCTTTTTCTTGGATCAAAATCAAGCGAAGTTTTTCCGACTCTTACGGGTCCTAATCCAAGAATCTTTTTCAGTTTTGGAGAAAAATCGAAGGGCAACTTTCATGTCATCTTTTAAGGGTCATAAATGAGTGATTTTCTTCCCCTCTTCACGGGCCAAAATACAGGATGGTTTCTCTTAGGGATCAGTCAGGAGGAAATTTTTCCACTTTAAGTCTCAATCCAGTTTTTTTAAATTCACTTTGGTGGTCAAAATTGGAAGGGAATCTCTTCACAATTTCAGGGGTCAAAATCGAGATGAAAGTTTTTGTTTTTTTTCCTCTCTCTCCTAGGGTCAAGCTGTTGCGTTTTCGTTCTCTCTTAGGTGTAAATTGACGGAAGATGCTTTCAATTTAGGGGCAAAACTGAGGAAGTTCACTTTCAGGGATTCTTTTTAGTTCATTCAATTTTGACATGTATCCCTTTCCAACATCTCCCAAAGCCTTCGTTTACCATTGACTCTTAACATTTCAAACGTTCTAATTTTTCTCATCGGTCCCCTCTTGCATTAATAAATAGAACTCAGCGATGAACATACTTGTCCTGGACTTGTAGAATATCGATGAAATTGTCCCTTGGAAAGCAGCTGAAGCTCTTAGAGCTAATCCTTGACTTCCGAATAGCACTTTTAATGCTTCATTGAATAAAGTACAGTCAGGGGTAGTACTACTGGTATCTTATTGCTTATCAGCGTTTCTACCACTTTAGCAGAATTTGTGATCAATGCGGAGGCAGCATCTTTTTCTTCTATACTATGTTTGCCATGTAATTTTTGACCAGTTTTGTTTCAATCCCTACGTTTCGACCTTGGCTGTATCTTCCGGGTATTTGAAGTTCAGTGACTATTAATGTCATGAATTATTCGGACAAATATTGTCTATTTTTGGCCAGACCGTTTTCGGGACTTTCTCGGGTTTAAGTTGCATCAAGTAATCCTTAATTTTTAATGTATGGAACGAAATTTTGACCTTAGAGTTGTAGAAATGTTTTCTAAAACGAGTTTTTTTTTTCTTTAGGGGAAAGGAATTTCATCATAGGATCACGAAATGCAGCTTACGAATAGGGCAATGTGTTTTTAGTCATTGGAAATGACAGGCATGTCATCAAGCGATAAAGAGCTAAATTTGCAATTAATTCGCTATTCTACGCCAATGTACAACATTTTGAAATTTTTGTACGATATTTAGCGTCCGTTTATCCTTGAGCAAAATTTGGATTTTAATTTCTTTGTAGAATTAATCCTGTTATTACAAAAGTACATTTGAAAAAAAATTGTTATTTGATATTAAAGATATTAACATGTTTTCATTATGTCATTGTTTGTGCAATTGATGGATATATATATATATATATACCTACCTACCTTCATAATCAAGAGGAAATTGTGGGTTTAATTCAATATTTTTTCTCGGATGTTTCGTGTTAATGTTCTCTTACAACACTTGGTGCAAATATTTTTAAGTTTAGCACAAAGCAGCAATCTCGAATATCTCGATCTCAAAAATACTTTAAAGAAATGCAGTTTCGTGAACACTAGAAAGAAATGTAACACTCAAATTTCATTGCATTGACAGGAATTTTGAAATTGGGACGATTATATTCAATTTATATCTGCCTCATCAAGTAAATTCTCCACAATATGCAACGGATAATACCTTTCATTGAAAAGTATGTAATTCGTAAGTAACGCAAATCGAGCTTTATAATTTGGCGAATCTATTCTGGAAGTTGAGAAAAACTGATGACTATCGACGTTTCGATCAAAATCATGGTTAAAATTTGGAGAGTCTTTTGAATTGTTGAGACGCCCATGGCATTAAGCAGCGTTCTTGCATGTTCCAGATGAGTGACAATATATCTTAGAATATCATTCTCTGGTGTCTTTTCAAAGGATTTAGAGTTGGTCCAAATCTTTCACAGGTCTCCGTTGTATCTTTTGCTGCCTTCGAAAGGGTATTCCCCATCTGATTGTCAGTAATTGTCGGGTCTACCCTAGCACTTAGTAATTATGAAAAATTCATGTTTCTTATACTTAATGGTTGATATAAATGCTGCATCTCCACAACTAACAGATAAACAATGCTGACATTTCCAACATCTTGCCATCGGTGTACCCTGAGTCTATTGGTTAGACATCGGGCTGTTCAGGTCTGCATCGAAGTTCAAATCATAACAGCTCTACTAAACTTTGAGCATGATAGGAAATCACATCGGTGATTGTTTTGATGTATTTTTTCTTACGTAAACTTAACTTTTTCTGAAAGAACAAGATTAGAACCTTGAATATTTTCATTTTTCATTCCCATCTGTAACAAGAATGAAGGGTGAGTATCAAAGTTCATTCATACTTATACTCGTGTATATCAAAAATCGGTATAGATTCAAATTAAATATTGATTGCATAAAGACTGAAAATCCCCAAACAGCTATTCACATTAGCGCCTTGTCAAATCAAAATCTTGACGATCTCCAATTGTTTAGTGACATGACCAGGAAAGGGTTGTTGTTTGTCCTGTGCCCCAGGAGAATGCTGTTAATGTTCTTGGTTCCGTTTCCGGTTGCTGCAAAACTATTCTTCCCAGTGCAGTGTCAATTCTATTATCGATCATCAATTTTGGAACTTCTTGATGTGGAAATGTTCTTTGAAACAAATTTTACCCAAGCTTACAATCGGTATAGAAATAAAGCCTTTTCCTTGGACATAAATGACGAATATTTCATCGAGGGATCAAGAGCTAAATTTGCAGTTATTTCACTTTCATGTCAAGTACGTCTTGGATTAGATATTCGAACGATTTTTAGCATTCGTGGATTTTATCTTTTAGCAAAACTTCTAGATTGAATTCATATGTAGGAAATTTTCTTCCTACGGGGACACTTTAAAAAGGGAAGTGAAACTCCTGTATTTTGAGATTTTGTGATTTCTTATTGAAATTCAGATTTATCATTAAATACTTGGAGATACCATCATTTTCATAATGTTCTTTGTGCAAAGAATTGGATATATACTTATAATCAAGGAAGTAGTGGGTTTAAGGATTTTATTTCGTGTATTCTTTTTTTTCATGCTCTAAGCATTTTGTTCAACACTTGAACAAATATTTTCTAAGCTTAGCACATGGCAGCAATTGCAAAAAGTACAAATCTGAAAGAAATGCAGATCTACGAAGGTCTAAAAGAAATGAAGACAGAATCATTTGTGAAATCTATTACTTCTATTGGAATGATAATATTTGTGTTCATATCTGCCCCATAAAGTAAAATCTTCACAATACACAACGGATAATTCCTTTTTATTGAAAAGTGAAGTAATGTAATATCTTGACAAATGTCAAGTTTCATAATTGGCAAATGTATTCCAGAAAATGAAAACTTGATATCGATAATTTCAATCAAAATCCTGGTTAAAAATCGGGAAGTCTTTGATATGAGTGGCCCGTGGCATTGAGCTGCGTTTTCGCATGTTCCAGGTGAGCGATAATGGATCTTGTATTCTCTGGCATCTTTTTCAAATGATTTATAGAATTGGTCTGAATATTTCAAAAGTCTACATTGTATCTTTGGCTGCCATCAAAGGCAATTACCCTTTGAATTATTTTAATTGTCAGCTTTGATTGTGATTGTTGGTAGTCCCAGCAGCTACTAAATATGAAACCTTTGTTTCTGGTACTTAATGTCTGATATGAATGTAGCCTCTCAGCTATTAATGTACTTGATGCTGAAAATTCCAACACCTTATCGTCAATCTACCCTAAGCCCATTGATAAGACATCAGGCTGCTTAGGCCTGCATCGGAGTTCAAATCGTAGCAATTCTGAAATTTATTCAGCATGACCGAAAATATCGGTGACTGTTTTGATATTTTCTTTATTGATAATACGTAATAACCTTTCTCCTCGGAAAAAACAATTAAAATTTGGATAAATACCTCGTTTACAATTTCTTTCCAATCAAAATTTACAATCTATTTTAAGTCTTCAGTTCATAATAGGAAAATGGCTGTGTGAAAACGTAAGATGTTAATATATGGGATTAAATTAATTCCACAAATTTGAATTAAAAACCTTCTGTTATCAGAGGCATGCGCTCTGGGTGTGTTTTAGTTATTTATGGAACGCACAGGCGTGATAGCGATTAAATGAATATCATCGGAAGTAGGGCTTTTTGATGAAAAACTTTGCTGGCCAAACATTGAATATTTGCTTCGCTAGAAAATCGTCTGTTCAACATGAAAGGAAGGCAATATATTTGTCATATTTAATTCTTTTGCAAGTGCATCCATTTACTATTAACAATCAATTCTGAGGATTCCACTATTCTATGAAGTTTTTCCTTCATCTGTACTGTTGACATCATCTCCACAGCTGAGAATGTTCCATAATCGGAAACGTATACTTTCTGATATGCAATTGCATGATGATCTGGGTAGATTACGGAGATCTGCTTTTAAGATACATTTTGTTTCTCTGAAAATGTTTTTCGTGAAAACACTTTATGAACCTCCACGGACAGATCTGTTACATATAATCAATCTCCCCCTCAGAAGCGAAGGGCGTTCTTTCTTTGACAGACATACGTACCAGTTACCACAAACGTCTATGTTCTCTGAACACAAAATGTTCGCTATTTTAGATGGTTTTGAATAATCTTCATAAACAGAGGATGAAATAATCAATTTTCTTTTTTCTGTAGGCTGCAAAGAAATAAGTTTAAAGATATATTTCACTAATCTATTGTACTAACAGCAATAGCAGAAGTTTTCCGTGGTGGCTATACATGCAATAAGTGGAGATGTCGGAAGCCATTCACTGATTCCAAGTATAACAACGCTGAGACACCATCAGCGTTGAAATTGTAATCTCTCGTAGTTTCTCTGTTGGTCGTAGATTTCGAAACATTGGCATTTTGCTTAGTTGAGACTGCGAACTCAACGCTATTTCCCCACAATTTTCTTGATCTTTCCCTCTTATGCCCTGTATTTGAAATACAGATTTCAACTAGACGCACTAACCACTTCATTAGTTGTATATTTTCCCTTTTAGTTTCTCTAATTTCTGGAAACTTCTACTGCTAAATGTATATCGTCTACAGAGAATTTTTTTCAATCTGATATCTATATTCAGTTTAGTTAAAAAGGAAATGTCCTTAATTCTCATCTGTAACGCTGGCATGAGGGATGTGTCCAAATTCATTCAAAACATTTACATTTGCACCCATGGATAACATATAAAGTGTTTGAAATCAAATTGATTGCATAAGGACGGAAAATCTCAAATCACAGCTATTCACATTAGCAACCTGTCAAATCAAAACCGGTGATCTCCAGTGGTTTATGGTGACATGACAAGAAGCGGACTGTCCTTTGTCTTCTTGATGCAGTTTCTCTCTTAGGATTACTGCTGTAAGGCAGATATTTTCTCCATCGATCTCTCCAGTGACGTTGGGTCTGATTTGGACTTTTTAATCAGATAATTCATGATTGAAGCGCGCCTATTTACAACCGAAATAAGTGAAAAACTTGTTTTGATGGTCGTGATGCATTTCCCCTGCTCTGGGGAACAAGGATCCACTCTGGTTTCCACACAAGATTGCCAAAGAAGTTGCTTAGTTTATCTTCCAACGCATGATGAAAAATGAATGGCATTGAATTCAAATCACTATGGGACAAACTATTCAGTCTGACAGGTTGAAGATTGCTATTGGTCGAGAGGAATAGTATGTAAATAGAATTATTTCATTGTCACTATTTTGTTCAGACGTCTGTTCGTTTGTGTTAATTCATAGTGATATATAAGATAAAGCTACCGTGACTATTTCTTTGTATGTGTATATAAACATCTTCCACCTTGATTTTTTTTCTCTTCTGAGACCAAGACATTAGCTCTGGACTATTTTGTTCGATTCTTTCAATTTGAACGGAATATTTATACAGGAATCTTTTTTTTTTTTTTTTTTTTTGAACGATGTTTTCTTAATTGATATAATCAAATACAGACTTTTCTAACAATTCATAAAGTCAAATAACGCATATTGAATGTTGCATAAAAGTACTCACTCAGAGGAAACTTTGTGCCCCCCTCTCCTTAGACATACACTAAGTTCAACTCTATTTCCTACAAATTTGGCAACATACACAATGGACCAAGGGAAATATCAAAGTTTTGAAAAATGAAGCTTTTAGTATCTATGTTCAATATAAGTATGATAAACTGAACCCTCTTTCCGTTAAATATACAGATTACCAGGGCGGGTTCCAGCCAGTCCCTGTATAAATGGATAACTACTAGAATTTATAAAAATTTGGAATTTTCAAACTTTATTCGATATGATTGTGAAGAAAAAGTGACCCAGGGTTGTGCCTTAAAATTGTCAATATCTGTATTGGATTGCTTTGCCGAAATGAATCAATTTAACACCGATTTAATCCTTTTCTTGAGGTCTTTCGGAAGAAAGATCCCATTAATCCTAAAAAGGGTGTATAACCAATGCATCCTCCCAATAGTTACTTATGAAGTTGAAACATGGGACCTAACCAAGAAACAGATCCAAAAATTGAGAACCATGCAACGTGCAAATGAAATAATTATGTTGGGCCTCACATGGAGAGGCCAGAAGACAGCACAGTACAACTGAGAAAAGACAAGAGTAAGGGACATCATAGAATCCATTTGAAATCTCAGATGGTAGTGGGCTGACCTTGTTGCAAGAATGGACAACCGATGGACATTGTGACTCACGACATGGATCCCCCGAGATCACATGCGCAACCGAGGCTCGCAGAATATTAGATGGAGACACGAGCTACACAAGTTCAGAAAGTACTGGTTCCGTGACGCCCACGATAGAGAAGTGTGACGAATCCTGGGGGAGGTCTATATCCAACGACAGACATCAAAAGACTGATGATAATCCTTTTCTTTACCTTTCAGCACACTTACACCGGCAATGTCACCCTAACCTTGTTTAATGAACTGATTTTTACCTCGTGTTATCTTTTGATAGAATGAAAGTAGCCGAATTTTTCAATTGTTCCTCTTGATTATGTAGTTGATTTTGACTTTGAAAGTTTACTTCAAAATTTCAAACTTCTGTTGAATTTACTAGCCTTAGCTGAAAACTCTTACATGAGTAGCAGGAGGGTGGAAATGTTTAGCCTCCCTCCAATGCATGCCCATGTATGTAACCACTTCCAATCTATTTTATAATTCAAACGTGTGCGTTCCGTATTGTCTAGTCTGATTTTTTTTTTCTTTGATAGTTTGTTTGATCATTCATATTCTTTTCAATGGGATGAAATGAATTTGCAATTTAATGATTTGAAGAGCTTCTATTCAAAAATTGATGCGTTAATTTAATTTAGGAAAAAGCAAACTGAATTTTAAGATTTGGAGTTCTTAATTCAGCCATTAGTCTAAAATCTTGCTATTTTTTTATTTTTTTAAATCTCACTCCCACCCAATAATACTGATCCAAACAAAATCATTTTGTAGGGTTTCTACCGTATTTTCTACTAATACAAGATAATAGCATTGGGTAAAATCCAAATTCCTTTTAGTATGTTTCCGGACCGAAGAAAGCAGGGATATAACCGCACGCATAGCAATAGTTCAACGTAACCAAAAGTCCACTTCGCCAATTCCTCATTTCTAGTATGCTAGTTTTAGTTTACAGCTCGGACCCTCACAATAAAGCTCCAGCCTAATATAACTTGAGAAAAATCCAAGAATTGAATTGTGGCAAGATCCAGCTGAAACAATAACCGTAGAAACTTCAATTGATAACGTTTTGAAGCAAGAGTCGATTGAATGTTCAACATGTGATAAAACTGTACATGAAGATACTGCAAAATAGCCCAGCAATCTGAGAGAGCACTATGAAGCAACCTGAAGTGTTCCTGGAAAGATGACTTGTTACTTATCAACCTGAGACCTGGTTGTAATCACTGTGCCAAATTGGAGTTCATTAACATTAAATGACTTCCGTATGAAAGGAATAGAAATGGTGTTGAAGCATCAGGGGAAAGTGTCGTCCATCTCTTTTGCCCTGTTTCCAGTGGTCAACATCAAAGATGGAGATCTTTTTATATGTCAAAATCGGAGGGAGCGTCCTTCATTGATGGGATTGAAATCTAGGGGAGGTCTTTCTCTCAATTTTAGGTAAAAATAGATTTTTTTTTCTTCTCATCTAGTCAAAATCGGTGTAAATTTCACTTTGGGGGCGGGGGTCAAAATACACAAGGATTTTAATATTGGATTGATTGTGGAACTTTGAAGTGTCAATCGGGAATTTTTTCTCGGGTGGTAATCTTTTAAGTATTACCCCCTTGAACACTGGCCCTACTTCTTGAATATTAAAACCTAACTCCCTTAAATATTACTCCCACATCCTTGACGCTATTCACTCATCCCATTTTCTTGACATTATTCTCCATTAAACACTTCTATTAAGCGTTTTGATTATTAATAGCAGTCCCTCTTTCGTTTTTATTTTCTAACGTTGATAGAATTCATAAATTGAACATCGTTGACACAGATTTATTGAATATTGATGAAGTTGTCTCCTGGAAAGCAGCTGAAGAGAAAATGCTTATTTTTACAAACTATGGAATCTGTATCCAGGATTACTAACAAAATATAATCCAAAATTGTCTGCAAAGACAAAAAAAACTGTTCTCAGTAAACATATTTGGATTGAAAGAATTGTCTTGATAAGAATCGATGAAAAATAAGCACTATTCAAATCAGAATTGTTTTAAGCAATCGGTTGACCTGAAATCATAAAATCTAACCAACATAAGACTAAATATGAAACACAATAACACCTTGTTACTGTTAGGCAACTCCTTCAGACCAGCTTTAAGGAGCTAAGTGACAAAGAGCACGTAGGAGTCTATTCTGTTAATTTTCATCATTCCTACCATCCGAGTAATATTCAGCTACATTTTCCAGTGTTTATTTTGGTACTGACATTGTTTGGTCTACCCGAGGGTGCCTCTTGGTGGTCGTTTGTTTCCTTTTCCGTATAATTGTCTCGTGTCACCCCCATCTACTACTGACTTCTCTACAGGAACTACGTGAGTGTTGATAGGTGGTATGCTGGGTAGCGGACTTTGGATCGGTAGACGAAATAGTGTACACCCCCTCCTCTTTATGGATCGACAATTTTGTAGTGTCAATCGTCTGGATCCTGCTAACAATTATTCCTTGTCTAATCCATCTCTTGTCTTTTCATTGGATTCTGACTGGGAACGGTGCTAGCGGACCATCTTTCCCTTGTATTTGTCGACGATGATTTGAAAAAAATTATTGCTTTTCAGCTCGTTTAGCATCCAAGAGCTAACCTAGATATAACTTATAGTGTGATGGATGACTGTTTTGTCTGATAGTGTATTACTGTACTGAACGATAGCTGCAGCTGCTTTGTCGGTGTTCAGGGGTCCATCGGATGCAGTCTTGTCTCTGATGCGCTTGGCGCTCTTGGCCCCAACTTAGGATTGACCGTTAGAGCGTAGCCAGTTGATGAGATTATGTTTGACATCCCACTGTTGGAAGAATAATTGTTTCGATATAGATTGGTTTGCCGTCGGTAAATGATCCTGTAGGTACTTCGTATGCATCCAACAAATCGCGATATGTATTTATCAAAGAGTGGCCTATCAATGTTTGAAGTAATGTATGCATGGATATCCACTGACTATCCTCAATGAGGTATGAATATTCCTGACCAAGAAATAAATGTTGATCCGTTTGAAAGGCCACCAACGCAGTGGTCTAAGTATCGATGGTTGTACTTGTTGAGATTGAGTAAACGTGGTCCAAGTGGGGTTTGTGCATTTCGGATTGATTTGGGGTCAGTGTACAGATTGATTGGCACATATTTTCATGCTGCTTGCAACTTGGTGAGAAGGATACAGATGGAGTATGGGTTTCCGGAGTGGTTTCTGTACGATTCCTTGATCTAGAAGAATTTAGAGTATTAGTCTCACGAACTTTCAAGTACTGTGATCGCTGGATGGCACTGCTTTTTAGTTGATGGGGGAACCGTTGCTGCATGGTCCTCAATAGTGTTGTAGCACTATTCCGAATTCACTGCAGATAGTGTCATTGAACTGTTTGGAATATTATGGCTGAGGCACTGATGGTTATGGCTTGAAAAGGTTCATATTCATCGGCACGGAGAAGGCCCTTGTCTGATGCAGACTTTTGTATATCAGGCATATCGACACCATTCTGAACTGCTGCGCAAATCAACTTCCTTGAAGTTTTGCAGCCGTTGATTGGAAATGCAGTTCAGTTCTCTGTCGTGGAATATGCCGAGTCGTGGACGATGACCAATGGATATTAAATCTCTACTTTTCGTATACATACACGAGTACTGTAAAGACTCGATAACTGCAAGAGCATCTTCGGTTGGTGATTAGCTATTTGATAGTCGGGACGCATTTCCTCTGCTCCAGGTAAAGATGCAGTATTTTCCTGATTTTCATACAAGATTCAGTCAGCAATATCTTTGGCAGTCTCCTAATTAATAATGAATTCTGAAAGTGAATAGTATTAAAGTTAAATCACAATGGAACAATTCTCTGTTCAGTATGACTGGTAGAGGAGAGCTGTTGACAGACACTAAAGTCTCCTAATAAATGTAAAACTGATATCTCGTTCATCATCATCAGTGTTTTAACGTCCTTCGTTGGACATAGACCTTCCCCAGGATTTGCCACACTTCCCTATCATGGGCGTCGCGGAACCAGTACTTCCTGAATTTGTCTAGCTCGTCTCTCCATCTAATATTCTGCCGGCTTCGGTTTCGCATGTGATCTCGGGGGATCCATGTCGTGAGTCGTGATGCCCATCGGTTGTCTGCCATTCTTGCAACATGGTCAGCCCACCGCCATTTGAGATTTTTAATGGATTCTATGATGTCCTTTACTCTTTTCTTTTCTTGGATGTACTGTACTGTCTTGTGGTCTCTCCATGTGAGGCCCAGCATTATTCTTTCATGTGCACGTTGTTACTCACTGAGAAAAAGGGAAATAGTTTTAGTGAAGAGAGAAGTTTCCTTCTACGCATATTACTCCATCTTCTTGTCTAAATTAAGTTATTCTGTAATTATGCTTCGAGTCAATTATTTTTATTTTCAAAAACTTAATTTCCATTTATAAAAATGGACGATTTTTTTCTACGAATTCGTGACCTTCTTCTTACACCTGAAAATGGTTTATAAATCCAGGGGAATTTAAAGTGAGCCAAAAATTTTCTTTAAAATGAACGACTATTGAATTTTCCCATGTGGTTTCAAAGAATAATTTTTATTCCAATTTTTTTCCTAAGATCTATCAAAAAGCAGTTGAAAATCTCTTCAGAAATGGTAAATCCTTTGTCGCTTCCTCTTCGACGTCTCTCATAAATACCAATAAGATGACCTTTTGTTATCTTTATGGTATTTAAACTCTGGCGGTAAAACTTTACCTCTTTGCTCTGATGGCCCCAAGGTAAGCTCGTTTTTTCACCCTCTCTTTGGTTAGGATAGTTTAGTTTTACACACACTCGCACATAAAGATATCTATTCTTCCTTTATTTCAAAGAACACATCCTAAGTTGAGAACTCTCTAAGTATTCAGGCTGCACTTCCAGAGATGAAATTAGTGGCTATAATTTAGATGACCAAAACTGACAGACGTTACAAGACTATATCACGTATTTAGTAAGTGACGCTCCTTCCTTTTCCTTATCGTGGTAGATCTCCCCAAACATCTTTTGTGTCGGCAGAAAACTCAAGTCTTTAATCTATTTAAGAATTTAAACTAATCGTTAACCTGTCGTTTGTCCTATTTTCCACGTTTGTTCACTATAAAACTCTACTAACCTTGTTTAAGCAGTGAGCACTGTATCTACTAGAATTGATCTTCTTAGATCAATTTATTTTGGAGGCTGATTTAATTAGCAACCCAAAACATTTCAATTTCATCTTTTATTAGTCATTAATATTCATGCATAAAAGTGCGTTTTATTTATCCATCTAAATACTTGTATGTGTCCTCTGTACTTGATGTGCATTCTCTCCAACATTTCCACTGACATCCACGTGGGCCTACAAACACAGTAGGAGCCCATTCTTCAACGAGAACTGCATATACCAACTATCATTCCAATAACTAATACGATATATAGATATAAGAACCTGCATAGCACTTGGACTCCTTCTTTAAGGATCTATATGTATCTGGTTGAAGATATTTCTTTACAGCGCGGTTACATCTTTTATTTCGATTCACATATTCACAGTAAACTTCATATTGAATTAAAACATACGTAAATTTTCTTTGTTTCAGGCTGTATAACAAATATTTCAATACTTTGTACATAGAAATAAAAATGGCTGACAATTTCAGAAATTGTATTACTTTGATTTGATCTTTGAGCAGCGACAATGAATTCAATTTGAAATACCTTCGTATTTACATGTAGATAACTCTCCCATTGATATATTATAATAATAATCCCAATTACATGATGGTTGGTTGTAATTTTTAACCTTAAACATACAGTCGTTCATAAATTTCGAAGCCGGTATAGTACTATATCAGTATAAAATAATTGAATAGTTTGCTATTATTTGGGCCGGGGATCTTGAAAATGCAGGTTTTGTAGCATATGCTACATAAATAATCCAGCACTGACTGTCCATAAAAATTATTAGATGTATTCATATTCAATGAATGTAATTTTAACAAATATCAATCATGAGGAATATTTTTTAAAAAGCTTCAGTGCTGTTAAAGTAAATTAAAAATATGAATGAATAGAATTCTTGAAATAATTTATCTTCATTATAAAAGCAGCATCTAGTAATTGAAGTTTATATGCGTCTATAAAAACCCAGTTCTTTTTAAGAATAAACGAGAATCATCGATATTCATCTCCACGTGGTCCCATAAAACGTCGTTGTGAATGAACTGTTTATTCACAAAACAGGGTTTTTTTCAAACACATCAGGTTTGGTCATCAAATGATAAAAGAATGAATGAAAAACAAGGTTCTAGGATGTTATGGCTTGCCTTGACAACAGGATCCGCGCCCCAAAATGAGATGGTGAATAGTTAGAGCAATAAAACATTGTTCTTTTAACCTTTTGGGGCATAAGTTAAAATTGAATTATTGAAATGACTTATTGGTGTTAGAATTATAAAAAGTAACTACATGACATCAGCCATTGCTTTGAGATTCCTTGAAATGGTGTCATTTCAGACAATCTATGATTAAAACTCTTGTCCATCCCAGTGTTATGGTATCATGTGCCGACCGACATTTCAGCAAACTAAAGACCATCAGAAGCTTCTGCAGGAGTACGATGACAGACTGCTCTGAATATGAACGATGGCTACAGCCACTTCAAAATTGAACTCATTTTAAATGGACGTTTGCTTTGTAAAAGTCATCTAAAATATGAAAAAGAATGTTTTAGTTTAGAATTCCTCAAGTGGACTGAAAGAATGAAAGGTACCTTTTTACAAGAAACACAACAGTCCAGTGCTTAGAGTTCGTATTATTCCTTACTGCAGACGTTAATGTAGAAAAAATGTATTTTCATTAAGTGGACTGTTGACGCTTATGTATGAAAAAAAAAATTGAATACACCTTTGTACAAGAAACATCGCAGTGCATGGTTCCGATAGTTTTAGCTCTAAGCGGACTGTGGATTCAATCATAGAGAAGAAAATATGCCTTCGTAATGGCAGTTGATGCTAATGTAGAAAAAAGGCCAAACTTCCATACCAGAAATACAACTTTTTTACTTTCTGCTGTTTGAGTGGACGGTTAACGCTAACGTAGAAAAGTAGAAAGAAAATACTTTTGTACAAGAAATACATCTTACTGCAGTGGTTCTAGTTTGTTGCTTTCTTTAAACTGCCTTTGACGGAGAAAAAGAATCTTCTGAGAAAAGAAACAGCTTTCCTTTGCAGATTGTTTACACCAACGAACTGAAGTAGAAAGTGTTTTAGTCTGTTGCTTCCTTGGAGGACTGTTGACAAAAACAGTAGGAATAATGACACATACCTTTTGTAATCTTTCTTTAAGCGGTCTGTTGAGGCTAGAAATGTATTGAATATAAAACTTTCGTACCCGAAACACATCGGCGTGCAGTATAGTCTATGAACCTCAAGGGAACAGTTGACGCCTATGTGGAAAAATGGGGACAAAAACACACCTTCGAAATCTTTGCTGACGCGGACTGTTGGAGCGAAGCTAGAACTATAAACTAAAGCTTCGTACAAGAAACACAAATTGCAGTGTGTCTAGTTTTGTTGCTTTCCTTTGCAGACACTACATTGATGTAGAAATAGAGAAAATCTCTAGATAAGAAATACAACATTGCTTCCCTTTGCAGACTGTTGACGAAGATGTAGAAATTTTATTTTATTTTATTTTATTTATTTATTTATTTTTTTTTTTTTTTTTGCTGGATGTTGATGATAACGAAGAAAATGGAAATTAACTATGCCTTTTGTAAATTTCGTCTTTAGTGATCTGTTGACGCTAATATAGAAAATTAGAAAGAATAAACTGCTTTTGAAATGTTCTTTTTAGCGTACTGTTGATATTTATACAAAAATTTTGAATAGAAAGTTTTGTACAAGAAACAAATTAGTAAAATGTGTCTTTTGCTTTCCTTTGCGGACTGTTGACGCTGTAGAAAATTACAAAGAAAACGTGCTTTATATTAAGCGGACTATTGATGCTAATGTAGGGATGTACAGAAAGCAACCAAGCCTTCATACAAAAAAATCTTTTGCTATCTTTTGCAGGCTGTTGACTCTGAGGTGAAAATATAGAAAAGAAATCTTTGTACAAGAAACAACTTTGCAATTATTTGCGGACTATTGACACTTATGGAAAAAAATCTTCGTACATTAGTCACTTCACTCAGATGTATCTTGCTTTATTTCATTTTATTTTTCTCATTCCTTTGCAGACTTCAGACGCTAATGTTAGAATATAGAAAAAAAAAACGAAACATTTTTGTACAAGAAACACAACTTTGCTTCCATTAGCACACAGTTGACGTTTAAGTAGAAAAGTGAAAAGAAAAAACTGTGCATTCTCCACTTCAGTGAACTGTTGACGCTAATTTAGAAACGAAATACCAATAATCCTAAAAGTACAACCAATGCATCCTCCTGATAGTCACTTATGGAGCTGAAACATGGAACCTAACCAAGAGACAGACCTGCAAACTGAGAAACATGCAACGAGCACATGAGAAAATCATGCTCAACCTCACATGGAGATTTCACAAGGCAGCACAGTATATAAGGAACTAAACGAGAGTCAGACACATCATAGAATCTATTAGAAAACTTATTCTTGCAACATAGCCTGCCCTTTGCTATTTGTCAAACAACTGATGGACATCACGACTCGCATGGATCCCCAGAGATCACTTGCGAAACAGAGGCCGACAAAATTCAAGATGGAGATATGAACTGGACAAATTTAGAAAATACTGGCTCCACGACGCTCATTATAGAGAATTGTGGTGAATCCTGGGGAAGGTCTATGTCCAACGACGGGCGCTAAAAGACTGATGACATGAAAGTAGAAAACCTCGTGCAAGGAACACATCTGAGTATAGTGTCCATTTTCTTAGCTTTCTTTCGCAGATCGTTCACACTAATGTTGAACAGTTGATAAGTAAACCGTGCCTCTGTAATATTTTTAGCAGAGCGTTGCGGGGTATTGTAGAAACGTATCCCCCCCCTCCAAAAAACAAACAAACACCGTCGTACATGAAACACAACTTAGTCTACTAAATTTAGTTTGTTACTTTCCTTTGTAGACCGCAGATGCTGATGTAGAAATATACCAAAAAATAAATGTTTGTACAATTCACACATTTTTACTCCTTTGCTGGCTGTTGACGATGATGTAAAAAAAATATGCCACCGTCGTACTTTCTTTTAAGCAGACTATTGACGCTAATGAAGAGATGTACAGGAAAAAACATCTAAGAACAGAGTGTCTAGTTTGTTGATATCCTCAGTGGAAAGTTAATGCTTATGTAGAAAAGTAGAAAGAATTAAAAACTTGTGCAAGAAACAGATATGAGTGCAGTGTCTTTTTATTTATTTATTTTTTTTTTGATTGTTGACCGTAATGTAGAACAGAAAGAAATAAACCGTGCTTTCGTAAACTGTTGCAGCCGCTATTGTAAAAAAACAAACAAACCCTTTGTATAAGAAACACAACTTACTGTATTGTTGCTTTCTTTTGCAAACTGTTGACGCTAAAAAAATACACACAAAAAAAAATCTGTGTAAGAAAAACAACTTAACTTTCGTATCGGGACTGTTGACACTAAGGTAGAAAAATGGAATCAAAAAAGTGAGTTTGTAATATTTTTAGCGGTCTATTGACGCTAATGTAAAATGGAGAATAGAGAAAAACTCCGTACAAGAAACAAAACTTAGTGCACTGTTTTCCGTATTGTTGCTTTTTCCAGCAGAATGTTGACGCTGTGGTAGAAAATTACGACGCAAAAAAAAACGTGTCTTCGTTGCAATCTTTCCTTAAGCAGACTATTGACGCTATGTACTTAAAATGAACCAAACCTTTGTACAAGGAACACAGCTTACAGCAGAGTATGTAGTTTGTTGGTTTCTTTTTCAGACTGTTGATTCTAATGTAGAAGAGAAATGAAACAAATCCTCGTACGATGAACACATCTGAATGAAGTGTTTATTTATTTATTTTTTTTTTGCAGACTGTTGACGCTAATGTAGAAATAATGAAGAAATAAAACAAATCTTTGTACAAAAAACGCCACTTTCCTTTCCTTTGCGGACTGTTGACGCTGGGGCAGAAATAGAGAAAGGAAAAAACGAACCTGTATACAAGAAACAACTTTGCAGACTGTTGACTCTTATGTGGAAGTATAAGAAGAATCTTTGCAAGAGACTTTCCTTCGCGAACTGTTGACGCTAATGTTAGAAAAGTTGGAAGAATAAAACAGAACCTAGTACAAGAAACACAACTGAGTTCAGTGTGTCTACTCTTATTGCTTTCCTTTGCGAACTGTTGATAACGTAGAAATATGGAAAGAATTCCTTTTCTAACTGTTGACGCTAATGTAGAGTAAAGAGAAAAAATCCTTGTACGAGGAACACATGAAAGTGAAAAGACTAAATTGTTAGTTTCCTTTGCTGGCTGTTGATAACGTAGAAATATAAGTTGGAAAAAACTTCGTAATTTTGGCTTGAGCAGACTGTTGACACTGATGTGGCTTGTCTGTAATCTTCCCTCAAGCGGACTATTGACGCTAGTGCAGAGATGTATAGAAAATGAACCAAACGTATGTATAAGAAATATAACTTGGTGCAGTGTTTAGTTTTTGTTGCTTTCCTTTGCAGACTGCTGACGCTAATGAAGAAATATGGAAAAAAATGAAACGGTACAAGAAACACAACTTTAGTCTCTTTTGCAGACTATTGACACTGATGATAGAAAAGTTAAAAGAAAACCGAGAACACCAAACAACTGAATGTAATAAGTTTAGTTTTCTTCCTTTCCTTTGTTGGCTGTTGATGATAAGGTAAGAAAACGGAAAGAAAAATGCCTTGGTATAGAGTCTTTAACGGACTGTTGACACTACTGTAGAAAAATAAAGAATGGACTTTGTGCAATCTTTTTGGTGAACAGTTGACGCTAATATAGAAGAGTGCAAAATTCACAACAGAGCAGAAGTTATAGTTTTGTTGATTTCCTTTGCAGTCTGTTGACGCTAATGTAGGAATATAAAAAAATAAATCTTTGTACAAAGAAGGCTACTTTACTTTAGGGACTTGACACTAAAGTAGAAAAATTGAAAGAATAAACTGTACCTCTAAAATATTTTTAGCAGACTGTTGACGCTAATCGATAGTAGAAAAAAAAGGATATTTAGAGAAGCGTGTTTTGTTTAATTGCTTTCCTTTGCTGACTCTTGGAACTTGTATAGCAAGGAAAGGAAAAACTCGTACAAAAAAACATCTGAGGGCAGACTAACGATGTTAATATAGAAATAGAGAAAATAAAACATCTGAACGAGAGACACAACTTGGCTTCCCTTCGTTGGCTGTTGACGATAACGTAGAAAATTACAAAGAAAAGGCGTTCCATCGCCGTAAACTTTCTGTAAGCGGACTATTGATACTAATGAAGAGATGGACCCAAAATGAACAAAACCTTCGTACAAGGAACATAACAAAGAGCAGAGTGTCTAATTTGTTGCAGAATGTTGACGCTAACATGCCTTTGTAAACTCCTTGTAAAAATGTCCAAAAAAATTATCCAACCTTTGTACAAGAAACACAACTCGGCGCCTTGTGTCTAGTTTCTTCCTTATCTTTGTGTACTGTTGGCGCTAGCGTCAAAAAGAAGAGAATAAAAGAAAACCTTTCGCAAGAAACACATTAAAATACAGTGGGGTTATTTTTTGCTTTTTTGCGGATTGTTGACGCTAATGTACAACAAATATCGAAAAAATAAAACTGATCTTTGCACAAAAAACAACTTTTCTTCCATTTATGCGCGGCTTTTCCCCGTAGCGAACTGTTGACGCTAATGTAGAAAAGTAGAAAATGGTTGAACGAAGCATTGCATGTAAGAAACACAACTTTATTTGTCTAGTATGTTGCTTACCTTGGCGGCTGATGTAGAAGAGTTTGAAGAATAAAACGTACTTTTGGAATCCTTTCTTAAACGGAATGTTAACGTTGGAGTAGAACAAGTAGAAAAAATGTGCCCTGGTACAAGAAACAACTTGGTGTAGCGTGTGTAGTTTGTTTCTTTCCTTTGGAGACTGTTGACAGAAGTATAGGAAGAATCAAACATGCCTTTGTTGCAGTTTGGATTTCCTAGAGCTTATGTAGAAAGGCAGAAATATAAAAAAGCTTTTGTAAAAGGAACGCATTTTAGTGCAGTGTGTTTCATGGGTTGCTTCCCTTAAGTGGACGGTTGACGCGAATTTAGAAAATTAATATATATATATATATATATATATATATATACCTTCGTGTGAAAAAAAACAAAAAAACACTTAGTGCTGTGTTTCTAGTTCCTGCTCTCTAAGCGGACTCATGACAAATGTAGAAAAAAAATCAGACAAACCTTCGTAGGAGAAACACAACTCCAGTGTAGTTAGTGTCTTGTTTGTTGCTTTCCGTTGTGGTCTGTTGACGCTAATGTTGAAAACAGAACAAAAGAAAACTTAATACTTGGGACACATCTGAGTGCTGAGTGTTGCTTTTTTTTTTTTTTTTTTTTTTTTTTTGCTCTCCTTTGCGAACTGTTGACGCTAGTGTAGAAAAGTAAAAAGAAGATAATGTGCCTGCTTACTAGGAACGTAAGTTAGTCTTGTGTTTTTACAATAGCTTCAACAGTCCGTAAAAGAAAGCAACAAACTAAGTAATAAATAATGTTGCAGTCCTTTGTGGACTGTAGACGCTAATGTAGAAAAATGGAAAGAATAGTCACAGCTTTTGTAATTCGTTCATTTAGCGGACTTAAGGCTAAACCGAGCCTTTGTCATATTCTTTTGAGCGGACTGTTGACGCTAATGCGAAAATATAGAAAATTAAGTATGCCTTCGTACAAAAAACATGTCTTAGTACTGCGTTTCTAATTTATGCTTGTTCAGCGAACCGTTTATGCGAATGTAGAAAAAAACAAAAATAAAAACAAAACCTTACAAGAAACACCACATACTCTAGTTTTAGTGTTTTCTTTTGCTGGCTGTTGACGCTGGTGTAGGAAAATAGAAAAACAAAAACCTTTGTACAAGAAACAACTTTCCTTTGCGGACTGTTCGTACTAATATAGAAATATGGAAAAAATAAACTGAGCATTGTTCTTTTTTGCAGATCGTTGGCCTTAATGTATAGATATAGAAAACGAAATATCCGTACGAGAAACACAACTTAATCTAATGTGTTTAGTTACTGTTTTCCCTTTTTAACTATTGACGAAGAGTAAAAAAAATCCTCATAGAAGGAACATTTCTGAGTGGAGTGAATGATTTATTAGTTTCCTTTGTTGGCTATTGATAACGTACAAATATGAATAGCAAAAAACTGCATTTGTAATTTTGGCTGGAGTAGACTTGACACTGATGTAAAAGAATAAAACGAATCCTCGTCCATGAAACCCATCTGAGTGAAAAGTGTCTAATTAATTTTTTTTTCTCTCTCATTCAGTTGACGGTAATGTACAAATAAAGAAGTAGCCCATCTGAGCGCAATGTGTTTAGTTTTGTGGCTTTCTTTCGCAGAATGTTGACCTTGGATGTAGAAAATTACTAAAGAGAGGACGTGGCTATGTTGTAATCTTTTCTCGAGCGGACTATTGACGCTAATGTAGAGATGTACAGAAAATGAACCAAACCTTTGTACAAGAAACATAACTTGGTACAGTGTTCAATTTTGGTTGCTTTCCTGTCTAGATTGCTGATGCTAATATAGAAAAGATAAAACAAGTCTTCATACAAGAAGCACATAAAAATTACAAAGAAACGTTCCATCGCCGAAATCTTTCTTTAAGCGGACTATTGACGATAATGAAGCGATGTACACAAAATGAACAAAACCTTCGTACAAGGAACATAACTAGGAGCAGAGTGTTTTGTTTGTTGCAGAATGTTGACGCCAATATAGAAAGAACAAAGAATAAACCGTACCTTTATAAACTCCTTTTTAGCGGACGATTGCGGACACTATTGTAGAAATGTCCAAACCTTCGCACAACGAACACAACTTGCTTACCTTTGCAGACTGTTGACGCTAGCGTCGAAAAGAGCGATTAAAAGAAAACCTCGTACAAGAAACACATTTGAGTGAAGTGTTTTTTTCTCTTTTTTGCAGACTGTTGACGTTAATGTACAGATATCGAAAAAATAAAACTGATTTTCGTAGAAAAAAAACAAACACAACCTCGCTTTCATTTATTTATGCGCGCGCCTTTTCTCCCGTAGCGAACTGTTGACGCTAATGTAGAAAATGGTTGAACGAAGCATTGCATATAAGAAACACAACTTGATAGAATGTCTAGTATGTTGCTTGCCTTGGCGGCTGATGTAGATAAGTTCGAAGAATAAATCGTACTTTTGGAATCCTCTCTTAAACGGAATGTTAACGTTGGTGTAGAATAAGTAGAAAAAATGTGCCCTCGTACAGGAAACAACTTGGTGTAGCGTGTGTAGTTTGTTCCTTTCCTTTGGAGACTGTTGACAGAAGTGTTGGAAGAATCAAACATGCCTTTGTTGCAGTTTGAATTGCCTTCAGCTAATGTAGAAAAGATAGAAATACAAAACAAAAGACACTGCACTAAAATGAGTTTCCTGTACAAAGGTTTAGTTGGTTGCTTCCCTTGTATTGGTGCGAATTTAGAAAATTTTTAAAAAATCAAATATACCTTCGTGTAAGAAACACATCTTAGTGTTGTGTTTTTAGTTCCTGCTCTCTAAGCAGACTCATGACAAATGTAGAAAAATACTTAGACAAACCTTTGCAGAAGAAACACAACTCCAGTGTAGTTAGTGTCTTGTTTTGTTGCTTTCCGTTGAGGTCTGTTGACGCTAATGTTGAAAATAGAACAAAACAAAACTTGATACAAGGAACACATCTGAGTCCAGTGTGCTTTTTTTTTTTTTTTTTTTTTTGCTTCCCTTTGTGGACTGTTGACGCTAATGTAGGAAAGTAGAAAGAAGATAATGTGCCTGCTTACTAGGAACATAAGTTAGTCTTGTGTTTTTACAATAGCTTCAACAGTCCGTAAAGAAAGCAAAAAACTAAGCAGTGTTGGTTGTCCTTTGTGGACTGTTGACGCTAATGTAGAAAAAACGGAAAGAATTGTCACAGCTTTTGTAATTTGTTTATTTAGCGGACTGTTTAGGCGAGTGTACAAAAGAATAAACCGTGCCTTCACATTCTTTTTAGCGAACTGTTGACGCTAATGCGAAAACGTAGAAAATTAAACATACCTTCGTACAAAGAACACATCTTAGTTCTGAGTTTCTAGTTTATGCTTGCTCAGCGAATTGTTGATGGAAATTTAGAAAAAAATAAAAAATAAAAACAAACCTTCGTACAAGAAACAACTCGAGTGCAATCTGTCTTGTGTTTTGTTGCCTTCCTTCGCAGACTGTTGACTTTATCGGAGAAAAATGGACAGGAGGAAATGTGCCTTTATGATCTTCGTATTAGTGGACGTTTATGTCAAAATAGATATAGAAAAAAACCAAAAAAAAACTATCATTTACGGTATATTTACCCTGATGATTAGAATCTCGTCACCAGGACTGATCAAACGGACTGTAAATACGGTCAATCAACCGGGGCAGTGAGCGCTAGGGTACGCTTGTTATGTGTGAGACAGTAGGACTTTCCAAATACAATTGAAAAATGATAACAATAGAAAAGAATATAAACAGTCCTATTTGTTGCGAAGTAAATTTTTCTGTCTCTTTTCGGAGTGGTCAACAAAAGTAGCTCAGATATTACGGAACATCTGAAAATCTTCGACATCCTATTTTTTAATTGAAAAAATGTGTGTAAGGACGGGCGGGGGCTATCTCAGCACATGCAGAAAAAGTTTTCCTTGGAATTTCGAATGGAAACTTCTTGTGGAGAAAAAAAAATCGCTGTCCATTATAAATGTAAACATTTTCTGTTAGGGCCACCCAGCTTTCATTATTCAATGTTGCCATTTCTCCATTGTTTTCTTCTTACCTTGAAAGATGTCAAAGGACAATGCTCCCTTTCCCATATTATCATGGTTTGAGCAACCAACAACTCCACAATGTTGAGGCATATCTCAAAGTACATCATTGACCAATTTCTCTTCGCATATGACCTGGCACACTAGTTGCAATAACTTACAATGGCTGCAAGGGTTTGTTTTCAGACTCAAATCCAAGAGTCGGCCCCCATTTAGCCATGATAATCAGACAATTAAAATCATTCTAATAGAATCATCGCAACCATTCAAACAGAAAGATTACTTTCTTGTTGCAGAAAGCATTCTCTTCCTGATCATAGAAGTTCAGCCAATACAATCATTCAAATTAAGATATGGCATTGATAGCTATGTACTATTTACATGAAAGCAGTTAAGAAATAAAATTTGCACTGTGCGGTGTTATCATATACCAGAAGAAAGTTTGTTGTCTTATACATGAAAAATAGAATCATGGCAGTTATTTAAACTGAGGAAATTCTTTCTCATTGCAATTTAAGGGATTCCCCTTATGAGTGAGTCAGCTTGACCTTAGCTTGACCCGTATTTTCTAAACATGGTCGTAGTATTCATTTCCCAACGATAAAGCTCAGTCACACAACGAAGCGTAAATCACCCACTTATTGAAATAAAGAATAAAAGGCTCACTCGGCGAGAGACCACGTCCTACTGATTATCAAATTACTTCCTTCTTTACTCAAATATTTGTAAATAACACCCTCGAAGGATTTCCATTCATTGAAGTGACACATTGACAAATGACTTTCATTAAACGAACTGTTGACGCTAATGTAGAAAAGTTGAAAAAATAAGAGACGCCTTCGTGCAAGGTACAGATTGTGTTGTTCAAAGTAACAAAAATATCTGGAATTTTGAACTTGAGATAAAATAGTGTCAGGAATTCCGCTATATTCTAGAAATTAAAAACAAAAAATTAGAAACTGTCACGTGATCAGGCACATGCTGCGTTGTTAGTGATCAATTAAAGATGGAGTAAAAGGGTTATCGATGAATATTTTTTCTGTCACATTTGGCTTGGTTGTGATCCCTGAAAAGCCTGAAATTTAGAAAAGCAAGCACACATACTAAGTGATCAATAAACATTCCCTGAAAACCTATTCGCGGAGGGAATTTTTAAGAGAAATAAAAAGTTTTCTTTTGTAGACATAATAAATAAATGTTTAAATTTCCAACTGTTTAGCTCTTAGAGCGGTACAAAAATCTAATTCGAAGATATTTTCAATCTGTTCAGACAAAATCGAGGAATATTATTTTTTATCATTTATTAATTCTTATCTATTTTTATCTATTCTATACCTTTTTTCTTGTTTTTCTTCTATTTCCTTTCGGCTTTAAGGGTAAAAATCGAGGTGGACTTCTCACTTTCAGGGGTCGAATTGCAGAGAAATCTCTTCCTCGGATTTTAGTGATTAACATCGAGGATGGAGATTGTTTCGTTCATTAGTCAAAGTCAGGGAACTTCAACTTGTAGGGGCTAAAATCTTTTTTTAAACATTGGCTCCACTTTTTCGAACATAAGCCCCGCATTTTAAAACATTAATATCCCCTCCAGCTGTTTTTTTAAAAAAACTATTGGCTTTTCAACATCAGTTCCATCTTTACGTTAGACAATAGAATTCATGAATCAGTGAACATCTTTAACCCGGATTCATGGAATATCGATGAAGTTGTCTACAAACCGATTTCACCATGAAATCAGTGAAAAATTCCGGGATTATTTAAGAAATGAAACCTGAAATCGTCCTAAACGGCCCAGAATATGAATGCCAATGTTGTATAGGGACAGAAGTTCTCGGTAATGAAAATTCTGTACTAAGATAGAAGAATTTGCCTCAACAAGTACGATTCAAATCAAAATTATTTATCAAACCAATCGGTTGATTTGAAGATATAAAATATCAATTTAACCAACAGAAGACTATGAAATACAATAACACATTGTCATGGATCGATTATTCCTTCCAGGAAAAAAATGCTATTTGAAATAGCTCCATCATGCAACCGTAACGCTGAGGGAATATACCCAAGACACTTGATTTACTAGTCCAACCAACGAATGTGCACCAGTGATGTTGGTTGGTGTGGGGAAATTTTCAATGTCTGTTAGAATGTTCTGTGAAAGCGCGACTACATCATTGATAATAGTTTGTTCGGCAAACTCAACGACGTCACAATTGAAACTTATGTCGCGCACAATACCTTTCTGCGCATAGTTAAATAGTTCCATGTATGGTAGGACTTCTCTGAACTATGATCATATAATAGGGTCAATAATTTTGACCTTTCGATTGACGCACGTAAACAAAGCATTACATCTCCGTGTAGACATCGACTGAAGCAACAAGGCCCGTCCCCTTTAGGTACCCAATGAGGGTAACGATTGGCTCTTTGCATCGCACGATCAGCATCAATCACTCTTTGTGTGCGTTTTATTGGTATTTGGCATGCAAGTCGGAATAGAGGCTGACGATGATGGGTTTCACTTTACACTGACAATTGAGCCGTTGCAAATCAACTGTCTGATGTGGTGTTTCCTTTTTGGTGACAATAATAATCTCGACAGATTCATACTTTTATGAGGTCATTCCAATGAAGTGACACAAGGATGTGGAAATGACAAACATGATTGTGCATTTGGTTCTAGGTGGATATGAGCTGGTGCAGTTGACATTGCAGGTAAAGGTGCAGCACGATTAAAATGGTAAACCGTTCTTTGACAAATGTTTTACGTTTCCAAATGTTATCCATGAATGTGTACCACTAACATTGCCAGCACACGTTCGTGAACTGGTTGAGAAGACTGCTGTTTCTGGGTACACGGCTCAATGCTGGACATTTGGTTGATCTTTCGATGGATTTATGTGAACAAAATCGTTGATACTTTAGTTTCCTTCCTTGTATTATAACACTAAATATCAGGGGATCAACAGCATAGTTGATTCGTTTGGTGACGATGTTTCTGTTCGCTTTGACAGCAGAGGTTTCGTCCAATCATGAAGTCCGGTACTGATGCATCCCACGTGCTGTATAGACACGCAGTCAGCTCAGTTGGGGACAATGAAATTGATATGAACACACTTCTAAATCTATGATATGCTCAATACCCTGAACGTTTAGCAGAAGTCATATCAGGAGTAGCATGAAGGCAACCGAGTAAGAACCTGATTATACAGTAGATAAAGTGAAATTCATTTAGAACAAAGTTTGAAAATTATTGAACTAGTTGATTTCTTTCCTATTGTTTCACATAGAAACAGGACAAGTACGATCTGACCACCACTTCAGCTTACATTGTAATTTCGAAATGGTTGCATAAAAGAAAAGGCCATGAACGAAGAGGGATTAAAAACTCACCTGCATAGATACTGCCAAAAAAACAAAAACAAAACAAAAAACCCCCAACTTCATTGGTATTAAAGGAAACGAAAAATATAAATGATATTTTTGAAATAATAATCCTTATTACAAGAGCATCATCTGTAACTTAGGTTTAGATGCATCTATAAAAGCCTGGTTCATTCTGTGATTGGAACTCTTCTCCACGTGGTCCTAAATAGATAACGTCATTATGAACAAAGCTGTTTATCAAACAGTTTCCTTTTCAAAATACATCAGATTCGTTCATCAAATGATATTAATAACAAAACAGCATGAAAAGCTAGGTTACTTGATGGCTCTACAGAAAACGCAGATATTGAAGGCGTGATAAAGATTTTTCAAGCCAATGCAAGTCTCTAAATTCAGGAATGACTTCCAACAATTTGGTATCAGAGCAGAAATAGATTAGCAAATGGGAATTCCAAATGGATAAATCTGTTTTGTGCAAATACTTGAAGAGATGAATTCTAATAAATGTTTTTTAAGGTTGATTCATGATTAAGTAGGATTATTTCAGTCTTTTCATTCATAAAATTTCGCTATCTAGATAAGTGAAAGTATTTTTTAATCGTGCTTTGTACGAGCAGGGGCGTGGCATCTGCCCCTAAAAATGAGATGACATTAGATTAGTCTTGATCTATGCCACTGAACCTTGGGTTAAGCTATCTCAAATAATGGAATGAGGTTGATTAAAGAAAAACTCCGATTAAAAACGATATTTCTTCAACTGTTTACTGCACGATTTCTATCAGAGTACTTTTGTCCTTTTCTTTTTCAAAGAACATGGAAGTGTTCATTGAGAGAAAAAAAAATGCTATATTTTTTTAAAATCAAAATCTTTCTTTGAATTTTTGTTACACTTCATTTTTAATTCATGGTCTCCCTAAATGAGGCTTTTCAGTCACTTCTCGGCAAAAAAGATACGAAAAAAGGAGTTATTGATGCCATAAAATATAACATCAGTAAAAACATGTTAAAATGGCTTATTGGTGTTAATCATAAGACTGAATAACACTAAAACATGAGCTTAAAATGAAGGCTAAAAGAGCAATGACTTGCAGAAAAAAAAAAAAAGTTGAAATCATGTATTGGTGTTAGAATTATGAAGGGTAGAAACCCAACTGTATGACAAAAGCCACTGTTTTGATTTTCATTGTGAAAATAGTGCATTTTCAGACTATACACGCACTAAACTTTGAAGATATGAAACCACATCATTGTTTAATCAAAATAAAAATGAACATGTTAGATGACATTATTTCCAAGTTGCATTACAGTTATCTAGTCTATTGCCAGTGTTATTGTAACATGTGCTGAGAGACATTTCAGCAAACTAAAATCCCTCAGAAGCATCATGAGACGTACGATGATAGACTGAAATGACCTTGGCAATCGTTCATAGTAAGAGTCAACTTACAGGAAAAATTGATTTCAATTGAAATTAAAGAAAAAAACATTTGCTTTGAAAAAAGGCGTTTAAATACTTTTGTTTTAGTTTGAATTTTCTTAAGCAGACTAAGGTAGAAATAATGGAATTTGTCTTTTACAGGAAGCATAAGTGGACTGCGTCGAGTTCGTATTTTTCCTTTGCGGACTGTTGGTGCTAATGTAGAAAAAAATAAAACGTGTTTGTAATCTTCTAAGCGGACTTTCCGTAAGCAGACTGTTGACGCTAATGTATAAAAGTAGATTGATTGTTGTACAACTTCGAACAAGGAACTAATCTTTGTGCAGTATGTTTAGTTTGTTGCTCTCTACACAGACCGCTTACGCTATTGAATAAAACGTGCATTCGTACAAGAAACACAACGTGTCAACTTTGTTGCTTTTCATTGAGGACTGTTGACGGTAATGTAGAAAGAATGAAAGAAACTTTCGTATAAAAATTTCGTGTGGAAAACCTGCGAAATTTACTGCATTAAGTCTTTTTTTTTTTTTGTTCTCCGTAAGCATGCTGTTGACGCTAAAAAGTACCAAGAAGATATCCGTTCGTAATCATTCTTTAAGTGGACTGTTGTCACTAATGTAGAGAAAAAACGGGCCATCGTACAATAAACACAACTTAGTGTAGTATATCTAGATAGATTGCTCTCCTTTGCAGACTGTTGACGCTAATGTAGAAATGTAAAAATGATAAAACAAACCCTCGTATAAGGAACACACCTAAGTGCAAATGTGTCTCGTTAGTTTTTGTGGCACTTTAAGCGGATTGTTGACGCTAATGTGAAAAAAAAAAAAATCCAAATACCTTCCGACAAGAAATAAATCCTGGTGGCGTGTTAGTTTTGTGGCTCATTAAGTGAACAGTTGACGCTAATGTAAATTTAGAATAAATAAAACAAACCTCCGTACAACCAACCACATCGTCGTACAGTTAGTTCACTTCGTTGCTTTACTTGAGCGGACTGTCGATACTAATGCAGAAAGAATATAAACATACCTACGTACAATAAACACAACTTTCTGCTGAGTGTCTAGTTATGTTGCCTCCTTGAGCGGACTGTTGACGCTAAGGTAGAAAATTAAAATCTTCGTACAAGCAACTCGTCTCAGTGTAAGTAAGGTCTATCGCTTTCCTTGAGCGGAAAACGGTGTCAGGAATTCAGCCATTTTCTAAAATTAATAAAAAAAAATAATTGTTTATTTGTGAGAAAATGTTAGTACTGATCACTACAAATGTAAAAGTTTTCCGTTTGGATTCACTCTGCTTCAATCATTAACCAACGTTCCCATTTCTCCTCACCAGGAAAGATGGAGAAGGACAATAGTCCCTTTCCCATTACATTATGTTTTGAGCTACCAACAACTACAGAACATTTAGGCATGTGTCATCAAAGTTTATCAATTTATGACCGATTTCTCTTTGCATATTATCTTGCTCAGTAATAGCAACAACTTACAATAGCTGCCAAGGCTTGTTTCTAGCCACAGCCTGCTGCTAGAGGCCGTTGCTAAGCCCTAGCGAATCGGTGTATACTGGTGAAAATAAGATAAGAATTGACAAATGAAAATAAGTTCTAATTCATATACTATTTTTTTTTTTTTTTACTTTGAAATATACATCTATTAAAAATGGATAATCTTAGAGTCGGCCCTGATTAAGCCATCCTCTGAAATTAAAAAAAAATAATCATTCATTTGTGACCAAATATGTCGTTGATAATCAGACTGAGGATGCTTTTAAAAGAAACAACTATTCGAACAGAAAAATTACTTGCTTCCTCTTTCTGATCAAAGATCAGCCAATATTATCTTTCAAATCAAAATATAACGGAATATTTTTTCTAAAATGTCTTTCAGACCGACAAACTTCAACTATAGGAAAAAATCCATTGAACTCATGACTTGAAGGAAAATAAGCTCTAAAATAAAGATCCAAATTTATTTTGTGGCATGAAATATTAATAACGCTGTGCAATATTTTTACTTTTTTGTTCTGGATTAATAAGTGTTTTCTCCTTGATTATGTCTAATATGTTGATTCCTAAAAATTCTTTCAAACTTTGCATTTGTAATCAGTTCCGTGACAGTTGGAAATCTACTTTTATTTCCAATTGGAGAACTGATGAATTCTCAAATTCTGATTTCATTCAGTAAATAAGAACTTCATGTGAATATGCCTATCCTTGTCACAAAATCAAAGTTGGAAGGGATTGATAGCTAGATACTATTCACACGTAAGCACTTGAGAAATAACTCAGGCACTGTACGGTGTTATCATGTATCAGAAAAAAGTGTTTTCTAATACAGTGAAAATTGAATCATGGCAGCTATTCCAGCAGCGAAAATTCGTTCTTATTGTGATCTAAGGGATTTCCCTTTAGGCTAAGGTCAGGTTGACTCACTCTTGAACCATATTTTCTGCACCGGGCCATAGTTATTTCCCTACAATGAGGCTCTGACGTCACTCACTTATTGAAATGAACAATAGAAGCTTCGCTTGGCAAGAGACCACGCCCTACTGATAATCAAATTCATTCCTTCTTTACTCATATATAAATAACAGCTAAGAAGGATTTCCTTTCATTGAAGTGACTGACACATTGACAAATGACTTTCATTAAACGAACTGTTGACGCTAATGTAGAAAAGTAGAAAAAAAGAAGAGGTGCTTTCGTGCAGGGAACAGATTTTAGTATAGTACGTTGTTAGAAGTATAACAAATCGAATTCTCAACTCCAGGTGAAAATGTGCCAGGAATACAGCCATCTCCTAAAAGGATGGCACAAACATTAGAAACCGTCACGTGATCAACGTTTTTGGTAGTATGCTATGTTGGGGGTGATCATTTAAAAATAGATCGAAAGGGGTCATCAATTAATTAATGTCACATTTTGCGTGGCTGTGATCGCCAGAAAAAAAAAAAGCCCGAAGTTCCAGAAAACAAGCAGACACAAACTAAATGACTGATCGATAAATTTCCACTGAAACCTATTTCTGGAAAGAACTTAAAAGAGTTTTTGTAGACTTAAGTAAATTTGTAAATTTTCAGCACTCTAGCTCCTGGCGTAATACAAACATACATAAGCAACCGGACCAACTTGAACTCTTAGTGGACGGATTTGGTGACAGTTTCAGATGATAGTTTGTGTGACTCGGACATGAGAATTGTTTTTACTTTATAGAATCGTCGCAACCAAGGCTGACCCTACGGACTGACAACATGGGCAGTCGCCCGTGGCGTTGAGTGCCAACGACGCCTCACGGGTGAGAAGGACATCCTAGAAACAAATAGATAAATCTAATAAAATAAAAAAAATAAAAAAACTCAAACAGTCAAAATAAGAAAATTGCTGGATGTGGGGTAAGTTTTGAGGAATATCAGGCAGTTAAATATTTTTTTTAGTGAAACAATTTGTAATAAGAAATTTCCATGAACGACAACAAATGAGTTTGATAACACTATACTCTAGAGGTGCTGAATTTCAGCTTGCCTGGGGCCCCGGTACCCCTAGGACTGGCCCTGGTCGCAACTATCAATGCAGAAAATACTATCTTGTTTTTGACGGCTTCTATCTCAGGAGAGGTCGAGCTGAAGCACTATTGGCCAATCTTTTCTAAATTAAGTTGTAGTAAACTCTTAGTTCTGCGATATTGGTCACACTATGTGCCTCGAGTCATATTTTTTGTTACATTTTTCCTATTATGGCAAACATTTACTCAGGAATCATGTCAAATACTCATTAGAAGCTATTCATTAAGTTACTTCTTGTGAGCGAAATACCAACGTTCGTGTGGAAAAATAGAAAAAAAAAGTGTTTAATACCTTTTCGATCTATTGGAGTTAACGTCTTTAATGTATCAAGAAAAAATATGATAAATGTAAGTATATTAATTTTCAACTGACATTTTGCAAAATTATCACACTGAAATCAAGCAAATTAGGCTGGAATTGAACGATTTGGATGAGATTTTCAGTAATTTGTGTTATCTGCTGACAAGTCCAAATTGTTGTGGCTGTCTTTTAAAAATAAATAAAAATGGTTTAGTTCCCTCAGACTTTTGGGGGGACGCCACGAATATCAGAGAATGAAAAAAAATCAAATAATAATAAATATTTTCCACCACTTAAAACATATGTGTTTGTGTGTGCGTGTGTGTGTGTGTGTGTGTGTGTGTGTCTGCAAGACTCAATCTCCAGTTATAACACGGCGATTGTATCATTTAGCAGAGACAACGTACATAGAATAAACAACCAAAGAAAATTATACTCTAACTGAATTTATGATTAATTGACCGAAAAAAATTTCAAAGAGATGGCTTTTTATCATTCGTGAATCTTTGGGTGAATGTTATTGCTTTAAAAGTATCATATTTTGAATAAACAATTAAGTATTTTGTTGTTTATGTCTCCTTTCATCTTTCTATTTTCATACAGAACCTGATACATATGTACATATTGATGTTCCTAAGTCCGTAACTCCGGTGTCTAACGATGGAAAAAGCAGTTATTTTTCAACATTAACAAGGTAAAATATTAACTATGCTTCTCTATAATCTCAAATCAAAGATTATACGATGTAAACTTTAGATAGAAATTCAGGTAAGAACTTCGTGGCGGGCAATGGATTTTTTCGTTTAACCCTCGTATGTGTACCCGTATTTAAAGCATTGGCGCTAATCACACTCACCTCGGCTACAACTAGAAATATTCTAAGTAGAGTGCGCTGTATCGTTAAAATTGTTGACAGTTTGTTTCTATTTAAAATTCTACCGGTCTATGCTGTTACCTGCATTGAAACATTATCCCCCTCTCTGTGTAGACAATTAGGTTGATATTCTTAAAATTTCAACACCTTTTTGTCAGTGTACCCGAACCTGATCGGTAAATCAGACTCAGGTCTTCATCGTAGTTCAAATAGCGACAGTTCCTCGTTTTATATTTCGGATACCTCCAGAATCATGGAAAACAAATAATTAAAAGCACATCTGTGACGGTGTGTCCTTATTTTCGTTTAAAAACTTCGTATTCATTATAGGAGAGAAAAAAGACAATGAAAACGTAAGATACGTCCAAGTTATCAGATAAATGAATCAATTCTATGAATTTCCGCTTCTGTTCAAGGACAGATCGACCACTTTCAATATTTGAGATGTGCATGAAAATTGTTTTCAGAATCAACAGTAAATCATACATCTTTCTGCAAAGAAATGAATATGATCAAATAAACGCATAACCTTCGACATATTTTCAATTAATCTAATGTACCTACGGTAATCTTGACCACAGAACAAGGTAAAATCATGCTTTCGTCTATAACTCTGTTACTTTTTATTCGAGTAAACCGGCCCAATACGTCTCAAGCATCATGGATCAAAGATAAAGATATACTTTTTAAACATCAAAAATATGAGTGTACTATATACGAGGAACATAGGTAAATAGAGCAGCCAAAAAAGGCAATGTTCAAATACAAAATATATTGACGTTTATAAACGCCGACAATAGCCTTAGACAAAGTAAATGTATTCATACGCCCGAATTTACTTTTTGTATCAAAATATTCATTCAAGTGTGGCCGTAACCTGAGGACAGATGTAAGAAAAGCAACGGGATAATGTAGTATATGTCAGGTGGTGCTCAGAGGTAACAATTGTTGAAATTGCATCCATCAACCACGAGGCATATGGAAGAAAAAGCATTTCCTGAACTTACGGACCCATATTGACTTAAAAGCAAATTCTCCATTGCTAAAAAATATTGAAAATGTTGAGTAAGGAAAGTTTTAGCCACATCTCCAACAACAGAAATTCAATTATTTTATCAGTTAAAACTAATACAAAGGGTTATAACACTTTATCTCAATTTTTTTGGTTGTTTTCATTTATTTGTAATAATTTCAAGTACTATCTACCATCATCTAATTATAAAATCAGGAATAATTCAAATTTGGACATAATCATAAGTAATGCAAACAATAGTTTCATTTATGAATGTTTCATTGCATAAGATTTTCATTGAAGAATTCGCTTCAATGAAGATTTTTTTATTGCAATAAAGTTGACTAATGAGAGTTTGGAACAGATCTCATTGGTCAGTGTAACCAGCATGCAGGGGCTACTGAGAGCAGTGATAGGTCAACTATGGGCTCTGAGAGAGATGCAGGAGTAGACCCAAGAAGCGAAGATCCCTGAATACCTCTAATATCCAAGACTTCCGACTTGAAATATTGCTAAATTTTGGCTCAAAGTGATGATCTCCGCTGTTGATAACACGCAAACGTCTGTTCATTTGATTGGATAATTTATTGAAAGTTTGAACACATTGTCATGAATGACTTTGATGGGTACTGTAATGCAGAATTGAGAATTATCAGATTTAAACGAAAGATGATTTAGTACCCACCCTTTTTTTTCTTTTGTAGTAAATGTTCTTATTTCACTGAATCCAATTTTCCCTGCAAGTTCACTCTCAGGAGTTTATTTAGGACGGCTAAGGTCATTCAGTCTCAAGAAGCTTATGATGGGCTTTAGTTAGCTGAAAGATCTCTCAGCAGATGCTACTGCAACTGGCAATGTGCTAAATATTTGCAATGAACTACATTCATTTGGAAAATGTCATCTAAGATTGATGTGGTCTCAAATGATCAAGGTTTTATGCATGTATCATTTGGAAAAGTCCCTTTTTCTCCTGCATGGATTCTTTCGGGTATTTGTTCAATAACCTTGTGGCATACAAAGTTGAATTCCTATTCTGTTATGCTTCGATACTATCACAGAACAATCTATTGTGTTTGCAACATAAAACTGCTTTGACACTCTAGCAGTTACCGTATCAAAAGATATTCCCCCTGTATAGGAAAAGCCGAATAATTTCGAAGTCTAACAAACCAACATTATCAAATAACAAAATATAGATAAAATCTATTGAGATTAATTCGATTAATCGTCTGTTTTCTTAAATATGATTAAAAAACCCCCCCAAAAAACAAAAGAAAATTAGAGCGACAGCTTATGTTTAGTACTCTTAAATTTTATAACTTATCACACTCATAAGCCATTTTAGCACATTTCCACTGGTCTTAGTTATTTTCGGTTTAATAACACCCTTTTGGTGAGATGTGACCGAAAAGCCTTGCTCAGGGTGATCAGAGTGATCAGAGTGAAGAAAAAAGTAATATGAATTTAAGGAAAAAAATTATCAAAGCAATTTTTTTGTATGCAAACACTTCCATATCATTTGAACAAGAAAAGGACATTTTGTTAAAAAATCGTGATGTAAACAGTTGAAGAATTATTGTTTTTACCTCGGAGTTTAACTTCTGTCCAAATAATTCTTTCCATTTAGACCCCTCAAAATCCTAGGTTTGGCCCTGTACACTATTATAATTCATTTTATGGGCCTGGGATACTTGCTCCTGCTGACTGCAACTACCTCTTGGTTGCCCCCAGCCCATTGTGGATTTGGGGGAAATAATTGATTGGTCAATGTAGTTACACTATACGGAGCAGCCAGGGCGTATACAATGTCTACTTCACTACATTAGCGTCAACAGTCCGCTTACGACGACGCCCCACTGTAGTAAAGGAGAAAGTCTACTGAGTGATCATTTATTTATCATACATTAAAAAAAAGGGTGCGATTTAGTATTCTCAATTATTCTACGAAGCCCCACTACCTACTACCACCTGCGTTAGAGAATATGGGTCAAAAATTTGATCTTGGGTTAAAGGGAAATTTCAGGTAACGTCTAAGAAGTTATCTTTAGTACTTTTTCTACTTCTCCACATTAGCGTCAACAGCCCGTTTAATAAATATGAATGGGAAATCTTTTATAAAAATGAATGGAAAAACCCAAACGTACGTAATTTCCATATATATGCGTAAAAATACAGTAATTCGGTTATCAGCAAGATGTGTGAATGTTTATTTATTATGTGCGATGGGTAATGAGTGATATTTTCTGATTGCTTCCAAGTAAAATGTTTCGAAAATGGTAATTATTCGGGCTAATGATCACATTCAGTTGGAGTACAAAGTATGGCGTCTCTATTAAACATTCTCTTACGGATATGAAGTTCGAAATTCTTGCAAAGATGATAATCTGGGAAATATCAGGTGATTATGGAGGAAGCTACCAGATTTTATATTCCAATTCTCTAGGCTTAGACAATCAGCTGAGAGATATGCAGTTCATGAACATTTAATTTACTCCCCGAAGGATCCAGTTATCAACTTTTTAATCACTTCTGAATCGAGATGAAATGTCTTGGTCGCTGCTGAATTTTTTGTATTTTTAGAAGGGACTTGAATCGTGGTTCCAGGACATTGCCTTCGATATTTCAAAGGAATGACGCATCTCATGATTGCTCCACATTTTTTAGTAGACTATAAATATCAGTTATCTAAAATTGCAAATGTTAATACAGTTAATAGAGGTGAGGCTGCATTTATATCAGCCATTAAGTATAAGAAACTTGAAGGTTTCATATTTACCGGCTGCTAGGGCTGACTAAACAATTACAAACAACCTAAGGAAGAATTTCCTTTTGATGACGACCAAAGATACCAATGGAGACCCATGAAAGATGTAGGTCAACTCTATAGATCCTCTGAAAAATGGAAGATGCTGGAGTGATATTTCAAGATCAATTGTCACTCATCCGGAACATGCAAGAACACTGTTCTATAGAATGGGCCTCTCTACGTTCTCAACAAAGACTTTGCCCCTAAAAATGTATTTTAATCTTATTCTTCATAAGTTTTTTGGGACAAGTTTCTCCTACAGAACAAGCTCTCAGATGATACTCAGCCAGCCGGTTTCTGTCTCCTGGGATGAAAGCTTGACTGTTCAGTGTTTTTACCCTGCTAAAAAACAGGTGCTACTATTATTGTATTATTATATAAGATTGTGGGGCAATTTCCGAAGACTCGCCGTGCAGCAGGACCATCACTTTTTTTATTCGCAGTATCTGTGCTAATGGGTATTGAATCCCTCTCCATTCCTGGCTTATCGTCTAAGCTGTTGTGGTGGTCAGATTGGATCTGTCCTGGTTAAATGTAAAAGAGGATAGAAAAGTCTGAACTAGTTTAAGCATTTACACACTTTGTTCTGAATAATACTGTACTAATTGGGTTCTCACTCAGTTGTTCTCCATCACTCTTGAAATGAAAAGCTCAATATTGAAAACTTTTAATAGAAGACAACTTTGCCTCCAATTGAGTTGACTGAAAATCCAAACACGTGCAATGCATCAGCACAGAATTTCAATATTGTTCCAGACCTCCTAAGCTTGGACGGGGTCTCTGCTGTCAAGGCTAACTGAAGCATCGTCACCAAACGCACTAACCCTGCTGTTCATCACATGACATTCAGTGCTATGATTACAGGGAGAACACTGCAGTTCTGTTGTAAGGCTCCGATCATCAGCTGTTGAGTGATTTTTAATGCCCTGAGTGTTCTCATGGCACTGTTATTCAACAGACTAAAGCCCTTTAAGAGAGCCATACATAAGCAATTTTGCTTTGATTCAGACAAAAAATACAGCCAGTATCTCTATATACCACCAGTACTTCGGAATACAAATTAAAAATCCGAGCAAACATCGCCAACCCACCGACGTCTTCAGCAAGCTAACAGCCTTAAAAAAAAATATGCACCGGTTTTGGAAGTAATTCGCAGGGATTCATCGAACGATCGATCGGATTTTCAGCATTGGGGCGGGGGTACAGAGAAAGTAGTATTCTCAACCATTTCACGAAAGTGTGCCAGCCAGCCGACAATGTTAGTGGCATCAACCTTGTTATATACAAAGCTACAAAAGATACATTAACAACCGAGTCGCAAATGGCCGATGAGATATCAGCTGGGATAATACAAGATATCCCATGGCAAGCCAAACCAACCAGTCAAGAAATATGAAAGAAAATATTTCCTGTCAGTGGCGCTTGTACATTCAATGCAGGCACTAGATATATGACTATAGTCCGAATTACATGAACTTTTATACTATAAAATTTATACAGTTGAAAAAGCTGTTGAAACTGTTGTAAGCTCACTCCTCCACTGCCTCGGTTGGCTACTTGTCATATTTCAAATGTCAGGCTACAAAATGTCAGCCTCTACATCGGCGAGAAAATCGATCAGATCTATTTTAATAAACATGCTTGCATTACAATCAACATGTTACCCGAGTCCTTCCAGCTGTCAATGCAATTGCTAAAAATAGTATTTATGCATAAATTCTGACAGACAATTCGGGACAGACATTATTCGACACAAAATATAACAATTACCTTCAAACCGATTGAAACAAAGACGATATACGCTGCCTGCTACCCCAACAGCATTATGCCTGCAGATCAGCTAATGTACTAACATGATAAACCGTCTGGAATCTATATATACTGACTCGCACTTTATCGCGCCAACTGAAGGTCGTTAATCACCAACCGAAAGCACCCATGCCTTCAAAGAACAAGCAAATATTGACTGATGTTGTTGATAGTTACCACGCTATGCAAAGAGACAACCGTTGACCTAGCATAGACCTCCCAGTATGCTAGTCCGGGAAATGGGAGCTCGTCCCATTTTTTATATTTTCTCATCGTGTTATGGCCGAACAGGCCAAAGGGGCACTGTTCAATTTCCTAACAAGGATGGTACTGGGGGAAAAATGTCCCCAACACAATGAGAAATCTGACCGTAAAAGGTAGGGGCAAAATACAAACTCACTCATTCCGGCTGAGCTTGAGGAGAAAATGACTTGCGGTGGCTCTAATATTTGGAATTCTCCCCGATTAAGTACAAGTGACAATGTGATAAACTTTGTCAAGGAGGTGCCAGGTATACACACACCCCTTAACAGAGCACGGTGTTCTGGCTGACTCGAAGTTAAAATACTCCGTAAAGAATGCGATGTCAGTCTCGTTAATAGACAAAATTTATATAAAAGTTGTTTGGACAACAAAGGACAGTGATTTTAATCACAAACCAGTTTAGGGGTAAAGATAGAACATGCCATGAAAGGTCGTGTGGAGTACCTGGACTGCAGTAAGACCAGGATGATAACATACGCGGTACCTTCGTATGTCATAGGAGAACATATTGGGGCACTTCTCATGCAATATGGTGACATTGTCTCAGTAGGCCATGCACAGGGAATGGTGATTCGATATGATGATCGATAGGAAAGCTTTCCTCGCTATTACCATCTATTTGGAGATGGAAAATCGGAAAAAACTGCTTCTTATCTAATAAGGTTGGATGACATTTTGAAAATCGCTTAATATGGCTTTGGACGCCCGGGCTGTCTTATCAATATCGAGGCATCCCTCACCTGGCTTGTTATTCGGGATGAACTCTAGGTAGGCAAACGGTCTTTCGCAGCAGGACTGTTTCCGTCGTTGAAAAGGAGAGCATATCCTGTGCTCATGCGCTTACTTAGCATTATGAGAGTCATGGTGTGGACGACGTGCCAAAATAGATTCTACAAAGGTGAGCATTTTACTCCCGTACCGTTACCTCATGAGAGTAGTTTGGGGACTAAGTGAATATTTAATTTTATTCTTAAATATTTAATCTTATTTTCGAATAGTAGTTTTTGTTGAAGATACCTTTTGCATGGGTATATGTGAAGTATACATACATACATACTTAGTCAAATACAATGTAAAGAGTAACCTGTTCCAGATGCCAACAGGACGATAGAAACTTCTTAAGTAGATTTATTGACAAGATGAAGCGTGGATGTTTGGAACCCCCTCAGAAAGATAGCCAGTCACAGCCACTTAATCAAAAAAGACATTTGGAGGGAAAAAAGCTAAAAAGGGGGTTGATGAAAAAGGGACGCTGTATAAGGATCCTTATTGCAGAAGTAAGAAAGATAGACAGTAAGCTTAGTTGCATGAGAAACGAAAGGAAGCTGGAGGAAAATTCAAGAGAAAAGAGTAGATGATCATTCAGTTCCGGTATCAAGTAAAAAAAAAAAGAAAAAAAAAGAAAAAGGAGAAGTTCATTCTGTAAAAGAGATATAGATAGGAAAAGAAAAGGGGCCTTTGCCTTTGAAAAGGAGACCAAAGTTTGGTCACGATAGTACTAAGATACCAGAGTAGTAGACGAACGGTCTATGGGACATCAGCACCTGGCAGTAGAGGGACTTATTAACCTCTCCCCCTCTTTCTGTGAGTGAAGATTTTGTTTGGTCTTCAAATGAAGACTATCGATGTATTTTTGGTCGGCCAAAGAAAAATGAAGGTTCGATTTTGAATCCCGACACGAGTCTTACGTTCCTTCACTTGCTGCAGCTGCAGAGCGCATATATGGAAAGAAATGCATTATCCTTCATGGTCGTACAACTGGTTGCCTACTTTGAATATCAGCTAAAAGTTGAGATCAGGGTTGAGAGGGAAAGGCTCCCTTCGTAAGAGCTCAACGAAAGGGGGGGGGTGAAAGTTGCATGCCTGTGTCGCGTAAGAAGTGCTAAACTAGTGGCATCTTGAAACCACTGGTTAATTGAAATAATATTGGAGATCAGGAAAAAAAAATGGTCAGCCCAGCCCAAGTAAAGGTAGAATAGTGTTGTCCTCGATTTGAAAACAGTTTAACTTGAGTAGGGAGAAAATTAGCATTGGTCCCATTTTTTCAATCCCTTTTCATTTCGCACACCCTTTTCCTCACCAAATGATGGCAGAAGGTCAAGTTCTCAGGAGAATGTGGGAACATTCAAAAGTCATTAAGTTTTCGTGCTCGGTCAACTTACTGCTCCTTTGTGGAGCTTGGGTCACATACTAACAATTCATCCGTGATTATTTGTCAAACTGATTTACGATTTCAGGTGATACATTTGATTTCAATTAGGTCATCGTCTGGAATTTTTTGTGGCTTTGATATCACCTCTCCCCACTCCCTACTAATCGCGGTGATAATACTTTTGACCCGATGACCCGTTCCATTTCATCTTGATAGCAATAGCTCATGTGTATATCAGACTACTAAGGTCTACACCAGGCGTTTAAATTGAGGTACGGTAGTGTTTCTTTGATTTGCACATCACTTTGAAATCAGCGTGACAGACGGCTGCACAGAGTGACAAGGGAATTCATATTTGACTATTCCTTCCATCTTATTTCTTCAATAGAAGCTTCTATAAATCCCATAAAAACTTGTGAAATAAGAAATGCTTCAAGACCACAACAGAAAAATTGAATATTCAAACCCAGCTGTCCATTTTAGATTGGATTCCCCAGAATTTAAGAACAATTTTCTAATTGAACGAGAAAAACATATTTGCCGGGGGAGGGGGTGTCAAAAATCGTAGAAAAATTCGGTTATTTTTTTTTCTATAAAGGAATTACATTCCATATCTTGCAGCATCAGTACATGTTCCTCATTTAAACACCATAAGTTTTAGCAAAATGTGTGTTTTAACTTCTGGACGGGTTACTGATTATTAGAACTTTTCTTTAAAACTTTCCATTCCCTAACTATGTTCGGTATTTATCCAGGAGACTAAAGTCTCTCGACCAACAGCAGTATCTTCTACCAATAGTACAAAATAGACTATTGTCCAATATTGATTTAACTTCAGTGCTATTATTCTCTTTTTTTCAGATTTTGGAAGATTGCCAAAAAGTTGCTCCGTTAATCTTGTATGGAAATCTCAAGATGCCTTGTTCCCTGAATCAGAGGAAATGTATCATGACAATCAAAATTGATTTTCACCTTTTTATCGTGGATGTAAACAAACTTGTTTCAATTGTGAATCATCTACTTTAAAAGTGCAAAGCGGATCAATATACCTATGGTTACATTGAAGACAAATGTATTTGTCTTGCAGCAGCAACCCAAGACGGAACAGAAGAATATTGAAAACATTCTAAGGCACGGCACTTACAAAACAATGAGCAGGATATACAAGACGTGAGCAATCAACTCAAGGACTTCCCAAAAGTAACGCCGTGGAAGGTGAAACAAGCCATTAAACAGACGAAGACAGGAATGGCCCCTGGACCAGACAACATCGACCTACTCCTAAAAGCGGGTAAAATTATCAGTAGGAAACTGGCCGTCCTTTTCAAATTATGTCTAAAACACAGTAAAAAAAGAAAACCCGAAAGATTTCAACAACTACAGACTTATAAGCCTACTCAACTGCGTATACAAGTATATGCTGTAGTGCTGAAACATATATACAATCACAGCGGCTCCTTTATCAGGCTACATAAAGACTAGGACCCCTTTCAGCTCCAGAAAGGAGTAAGACAAAGGAGTCACCATAAACAATCGGAGATCGTCTAGCTTTTGATTTGACAGGGCGCTAATGTAAATAGCTGTAATTTATTGGGATTTGTCTTCATGCAATCAATATTTGATTTGAAACTATTTCGATATTTCATATCCATGAATACAAACGTAAATGTTATGAATGTACTCATGCTAGCGTTATAGATATGAAAGAGTTTTCTCTTTTTAACCAAACTAAAGATAAATGTCAGACTGGAAAATTTTCGAGGAGAACAATCCACATTTTGTGGCAAGAGCTTCAAGAAATTATTAAAAAAATATACAAATAATGAAATGATTAAAGTGTCAATTTAAGGTTTGAAATTCAAATTTAGAATTGATTTCATTCATCTGATAATGAAAACATCTCACGTTTTCATTGCTTTTTTTTCCTAATCATGAAATGAGCATATTTTAAGAATTGTAAACTAAATTGTAGATAAAATATTGATCCATATTTTAATCTGAGGAAATTATCAAGACAATCATTGATGGGATTTTAATCTCACGTTCTATCAGGCTGAAGGAATTCGATGTACGAGATCAGGCAGACCTACCGCGATTCGGACTCAGATGCAGACCAAAGCAGTGTAGATTTCCATCATCAGTCTTTCAATGTCCGTCGTTGGACATAGACCTTCCCCAGGATTCGCTACACTACTCTATCATGGACGTCACGGAGCCAGTACTTTCTGAATTTGTCTAGCTCGTCTCTAATATTCTGCCTGCTTCGGTTGCGCATGTGATCTCAAGGGATCCATATCGTGAGTCGCAATGTCCATCGGTTGTCTGTCATTCTTGCAACATGTCCAGCCCACTGCCATTTGAGAATTTTAACGGACTGCATGATGTCTGTTACTCCTGTCTTTTTGCGGATGCACTGTGCTGTCTTGTGGTCTCTCCATGTGAGGCCCAGCATAATTCTTTCATGTGCACGTTGCATGGTTCTCCATTTGCGGATACCTTAAAATCTCATAAAAATCGTTCTATTCATGTTCAATTTGCGATCCCAATGTGAAGGATTCATGAAATCTTTTCAAAAAATCACATTTGTTCTCAGCACATTAAAAAAAGATGTCTGCTCCAACTGATCGGAAGAAAACGTTTAAGACTTGAATAGTTTTCGCCTGAAATGCGTTCCTTGCACAAAGGTATTTCTTTTCCACATTAGCGTCAATAGCCTGTTTATAGAAAGTCATTTAATCCATCGCTTAATATGAATTCGATGTAAATAGACCTTCAAGGAAATTTTACAACGAACTGGTTTAGAAAATATTGGTCAGGAGTTGTTCAGATTGACCTTTCCTTGGAATAAATGCCCCGAAAAACAATGTTTAATGTTTGTAATTAAAACAAGCTGAAATGTTTAATGTTTGTAATGAAAACAAGATGTAATGATGTAAGCTGAAATTCTGCATCCTTAAATATGCTATTATCTAATGTATTATCTAATTATGCCAGCCATAATTTCTTTCCCCGATTTAAATGCCTGATATTCCGTAAAAAATCTGACTTCACATTCAGTTTTATTTTGAGTGTCTTCAGACGCACAGCTAGCCAGGCCATAGGGCCAACCCCAGTTGTAATGTTTCCATTAAACCTTTTTGTAATGTCTGCTTTATCTACGGTATATTTACCTTTCTATTATAAATTAAAAACAGTCAGTAAAAACTAAAAGTCTCTTCAGTTTTTAAGTTTCTCCAGTTTCCTATGTATGTAAGACACGTACAGGCAAAAAAACGGAGCTAGAGGGCTAGAAAATTTAACAATTTCTTCTAATGTCGACAAAAACGCATTTTCGCTTTCAAAAAATTTCCTTCCTAATACATTTTTAGTGGGGGGGTGTATCAATTTGCGATAAGCTTATGTTAGATTAGAGTGTTCGCTCGTTTTTTTTTGTTGAAATTTTAGACTTTCAATGATCACTGCCTAGCAAAATGCGAGAGAAGTAATTTATTCATTGATCGCCTTTTCCAATTGATCACATCCAACACAGCAGGCTGTTAAGAGGCGTGGATCACGCGATGGTTTCCATCTTTTGTTTTTATCAGTTTTAGAAAATGGCTGAAGTCCTGGCCCTATTTTACCTAGAGTTAATTCAGATTTATTACTCTGAACACACACACACACACACACACACACACACACACACACACACACACACACATCTCTTATTTTTTTCTACATTAGCGTCAACAGTTCGTTTAATGGAAGTCATTTGTCAATGTGTCAGTTGCTTCAATGAATGGATATCCTTTGAGGGTGTAATTTACGTGTATATATTTGAATAAAGGAGGAAGTAATTTGATTATCAGTAGGACATGGTCCCTCGCTAAATGAACCTTTGTTTATTTCACTAAGTGGGAGAGTTACGCTTCATAGAGTGACCGACATCTCAGTTTCAGTGTAAGGAAATATTTTCTAAATAGGGTCGTTGCTATTATGAGCCAACTTGACCTTTGTTTTTTAAGGGATTTCCCTCAAATCACAATAACGGATCAGCTGCCGCTACTCTATTTTCAGTATTAGGAAAAACCTTATTCTGATATAGGATTACACCAAGCCACGCTAGTCAGATGTATACGAATTATAACTCATGAGTTTCATTTATTAAATGTTAATCTTATTTCCACCTCTATCGGAAGTATTCAACATAATATACCTTAAAGATATGAATTCACGAAGTGGTTTTATTCCGACTTGTTTCGTTATGTTAATTTTTCCAATTTAGAAAGTCCTATTTCTCACACATGACAAGCGCCCCCTAATTCTTAAGGTCCGCAGCGACAAACCGTGTTTCTAGTAAGTAGGTCGGCCCTGGTAGAGAGATTTTATTAATTTTTTTTTCTACGTTAGCGTCAACAGTTCGCTGAAGGAAAGTCATTTTTTTTTCGTCTTCGATGACGCCCCTCTTCTATGAATGGAAACCATTAATTCAAACTAGAGGTACTAGGTATTGTATCTAGTGATCTTTTGTTCATTCACAAAGGGTGCGACTTAGACTTCAGTATAATGGTTTAGAGGATTGACTACTTACTACCACCTGGATTAGAAAATTGGGGTCAGAAAGAGTTCAGTTTGATCTGAGGTTAAACTGAAATCTCAGGTAAGTTATAAAAAGGTATCTGTCGTACTTCGCTTACATTAGCATCAACAGTCCGTGGAATAAATATGAATGGAAAATCATTCATAAAAATGAATGGAAAAATATCTTTTGGGTTGAAGAGATTGAACCGTCTCACTGTATGAATGTTCAGCTTATTCAAAACGTGCTGTGTACGTTTCATGATGTGACCGACACTTCAGGCTACGGGGAATGATACTACTACGACTGTTTAGAAAACATGGATGTGACCTTAGTTGAATCTCCCGAATGATAAGAACGATTTTTCTATGCGTGAATGCGTATTTTTCAGTGTTGAACAACCCCACCACCCTCAAGATTTACTCAAGTATCTCAAATGCTACAATAACTGGCAATGGATGTTTTTTTTTTTCCGGAGAAAAAAACTTTGGAAACACTTCCATATTTGAAGAAAAAAGATCAGAAAAGCATTGTTAAATAATCGTTGTGTAAATAGTTAAAGTAATATCGTTTTTATTGGTGTTCGACATCAACATAATTCTATTATTTGAGATGCCTTAACACGGGGGTCCAAAAAAAGGGGTACAGCCAGGTGATACCAGATCACCCAAACTCTTTACAGTCTGCTTTAAGATGCTATTCAAAGGAAACAGAATAGACGGCTAATACTTGAGTGACCTCAGATTCTGCAGACGACATCGTCCTTTGTGCAGAGGGCCTCTACGACCTCCAGCTAATGCTAGATGAACTGAACAAAGAGAACAAGAAAGGTGACCTTCACATGAACTTCGGCAAAACAAAGATCATGTACAACAAACATGTGAGAAATAAACGTACAAAGATGAAAATCGAAAATGCAACGCTGGACAAAGTAGACTATAGGTGTCCATGACATTCTTACGAGAATAAATCGAGCAGAGAATTACTCTAGGATGGAAAGCCATGGGTAGAGCAAGACACAAGAACATCCCATTCGTTCTAAGAAGAGTATACAACCAATGCATCCTCCCGATAGTCACCTATGAGGTGCGAACTGAGAATCATTCAATGTGCACACGAGAGAATTATGTGCAACATCACAAGACAGTATAGTGTGTGTGTGAGGGGGGAAACAGGAGTCCGAGACATCATAGAAACCATTAGGAAACTCTGGTCATGTATGTTTCTCCGGAAATTGAGAGAATTATGGTAAAGGGAAACAATCCAAATAATGAAGTGATTGAAATGTATTTAGTTGAAAGCTGTATTTTACACTGCGAGAGAAGAAAAAGAGATCAAGGAAATTGTGGGAAGTAGCGTTGAGACTCCAGTCTCAACCAACCAAAATATCGAAGTTTCGAAATCTAAGAGACTACAAGCGATAACAAACAATTTCTACACTGATGAGGTCTTGGCGTTATACTTAGGATCAATAAATGGCTTCAGTCATATTCACACTCATTGCATAGATATCCGCTTCAAAAACTGTCACATTGCAGTAGGTACGATAGATTAATTGAATATATCCTGAAACTTCTGCGTTCGCTTGATATTTGTCATTTCTCTGCAACTTGCAGAAAAATGAGCGATTTGATTCAATGTCCCTCAATATTTCACTAGCACATCTCACATATAAGAAAACAATTGCAGAGAGCAGGGGTACGTGCTAAACTGGCAGGAAAAATATCTTTGCTTATGAGGCGAGATCGATTTTATGTAACATAATAGATCTACTCGTGGAGATTCATAAAAAGTGTTTTCATAAAATGCATTTGTTCCATTAGGATGCAAAACGCATCCTGAGAGCAGATCTTCATAATCTATACCACAGCACCCACATGCAATTGTATATCAGAAAGTATAGGTTTCCGACCACGAAACTTTCTCAGCTGTGGAGCTGGTGTCAACGGTACAGATGACGTAGGAAAGCCTGTACTTCATGAAATAGTCAGATCCCCAATCAAAATCATAATTGATGTTAAAATGATAATTGAAAAATGGATCAATCTTATAAGTATTGGATATGACAAATATTGCCTTCCTTGCGTGTTGAACCTACAATTTTTTTTTACCAACTTCAGCAAAACATATATATTCAAGGTTTGGCCAGCAAAGTTTTCATCGAAAATTAACACCTATGCGTCATTTTTTCCTAATATTTTATTAAGAAAATGAATACGTGCTAACAGCATTTTCAAGGGAAGTTACTGTGCATTGATCCACCCCAAATTTACTGACTTAGCCCAACGCATATCCTTTATCACATTTTTACTGAAATTCACCCTGGAAATATCGCATGGACAAAGACCGACAAACAGGATTACATACAAAATCTCCAATTTCATTGGCTGAGGTAACATGTAGAACTAATTTCAGTTAGAAATCTTATTTTGGGACACCATAGAAAGAATGAAAGCAACTTTCAATCCACAAATCGATTCAAAATATTCGGGTAACATCCTTGGAAGCATTTTTCGAGGATTTGTAAATTCAAATCTGGAATTTAATTTCTGATAACTCAAACAGATCCTACTTTTTCATTGTCTGTCTCCTATCATGGCCTGACAGGTTTTTGGTAACTATGAACCGATGATTAAAATAAAAAATGTAGATAGAATTGTAAATAAAATATTCAAATTTTAATCGTCTGGTTTTCCTAAGAATTAGAGATAACGTATTTTTCATGAAAACAATGATATTGAAACAATTATAATTTTATTTACTGATAACATTCAGTAGAACTGCTATGAATTTGAAACCTAATGACTATCTGAGCAATTGTTGGTTTGTCAATAGGCTTAGCGTGCACTGATGACACTTTGCTAAAACCTCCTGCTTTAATTATCAGTTGATAGTGGAAAGGTTGAATCTATATCAGACATTCAGTATAAGAAACATGGAGGTTTCACATTTACTAGCTGACAACTGATAACCAAAGGGAGAATTCTCTTTTGAAGACCAAATATATAACGGAAACACTTGTGAAATATTTCGAACAACTCTACAAATCCTCTGAAAAGGAAGACGCCAAGGAATTGCATTTCAAGATCCAATGTCGTCTGGAATATACAAGGTTATTAGCCTCTTAGCAATATCAGAAGACTTTCCATTTTAAGGATGATTTTAATTGAAACTGCTTAATGTCAACTTTTCAACCTCTGGAATACATTTCATAAATTATGAAACAATTTTGCGTTGCGAACAGAATATTAAATCTCTTCACTTTCTCAGTAATAAGAAATTATCCATCGAGTATTGTGATGATTTTTGTAGAGGCAAATACAAACTCAATGGATGGTTTTGGAAATGCACCAGAGCACCTCGCACTGAATCTCAAAGAGGTTATTGGCCATTCCCTACAAAATGGACTCGTCCTTGATCAAGAAAAATTCCTGTCTTATGTCTCTCAAAGGAAAAAAATCGTATGGATAAGCCCTTCCGCAGTTTGGGCCTCAATTGTATGGCTGCCCCCTTAGTGGTGGCCTAATATGATCTTCCGGGTAATGCAGTCTCGCCGAAAAGCATACAGAATTTGATAAAATCGTAACTTTAAATATAATCATTTTGGAAATTTATTCTTTCCTCCAGGTCTCCATAAAGCTGTATTTCTTTAAGGAATTTATCCTGAGTGCTGCCTTGTGCTAAGCTCTGAGAATATGTGCCAATAAGATTTTTCGTTATTTGAACGGAAAACTAAAAGTATGAGAACGCCGAGAAAAATATTGAGAAATCATTAAACCCATTTTCTCAAAATTACTATGGTTTAAACATTATCTTCTGCCAGCCGTACGAGCTATGATAGCTCACCCAGTTGAGCAGAACTATACTTAAGCAGGATCTTTTTCAAATCGAAATATGAAAGTCTCTATGGTCATTTAACTGACTATCCAAAAAAAAAAAAAAGAAAAAAAAAAAAGAATTCTACCTGTAAATGTTCACTTTGGTATATAAGCCACTGACGGCAGTAGTTAAGGATACTTTTTTCTATTTATTTAAAAAAAAAAAAAGTTTAAAATGTTACCAAAGCAGAATTGGCCTTAAGAGCTGCAGGGTCTCCCGATTGGAATTTGGTAGGACCCCATCTTCAAAGCTAAGGCCAGCAGAATCTTACTGATATGAATTAAGTTCATTATAGACTTCATAACTGTTTGAATGAACCGCATTCAAAATGTGTACTAAAAGACTGCATGTGAATCAATGGACCAAATGGAGCTAGGCATATTTTAATATGTAATAGCGTTCTTGTAAACCTATACGCAAATAAAATGCTTAGATTTCCTTTGAAAATTAAAGGAATAAAATCACTTGTTTCATTGACTGAAAATATTTTCAAGAATTCAGAACAGAAAGGAAATCTTTGCCGTTCTGTAAATACTGCAATGTGGTATTACGTGTATGTTGCAATATCTTATCTGATTTGAAAAAACTAGAGTTGATCTACTAGCAACTATCAAGGACTTGGAAAAAGCAAAATGTATCCGTTAAACCGTCAGTAAAATAAAATTTGTCCATTGTATCGTAATAGTTTTTGTTATCAATAAAAGAAATACTGCAGAAAATTATCAAGTCAAGCTGCGATCCCAGTCTCTCCACCCGTACACTGACCAGGATACAGTCTATTGGTATTCATTTGGTTTAGGATACTGTTAGTTTTTCAAAATATGAAAACAGGATTTGACCAAAATTGCAGCTGGCATCACCATATCCAAATAGCTGCCATAAAGACAATTGGGAAAATAGATTAATTGGAACTTCTTTCAGAATTGTTCAAAGTGTGAAAAGGGTGAAATAACTTGCAAACTGATAGCTTCTAATGTTTTCATATAAAAACAGAATATGTAATCTGACCAAAACTGTGAAATCTTAAAATGAAAAACTTCCATAAAGTAAATCGCAACTTTCAACCAAATTTCCTGGCATAGATTACTGATACAGTATTTTATATCCAAAGATTGAATGTATAATCATGTCTACACACACACACACACACACACACACACACACACACACACAAGGATAATTATTTGCATCTTCTGTATGCTTTGCCAGTTTTAGGTATCTAAGTAGGTCTGATTTTGCGCAGTGCCTCAGCATCTTCCATAGCCAAATGGGAAGGTAGTACACCCTGGTTGTCTTGGAAAAAAATTAGAAAAAAGCCATATCTCATAGCAAGATTTCTTTGATTGTGAGGATTCCCTCCCGAGCCTTGGTTAGGTGTGTGGGAATATAATCAAAGTAGTAGATATTTTAAACAAAGGGTAGTATTAAGAAATACAAATCTTGAATTTAGTTTTTTTTCTAAATTGAATTGACGCATCAATGATTTTAAATCTAGAAATCAGCGAGTTTGGCATTTAATTGCAAATTCATTTCATCCTAATGAATGAATTAACAGAAATGAGCAAATAGGAGCAAAATGAAATATGTATATGAATTGAAAAGTTTCAAAAAACAAAAAACAACAAGAAAAACCATCCAAAAACACACGGCTTTCGAACTTCTAGACAAGCAAGAATACTGCGAAATTGTAAAGACTTCAAGACTGATTGAAAGATGTTTCAGACATTAGTATGCGTTAGGGGTGGGGGAGAAAAACAGGGCATTTTCACCCTCTTCCTGAGATATTGTCAGCTTTTAATATATTCAACAGAAGTTATTGGAAATTTATGTGTGAACAGGAATCTTTCAAATTATAAACTGCAACACGAACTTACCGAAAACACTCCTCAAACTCGAAAAGTAAAGATTCTTCAATGACAGGCAAAAATCCACAGGCATTCAATAAATATAGTTGTAGATTATCTCGGCTACTTACATATTGACAAATTCGAGAACTGGCTTAAAAATCAATTTCTACAAAGCATGATTCTGATCGGTTCAAAATGCCAGAGCGACTTTTTGTTGCCAGCACCGGAAGTCGGAAGTCTCGACTTAGACTCACTTATCAAGTATTCAGTTAGACGCCACGGTAACACCAATATTCGAATAGGGGAATTCAACAACCGGTTTTCCCCTGAATTTGATCGTCGTGTTACCTACCTGATTCCAAGCAGGAAAAGTAGCCGGTAGTAAAATCCTCAATGATAAAGTAATCCTAATCATTTTTTGTACATATGTATCATTCATTGGTGTTCTTAATTGTATGTGTTTTTTTTTACCCTCCTCTCGCAAAAAGTTGTGAATATGGGATTAAATAGGATTTTCATAAGCTCCGGTACTGTGTTAAATGTAGAAAGAAATATTCAGTGAAATGCTTCTTGGTGAAAGGAATACTGTAGTAAGATTGGGGCAGCAAATAAGAATAAGTTAATGATAGAACAGTACACCAGCTCAAATCCCTTACCCATACTTTTAACCACACGTCACATTTATTAGCTCTTTACGAAGTGCCGGTGACCGGATACAATACTACATTTCATGCCTTCAAATACACCTGCGATTTGCCTATCAAATTGATCTACAATTTCAGGTGATATTGCCCTCCCCCTAATTGGGCCGTCTGTCTTGAAACTTTTGCTGCCTTCATGTCAACCCCCCTACTACGTACCCCCTGAATGATTATATTTGTGTATTGAAATCCTGATTTATTTTATCTCAATAGTAGTAGCTCACGTGTATATCACCGGACTGCTTAGGTCTACGTCAGGCGATCGAGGTAGAGAAACAAAATGTTAATTTAAGCACCAGAAGACTGAGCAAAATGCATAGTTAAACTACTGGACGATTAACTAAATATCAGGTAGCCTCTCGTCACTAAAACTACTCTTTCTTTTCAACTTGGCAGCAAAGCGAAGCAGTTAATTTCCTAACCTACAGCACTGTTCTTTAGCAGTCATACTAGATAGACAACTGTCCAAGAGTGATTCAACATTATTGCTATTGCCCCCCCCCACTTTTCAGAATTTATGGGTTGCCAAAGTTGAGTTAATCTTGTGTAGAAATACTGCATCTTTGTTCCTTGTTGAAGGAAATGTATAACAACAGTTAAAATTGATTTTTTTACTATTATGCAGCTGTGAATAGTCTTGTTTCAACTGTTTAAAAAGTGCAATGCAGACCCAATTATCAGTGGATACATTGAAGATAAACATATGTCCTACAGTCGTAACAATAAACATAAGCAGGAATATTATCAGCATTCTACTGAGGTACAGGACTGGGAAAGCTGTATCGACAGGACAAAGGACGGCCTAGCCCTTTTGTCAGGTCATCATAAACAATTGGGGGATCGCCAAAATTTTTCATTCGACAGGGCGCTGTGAATAGCTGTAATTTGGGATTTTCCGTTCTTATCCACGACCAAAGGAAGTCTGATGTCTGAGCGTTGTCAGAATCAGTGAATGACTCGAATAACATATCGACACACGGTATATGCATAACCGCTGCGAAAAATATCAAGATTGCTGTAGATGCATTAGATACATGTTGAACGTTATGTGTTTGATCATTTTGCAGAAAGAATGATTCAATCCTGATTCTGAATTTTTTCCATGTATCTCAAACATTGAAAATTGGAGATCTGTTCGTGGAGAACAGGAGTGGAAATTAATTGAATTGATTTAATTTATCTGATAACTGGAACATATCTTACGTTTTCATTGTCTTTTCTTCCAATAAAGAACTGATCCTTTTTGAAAATTATAAATGAAATATCTATACACAATATATAATCATATCAAAACTGCGTTAAATCAAGTGATTCTTAACGATCGTCGCGATGAAAGAAAGAGCAGATATAGACATTGAGAAAGCAAAGTGAGAATTTTGAGTTGAAACAGTTACATGAGCCTATGCATTTCCGGTGGCTGTTTAGCTCAACGATGAGAGCGATGCAACGTTGAAGGTTTGTTTCCTGCCGCAGTTCCATTTTCTCTGGTTCTTTGTTCTATTTACGTAGCTTAGGCAGATGATAGTCACCGTATAATTTCAAAGAGTTATATACATATGTATGTATATAAATTATATTCTCTGGAAGAATGAAAAAAATGATCACAATCAAAGTCTATTATGATAGATTTTTTCTCAGCACATTAAGAATGTTCACTCTGAATGATCGAAAGGAAATTTCAAAGACTAACAGTTTTCACCTGAAATTGGCTCCTTGCACAAAGTTACCTTATTTTTCTATTTTTCCGCATAGATGTTAGTAATTGCTTACGGAATGACATTTGATGTATCGCTTGAAATTAATGTCTCTTATGATTCCCGAGTAAATGTCTTCTTTTGTGGGAAAAATAAAGAAAAATGTGACTCCAGGCCCGTAGTGTGACCGATATCTCACATTATGGAAGAGTTTGCTATGACCTGGTTTAGAAAGAATGATCAGGAGTGGTCCAGCTTAAACTTTCTTTGAGATAATTGTCGCCAGAAAGAAGATAGTATTTTCTGCTTCAGTAGTTGCGATCAAGGTTGGTCCTACGGTTATTGTCGTCCCAGGCAAGCAGAAATTCTGCATCTTCAAAGTATTATATGATCTGATTTATTTGTTGTCGGTCAGAGGAATTTCTTCCGCACCTAACGCGTCAGTAAAAGTATAAGGGGCACTACACACGCATCAAATTTAGCAAGATATGAAACCACACCATTGTTTAAACAAAATAAAAATGTAGAAGTTAGATAACATTTTTTCCAAATGGATACATGGCATTACAAATATTCAGCCCAATGCCAGTGTTATTGTAGCATGTGCTGACAGACATTTCAGGTTTTCGTAATTCATTAAAAATAAATTCATGACAGCATTTAAGCTTTGAAAATTCGTACTTATTATCACTTGGAAGGTTTAACTAAGGTCAAGCTGGACTACCCAAGGTCCGTATTTTCTGAACTGGGCCGTGGTAGTCCTTTCCCGTCCCCCAAACTGTGAGATGTCGGCCACATTAAGAAACGTATATCGCGTGTTTTAAATGAACATCCACACGGTGAGAGCCGGCGTCTGGCAGATAATCAGATTACCTCATTTTTTAAAACTCAAATATAATGGAAATTACACTCTTTCAGGATTTTTCCATTCATTTTTATGAATGACTTTCCATTCCTATTTACTACACGGACTGTTGATGCTGATGTGGAGAAGGATAAAAAGTACAACAGATACTTCTGTATACGTTACCTGGGGAAATTTCCCTTTGACCCACGATCAAACTGAACCCCTTCTGACCCATATTTTCTGACCCATATTACACAGTTGGTAGTAAAATAAGCAATCCTATAATCATTCTACAAACACCAAGCCTCGCCCTTTGTGAAAAAAACAATAAAATAACAGTAGATGAACTTTCTCCTCGACTCAACCAAATACGTAGCAGGTCAACTTTGAATAAATTAGTATTTTTTATTCGTGGAAAAGGGGCATCTTCGTAAACAAATAAAATGACTTTTCTCAAGCGGACTGTTGACGCTAATGTAGAAAAGTAGCAAAAGTAAGATTTCGTACAAAAAACACATTTAAGAGTATTTGTTGTAGAACCACTTCCTTAAGCGGACTGTTGACGCTAATGTAGAAAAGAATGATTTCTTTTTTAAATCTGTTGAACTCATAACTTAGGGAAAAACCGTCTCATGAATTTAGCCATTTTTCAAAATAAAAAAAAATCATGGTTTATTTATATTTATGAAAGGTAAACATACTTTAGGAAACGCTCAGACTTGAAAACGTCTTTTAAATGAAATCTCGCCACCAGAGCCAGTCTAAGGGACTAGAAACTTGGGAAGTAGCTAAGAGGCGCTTGTCATGTGTGAGTCAGTTATTTCCAATTACAAGTAGGAAATAAACCGACTGAAAAGTCACAGTAAGAAAACTACTTTTTGTGAAATCAGATTTTCAAGGAATATCATGCAGTTAGATACTTTCTGTAGAGGTGAAACTAAAACAAACAATGGACGAATGAAATCCATGAGTTTTGATTCATATACATTCTTTTTTACTTCCAAAACTGATAAATAACTGATACTATATTTCAAAGGGCACCAAGGTTCAGTTTATCCAGGACACCAGGAACCCTATGGTTGGCCCTGATTCAGCCATCTCCTAAAATTAAAGAATAATCATTCATGTGCAACCATATATATATATCGTAGATAATCAAATATTTGAAATGCTTTTAATAGCATCATCACAACTATTCAGGCAGAAAAATTACTTTCTTGTTCTTGAAGACATTTCTCTTTCTCATCATAAAGACTATTTGGGCTATCTTTCAAATCAAATGATGACAGGACATTTTTTTTAATGTCTGTCAGGCCGCCAAATGTCGATTATATGAAAAAATCAGTTGAATCAATGACTTAAATGAAAATAGGTCAGTGAATTCAGCCAGTTCCTGAAATAAAAACCAAAATTTCATAAAAAATATTCATTTTCTGGCGAAAAATGCATATAACTGTTCAATCAATTTTCATATTTTTTGTCCTGGATTATGAATTGTTTTCTCCTTGACAAGGAGTCGATTATTCTCTTAAACTTTTGTCATCAGTACAATGACAAAATAGTCAATTTACTTTATTTCCAATAGGACAATGACTGAATTAGCACATTCAAGTCAAAGTAAAGAAAAACTAGACGTGAATATCACAGTCCTGAGCAGGTATATTTGTGAATAATAATTTAATTTTTTGCAGGATTTCAATCACTATATTTTACCCGGTATTTCCTGAAGTTCGGAGATGAAACATTCAGTCTCATGAATTATTTTTCAATAATTTTTCAATCTTTTTCAAATCTATATCTTTGCTTGGTGTGTTCTCCTACCTTCCTCAAGTTTATAGCACATCAAGTAATCCTTGATTCTTTTGCATGGAAAGAACCTTTGTCACTTAGGTTGGCTAAATTGTCCCTTAAAAAAATGGCATTCTTTTAACTGCAGCGTAAGTCAACGGCTTTAAGAACAGAAATTTCATGTTAAGACAAGATTTGAGTAGGTTAACGGCGTTCGTAAGGAATTAAGTGACACGAGGAGAAGGATTGAAGAGAGAAAGTCAGCATTGATAATAAAGAAAGAAAACTGTTAATAAAAGGGATGGATGGATGATAAGAGAGAGAGAGAGAGAGAGAGAGAGAGAGAGAGAGAGAGAGAGAGAGAGAGGGGGGGAGAGAGAGAGAGAGAGAAAGGAGGGGAAATTCTCTTTTACCTCACACCACGTCATATTCCTTAAAAAAAAATCGATTCATTCAGATTGAATAGAACACATGAATGGAAGAACTGTTTTACAGACATCACGAGACGGTAATGATGAATACATTTTTCTCTGCAGTGAACGTATTATCTATTGCTTTTTATTTGTAATAATTTGATATTGTGAGTCAAACTCATTAAATATATCTTTACCTCTACGGCATACTTATTATTTGTTTTTATTTGAAACTGACTTTGTTGCGCTAGAGTCAAACTCCCTTAATTCATTAAAATCTAATTTATTTCTCTGTACAATATTATTCCCAAACTACGTATCCCGTCTTAATTCCTTTATCAGCAGTTTTTGTGATGTAACAAGTCGCCCCGAGTTGAAAGTGTGAATTCATCATCAGTTTTTGCGTACGTAGCTCTTATTTGAGCCGCCATGACGTCACTGGTTTTGATGATGTCATCGTCATTGCTTCAAATTAATGTCTCTTATGATTCCCGTAAATGTCTTCTTTTGTGGGAAAAATAAAGAAAAATGTGACTCCAGGCCCGTAGTGTGACCGATATCTCACATTATGGAAGAGTTTGCTATGACCTGGTTTAGAAAGAATGATTAGGAGTGGTCCAGCTTAAACTTTCTTTGAGATAATTGTCGCCAGAAAGAAGATAGTATTTTCTGCTTCAGTAGTTGCGATCAAGGTTGGTCCTACGGTTATTGTCGTCCCCGGCAAGCAGAAATTCTGCATCTTCAAAGTATTATATGATCTAATTTATTTGTTGTCGGTCACAGGAATTTCTTCCGCACTTAACGCGTCAGGCGACTGTCCGCATTACCAGTCCCCAGGATCAGACATGGTTTCGATGATTCTATTAAAAAAACCTTTCATGTCAGAGTTATCATCTACGGTATATTTACCTATCGCAGATATAAGCGACCATTGGAAACCCTCAATCAAAACTGTCAACTGAGGCTTCTTCGTTTTCAAGTTCGATTAGCTGTCTATGTATATACGATTGTATTGGAGCTTGAGGGCTGAAAATTCAAACATTTACTCGTGTCTAAGCAAAAATGAAAATCAAAGATTTTTTCAAAATTCCCCTCCCCCGTAAATAGACTTATGGACAGGTGTTCAGTTTGCAATGTAAGTTTATGCTAAATTGATCTTAGTTTGTGTTCTCGTTTTTTGGGATTTCAAACTATTAATGATCACAGCCCAACAAAATTCGACAGTAGTAACTTATTCATTGATGACCCCCCCCTTTTTAAAAAAATTGATCACAGCAACATGGCATGCTGCCAAAAGACGTTGATCACGTGGCGGTTTTTTTTATGTTCGTTGTTTTTTTAATTTGAGAAGATGTCTTAATTACTGTCACTGTTTTACCTTAAGGTGTTAATTCAACTGATATTTTATTACTTTAAACACTACACTAAAATCCATTCCTTGCACGAAGGCGTCTCTTATTTTTTTTCTTCTTTAGCGTCAACAGTTTGTTTAATGTAAGTCATTTGCCAATGTGTCAGTCATTTCACTAAATGGTGATTCACATATATTCGAGTAAAGAAAGTGATCTAATCAGTATAACGTCAGCTCTCATTGAATGAGCCTTTTGTTGTTTATTTCAATAAATGGGCGACTTACGCCTCGTAATGTGACCGACCTCTTAGAGACACTGCATTCTGATGAGTTTATTGAACGGAAGATTGTTTTATTTTTTCTACGTCTAGATTAACATCAGTCCGCTTGAGGGGTTTAAAGGACGTTTTTCTTTCTATTTTCCTACATTAACGTCAACTGTTCGCTTAAGGAAAACAAAAAACTAAACACTAAACTCAAATGTGTTTGTTTCTTGCACTAAGGTTCGTTTTATTCTTTTCACCTTAGCGTCAAGAATCAGCAAAGGAAAGCAACAAACAAGACACTGCACAAAGATGTGATTCTGGTACGAAGGCATATTCAATTTTTCCAATTTAAGCGTCAACGGGCCGATTAAAAGCATCAGAGTTTCCTGTGCAAAGATACATTTTTTTTTCCTCCTGCACACAGGATGTGTATATTGTAAAATAAGTTTGGTTTATTCTTTTTACCTAAACGTCAAAGGTCCACTTAATGGAAGTACAACAAAGTCCTATTTCTGTTTTTCTACATTAATGTCAATGGTCGGCTTCAAGAGCAACAACCCAAAGACGGCTCAAAGATTAGTTTTCTGTACGAAAGTGTAATCAATTTTTCTACTTTGCTACATTAGCACCAACAATCTACCCAAGGAAGGTACGTTTTTTTTTAGGGTGGGGGGGGGGGGCTTATAGTCCGCTCAAAGAGCAACAAACTAGACACTGCACCAAGATATGCTCCCTGGACGTTCGACCGTCTAAGTAATTAATTCTTGCTTTGGGACCAGATACAACCATGTCAGGTGATAGGACGCCGACAGGGGATCCTATGGCCTCAGTGCCCATTTGCCTTGATGGCACAGTCATAAGATACTCCACTGACGTCCCTAGGGAAAGGTTAGTTTCACAGCACTATAAAGCGAGAGGTGCATTTATACAGAGACTCTTCCCCGAACGAAAGTTTTTAAGACGATCGAGTTTTGGTTGGTGACGGACAGTCATCGAGGTGAATATATCAAAGGCATCGTTCGCTTCCTTCAACATGTCCCACACCTGCCATGTGCTGTCACCAGCCAGGACCACGATTAACAGCTTCAACCCCGGGGAGAAAAGGGTTGGGTCCTCCACATTCTCAGTCTCTGGCTCGACTGAGGGGGAAGTTGAGGACCATAAGTTCCCGGTGGGCTTGATAGAACTAGTCTGCTAATATCTTGGTCTTTCTACCGCCAAGGTGCTCCAGTTTCCGGGTCCACGCGACAGATGTGTACTGCCCTATTATGTTTTTTTTTTTTCCTTTTTTTTTGGAGTGTGTGGGTTTCTCGACAGCTTTTGGGAGGCCAACAGCGATGGTGTTTCAGTCAAGAGCGAACGGATGCCATGAAGGGAAGAATGAAAATATGAAACTAGATAAACACCTTTCAGACTAATGTTCTGGGTCCTCTTCGTCTATTTTCCGCTGCTTGTTAATGGTAAATCCAAGACTTAATAAATGAAAAACATGTCCTCACTCTTTAAAATCACTAAGCAATGGTAAAGTCGGAGCTACCAACCCAGATGGAAGCATAGAAAATTTGAATACGTGCATTTATGCTTGCATGTAACTGACTGTTTACATGATAAGGTGGGTGAAAATTGCACGGGTAAATAGTGATAATAAAAATGATTTTTTTTTTTTCATTTTTTTAAATTTTATTTTAATCATCATCATCATCATCATCATCATCATTACAAAAATTAAAATGATATTAATAAAAAGATAATAATAATGATAATAGTAATGAAATTATAATGATACTGATAATGATAATAATAATGTTAATAAGAACAAAAATAAAATAAATAGATAAATAAATAAATAGAAAATTAAAAATAATTCGGGGAACAGGAGAAACTTGCCAGCTCAGGTAGAAATATGTTTGTCTTCCTCGAGTTAAAAACAGTTAAACTTAGCTCGGGAGAAAATGGGCATTTTCTGTCCCTTTTTGCGTTTCATATATTTCTCCTTCCCTGATAGATGACAGAAAATGATGTTTTCCGGAGGATGAGGGAATTTTGAAAAATTCATCTCTCTCTCTCTCTATCCCCAGAATCCCCTTTTGGTCCAGTTAACTTACTTCTCTACTATATCACACTTTTGTGAGGGTCACATACTAACAATTTTTATAAATGTATATCATTCATTAGGGTTTTTTTTAAATGTATATAATTATCACTTCAGATATCTTTCCACACGACTGTAAATATCGGATTTGATATAATTTTCGTAGAAATTGGTAAATATAGAAAGGAATATTCAGAAAAATGCGTTTTGGTGAATGGAATACAGAAGTAAGATTGGGTCAGCTGATGATACTAGCTAAGTTACTGATAGGACAGTAGACCAATCCAGATCTCCTCCCCGTATTTTGACTTTATCACATTTTTCATTTTTTTTTTTTCAAACGGGAATATGTCTGTCGTCGCCCTGATCAAGAACCATATTGTATACCCCGAGAATACATCTGTTATTTAATTGTTCTACGATTTCAGACACATTTGCTTTTTTTAATTAGGCCGCCTGTCTAGAAACTATTGTCGCTTTGATGTTCACTCCCCCTATCAATCTTAGTGATAACACTTTTGGCGTGAAATCCTGTTTCATTTCATGTCTATAATGGTAGCTCATGTGGATATACCAAGGTATTCCTTTATTTAATGAGTTTGAAATAGTGCGACACAGACGTCTGCACAAAGTGACAACGGAAATAAGTATTTTTCAAACGGAAGTTTTCAATATCTCAACACTTGTGTTCATTTTAAAGTATTGAATTTCCAAGAATTTATAAACCATTTTCTAATTTAACCAATGATGTCAAACCAATTCGTAAAAAAAATTGGCTATTGAAAAAAAGCATAACATTTCATCTTGCAGCAAAATTACGTGTTTTTTATTAAAGTACCTGAAGATTTGGCAAAATGCTTAGTTCAACTTCTGGACGGACTACTGTATATCAGGAGACTTCTCCTCACAAAATCTAATTTTCCTTTTCGTAAGGTATATCGATTTGGTATGGAAGACTTTAGTCGCTTCAACAGCACTTTCGTGTACCAGTCCCTTTGAATAGACTATTGTCCTATAGCAATTTCATGTTTCACCTTTCAGAATTCATTGATTTGGAAGATTCCCAAAGTTGCTAAGTTAATCTTGTGTGGAAGACAAAAATACTGAAATCTTGTTCCCTGGAGCAGAAGAAATGCATCACAATTTTGCTCCTTATTGCAATTGTAAATACTTGTTCCAATTGTGAATTTTTTTCACTTCGAAAGGGCAACGTGGACCCAAATGCCAGTGGATACATTAAAGACAAAATATACTGGGGTTACACTGACAACCAGAAACGGGACAGAAGAATGCTGACAACTTTCTAAGGCATGGCATCGACAAAGCTGTATCGCAAGGGAAGCACTTCTTTTTGAGTTACCATAAACAATTGGAGATGCTCAACCTTACATGGAGAGATCACAAGACAGCACAGTATATAAGGAGGAAAACAGATGTTCGTGACATCATAGAAACTATTAAAAAACTCAAATGGCAATGGGCAGGCCATGTTGCAAGAATAAAAGACAACCGATGGACATCACGTATCACAACATGGATCCCCAGAGATCACATGAGAAACCAAGACCGAAAGAACACAAGATTGAGAGATGAACTGGACAGATTCAGAAAATACTGGCTACGCGATGCCCATGATAGGGAATTGTGGCCAATCTGGGGGAAGATCTATGTCCAACGACAGACGTTAAAAGACTGATGATGATGATGAAGCTTTTAATTTGACGGGGTGCTAATGTGAATAGCTGTAATAATTTGGGGTTTTCCGTTCTAATGCAATCAATATTTGATGTGAAACCACTCAGATGTTTTATATTCATGGGTGCAAACGTAAATGTTATGAAGGTACTTGAACACCCACCCTTGATGCTGGCGTTATGAATGGTAACGAAGGAAATCATCTTTTTACTTAACTGTTGCCAAGGGCTAACTCTGGTTGCAATGATTCTATTATAAAAAAAAACCCTTTTTTTCTGATGTCTGCGTTATTATCGTCTGTATATCCATCTTTCAAATATAAATGATTATAAGAAACCATCAATCAAAACTGTCAACTAAGGTTTCCTCTTTTTGGATCTGTCTGGCTGCGTATGTATGTATATAAGACACATACATGGAGCTAGAGGGCTGGAAATGAAAGAATCACTCCTTATTATATTTAAAGACGACGCAGTTTTCTTTTTCAAAAATTCCCATCCTACGTACGTTTTTAGTGGGGGTTCAATTTGCAATACAAGGCATCTCATATATTTTCTACTTTTCTGCATTAGCGTCAACAGATCGTTTGTTGAAAGTCAATTTGTCAATCTATCAATATGAATGGAGATCTTTCGAGGGTGTTATTTACACACATATTTGAGTATAGAAGGAAGTAATTTGATTATCAGTAAGACGTCGTCTCTCGCTGAGGTAGCCTTTTGTTGTTTATTTCAATAAGCAGATTACTTACGCTTCGTAGTGGGATCGACATCTCGGAGCTTTATTGTGGGGAGATCACTACTACAGCCCAGTTTAGAAAATATTGGTCTGGAGTGAGTCAGCTTGACCTTAGCTTAAAAGGAAATCCCTCAAGTCACAAGAAGAATGAATTATCACTGCTTGAAAAGCTGCCATGATACTATTTTCAGTATATTAGAACTCTCCCTGATAGATGACTACTCCACGCAGGGGTAAGTTATTTTCTAACTGCGAACGTGTAAAGAGTATATGGCCATTAATCCGTTAAAACTTTGCTTTCCTGCTCAGGACTGCGATATTCACGTCTGTTTTTTTTCTTTATTTTGACTTGAATGTACAAATTCAATCATTGTCCTATTGGAAATGAAGTAAATTTACTATTTTGTCATTGTACTGATGACAGAAGTTAAGTTTAAGAGAATAATCGACTCCTTGTATACTTTATAGATATAGTCAAGGAGAAAACATCTCATAATCCAGGACAAAAAATATGAAAATTGGTTGAACAGTTATCTACATTTTTCGCCAGAAAATAAATATTTTTTATGGAATTTTGGTTTTTATTTTCGGAGCTGGCTGAATTCACTGAACTACTTTCATTCAAGTCATTTATTCAACTGATTTTTTTCCTATAGTCGACATTTGGCGGCTTGACGGACATTTGAAAAAATTATGTCCTGTCATCATTTGATTTGAAAGATAGCCCAAGTAGTCTTTATGATGAGAAAGAGAAATGTCTTCAAGAACGAGAAGGTAATTTTTCTGTTTGAATAGTTGTGATGATGCTATTAAAAGCATTTCAAATATTTGATTATCTACGATATATATATATATATATATATATATATATATATATATATATATATATATATATATATAGATATAGATATAGATATAGATATATATATATATGTATACAGCTGCACTGAAGAGTTGTAATACAACGAAACAGCTGTCTGTGGATGACTCAATTATTTAATTATCGTATATATATACATATATATATATATATGAATGATTATTCTTTGATTTAAGGAGATGGCTGAATCAGGGCCAACCTTAGGGTTCTTGGTGTCGAGGACAAACTGAACCTCGGTGCCCTTTGAAATATAGTATCAGTTATTTATCTTTTTTTGAAGTAAAAAAGAATGTATATGAATCAAAACTCATGGATTTCATTCGTCCATTGTTTGTTTTAGTTTCACCTGAACAGTGAGAATTTAACTGCATGATATTCCTTGAAAATCTGATTTCACAAAAAGTAGTTTTCTTTCTATGACTTTTCAGTCGGTTTATTTCCTACTTGTAATTGGAAATAACTGACTCACACATGACAAGCGCCTCTTAGCTACTTCCCAAGTTTCTAGTCCCTTAGACTGGCTCTGGTGGCGAGATTTCATTTAAAAGACGTTTTCTAGTCTGAGCGTTTTCTAAAGTATGTTTACCTTTTACAAATATAAATAAACGATGATTTTTTTTATTTGAAAAATGGCTGAATTCATGACACGGTTTTTCCTTAAGTTATGAGTTCAACAGATTTAAAAAAGAAATCATTTTTTTCTACATTAGCGTCAACAGTCCGCTTAAGGAAGTGGCACTACAACAAATACTCTTGAATGTGTTTTTTGTACGAAATCTTACTTTTGCTACTTTTCTACATTAGCGTCAACAGTCCGCTTAAGAAAAGTCTTTTATTTGTTTACAAAGATGCCCCTTTTCCACGAATAAAAAAATATTAATTTATTCAAAGTTGACCTGCTACGTATTTGGTTGAGTCGAGGAGAAAGTTCATCTACTGTTATTTTATTGTTTTTTTCACAAAGGGCGAGGCTTGGTGTTTGTAAAATGATTATAGGGTTGCCTATTTACTACCAGCTGGCTTAGAAAATATGGGTCAGAAGGGGTTCAGTTTGATCGTGGGTCAAAGGGAAATTTCCCCAGGTAACGTATACAGAAGTATCTGTTGTACTTTTTATCCTTCTCCACATCAGCATCAACAGTCCGTGTAGTAAATAGGTATGGAAAGGCATTCATAAAAATGAAAGGAAAAATCCTGAAAGAGTGTAATTTCCATTATATTTGAGTTAAAAATTGAGTTAATTGATTATCTGCCAGACGCCGGCTCTCACCGTGTGAATGTTCATTCAAAACACGCGTTATACGTTCCTTAATGTGGCCGACATCTCACAGCTTTGGGGGACGGGAAAGGGCTACCACGGCTCAGTTCAGAAAATACGGACCTTGGATAGTCCAGCTTGACCTTAGTTGAACCTTCCAAGTGATTGTAAGTACGAATTTTCAAAGCTTAAATGCTGTCATGAATTTATTTTTAATGAATTACAAAAACCTGAAATGTCTGTCAGTACATGCTACAATAACACTGGCAATGGGCTTAATATTTGTAATGCCATGTATCCATTTGAAAAAAATGTCATCTAACTTCTACATTTTTTTTTTGTTTAAACAATGGTGTGGTTTCATATCTTGCTAAATTTGATGCGTGTGTAGTGCCCCTTATCCTTTTAGTTAAGAATTAAGTACGAAACTCCTCTTTTAGCTCAGATATCCAAAACATCACTTCGTCTTTGTTTCATCAATAAGTGTCCAACCTCATACTTGGCGCGCGTACAGCATCCATCCTTCCACATCTACAAGGCTGCACGCGCGCTACAGTCAAACCAGGACGGGTACCAAACTCCTCGTCTCTCAAACAACAATCCATCGCAAGTTCGGATTCAACACAAGAGATTGTACGCGAGAAACGTGCATAATCTGGAAATACACTATTTTCTCGAAGGGAATCAAAGTGACAGTTGATGATATGGAGATGTCTTTCTACCCTTTATAAATGAAACACCAATGAATAATTTCAACAACTTGTTTCCTAATATATATATATATATATATATATATATATATCAATCATTGTGTCATTCACAGACAGCTGTTTCGATGTATTACAACTCTTCAGTGTGGCTACAAACTTTATCCCATCCAGTACCGTGAGGCAGAATTGAAACTCTTACATCTGACCCAGAGGCCGATATCCTACCTCTGGACTACGGAATTGGGTGGTCAATAAGACTGAATTTAAGCGATATATTCATTTATGCAGAAACTCCTCACCCACCAGAATGCTCTATTCCTATGGAAGAGCATTGCATATATATATATATATATATATATATATATATATATATATATATATATATGTATCTCACTCTCTAAAGTACCCATATATATATATATATATATATATATATATATATATATATATATATATATATGTGTGTGTGTGTGTGTGTATATATATATATATATATACATATATATATATATATATATATATGTGTGTGTGTGTGTGTGTATATATATATATATATATATATATATATATATATATATATATATATATATATATATATATATATATATACATATATATATATATATATATTGCATAATTGCCACTTGGTATATTTGTGAATAACAATTTAATTTTTGGCCAGATTTCAATCACTACATTTTACCCGGTATTTCCTGAAGTTCGGAGATGAAACATTCAGTTTCATGAATTATTTTTCAATAATTTTTCAATCTTTTCAAATCTCTATCTTTGCTAGGTGTGTTCTCCTACCTTCCTCAAGTTCTTAGGACATCAAGTAATCCTTGATTCTTTTGCATGGAAAGAACCTTTGGCACTCAGTTTGGCTAAATTGTCCCTTGAAAAAATGGCATTCTTTCAACTGCAGCGTAAGTCGACGGGTTTAAGAGCAGAAATTCATGTTAAGACGAGATTTGAGTAGGTTAACGGCGTTCGTAAGGAATTAAGTGACACGAGGAGAAAGATTGAAGAGAGAAAGTCAGCATTGATAATAAAGAAAGAAAACTGTCAATAAAAGGGATGGATTGATGATAAGAGAAAGAGAGAGAGAGAGAGAGAGAGAGAGAGAGAGAGAGAGAGAGAGAGAAAGGAGAGGAAATTCTCTTTTACCTCACACCTCGTAATATTCCTTTCAAAATAATCGATTCATTCAGATTGAATACAACACATGAAAGGAAGAACTGTTTTACAGACATCACGAGACGGTAATGATAAATACATTTTTCTCTGCAGTGAACGTATTATCTATTGCTTTTTATTAGTAATAATTTGGTATTGTGAGTCAAACTCATTGAATATATCTTTACCTCTACGGCATACTTATTACTTGTTTTTATTTGAAACAAACTTTGTTGCGCTAGAGTCAAACTCCCTTGATTCATTAAAATCTAATTTATTTCTCTGTACAATATTATTCCCAAACTACGTATCCCGTCTTAATTCCTTTATCAGCAGTTTTTGTGATGAAACAAGTCGCCCCAAGTTGAAAGTGTGAATTCATCATCAGTTTTTGCGTAAGTAGCTCTTATTTGAACCGCCATGACGTCACTGGTTTTGATGATGTCATCGTCATTGCTATGACAAACGAAAATAAAGTCATAACTCAATAGTTGGAGTTTGACAATATTTTTCAAAACAGAAATTAATGTTTGCAAAAAATATCGATACTTGCAAATGCAGTTTGACACGACATGACATCATGGTATCACTCTCTCTTTTTCCCCTCTCTTTTATTCACATCTTAAATCCAAAAATCTCAGATTCTTATGCTTGACGTATTCACAATGATAAAGACAACTTTAGGACTTTGACAATATTTTGATATTGTTTGTCAATGCCACTTTGAAAGTGCAGGAAACGTTACAAATTTCATATTCTGAATTTATGGTCATCTTTGTGACGTAATGTCTTGGTAACTATTTAATCACTGTCCCACCACAGCAATATGTGACACAAGGTCGGGCTTAACGTGGGAAGAAATAGTAGTACCTTACTCCCCCAAAATGGCTCCAGCCGACACAGTTACCTGCAAAAGCTGGGCCGAGTAATAATGGGAGAATAGTGGTTTTCAGGTTTACCCCCTTTGCATTATCGTTGGTATTATGCATTGGTGGCCAAGCTTTACGTTATATGATTAAAAAAAAATGGTTATGAACTGCGTTAAATCAAATGATTTTTAACGATCGTCGCGATGAAAGAAAGAGCAGATGTAGACATTGAATAAACAAAGTGAGAATTTTGAGTTGAAACAGTTATCTGAGCCTTTGCATTTCTGGTAGCTGTTTAGCTCAACGATAAGAGCGATGCAACGTTGAAGTATCGGTTGCAAGTTTGTTTCCAGCAGCAGTTCCATTTTCTCTGGTTGTTTGTTCTATTTACGTAGCCTAGGCAGATGATAGTCACTGTATAATTTCGAAGAGTTATCTACATATGAGTGTATACAAATTATATTCTCTGGAAGAATGAAAAAAATGATCACAATCAAAGTCTATTATGATCGATTTTTTCTTAGCACATTAAGACTGTTCACTCTGAATGATCGAAAGGAAATTTCAAAGACTAACAGTTTTCACCTGAAATTGGCTCCTTGCACAAAGTTACCTTATTTTTCTATTTTTCCGCATAGATGTTAGTAATTCGCTTACGGAATGACATTTGATGTATCGCTTCAAATTAATGTCTCTTATGATTCCCGAGTAAATGTCTTCTGTTGTAGGAAAAATAAAAATAAAAATGTGACTCCAGGCCCATAGTGTGACCGACATCTCACACAATGGAAGAGTTTACTACGACCTGGTTTAGAAAACATAGTCAACAGTGGTCCAGCTTCAACTTTCTTTGAGATAATCGTCGTCAGAAAGAAGATATTTTTTTCTGCTTTAATAGTTGCGATCAAGGTAGGTTATAGGATTATTGTCGTCCCTGGTAAGCTGAAATTCTGCACCTTCAAAGTATTATCTGATCTAATTTATTTTTTGTCGGTCGCAGGAATTTCTTTTGCACCTAAAGCCTCAGGCGACTGCCCGCATTACCAGTCCCCAGGATCTGACATGGTTTCGATGATTCTATTAAAAAAACCTTTCATGTCAGAGTTATCATCTACGGTATATTTACCAATTGCAGATATAAGCGACCATTAGAAACCATCAATCAAAACTGTCAACTGAGGCTTCTTCGTTTTCAAGTTCGTTTAGCTGTCTATGTATACACGATTGTATTGGAGCTTGAGGGCTGAAAATTCAAACATTTACTCGTGTCTAAGCAAAAATAAAAATCAAAGATTTTTCCAAAATTCCCCTCCCCCGTAAATAGACTTCTGGACAGGTGTTCAATTTGCAATGTAAGTTTATGCTAAATTGATCTTAGTTTGTGTTCTCGTTTTCTGGGATTTCAAACTATTAATGATCACAGCCCAACGAAATTCGACATTAGTAACTTATTCATTGATGACCCCCCCCCTTTTTAAAAAAATTGATCACAGCACACGGCATGCTGCCAAAAGACGTTGATCACGTAGCGGTTTTTTTTTATGTTCATTGTTTTTATATTTGAGAAGATGTCTTAATTACTGTCACTGTTTTACCTTAAGGTGAGAATTCAACTGATATTTTATTACTTTAAACACTACACTAAAATCCATTCCTTGCACGAAGGCGTCTCTTATTTTTTTTCTTCTTTAGCGTTAACAGTTTGTTAAATGTAAGTCATTTGCCAATGTGTCAGTCATTTCAATAAATGGTGATTCACATATATTCGAGTAAAGAAAGTGATCTAATCAGTATGACGCCAGCTCTCGCCGGATGAGCCTTTTGTTGTTTATTTCAATAAATGGGCGACTTACGCCTCGTAATGTAACCGACCTCTTAGAGACACTGCATTCTGATGAGTTTATTGAACGAAAGATTGTTTTATTTTTTCTACGTCTAGATTAACATCAGTCCGCTTGGGAGGTTTAAAGGACGTTTTTCTTTCTATTTTCCTACATTAGCGTCAACTGGTCGCTTAAGGAAAACAAAAAACTGAACTCAAATGTGTTTGTTTCTTGCACTAAGGTTCGTTTTATTCTTTTCACCTTAGCGCCAAGAGTCAGCAAAGGAAAGCAACAAACAAGACGCTGCACAAAGATGTGATTCTGGTACGAAGGCAAATTCAATTTTTCCTACATAAGCGTCAACAGACCGTTTAAGAGCATCAGCGTTTTCTGTGCAAAGATACATTTTTTTCCTCCTGCACACAAGATGTGTATATTGTAAAATAAGTTTGGTTTATTCTTTCTACCTAAACATCAAAGGTCCACTTAATGAAAGTACAACAAAGTCCTATTTCTGTTTTTCTACATGAATGTCAATGGTCGGCTTCAAGAGCAACAACCCAAAGACGGCTCAAAGATTGGTTTTCTGTACGAAAGTGTAATCAATTTTTCTACTTTGCTACATTAACACCTAAAATCTGCCCAAGGAAGGTACGTTTTTTTTTTTTGGGGGGGGGGTTAAAGTCCGCTTAAAGAGCAACAAACTAGACACTGCACCAAGATATGCTCCCTGGACGTTCGACCGTCCAAGTAATTAATTCTTGCTTTGGGACCAGATACAAACGTGTCAGGTGATAGGACGCCGACAGGGGATCCTATGGCCTCAGTGCCCATTTGCCTTGATGGCACAGTCATAAGATACTCCACTGACGTCCCTAGGAAAGGTTAGTTTCACAGCACTATAAAGAGAGAGGTGCATTTATACAGAGACTCTTCCCCGAACGAAAGTTTTTAAGACGATGGAGTTTTGGTTGGTGACGGACAGTCATCGGGGTGAATATATCAAAGGCATCGTTCGCTTCCTTCAACATGTCCCACACCTGCCATGTGCTGTCACCGGCCAGGACCACGATTTACAGCTTAAACCCCGGGGGGAAAAGGGTTGGGTCCTCCACATTCTCAGTCACTGGCTCGACTGAGGGGGAAGTTGAGAACTAGTCTGCTAATATATTGGTCTTTCTACCGCCAAGGTGCTCCAGTTTCCGGGTCCACACGACCGATGTGTACTGCCCTATTATGTTTTTGTTTTTTTTTCCTTTTTTTTTGGAGTGTGTGGGTTTCTCGACAGCTTTTGGGAGGCCGACTGCGATGGTGTTTGAGTCAGGAGCGAACGGATGCCATGAATGGAAGAATGAAAATATGAAACTAGATCAACACCTTTCAGACTAATGTTCTGGGGGACAAATTGCCAGTCCTGGGTCCTCTTCGTCTATTTTCCGCTGCTTGTTAATGGTAAATCCAAGACTTGATAAATGAAAAACATGTCCTCACTCTTTAGACTCACTAAGCAATGGTAAAATCGGAGCTACTAACCCGGATGGAAGCATAGAAAATTTGAATACGTGCATTTACGCTTGCATGTAACTGACTGTTTACATGATAAGGTGGGTGAAAATTGCACGGGTAAATAGTGATAATGAAAATAATATTTTTTTTTATTTTTTAAAATTTTATTTTCATCATCATCATCATCATCATTATTATTATTATAATAAAAATTGAAATGATAACAATAATGAAATAATAATAATCATGATAATAGTAATGAAATCATAATGATACTGATAATGATAATAATAATGTTAATAAGAACAAAAATTAAATAAATAGAAAATTAAAAATAATTGGAGGAACAGGAGAAACTTGCCAGCTCAGGTAGAAATATGTTTGTCTTCCTCAAGTTAAAAACAGTTAAACTTAGCTCGGGAAAAAATGGGCATTTTTTGTCCCTTTTTGCGTTTCATATATTTCTCCTTCCCCGATAGATGACAGAAAAATGAAGTTTTCCGGAGGATGAGGAAATTTTGAATAATTCATCTCTCTCTCTCTATCCCCAGAATCCCCTTTTGGTCCAGTTAACTTACTCCTCTGCTATATTACACTTTTGCGAGTGTCACCTACTAACAATTTTTATAAATATATATCATTCATTAGGGTTTTTTTAAATGTATATAATTATCACTTCGGATATCTTTCCACACGACTGTAAATATCAGATTTGATATAATTTTCATAGGAATTGGTAAATGTAGAAAGGAATATTCAGAAAAATGCGTTTTAGTGAATGGAATACAGAAGTAAGATCGGGTCAGCTGATGATACTAGCTCAGTTACTGATAGGACAGTACACCAGTCCAAATCTCCTCCCCGTATTTTGATCTTGTCACATTTTTTTTTCAAACGGGAATATGTCTGTCGTCGCCCTGATCAAGAACCATATTGTATACCCGAGAATACATCTGTTATTTAATTGGTCTACGATTTCAGATGCATTTGCTTTTTTTAATTAGGCCGTCTGTCTAGAAACTATTGCTGCTTTGATGTTCACTTCCCCTATCAATCTTAGTGATAACACTTTTGGCGTGAAATCCTGTTTCATTTCATCTCTATAATGGTAGCTCATACTAAGGTATTCCTTAATTTTAAGACTTTGAAATAGCGCGACACAGACGTCTGCACTAAGTGACAACAGAATTTATATTTTTCAAACGGAAGCTTTCAATATCTCAACACTTGTGTTCATTTTAAAGTATTGAATTTCCAAGAATTCATAAACTGTTTTCTAATTTAACCACGGATGTCAAACCAATTCGTAGAAAAAATTGGCTATTGAAAAAAAGCATAACATTTCGTCTTACAGCAAAATTACGTGTTTTTGATTTCAGCAACTGAAGATTTGGCTAAATGCTTAGTTCAACTTCTGGACGGACTACTGTATATCAGGAGACTTCTCCTCACAAAATCTAATTTTCCTTTTCGTAAGGTACATCGGTTGTGTATAGGAGACTTTAGTCGCTGGAACAGCACTTTCGTGTACCAGTCCGATTAAATAGACTATTGTCCTATAGCGATTTAATGTTTCACCTTTCAGAATTCGTTGATCTAGAAGATTCCCAAAGTTGCTGAGTTAATCTTGTGTGGAAGACAAAAATACTGAAATTTTGTTCCCTGGAGCAGAGGAAATGCATCATAATTTTTCTCCTTATTGCAATTGTAAATACTTGTTCCAATTGTGAATTTTTTTCACTTCGAAAGGGCAACTTGGACCCAAATGCCAGTGGATACATTAAAGACAAAATATACTTGGTTTGCACTAACAACCAGAAATGGGACAGAAAAATGCTGACAACTTTCTAAGGCACGGCACCGACAAAGCTGTATCGCAAGGGAAGCACTTCTTTCTGAGTTACCATAAACAATTGGAGATGCTCAACCTTACATGGAGAGATCACAAGACAGCACAGTATATAAGGAGGAAAACAGGTGTTCGTGACATCATAGAAACTATTTAAAAACCCAAATGGCAATGGGCAGGCCATGTTGCAAGAATGAAAGACAACCGATGGACATCACGTCTCGCAACATGGATCCCCAGAGATCACATAAGAAACCAAGGCCGACAGAACACAAGATGGAGAGATGAACTGGACGGATTCAGGGTATACTGGTTATGCGATGCCCATGATAGGGAATTGTGGCAAATCCGGGGGAAGATCTATGTCCAACGACGGACGTTAAAAGGCTGATGATGATGATGAAGCTTTTAATTTGACGGGGTGCTAATGTGAATAGCTGTAATAATTTGGGGGTTTCCGTTCTTATGCAATCAATATTTAATGTGAAACCACTCAGATGTTTTATATTCATGGGTGCAAACGTAAATGTTATGAAAGTACTTGAACACCCACCCCTGATGCTGGCTTTATAAATGGTGACGGAAGAAATCATCTTTTTACTAAACTGTTGCCAGTCCCAAGGGCTAACTCTGGTTGCGATGATTCTATTATAAAAAAAACTTTGTTTCTGATGTCTGCGTTATTATCGTCTGTATATCCATCTTTCAAATATAAATGATTATAAGAAACCATCAATCAAAACTGTCAACTAAGTTTCCTCCTTTTTGGATCTGTGTCGCTGCGTATGTATGCATATAAGACTCATACATGGAGCTATAGGGCTGGAAATTAAGAAAAAATCACTCCTTATTATATTTAAAGACGACGCAGTTTTCCTTTTCAAAAATTCCTATCCTACGTACGTTTTTAGTGGGGGTTCAATTTGCGATACAAGGCATCTCATATATTTTCTACTTTTCTGCGTTAGCGTCAACAGATCGTTTGTTGAAAGTCAATTTGTCAATCTGTTAGTATGAATGGAGATCTTTCGAGGGTGTTATTTACACACGTATTTATATATAGAAGGAAGTAATTTTGATTATCAGTAAGACGTCGTCTCTCGTCGAGGTTGCCTTTTGTTGTTTATTTCAATAAGCAGATTACTTACGCTTTGTAGTGGGATCAACATCTCGGAGCTTTATTGTGGGGAGGTCACTACTACAGCCCAGTTTAGAAAAATATTGGTCTGGAGTGAGTCAGCTTGACCTTAGCTTGAAAAGAAATCCCTCCAGTCATAATAAGAATGAATTATCACTGCTTGAAAAGCTGCCATGATACTATTTTCAGTATATTAGAACTCTCTCTGATAGATGATTACTCCGCGCAGGGGTGAGTTATTTTCTAACTGCGAACGTGTAAAGAGTATATGGCCATTAATCCGTTAAAACTTTGCTTTCCTGCTCAGGACGTCTGTTTTTTTTCTTTATTTTGACTTGAATGTACAAATTCAATCATTGTCCTATTGGAAATGAAGTAAATTCTCTATTTTGTCATTGTACTGATGACAAAAGTTAAGTTTAAGAGAATAATCGACTCCTTGTATACTTTATAGATATAGTCAAGGAGAAAACATCTCATAATCCAGGACAAAAAATATGAAAATTGGTTGAACAGTTATCTACATTTTTCGCCAGAAAATAAATATTTTTTATGAAATTTTGGTTTTTATTTTAGGAGCTGGCTGAATTCACTGACCTATTTTCATTCAAGTCATTTATTCAACTGATTTTTTTCGTATAATCGACATTTGGCGGCCTGACAGACATTTAAAAAAATCATCTCCTGTCATCATTTAATTTGAAAGATAGCCTATGTAGTCTTTATAATCAGAAAGAAAAATGTCTTCAAGAACGAGAAGGTAATTTTTCTACTTGAATAGTTGTGATGATGCTATTAAAAGCATTTCAAATATTTGATTATCTACGATATATTTATGTATATACATACATATATATATATATATATATATATATATATATATATATATATATATATATATATATATATATATATATATATATATATATAGCCACACTGAAGAGTTGTAATATAACGAAACAGCTGTCTGTAGATGACTCAATTATTTAATTATCGTATCTATATATATATATATATATATATATATATATATATATATATATATATATATATATATATATATATATATATATATATATATATATATATATATATATGTATATATATATATATATATATATATATATATATATATAGTTGAACATGAATGATTATTCTTTAATTTTAGGATATGGCTGAATCAGGGCCAACCGTAGGGTTCCTGGTGTCCTGGATAAACTGAACCTCGGTGCCCTTTGAAATATAGTATCAGTTATTTATCAGTTTTTGAAGTAAAATAAAATGTATATGAATCAAAACTCATGGATTTCATTCGTCCAATGTTTGTTTTAGTTTCACCTCTACAGAAATTATTTAACTGCATGATATTCCTTGAAAATCTGATTTCATAATAAGCAGTTTTCTTACTATGACTTTTCAGTCGGTTTATTTCCCACATGTAATTGGAAATAACTGACTCACACATGACAAGCGCCTCTTAGCTACTTCCCAAGTTTCTAGTCCCTTACACTGGCTCTGGTGGCGAGATTTCATTTAAAAGACGTTTTCAAGTCTGAGCGTTTCCTAAAGTATGTTTACGTTTTGCAAATATAAATAAACGATTCTTTTTTTTAATTTTGAAAAATGGCTGAATTCATGAGACGGTTTTTCCCTAAGTTATGAGTTCAACAGATTAAAGAAGAAATCATTCTTTTCTACATTAGCGTCAACAGTCTGCTTAAGGAAGTGGCACTACAACAAATACTCTTGAATGTGTTTTTTGTACGAAATCTTACTTTTGCTACTTTTCTACATTAGCGTCAACAGTCCGCTTAAGAAAAGTCATTTTATTTGTTTACGAAGATGCCCCTTTTCCACGAATAAAAGTTGTTAATTTATTCAAAGTTGACCTGCTACGTATTTGGTTGAGTCGAGGAGAAAGTTCATCTACGGTTATTTTATTGTTTTTTCACAAAGGGCGAGGCTTGGTGTTTGTAGAATGATTATAGGATTGCTTATTTTACTACCAGCTGTGTTAGAAAATATGGGTCAGAAGGAGTTCAGTTTGATCCTGGGTCAAAGGGAAATTTCCCCAGGTAACGTATACAGAAGTATCTGTTGTACTTTTTATCCTTCTCCACATCAGCATCAAGAGTCCGTGTAGTAAATAGGAATGGAAAGTGATTCATAAAAATGAATGGAGAAATCCTGAAAGAGTGTAATTTCCATTATATTTGAGTTAAAAATGAAGTAATCTGATTATCTGCCAGACGCCGGCTCTCACCGTGTGAATGTTCATTTAAAACACGCGATATACGTTTCTTAATGTGGCCGACATCTTACAGCTTTGGGGGACGCGAAAGGACTACCACGGCCAAGTTCAGAAAATACGGGCCTTGGGTAGTCCAGCTTGACCTTAGTTAAACCTTCCAAGTGATAATAAGTACAAATTTTCAAAGCTTAAATGCTGTCATGAATTTATTTTTAATGAATTACGAAAACCTGAAATGTCTGTCAGCACATGCTACAATAACACTGGCAATGGGCTTAATATTGTAATGCCATGTATCCATTTGGAAAAAATGTCATCTAACTTCTACATTTTTATTTTGTTTAAACAAAGATGTGGTTTCATATCTTTTTAAATTTGATGCGTGTGTAGTGCCCCCTATACTTTTAGTTAAGAATTAAGTACGAAACTCTTCTTTTAGCTTAGATATCCAAAACATCAGTTCCTCTTTGTTTCATCAATAAGTGTCCAACCTCATACTTGGCGCGCATTCTCTTCGTACAGCATCCATCCCTCCACATCTACAGGGCTGCACGCGAGCTACAGTCAAACCAGGACGGGTACCGAACTCCTTGTATTTCAAACAACAATCCATTGCAAGTTCGGATTCAACACAAGAGATTGTATGCGAGAAACGTGCATAATCTGGAAATACACTATTTTCTCGAAGGAAATCAAAATGACAGTTGATGATATGGAGTTGTCTTTCTACACTTTATAAATCAAACACCAATGAATAATTTCAACAACTTGTTTTCTTAATACTTATTTTCAATTGTGTTTCGATGTATTACATCTCTTCAGTGTGGCTATAGACTTTATCCCATCCAGTACCGCGAGGCAGAATTGAAACCTTTTCATCGGACCCGGAGGCTGATATCCTACCTCTGGACTTCGGAATTGGGTGGTCAATAAGGCTGAATTTGAGCGATACATTCATTTACGCAGAAACTCCTCATCCACCAGAATGCTCTATCCTTATGGAAGAGCACTGCATATATATATATATATATATATATATATATATATATATATCATATTCTTCTATATTGCATAATTGCCACATGGTATATTTGTGAATAACAATTTCATTTTTTGCCGGATTTCAATCACTACATTTTACCCGGTATTTCCTGAAGTTCGGAGATGAAACATTCAGTCTCATGAATTATTTTTCAATAATTTTTCAATCTTTTTCAAATCTCTATCTTTGCTAGGTGTGTTCTCCTACCTTCCTCAAGTTTATAACACATCAAGTAATCCTTGATTCTTCTGCAAGGAAAGAACCTTTGTCACTCAGGTTGGCTAAATTGTCAATTAAAAAAATGGCATTCTTTTAACTGCAGCGTAAGTCGACGGCTTTAAGAGCAGAAATTTCATGTTAAGACAAGATTTGAGTAGGTTAACGGCGTTCGTAAGGAATTAAGTGACACGAGGAGAAGGATTGAAGAGAGAAAGTCAGCATTGATAATAAAGAAAGAAAACTGTCAATAAAAGGGATGGATGGATGATAAGAGAGAGAGAGAGAGAGAGAGAGAGAGAGAGAGAGAGAGAGAAGGAGAGGAAATTCTCTTTTATCTCACACCACGTCATATTCCTTTCAAAAAGATCGATTCATTCAGATTGAATAGAACACATGAAAAGAAGAACTGTCTTACAGACATCATGAGACGGTAATGATAAATACATCATTCTCTGCAGTGAACGTAATATCTATTGCTTTTTATTTGTAATAATTTGGTATTGTGAGTCAAACTCATTGAATATATCTTTACCTCTACGGCATACTTATTACTTGTTTTTATTTGAAACTGACTTTGTTGCGCTAGAGTCAAAATCCCTTGATTCATTAAAATCTAATTTATTTCTCCGTACAATATTATTCCCAAACTACGTATCCCGTCTTAATTCCTTTATCAGCAGTTTCTGAGATGAAACCAGTCGCCCCGAGTTGAAAGTGTGAATTCATCATCAGTTTTTGCGTACGTAGCTCTCATTTGAACCGCCATGACGTCACTGGTTTTGATGATATCATCGTCATTGCCATGACGAACGAAAGTAAAGTCAAAACTCAATAGTTGGAGTTTGACAATATTTTTCAAAACAGAAATTAATGTTTACAAAAAATATCGATACTTGCAAATGCAGTTTGAGACGACATGATATCATGGTATCACTCTCTCTTTTCCCCCTCTCTTTTATTCATATCTTAAATCCAAAAATCTCAGATTTTCATGCTTGACGTATTCACAATAATAAAGACAACTTTAGGACTTTGACAATATTTCGATATTGTTTGTCAATGCCACTTTGAAACTGCAGGAAACGTTACAAATTTCATATTCTGAATTTATGGTCATCTTTGTGACGTAATGTCTTGGTAACTATTTAATCACCGTCCCACCACAGCAATATGTGACACAAGGTCGGGCTTAACGTGGGAAGAAATAGTAGTACCTTACTCCTAAAAAATTGGCTCCAGCCGACGCAGTTACCTGCGAAAGCTGGGCCGAGTAATAATGGGAGAGCCTAAGGACGAGTCCAAAGGCTTCTCGATGCGCTTAGCAAACGCAGCCTCAGTGTAACCTCATTGGCCAACGTTTGCACCGGTGCACTCGGTCTTTGATACCTTCCACACAATCTCCGGCATACTCAACGGGCAAGTGTCAGTACCGACTCCTCGGTCTATGCCGTGGAACAGATACTACACTTTGATCGCGAAGTTAGGTCAGAAAAAGGTTAAAAGTATGGTAGTAATGTCTTCGTGACTTTTCCATAAGCAGGAGTCACGATTGTGTTCGTACTAATCTTCTATCACAATCTAACGCTGCTGCATACACTTAGATAATTTCCCGTTATAGCCAAAGTAAGTGATTAGCGCCAACACTTCAAACACAGGTATACATACGATAGGGGAACAAAAATCCATTACCTGCCATGAAGGTACGTGAATTTTTATCTGAATTTCTCACCATATAATCGATCAACGAGGTCAATAGAAACAGAGTTAATATTTTCCCTTGATAACATACCTATGTTGAAAAGTAATTGCTTTTCAATCATTAGACTACGGAGTTATGGACATTGGTACATCAATATGAGCATATGTAATAGGTTATGTATGAAAATAGTAGGATGAAGGGTGACATGAACAACAAAGAACGTAATGTTTAATCAAATTGACACTTAAAGTAATATTATTCTCCCAAGGATTCACTATCGATAAAATGTCATCTCTGTTGAGTCGTTTCAGTCTATTAATGATAAATTCAGTTAGAGCACGAATAATGATCTCTCTATAATTGACCCTTTTCATTACGAATATGAAGTTTAAAATACTAGCATAGATGATAGTCTGTTGAAGAAATGCTCGGTGAATATAGAAGACGCTACTAAACTATTCCAATTATAAGCTTAGTCACAGTCAGTGCGGCATTGCCAAGGAGCATTTCATTCAGTTTTCCAAGGTACCAATTTTTTTTTATGGTGGTGGCTGAATATAGTCTTCCCGGAAATCACGCAAAATTTGGTTTGTTCGCACTTTGAAATCTTACAATTCTAATATCTGGAAATTGCTGTAAATAAAAGCAATGAATTTCACAAATGTTTTACCTGTCTTTATTCCAGGTTTTCACAAATCTTCATCTTTTCAAGGTGTTTGTACATTTGAGATCGCTGTCTGGTGCTAAGCTCAGAAAAAGACGAACAAAAGAACATTGTTAAAGCATGACAACAATGAGAATGAAAATTCTAAAATAGAACAATTTATTAAACCCACCATTTTCACTTTATTATACATGAACGTATGTACATATATACATCCATTGCACAAATGAGAAAATATAATGAAAGCTTATTGAATATCTTTGAATATTAAATGAAATGAATCTGGAATTCTCAGAAAAGAGAAAATCTTCAACTATTACTAAAGGTGTCACTTCCGTTTTTTAGTGTTTTCTTCCAAGAAAGACTTTTTTTAGATATCAAATTGAATTGATAGAAAATAAATACAAATATCGAGAGCTAAACTATTACACAATATCCTTCACTCTGATCCTTTCTTGGATCCATGTTAATATTTTGCAACAGCTATGAGTTATTCATAACAGAGACCATAGGACAATGGAAAGAAATTCTAAGTGGTTTTCAGGTTTTCAGGTTTTGCCCCTTTGCGTTATCGTTGGTATTATGCATTGATAGCCATGCTCGAAGTTATGTGATAAGAAAAAAATGGTTATAAACTGCGTTAAATCAAGTGATTCTTAATGATCGTCGCGATGAAAGAAAGAGCAGGTATAGACATTGAGAAAGCAAAGTGAGAATTTTGAGTTGAAACTGTTACATGAGCCTATGCATTTCCGGTGGCTGTTTAGCTCAACGATAAGAGCGACGCAACGTTGAAACAGCTACTTTATCGATCACAGGTTTGTTTCCTGCAGCAGTTCCATTTTCTCTGGTTGTTTGTTCTATTTACGTAGCCTTGGCCAGATGATAGTCACCGTATCATTTCAAAGAGTTATATATGTATGTATGTATATAAATTATATTCTCTGGAAGAATGAAAAAAATGATCACAATCAAAGTCTATTATGATCGATTTTTTCTTAGCACATTAAGAATGTTCACTCTGAATGATCGAAAGGAAATTTCAAAGACTAACAGTTTTCACCTGAAATCGGCTCCTTGCACAAAGTTACCTTATTTTTCTATTTTTCCGCATAGATGTTAGTAATTCGCTTACGGAATGACATTTGATGTATCGCTTCAAATTAATGTCTCTTATGATTCCCAAGTAAATGACTTCTGTTGTAGGAAAAATAAAGAAAAATGTGACTCCAGGCCCGTAGTGCGACCGATATCTCACATTATGGAAGAGTTGGCTATGACCTGGTTTAGAAGGAATGGTCAGGAGTGGTCCAGCTTAAACTTTCTTTGAGATAATTGTCGTCAGAAAGAAGATAGTATTTTCTGCTTCAGTAGTTGCGATCAAGGTTGGTCCTACGGTTATTGTCGTCCCCGGCAAGCAGAAAATTCTGCACCTTCAAAGTATCATATGATCTAATTTATTTGAATTTCTTCCGCACCTAACGCGTCAGGCGACTGTCCGCATTACCAGTCCCCAGGATCAGACATGGTTTCGATGATTCTATTAAAAAAACCTTTCATGTCCGAGTTATCATCTACGGTATATTTACCTATCGCATATATAAGCGACCATTAGAAACCATCAATCAAAACTGTCAACTGAGGCTTCTTCGTTTTCAAGTTCGTTTAGCTGTCTATGTATATACGATTGTATTGGAGCTTAAGGGCTAAAAATTCAAACATTTACTCGTGTCTAAGTAAGAATAAAAATCAAAGATTTTTCCCAAATTCCCTTCCCCTGTAAATAGACTTCTGGACCGGTGTTTAATTTGCAATGTAAGTTTATGCTAAATTGATCTTAGTTTGTGTTCTCGTTTTTTGGGATTTCAAACTATTAATGATCACAGCCCAACGAAATTCGACATTCGTAACTAATTCATTGATGACCCCCACCTTTTTTTAAAATTGATCACAGCAACACGGCATGCTGTCAAAAGGTGTTGATCATGTGGCATTTTTTTTTATGTTCGTTGTTTTTTAATTTGAGAAGATGTCTTAATTACTGTCACTGTTTTACCTTAAGGTGTTAATTCAACTGATATTTTATTACTTTAAACACTACACTAAAATCCATTCCTTGCACGAAGGCGTCTCTTATTTTTTTTCTTCTTTAGCGTCAACAGTTTGTTTAATGTAAGTCATTTGCCAATGTGTCAGTCATTTCAATAAATGGTGATTTACATATATTCGAGTAAAGTGATCTAATCAGTATGACGCCAACTCTCATTGAATGAGCCTTTTGTTGTTTATTTCAATAAATGGGCGACTTACGCCTCGTAATGTGACCGATCTCTTAGAGACACTGCATTCTGATGAGTTTATTGAACGGAAGATTGTTTTATTTTTTCTACGTCTAGATTGACATCAGTCCGCTTGGGAGGTTTATTGGGCGTTTTTCTTTCTATTTTCCTACATTAGCGTCAACTGTTTGCTTAAGGAAAACAAAAAACTAAACACTAAACTCAAATGTGTTTGTTTCTTGCACTAAGGTTCGTTTTATTCTTTTCACCTTAGCGTCAAGAGTCAGCAAAGGAAAGCAACAAACAAGACACAGCACAAAGATGTGATTCTGGTACGAAGGCATATTCAATTTTTCTTACATAAGCATCAACAGGCCGTTTAAAAGCATCAGCGTTTCCTGTGCAAAGATACATTTTTTTCCTCCTGCACACAAGATGTGTATATTGTAAAATAAGTTTCGTTTATTCTTTCTACCTAAATGTCAGACGTCCAATGAAAGTACAACAAAGTCCTATTTCTGTTTTTCTACATTAATGTCAATGGTCGGCTTCAAGAGCAACAACCCAAAGACGGCTCAAAGATTAGTTTTCTGTACGAAAGTGTAATAGATTTTTCTACTTTGCTACATAAGCGCCAACAGTCTGCCCAAGGAAAGTACGTTTTTTTTTGGGGGGGGGGGGGGCTAATAGTCCGCTTAAAGAGCAAGAAACTAGACACTGCACCAAGATATGCCCCCTGGACGTTCGACCATCTAAATAATTAATTCTTGCTTTGGGACCAGATACAAACATGTCAGGTGATAGGACACGGACAGCGGATCCTATGGCCTCAGGGCCCATTTGCCTTGATGGCACAGTCATAAGATACTCCACTGACGTTCCTAGGAAAGGTTAGTTTTACTGCACTATAGAGGGAGGGTGGGAGAGGTGCATTTATACAGAGACCCTTCCCCGAACGAAAGTTTTTAAGACGATGGAGTTTTGGTTGGTGACAGTCATCGGGGTGAATATATCAAAGGCATCGTTCGCTTCCTTCAACATGTCCCACACCTGCCATGAGCTGTCACCGGCCAGGACCACGATTAACAGCTTCAACCCCAGGGGGAAAAGGGTTGGGTCCTCTACATTCTCAGTCTCTGGCTCGACTAAAGGGGAAGTTGAGGATCATAAGTTCCCGGTGGGCTTGATAGAACTCGTCTGCTAATATCTTGGTCTTTCTACAGCCAAGGTGCTCCAGTTTTTAGGTCCACACAACAGATGTGTACTGCCCTATTATGTTTTTTTTTTCCATTTTATTTTTTTGCTGAGTGCATGGGTTTCTCAACAGCTTTTGGGAGGCCGACTGCGATGGTGTTTGAGTCAGGAGCGAACGGATGCCATGAAGGGAAGAATGAAAATATGAAACTAGATAAACATTTTAAAGTATTGAATTTCCAAGAATTTATAAACCATTTTCTAATTTAACCAGTGATGTCAAACCAATTCGTAGAAAAATTTGGCTTTTGAAAAAAAGCATAACATTTCATCTTGCAGCAAAATTACGTGTTTTTTATTAAAGTACCTGAAGATTTGCAAAATGCTTTGCGCAACATCTGGACGGACTACTGTATATCAGGAGACTTCTCACAAAATCTAATTTTCCTTTTCGTAAGGTATATCGGTTTGGTATAGGAGACTTTAGTCGCTTGAACAGCTCTTTCGTTTACCAGTCCCTTTGAATAGACTATTGTCCTATAGCGATTTAATGTTTCACCTTTCAGAATTCATTGATTTGGAAGATTCCCAAAGTTGCTGAGTTAATCTTGTGTGGAAGATAAAAATACTGGAATCTTGTTCCCTGGAGCAGAGGAAATGCATCACAATTTTTCACCTTATTGCAATTGTAAATACTTGTTCCAACGTCTCACAACATGGATCTCCAGAGATTACATAAGAAACCAAGGCCGACAGAACACAAGATGGAGAGTTGAACTGGACAGATTTAGGAAATACTGGCTACGTGATGCCCATGATAGGGAATTGTGGCGAATCGGGGGGAAGATCTATGTCCAACGACGGACGTTAAAAGACTGATGATGATGATGATGAAGCTTTTAATTTGACAGGGTGCTAATGTGAATAGCTGTAATAATTCGGGGTTTTCCGTTCTAATGCAATCAATATTTGATGTGAAACCACTCAGATGTTTTATATTCATGGGTGCAAACGTAAATGCTATGAAAGTACTTGAACACCCACCCCTGATGCTGGCGTTATAAATGGTAACGAAGGAAATCATCTTTTTACTAAACTGTTGCCAGTCCCAAGGGCTAACTCTGGTTGCGATGAATCTATTAGAAAAAAAACTTTGTTTCTGATGTCTGCGTTATTATCGTCCGTATATTCAGCTTTCAAATATAAATGATTATAAGAAACCATCAATCAAAACTGTCAACTAAGGTTTCCTCTTTTTGGATCTGTCTGGCTGCGTATGTACGTATATAAGACACATACATGGAGCTAGAGGGCTGGGAATTAGAAAAATCACTCCTCATTATATTTAAAGACGACGCAGTTTTATTTTTTCAAAAATTCCCGTCCTACGTACGTTTTTAGTGGGGGTTCAATTTGCAATACAAGGCATCTCATATGTTTTCTACTTTTCCGCCTTAGCGTCAACAGATCGTTTGTTGAAAGTCAATTTGTCAATCTGTCAGTATGAATGGAGATCTTTCAAGGGTGTTATTTACACACATATTTGAGTATAGAAGGAAGTAATTTGCCTTTTGTTGTTTATTTCAATAAGCAGATTACTTACGCTTCGTAGTGGGATCGACATCTCGGAGCTTCATTGTGGAGAGATCACTACTACAGCCCAGTTTAGAAAATATTGGTCTGGAGTGAGTCAGCTTGACCTAAACTTATAAGGAAATCCCTCAAGTCACAATAAGAATGAATTATCACTGCTTGAAAAGCTGCCATGATACTATTTTCAGTATATTAGAACTCTCTCTGATAGATGATTACTCTGCGCAGGGGTGAGTTATTTTCTAACTGCGAACGTGTAATGAGTATGTGGCTATTAATCCGTTAAAACTTTGCTTTCCTGCTCAGGACTGTGATATTCAAGTCTAGTTTTTTTACTTTGACTTGAATGTACAAATTCAATCATTGTCCTATTGGAAATAAAGTAAATTCACTATTTTGTCATTGTACTGATGACAAAAGTTAAGTTTAAGAGAATGATCGACTCCTTGTCAAGGAGAAAACAACTCATTATCCTGGACAAAAAATATGAAAATTGGTTGAACAGTTATCTGCATTTTTCGCCAGAAAATAAGTATTTTTTATGAAATTTTGGCTTTTATTTTCGGAGCTGGTTGAATTCACTGACCTATTTTCATTTAAGTCATTGATTCAACTAATTTTTTTCCTATAGTCGACATTTGGCGGCTTGACAGACATTTAAAAAAATATGTCCTTTCATCATTTGATTTGAAAGATAGCCCAAGTAGTCTTTATGATGAGAAAGAGGAATGTCTTCAAGAACGAGAAGGTAATTTTTCTGCTTGAATAGTTGTGATGATGCTATTAAAAGCATTTCAAATATTTGATTATCTACGATATATATATATATATATATATATATATATATATATATATATATATATATATATATATATATATATATATACAGCCGCACTGAAGAGTTGTAATACAACGAAACAGCTCTCTGTGGATGACTCAATTATTTAATTATTTAATTATCGTATATATATATATATATATATATATATATATATATATATATATATATATATATGAATGATTATTCTTTAATTTAAGGAGATGGCTGAATTAGGGCCAACCTTAGGGTTCCTGGTGTCCTGGATAAACTGAACCTTGGTGCCCTTTGAAATATAGTATCAGTTATTTATCAGTTTTTGAAGTAAAAAAGAATGTATATGAATTAAAACTCATGGATTTCATTCGTCCATTGTTTGTTTTAGTTTCACCTCTACAGAAAGTATTTAACTGCATGATATTCCTTGAAAATCTGATTTCACAAAAAGTAGTTTTCTTACTGTGACTTTTCAGTCGGTTTATTTCCCACTTGTAATCGGAAATAAGTGACTCACACATGACAAGCGCCTCTTAGCTACTTCTCAAGTTTCTAGCCCCTTAGACTGGCTCTGGTGGCGAGATTTCATTTAAAAGACATTTTCAAGTCTGAGCGTTTCCTAAAGTATGTTTACCTTTTACAAATATAAATAAACGAAGATTTTTATTATTTTGAAAAATGGCTGAATTCATGAGACGGTTTTTCCCTAAGTTATGAGTTCAACAAATTTAAAAAAGAAATCATTCTTTTCTACATTAGCGTCAACAGTCCGCTTAAGGAAGTGGCACTACAACAAATACTCTTGAATGTGTTTTTTGTACGAAATCTTACTTTTGCTACTTTTCTACGTTAGCGTCAACAGTCCGCTTAAGAAAAGTCATTTTATTTGTTTACGAAGATGCCCCTTTTCCACGAATAAAAAAATATTTATTCATTCAAAGTTGACCTACTACGTATTCAGAGAGAGTTCATCTACTGTTATTTTATTGTTTTTTCACAAAGGGCGAGGCTTGGTGTTTGTAGAATTGGCTTAGAAAATAGGGGTCAGAAAATATGGGTCAGAAGGGGTTCAGTTTGATCGTGGGTCAAAGGGAAATTTCCCCAGGTAATATATACAGAAGTATCTGTTGTACTTTTTATCCTTCTCCACATCAGCATCAACAGTCCGTGTAGTAAATAGGAATGGAAAGTCATTCATAAAAATGAATAGAAAAATCCTGAAAGAGTGTAATTTCCATTATATTTGAGTTAAAAACGAGGTAATCTGATTATCTGCCAGACGCCGGCTCTCACCGTGTGAATGTTCATTTAAAACACGCGATATACGTTTCTTAATGTGGCCGACATCTCACAGCTTTGGGGGACGGGAAAGGACTACCACAGCCCAGTTCAGAAAATACGGACCTTGGGTAGTCCAGCTTGACCTTAGTTAAACCTTCCAAGTGACAATAAGTACGAATTTTCAAAGCTTAAAAGCTGTCATGAGTTTATTTTTAATGAATTACGAAATGTCTGTCAGCACATGCTACAATAACACTGGCAATGGGCTGAATATTTGTAATGCCATGCATCCATTTGGAAAAAATGTCATCTAACTTCTACATTTTTATTTTGTTTAAACAATGGTGTGGTTTCATATTTTGCTAAATTTGATGCATGTGTAGTGCCCCTTATCCTTTTAGTTAAGAATTAAGTACGAAACTCTTCTTTTAGCTTAGATATCCAAAACATCAGTTCCTCTTTATTTCATCAATAAGTGTCCAACCTTATACTTGGAGCGCGTACAGCATCCATCCTTCCACATCTACAGGGCTGCACGCGCGCTACAGTCGAACCAGGACGGGTACCAAACTCCTCGTATCTCAAACAACAATCCATCGCAAGTTCAGATTATACACAAGAGATTGTACGCGAGAAACGTGCATAATCTGGAAATACACTATTTTTTCGAACGAAATCAAAATGACAGTTGATGATATGGAGTTGTCTTTCTACCCTTTATAAATCAAACACCAATGAATAATTTCAACAACTTGTTTTCTTAATACTTATTTTCAATACGCACACGTTTATATAAATATATATATATATATATACATATATATATATATATATATATATATATATATATATATATATATATTATTGTGTCATTCACAGACAGCTGTTTCGATGTATTCAGTGTGGCTACGGACTTTATCCCATCCAGTACCGTGAGGCAGAATTGAAACTCTTACATCGGACCCGGAAGCCGATATCCTACCTCTGGACTACGGAATTGGGTGGTCAATAAGGCTGAATTTAAGCGATATAGTCATTTATGCAGAAACTCCTCATCCACCAGAATGCTCTATTCCTATGGAAGAGCATTGCATATATATATATATATATATATATATATATATATATATATATATATATATATATATATATATATATATATATATATATATATATATATATATTGCATAATTGCTACATGGTATATTTGTGAATAACAATTTAATTTTTTGCCGGATTTCAATCACTACATTTTACCCGGTATTTCCTGAAGTTCGGAGATGAAACATTCAGTCTCATGAATTATTTTTCAATAATTTTTCAATCTTTTTCAAATCTGTATCTTTGCCAGGTGTGTTCTCCTACCTTCCTCAAGTTTATAGCACATCAAGTAATCCTTGATTCTTTTGCATGGAAAGAACCTTTGGCACTCAGGTTGGCTAAATTCTCCCTTAAAAAATGGTATTCTTTCAACTGCAGCGTAAGTCGACGGCTTTAAGAGCAGAAATTTCATGTTAAGACGAGATTTGAGTAGGTTAACGGCGTTCGTAAGGAATTAAGTGACACGAGGAGAAGGATTGAAGAGAGAAAGTCAGCATTGATAATAAAGAAAGAAAACTGTTAATAAAAGGGATGGATGGATGATAAGAGAGAGAGAGAGAGAGAGAGAGAGAGAGAGAGAGAGAGAGAGAGAGAGAAAGAGAAAGGAGAGGAAATTCTCTTTTACCTCACACCACGTCATATTCCTTTCAAAAAAATCGATTCATTCAGATTGAATAGAACACGTGAAAGGAAGAACTGTTTTACAGACATCATGAGACGGTAATGATAAATACATTTTTCTCTGCAGTGAACGTATTATCTATTGCTTTTTATTTGTAATAATTTGATATTGTGAGTCAAACTCATTGAATATATCTTCACCTTTACGGCATACTTATTATTTGTTTTTATTTGAAACTGACTTTGTTGCGCTGGAGTCAAACTCCCTTGATTCATTAAAATCTAATTTATTTCTCCGTACAATATTATTCTGAAACTATGTATCCCGTCTTAATTCCTTTATCAGCAGTTTCTGTGATGAAACCGAGTTGAAAGTGTGAATTCATCATCAGTTTTTGCGTACGTAGCTCTCATTTGAACCACCATGACGTCACTGGTTTTGATGATGTCATCGTCATTGTCATGACAAACGAAAATAAAGTCAAAACTCAATAGTTAGAGTTTGACAATATTTTTCAAAACAGAAATTAATGTTTACAAAAAATATCGATACTTGCAAATGCAGTTTGAGACGACATGATATCATGGTATCACTCTCTCTTTTTCCTCTCTCTTTTATTCATATCTTAAATCCAAAAATCTCAGATTCTAATGTTTGACGTATTCACAGTAATGAAGACAACTTTAGGAGTTTGGCAATATTTCGATATTGTTAGTCAATGCCACTTTGAAAGTGCAGGAAACGTTACAAATTTCTTATTCTGAATTTGTAGTCATCTTTGTGACGTAATGTCTTGGTCATTTTTTTCATAAGCAGGAGTCACAATTGTGTTGATACTAACCTTCTATCACAATCCATGAGTGTGTGATTCTTAGTTGTATCTTGAATACCTCTCATAATTTTTTCTTTTTGTAATTTGGTTGTATACTTATTAGTTTTGGACGTAACCATTCTAATTGACCATGAAAGTCCTTACTATGTTCTATTGCTTCTGAGCTTGACCAATTTTTTTCATACTGTTTTGTCGGTGTTCGATACTTGTTGATATTTTATTTTTTGCCCCACCAGATGTAAATTATTTAAACTGAAGACTAAGCAGGATTCATTATTTGCGTGTAACGACGGGATATCATCTCAAATAAGTTCTATATAGTATAACCAAATTCCTAATTCATTCTGTTGGACCAAATATGCCTATTTCTTTATATATATGTACACACACACACACACACACACACACACACACACACACACACACACACACACACACACACACACACACACACACACACAACACATATATTAGAATGACAAAATATATGACGGTCATGTATATATGTATTTGGTTGATATTAGTTTAAAAAAGTGCTCAATATCATTGATGGAGCGGTTCTGAAATGAGTAGAGATTTTTGTCAATGGCTCATTGTAAATTCTGTTTCACTCAAAATGTGTATATATATATATATATATATATATATATATATATATATATATATATATATATATATATTTTCCTTTGCCAATGAATTATTCTGTATTTTGGACAATGTTTTTTATTTTATTTTTAATACACTATTTATTTGTTTTATTTTGGATGTTTTAACAGGGATTACCTTGAAGAATCAGTCAGAAACCAATAAAAAAAATACGTTACTGATAATTTTTTTTTAATCACAGAAACAAAAATGTATATAAGTCATCATTGGTTTCAAACGGAATATGTTACTTTTTTGTTCAATATAAAAAAGGGGAAAAGTTATATTCAAAGATTAAAAAAATAATATATAAATGATAAAACAACACAGATATGGATAAATGATGAAATAATGACAATCGTACTCTTGGAAGTTCAGACCATGATGGCTGGAGGGTGCACCGCTCGAAATGCAATGATGAGGATAATTTTCAGATTCTTTCTTCATTTTGAATTGAGTTAGCCTTCTTTTATGTTTTTATAACATATTTTCCTTTGGCGTGAAATTTGTTACAAAAGAGAATTTTACAAATGTCTCTACAAAAAATAAAACTCATATCACAGAATAACTGCATAAATCTCATAATGCAAGGGAGGTTACTCATAATATACGAAGTCCCCCACCCGAGCTATTTGAAGGGAGGCAACTCTGGTTTCTCCCTGATCATTTTCAGCTTTAGCTATGAAATAGAGAAGAAAATATACTGCAAAACTTTTATTGAAATTTTACTCTCTTAATCTTATTCTCTAATGGAAATTATAATCTTGAAGTGCAACCAAAATTCATTCAACAGATCATATAAAAGTTTCAGGCTCACATTTCATATTGTTTCTTTTTTGTTATAAGCTACAGGTTAAGGAAGGATATAAATTTAGAGTAACTTCCCTTCAATCGTGTTCCGAATCTCTTGTGACACGAGTAGCCTCCCTTGTCATACTCCTTTTTAGCGCGATCTTAAGAGTGTTTGTGTGTGTGGTGGGTGTGTGTATTTTGTGATTGGGTGAGTGATAAAAATATTTCTGTGTAAACAGCTTTAACATTGATATCTAAAATCTGATATATATATAACTTATTTAATTCATTTTTTGATTTTAATTAGTTCTTGATATTGGATGAATTATTGTAACAATATTTTTTATCAGTAATTTTGAATTTTTTTAACGTTCATTTTGATTTTGTTTCAATTTGTGATTAAAATAATTAAAAATTAGAATAAATATAAAATCTAGTCGATATTTGTATTAAAAATATATACTAACTTTGTATATTTAGCCATAAATCAAATGTTTGTTCCAATTGCAAGGCAAATAATACATTTAGAATTTAATTTTCGATTCATAGATTATTGAAAACTTTTTTTGCAATGTTAGATATTGATCAAATCTTTAGGAAAAAATTGAACAAATTTCATGTTTTATATTGATATTGAAAAAGATTAATTTCAAAATTGAAAAAAAATGATATTGTAAATAAAAAAATAAAAGAAATTAAACTAACATTAAATCGATGAATGAGTTTCACAATTATCACAATAATTGACGAGACTCTTGTTCTCATTGTTGCATTTCGATCAGTACTCTTCTGCTTTCATTGCTTCTTACAGCTATCCCACATCATTATCGAATATGAATCTTTCCCAGCACTATACAATGAAAAGAAAAATGAAATAAAAAGCGTAGACATATTTATAAAATAATGTTGATCATACAAACGGTTTGGTATACATATTCCTTGGATTCTTTCTCTCTAATTTCGCTTGTTGTAGTAAGAAACCACCAAGCAAAACTGTCACCTAAACAGTCGACGTAGGTTTCTTCAGTTTTTTATTCGGTCTATCTGATTATATACGTAATACACGTACAGGCCAAAAAATGGAGTTGGATTAAATCAAAGTTGATCCTTATCTGTAAAAAGCTATTTTTACTGGTTTGTTTGACCCCACTGAAATTTTTTCATGGGAGGATTTGCAATCTAAATCTATGCTAAATTAATCCCTCACTTTGAAATTTGACACATCCTTATAATTTCATCATAATTAGACATGACTTTTTGCTAAGTTTCATTCAGTTCCGCTCATGGCCGCAAGTTTCGAGGATTTAATGTCACTCAAGCTGTAAGAGAAGCTGAAAACTCAATTTACCCCTACAAGTACTCTTGGGTACTTATTTAGCTTCGCATTGTCTGACACAAGGCTATGAAAGTTGTAAATATAGAGATGAGTAGTGAGTGAAAAAAAAACTGTATATCTATGTGGCGCCTATCATAAACTAATAATTCTTAGCACATCATTCGCTTGAGTAGCAGCGTAATAAACTAATCTAATGAGGCCTTACTGCGCACACATGATCAGAAACTCTTCCGTTGGTTATTCAGTCGGTAGTAAGATGCCATTTAGTGAACTTGTATACTGTGCGACTGCCACAATCAAAATGACGGTGAGAGTCAATCTTCATACCTCGTGGTGATTGTTTTTGACAAAACATCGTAACACCCCGAATTATTAGATCCTGCAACAGTCAAGATTTGCCCCTCTCCTTTGACTTCAGGCTTTTCACAGAAAGATTCTTGACTGTGGACGAGATCAAAGGGAACACAATGCGGCAGCTGATTGCGATCCCGGAAAAAGATTTCATAGTCTGTTTCGAAACGTAGAAGGAATGCTGAGATGAATGTCCGATGTACCGAAGAGAATACTTTGAAGAGGACTAGGGGGAGGGGTTTCCCCAATCACAAATTGTGGCTCGAGCCGTGGCAGCGAGTGGAACGAAATCATGCAGCTCTTTTTATTTTTCTGATTCCTTTCCTCGCTCTCTCTGTCTCTCTCTGGAACGTTTTCCCTATTTCTCTCACTTTCTCTCTTTTCCCTTTTCTTTCTTTTTTCTGTCTTTAAACACACACACACACACATATATATATATGTATATATATATATATATATATATATATATATATATATATATATATATATATATATATAAATGTATATATATATATATATATATATATAAATGTATATATATATATATATATATATATATATAAATATATATATATATATATATATATATATATATATATATATATATATAATGTATATATATATATATATATATATATATATATAAATGTATATATATATATATATATATATATATATATATATATATATATATAATATATATATATATATATATATATATATATATATATATATATATATATATATATATATATATATATATATATAAGTAAAAGACAAAACACTTGAGGAAACTTGATTCGGTATTTCGATGCGTTTAAAACATCTCACCAGGAACACTCTTACTGCTGATTTTAGGAAATTCATACATATATATGTTGAATTCGATTCGAACGAAATTTTTCTTTAGATTTTGAAGTATCATATATATATATATATATATATATATATATATATATATATATATATATATATATATATATATATATAATGAAAATAAATCGACGACTGGATTCATCCGATGCCAAGAAGAGTTAATTTACTGGGAGAATATGGGATGTTTTCAAACTATGTCTTCAAAAAAATTCATTTTTCTGGCACTGAAAGCCAAGAACTTATATTTACGGTTTCCTCCCATTTCATTGTCTGCTGGTTTTTATACTCACTTTACTTACATGGGTGTTGCCCTCATTTGAATTTTCCCCTTTGCTTTTAAATTTTGCGTAGTTTAAAAATAAAATAAAAAACTTAACTTGTTGGACTCTGTATTGATATCTTTTTAGTCGACTCTCCCATGTTTAGATCTATTCCTTCTATCATAGTGTCTTATCTTTTTGAAGTATTTTATATTTTCTGCATTATCATACGGTTTGCTGTTAATATTGTTTGGATTTCTTTCTCACAGATTTCGTTTCTTGTAGTTAGAAACTGTCAAGCAAGAACTGTCACCAGAACAGTCGACAAAAGTTTCATCAGTTTTCAGGTTGGTCTGTCTGGCTATATATGTATTACACGTACACGCCGCCGAAATGGAGATTGATGAAATCAGAATTAATTCTTACTATGTACAGAAAACGTTTTTTTTTTGTATTTTTTTTACCCTTCTTAAATCTGTTCTTTGTGGGAGGGTCAATTGGCAATCTAAGTCTATGCTAAACTGATCCCTCACTTTGAAAATTCAGATTTTTTTCAGTGATCACTGCGCAACGAAATGCGAGAGAAGTAATTCATTCATTGATCAGCCTTTTTTTTCCGATTTTTTAATTAATCATCCCCAACACGACAGGCTGCCAAAGGACGTTGGACACATCACAGTTTCTTTTGAATGACCTACCAGACCTGTGTCTTACTGATTTTATTACTATTTTATATATTCTGCGTCTTTATTCCGTTCGGTCTCACTAATCTCGCTTCTCGTAGTTTTTTTGAAAATTTTGTTATACGGCCTTATCTCCCAACCTGCTTTTGCATGTTTATTGCTGTGTGAAAGACCATCCGGTTTATCACTATCCATTTTTCCTCTTGCATACGCCATGTAGTTCAGTCATTTTGCTGGTTTGAATATATTGCAATAGCTTATTTACTTTCTTGGTTTCGACCGTCACTTTTTGCTTGTCCTTATTCCTCAAAGGTAATAGATCTTGTTAGTTTTCTGACACGATTTTGAATATTTTAATATTTTCGATTTTTTAAATCTTTCAATAGCAGCAGGGAGGGTAGGCAAAGTGATTTTGTCAGGTTCTTAGTTGGAAGCAGCCAACCAAAACTGTCAACGTAGGTTTTTTTCAGTTTTCAATTTGGTCTGGCTGGTTATGTATGTATCGCACGTAAAGGAACATGAAGGTTGAAGATTTGAACAATTACACCTTATTTCAAACAGAAAAAAACAACAACTTTTTTTTCACCCCCAAATAGGTTTTAGGGTGTTCAATTTGCAATGTAAGGTTATGCAAAACCTGTCCCTATGTGAGTGTCCGGCTGCATTCACGATTGTCTTTTTAAGATTTAAAAAAATCTTTTCTATTAGGACAAAAGGTGAGAGCCCTAACTTATTCATTCATCAGCCCCTTTTCCATTTTTTAACTGATCACCCAAAACACAGCAAGCTGCCAAGAGGCATTGGTCACGTGTGCATTTCTATTGAGTGATTAACCAGACCTCTTATCTAGTTGCTTCAATCTGATATCTGTGGTTTAACTGATATATCTCTTCTTTTCCAACTTTCCTGTTTGTCTCAATAAGTTCAAAGTCGGAGAGGTTTGTCTCCGATCGAGAGATTTTTCTTTCAATCTTTTAATACATTTGTGTATTCGCACATGTTTATACATACAATATCTCCAAAAGTTCTCAATGAATTCCATGACTCTTGGTGGATGGTTAGGCTTTGGGCTAAGTGAGAATCAATCAAATTTTTGGACGAATTCAGGATTTTTTTTATCACAGTTTTACAGTTAGCTCCCCATACATCTTGACTATAAATGAACTTATTTCCATTCGGTTTTTAGTGCCAACGTAGTTGGCAATAGTATGCGTACTCATTTGCAAAGATATGCGTACTCTGAGTGCTTTCTCGTATTATTAGGTCAGATTAGTCTCTCAGACTTTAGTGTCACTTTTCATCAAAACAGTTTTTGCAGATGTATTCATCAGCGGCTACTAATTTTCTAGAAAGACGAGTTGTTTTGAAATTCTTAGGTGAAGCATCTTTTTAAGCATCATTTTAAAACGCAGTGAATAATCATAGCCATCAAAGATGGAAGTGTATCCTTTTTTTTTATATATGCGTGCGTTTGTTTGTTTGTGCATTCCAGCGCTCCTGGTCATACCGTTTTGTTTACTGACTTGAATATTAGTATCAGTACATCACTATAAACTTTCTGAACATGTTTTTCTCACTAAATTTTAGGGAAAAAAAGCTTTTTTTTACCTTATTCTGGCAAGTTTATCAATTATATTTTTTTGGAAAAATGTTGTTCATGTTATAAATAGAATTCATTCCGACCATATCTATTCTCCAATGGATTTTGTTTTACGTGACTATAAATTATGACGCTACGCTTGTTCAAATATTGACTGTGACGGCTAGTTTATCATTAGTTTCGAAAAGTCTGTTCATCTTTTCGGTTATTGCTTTTATTTACAGTCATTTTTGCTCCTTCGGCTGCTAAATTTCTAGTTATAATCCAAAGTTCATTTAAGATTTTGAAGTTGAATATTTTAATCAAGACGCATATCTTGTTATAGGTTTTATCTTGCTTCTTTATCATCTTTTGTTGCTTTTCATAAAAACAAACTAATTTAAGCTTGCATTACGACGAACTGGGTGTCTGAAAAAAAGCATCAAGTGTAATAAATGCATTCAGTAACTAATTTGCCATAATTAGTTATTCCAAACTCCAGTAGGACTGGAGCTAACTACTCACCTAATTTAGGGGAGTGAATTCTCCACTCGTTGTCTGTCCCGTCACGTTTAACAAAACGGATGCATAAAAAATAAAATTCTCCCATCGTGATTTGAAATCACTACCAAGTCATCGGTATATGGCCCTGTTACCGACTGAGCCTGACTGACAAGATAGATACAAAAATGCATGTTACAAATACGCTAGGACTTATTCTATTCTAATAGGTAAATACATTTATAGTAAGAACTTTTTTATGACAATACTTTTATTTATTATGTATACAACACAGAAGTTGCAGTAATCATCTTCAGTCCGAAGATAATTAAGATTGGAGTTTGACGCTACTGCAACCAGGCTTGTATTGAATGTATTTGCCATGCACTGCATGCGGACGCTCTTTGGTGTCAAATGGTTTCAGTTTGTAATGAATGATATCAAAGACGAAGCAAACGAGCAATGATCAATCATCGAAGCCTTAAATGGTTTGAACAACTAATAAGAAAAGAGCCTGATAATCCTGCAAATGACGTCTTTGACCTGGATCCGAAGAAACTTGTGTGAGTACGTTCCAAAGGCTGACCACGGCAACGTTCGCTGAAAATCATTGCACAAGACCGGGGCCATATAAACATGCCATTTTACCCAGCTGGGAAACAGGCAATAAAGAGGGGCCAATGGAGAAGGGACTGTCGGTGTGTAGTCGCAACGTTCAAACCCCAACAGGTGCCATAAATAAACAAACAAGAACCATAAATTCAATGATGCACCCATCATCCGTGGTAGTAGAAAGAAAAGGAGGAGGAGGAAGAGCAATTGGTCTTTCTTTGATTCAATTGATTCTCATACTGTAAAATATTGCAAGATGAAATATTCGGCAAATATTATTCTCAATAAAAATCGTAAACGATCATTTCAACCTGTTTTGGCCATTTTTTGGCTTTCTTTTGTGATTTTCATCAGCAGTTGATGAAAAAAATTATCCAAGTAGATTTTCTTTCATATACCTTTCAATGACATAATACCTTTTAATGACATGTCACCTCTTTCTTCCTTCCTATATCCGTTGTTTAACATAAGTGGTGTCAACTGACTGACCGAATAGCGTCTACTAGAGATATCATCTAAAAATAAGTATTTTTTTGTTGTAGAAAGATGTTTTCATGCTAAAATGTACGCCTCTAAAAAGCTTTTATAGTGTATAGATGTTCTTGAAAGTACCCTAGAAAAACGCCTGAACTTGCAAGTTAAAATCTGATCAAATGAGGGGTACATGACTGATAATGTAAACATTGGATTTACATTGATAGATAATAAACATCAAGAGACGTTTTAACATAAGCAGACTGCGATGCAACAGCATAAAAGACAGAAAGTTAAAACAATACAATAAGCAGATGTTAGACGAGAAATGGGAGAATCTAAAACCCAGGGTTTTTCTCATTTGGTTAAGCAGCCATCGCCAAATAGCGGAAAGTAGCGTTCATGAACAAGTTTTTTTAAGCGACAGCTTGAAATTTACAACTGCATTTCTTCTGACAATACTTTTAAATAAAAAGAAAGAATAAATTGATTATTTGGAAGACTGCGTTCTTTCAAAAGTATGTATCTTGTTTAAGATACAGTATGGTCCAGAAATTTTAGGCTAGTCATTGTTTCTAATCTTCATTGTTCAGAATGATATCCACATCTTTGAATGACATTTTGAAATAACATCTTAAAAAATATTACCGCCTTCTCTACATTGGCCCAAACCTCTTATTTTACTTAAGTTGAACATCTTTTTTTCACATTAGCCCCCTTTTACAACATTAGCCCCCAACCTTTTCAACATAACAAAAGAAAGAGTGGCATCAATTTTAAAAACAAATCAAATTAAACGCTATCTGATTTACACTTATCATTATTTCCTTTTTTGGACTAATGTTATCAATAATGTAAAAGTTTCAATAGTGACTTGGCACTTAACACTTGTGGCCTTGTGTCAGAGAAGCTAAGGTTAAGACACCTCACCAAAGAGTGACGTTTGTCAAGCGAGTCTCACCGGCCAATATTACTGTAAGTAATTCACAACTTACTTGGTGTCATACAATTTGGAGGTTTTATAAACTTGATAAAGTTTATGAATTATGAATAAATCTTACATCATCATCATCATCATCATCATCATCAGTCTTTTAACGTCCGTCGTTGGGCATAGACCCGCCCCAGAATTCGCCACAATTCTCTCTCATGGGCGTCGCAGAGCCAGTATTTCCTGAATCTATCCAGTTCATCTCTCCATCTTGTGTTCTGTCGGCCTCGCTTTCTCATGTGATCTCTGGGGATCCATGTTGTGAGATGGGATGTCGATCGGTTGTCTTTCATTCTTGCAGCATGGCCTACCCATTGCCATTTGAGTTTTTTTAATAGTTTCTATGATGTCTCAGACTCCCGTTTTCTTCTTTATGTACTGTGCTGTCTTGTGATCTCTCCATGTAAGGTTGAGCATGATTCTCTTATGCACATGTTGCATGCTTCTCAGTTTGCGAGTCTGTCTCTTGGTTAGGTTCCATGCTTTAGCTCCATAAGTGACTATCGGGAGAATGAATTGGTTGTATACTCTTCTTTTTAGGATTATTGGGATCGTCTGGTTTTTATGACTCGCCAAATGTATTTTTTGTCTGTCCGCATAACTCAAGGACAGCTAGAGTTATGGACACCAAATTTTCGGTGGTTACTAATGGAACCCGTACAACCTAGTTTTTGAAAATTTCCAAACTTTTCAAGTATTTAGCGAAGGTTCGATTCAAAAATGTAAGTATAATCTCAAATTGGGTCATAACTTTGTGTCCATCAGGTTTGCGAGATTTAAAATCTAGCTGTTGTCATGATAACCAAGCGTGGTCGAACCTGTATAGCTGTCGGTTAAGAATAATTGTAATTCAAATATATCATCATACGAATGATCATAAATCGTGTTATATCATATTGAAACTCTTATGTTGAAACGTTGAATGTATCATTCGGTCTAGACAACGTGAATAGAATAAAAACTTGAAGAAAAATGTGTCAGCTGCAGGAATCAAACCTTCGAGTAGCTGCTTCAACATAGCGTCGCTCTTACCATTGAGCTAAAGAGCCACCGGCAATGCAAAGGTCCAAATAACTGTTTCAACACCAAATTCTCATTTCGTTTATTCTCAGTCTATATCTGCTCTTTTTTTTCTTTCAAAATGTCAAATGATAATAACGGGAGATCATTTTAAATAAGAATTTTCAAATATAACGCAATTTATAATGATTCTTCAACATTATATATATATATATATACATATATATGTGTGTGTGTGTGTGTGTGTGTGAGAGTGTGTGTGTGTGTAAATTCGCTACACAAAGACGTTAATGTGTATGCCCTGTTTGATCTCCTTCAGGCGAATGATTTGGTTTATTGTAGACTTCTATTTAGGACATTTTGGAGTGTATGTGTCTATTTTCCTAGGTGTTCGGATCTTTTTTTTATTCTATCAATATATGTTCTTGTTTAGAGGTTGGTCAATGTTTGTTGCATTTTTTGTTTAATTCAATGGGGTTGCTAAGCTTGTTGCTCCATTATATCTAAGCTGTACTCTAAATGAACTTAATGTTTAATATTGAATGTATCGAGCTCTTCATGAAATAAACCCATCATATATCGAATATATCATGCTATATTATATTGCATTCCTGATATGTATTTTATATATATATATATATATATATATATATATATATATATATGAAATTCGTGTATGTAGTTTTGCATGAGTGCGTATGTGTGTGTGTCTGTGTCTGTATGATGAAACCTATTTAGATGCTCATAGCCGTCTACTGCCAAATTGTACTTAATTCGAAGAAAAATTAAAACATGCATCATATTCAACTCGCTAGACGTGAGCACTTTCTGTTTCACTTGATTCAACTTGTTCCGTGATGAATAAAACGTATCTTCATGTTTTTATTCCGGGCAAAAGTGATCATACGTCTGTATTATCATGAATTTCCATAAAATCCTGGAACGTTAAGAAGAAAACATAATAAAATATCAAATTGCCAAATAGATATATTAAATCATTGAAATAAGAAAAAAATATCTGAAAGTAAATTCATATTCAGACATTATGATTAAATGAGTTACAGGTCTGGCTGGTCATTCGATAGTAAGTCAAACGTCTTTCGGTAGCGAGCCGTGGTGAGGGTGATCAATTAAAAGATTAGAAAAAGAGGTGATCTATGAATAAATTTCCTCTCTAACCTACTTAGTGGTCAATTCAAAATCTAGCAGACAAACTAAGAGATCAATTTAGCATAAATCTGCATTGCAAAAAACTACGTGGGAGGTGCGTTGAAAAAAAGCAACGTTTTCCTAGATATAATCAACAGTGAATGCTTAATCTTCAGCACTCAAGCTTTCGGCCTGTGCGCGTGATACATACATAGCCAGACAGATAAGACAATCAGACCGGCTTAAAAACTGAGAGAAACCTATGTTGACAGTTTCGGTTTACGGTTTCTGATATCTTATTCTATTCTACACTGCAAGAATCAATACATTTACTTATAATCTGCAAGTTCTTTTCTTCATATTGGCTGTTTGTGTATGAAAGATCATATTATTTCCGCGAGTTTGAATTTCGTATTTGTTCTTGTGAATACATAAAGGAAGGGATAAAGATATCCACACTGGAGCTTATTGCCTATAAAATGCAAAATCATTTAATATTTATTAGGCAGCGTCTAAGGGGAAAATTATGTTTCCAATATTTCCACCTTGATCGTTAATATAATTATTTAATATTTTGTTTGTACTTCAGTACGATCCTCGTGGTACAATGACTCAACTATTTATGATTATACGCACACACACACACACACACACACACACATATATATGTATATATATATGTATATATATATATATATATATATACACACACACACATATATATATATGTGTGTGTATGTGTTCGTGTGTGTGCGTTCGTGTGTGTGCGATTGGGGAATGGATTTATGATCCGATAGAATGATTATAAATAGCGTTATATTATATTGAAACTTTTATTTGAAATTATCTCGTATAATTACACGGTGAATGTATCATTTGGCCTACTCTACTTGAATAGTATAGACAATGAAAGGAAATAAAACTGCTGCAGGAAATCGAACCTGCGACTGATAGGGTAGTAGCTTCAAGGCATCGTAGCCCTCACCATTGAGCTAAACAGCTGCCGGCAATACAAAGGTCCAAATAACTGTTCTAGCTTCGAATTCTCTACGTTGGATATTCAGGGAACTGTTCGTTAAATCCGAAACACATAAAAGGTTCATTGTATTCATCAAGCGTAGGTTGGTCTGGTACAGATCCACACGAATAGGTAAGATTGTATTGCGTCAATTTTCCAACAGAAGATAATCAGTATCTTAACCAAATACCATTCAGAATCCTGGCTCTCATGTGAGCTGGAACACCGATTCTTGACGTTTCACTTCCCCAGGCACCAAATAAGACTTTGCTTCAGAAACTTTTTTTCTTGTTGTTCAACTGAGAAATAAGTCGTAAAAGGCTTCCATAGTTCGAAAAGTTCCATAGGACATAACTCTGAGTGCAGTAAGCCAACTGAAAGTGGTCTGCTGGATGACCAGGTATAAATAAGAGCAGCCAGTGTGATAGGGGGTACCATTTGGACATTCGCAGAGTAAAGTAGCATTTCATTACTCTTTGCACAAATATATACAAGTAACTTACTGGGCTTGTAATTACCCACGCGTTAACATGATGAAATATATTGATTTTCCAAATGAACGTTTATTCCGACTCAGAGGAAGAAAAACAAGAGCGCCAGTGTTGTAGAAACTTTGAACAATTCTCAAGACTTTGATCTCTCGACCAGATAACGAGACAGACACAATTGGCTGTGACAGCTCAAGCACTCAGGAAAAAAGTAAAACTCTGCGTGAACTCCACTGTCTACGCAAAGAACTAAATACCGCGAAGACCTGTCGACTTCAGGTGAGTGACATCTTTCTCAATAAAAGACATAAACGATGACAGTAACCCCATAAAAATGCTTCAAGTTAACCGTAGGCTGAGGAGAACGGGGGCAACTGTTCCTCGAATTCGGGTAAAAGAGTGTTGAATTCTGGGTGAATTGCTGTAATTCGAGGAAAATCACGTAAATTTTCGGGCGAATCAAGATATTTTCTCACTTAACCAAAAAAGAACCCATATGCTCAAGTAGTTAACACTATGATAATGAAAAAAAAAATGTCGTACAGAGATCAAGAAGGATTTAGAAATCAAGGGTTGGTCTATAGACACGATCGACTTGAAAACATATACAAACAACACTTGTATTAATTGCTTGTTTGTTTTACACAACCCTAGTTTCTCAAGTACCTCCATTGAGATTTTATCGATAGAACTCATTTTTGGTCTTTAAACAAACGAGCATAATGTTTATAGCAACCAAATCCTATTATCTTGTCTACAGTAAGGAATTTCACCGATGAACGCTCGATTCTAAAGCGTATATATTCCGATTTACGTTGTTGTAAATAAGTAAAAAAGAAGATATCAAAAGAGGATAATATGATTTAAAAAAAAAAAAAATTAATCTTTATGTAATGCTTCATTTTTCAGCAATAATTCATATACGTGAGTGAAGCAAATTAGTCCAAACATAAATATGGCTGGCTAAGAACAGTGATACCCAGAGAACAGTGCAAAAGTCTGAGATTTGATTACATAGATCATTTATATAAGCACTAATTAAAATTCGTCCCTGAGAATAGCTGAAATGTAATTCTTTGGAACTTCGAAATTCAAATAGGTCTCCTCATTTCAAGCTAGGAGAGCAGATATAGTAACTGTAAACACAGAAATTATGATATGTCAGACATTCAATATTCACTTCCCTAACGATCACACTGTGACACTGAAAGGTAGCAAAAAGCAGGACTTTAGAACAGGATAAATTGCAAACATCATTATTGGCTTCTTTGGAACAGCCACGAAAAGCCTTGTGAAAAACCTCTACGCGAATAAATACCTTGGTGTGTTGGAGTGGCTTGCATATTCCAATGATCCAGAGAGCTATGTGGACGGGAATTTATTCCTAGTTATCACTAGTCTTTTATCATCCGTCGTTGGACATAAAACTTCCCGAGTATTCGCAACACTTCTCTATCGTGAGCGTCGCGGACATGATATTATCTGACTCCGTCCAGTTTTTCTTACCTCTCGTGATCTGTCGGCTTCGGTTCCGCATTTGATCTCTGGGGATCCATATAATGAGTCATGATGGCAATCGATTGTTTTCCATTCTTGCAACATGACCAGCCCATTGCCATTTGAGTTTCCCAATGGTTTCTATGATGTCTCAGATTCCTGTCCTCCCCCCCAATATTCTTTTCCGTCTTTTGGTCTCTCATGTGCACTTTGCATGGATCCCTGTTCGTGGGTCAGTCTCTTGGTTGTGTTCTATGCTTCAGCTCCATAGGTGACTATTGCTTTGGTTGAGCTTGGTTTACCAAACGCTTGCCATCCTAGAGTGTTTCTTTGCTTAATTTCTTCTTCTTTTGAGGATTCCATGGAGATTTGTTGTCTTAGGTAGATGTTGTGGTCTACTTCCCCGAGATTTGAGTTTCCAATTTGATTGTTGTGCAATTTGATTGTTGTGCATTTATTTCTGACATGTTTGTTGTACATGATCTTTGTATTGCTGAAGTTCATGTGAAGGCCAACTTTTTTTGTTCAGTTCGTCTAGCATTACTTGGAGGTCCTGGAGGATCTCTGGAAAAAGGACAACGTCGTTTGCAAATCCAAGCCTTCTTACGCAATCGCCATCTGTACTAATTCTTTCGTTTTCCCAGGGTAGTTTTCTGGAGACCAACTCGAGGTAACCTTTAAAGAGGTTGGATGAGCTTGTATCATCTTGTCTTACCCCTTTTTGGAGCTGATGGGGCTTTGAGTCTTTATGTATATTAGTTAAGGAGCTGCTGTGACGGTGTATATGTTGCAATACTCTGACGAATACGGGATGTACACCTTGTAGAGTGATAGCATCAATGACCTTGAGAATTTCCTCCGAGTCGAAGGTCTTCTTGAAGTCTATAAATGCTACTACTAGTGACATTTTATATTCTGTTGCTTTCGCTTTTAGTTGATTTATCGAATGGACATGGTCCACGGTTGAGTAAATTCTTCTAAAGCCAACTTGTTCCCGTGGTTGGTTTTTGTCTAGCGTTTTAGTTTGGTTTATTTGGTTGGTGAAAACTTTGGCTAAGGAAATAAATTTGACCTAACTTTGTTCAATATCCCAACCCAGATTTTATTCCCAATTTCTGTGAAAAAGAAAAAAAAGCAAAACTATATTCCCAATTTTATTCCTTGTGAAAGAGAAAAAATATGTTCCCAATTTTATTTCTAGAGAAAAATAAAAACCGTATCCCCAATTATATTTTTCGTTAAGAAAAATTTAAAGAAAATACACCAATATCTAGACCCACGAACTCCTAACGGATTTCGGCAATAAATAACCAGTCGAGTGTTGATAAGCCGTTGAGCCAACGAACCAACCCATTCCTAAAACTCAGAAAAGATACAAAGGAACGTGTTGGAGTATTGAGGAGACTTGCTATCACTTAATCTCCTGCATGAGCCACCGGATACGACTGTAAAAGAACCAGGGCGAGGGAAAAGGAAAGACGAATATCAACAGTACTAGCTCGTGATTGGTCCAACAGATAAACCAACGCATTGTTTATCACAGCAGTTGTTTTAATCCAAATCAACCCAGTAATAAACGTTGATTATGAATTTGGAGTAGAGGGTTTATTGTACATTGGCTACCTTTCCCGTTTTGAATATTTCGAAAACCGGTTGCGCGTCCTTGATGTATCTAGCCAAACAATCAGAGGAGCCATCACAGAGAGCAACGTTGAAAATATAATCAAATAAGTAGTAATCTATTATCTGCAAAAGATGGCAATGAGTAATCATTTATCACTTGCAAGATAAAAGCTCTCGTCCATTGGTACCAATTACGATAAACAGAAATCTCATTGGGTTAGGCATAGAAATGCAATGACGGAAATTTCCATCGTTCGCAGGTTATGGGTAAATAACTAATGACACGTGAAATGCAGAATTTCAAAACAAAAACTCTGAAGTAAATATTCTTATCGGTCTTGTTTTTCAATCGTAGTCTTTTATTCCATAACTGAATATCCAATGGTTTCCTGTTCAGAGAATGTCTAGAAATATTATGAGAGACAGTTTAGCTCCAAGAGAATGTACATAATCGAGGGGGAAAGGAATAAAACCAGACGAGACAAACAACAGAAGATATGATACCCCCCCCCCCCCCAAAAAAAAACCAAAAGCGATTAAACTAATAAAGAGAGTACAAGTAACAAGAAAAAGACGTAAGGAAAAGGAAAGGAAATAGATGTAGAAAAGAAGAGAGTCGTACGCGAAGAAAAAAAAATGGATGAGAAGAGAAAGAAACAAACAAACAAACAGAAGAAAGTGCGAACATTTCCAATTTAAAAAAAATATATCTAAATGAGTGAAAAAAATTTGGGAGACAGGTCTGGTTAGTCACTCAATCGAAACCACCAGGTGACCAAACTATTTTGGCTGCAGGCCGTGTTCGGAGTGATCAATTAATAAAATTTGAAAAAAAGGATGATCAATGAATATGTTACTCCTCCTGCCTTTTGTTGGGCAGTGATCACTAAAAGAAACGAGCATTATTGATGCCTGGATAAACTAAGGGTTCAAGTAAGCGTACATTGCAAATTGAACCCACCATTGAAAACTTATTTAAGGATGCATTTTCGAAAAAAAAACCAAAAGATTTTTCTAGATATAACAAGGAGTAAATGTTTAAATTTCACCCCTCTAGCGCCATCGGAGCGGCAAGTACATACATACACAGCCAGCCAGCTAGACAGACTCACTTGGAAAGTGAAGAAACCAATGTTAACAGTTTTGATGACATTTTGATTGACGATTTCTAAAAGAAAGAAAGAAAGAAAAAAAGAAAGAAAAAGTGTGATAATAGAAGAAAGAAACAAAGAAAGAAAAGGAAAATTACAAAACTGCCCGAAAAAGAATTAAATGAGCACAAAAAAATAAGGAAGAATTAGAAAGAAATATAGAATATTTGGGAAAAAATCCGAGACTAAACAAAGAAAGCAGATAGAAGAAGTCCGGAAATATGAAATACAAAAAAAAAAGAAGTCTAAAAATCAAGTAAGGAAAAAAAACAAAAAACAAAACGAAAAAAACAACACAAAAACAACGGGGAAAAAACAAAACAGGAAGCAAAGCGCGACAAAGAAAAAACATACAGACATTTTTAAAATCGTGTTAAAGGAGGCAACGAGTAAAAAAAAAAGCAACAACAAACTCCTGCCTTTCTTGTTGTTCCTGTTTTCCTATAGTTACAGCTGCGATTTACTTTCTCAAGATGAGCAACACAGTTTTTTCCCATCAACTTCGCCTGACATCAACTCGATTGCTTACTGGGTTTTTGTTCTGAAAGAAACCAAATTCCTCAGTTTTCTTTCCCTTTAAAAAAATAAATAGCTATCAAACCGCGGAGGTACGTGTGGCCAAAAGAAAATTGGTATATGCGCACCGAGTTCAAACTTGTATTCACTTCACACTAATGTCCTTGAGAAGGGCATGAATCAATTTCACACTCAAGCTATGAGTTAACAGCTGGGAAGTTAGAGCCTTTTGGTCCCATAAGGTAGCCCATCTTATGCATTGGGATATAACCTCTACTCCGTAAAAAAACACGATGGCAACAAACAGTGATTGGATTTCAATAGACCCTTTAAAAATGGAATTAAAATAATTGCCTCATATATGACATAAGGCGGAAGCAAGTGAACTGAGCTAGGCTTCTTACTTAATACTTTCAGAAATCAGTTTTGTATAGCAGCGCAGGCTGGTAACTCTCTGGTTCAATCCTTATATCCCACTTTCTTTATTTTTTTTTCAATATTACGGCCAATTCACGTTGTAGGCAGTTGTCACCTTCCTCGTTTCTGAATAGGCAGCGGTCATGCTGCACAATAACATAATCTGATGAAGAGGTAACCACAACACTAATCCAAAAATATTATCCCTTACCCATAAAAATACTAAGCGAAACCTTAAACCTAAAAATATAAACCCTAACCCTCCGGAACAGTAACGATTTCAAAACGCAAAAGGTAACAATTGCCCACGTTGTATACACCGGTTCCATGTCAAACATGGTTAAAATCTAGATGGTTGACAACTTTGGAATACAAGGTGCCAGAAGTGGAAATGATGAAGTGAGTGACACCACTTCGAGTGCTTGTCGCCTATAAGTCTATGTCATATATCGTAACCTAAGATGAGAGAGACATGCTATATGGGAAGCCCGGACAGAGACGACCGATGCCATCTATATCAGTCTGTTTATATCTATTTAGCTATATCTCACGATGGATCAATGAGTCCGTAACCTATCACGTTATCATAACATGGTTTTGATCAGATATTTTCACGGAATAACGTTCGATCGATCTCATTTATATTCACCACTAAATTAAGTGCATTGACAAGGAGGGAGATTGCTGCTTTACCTTTCTATGTATGTATGTATCTATAAATGCCCTACTTTGTTACTAACACATACTCTGATCACTGACCACTTATTATCCCTTCATTCTGCGAGGTTTAGAAAGTATCGAGCCGTTTTAAATAACCTGAGAACAGGTTGTGCGTCCTCGACGCATTTAGCCAAACAATCAGAGGAGACATTACTGCGCATGTTGAATTACTCAGGGGACAGTAAGTGCTCCTGTGTACTGTGTGATCGCCACACAATGACCAAGCGAGTCATATTATCGTTTCCCGTAAGATTGAATACCGAATTTAAGAAAAATAATTTTTATATTTAAATAAAGTAATTGACAGATGTTTGTGTATTTGTCTGCCACGCTGTAAAAAGTACTTTAGCATGAGTGCAGCCCTACCAAATTTAGTATACAAACTCAATGGACCAGTGGGGTATTTTAAAACAAAAAATATTTCTTAAAGAGTATCAAAATGGGGTCCTATTTATAATGTTATTATAATGCCAAAGTGAAAACCAATTTCCATCCATATACATATCTTCTTATTTTATTTGTTTATATTTAATTACTAAACGAGTATAGAGTGGGGGGAAGGTTAGATCAAAAGTGAAGGTGACTTTTTCTTAAGTTGAGATCAAATGAAAAAAAATCTCGAGAAAAAAGTATTTTTCAAAGTGCATTTCAAATAGAGCATTATTGATAGAACCCCATTCTGAAAATGATTTTCTTTTCTTTTCAACATCCTCCAGGTCGATTGAGTACGTATGTCAAATTTGGCTGAGCCGAACTCATGTTGAGGTACTTCTTTATAGCATAACAAACAAACTCATGGACATCTCTTAATTTCCATTTTCTTTAATGGCATAACTTACTTTCTGTTCAGTACACACACACACACACACACATATATATATATATATATATATATATATATATATATATATATATATATATATATAATCCACAGACAGCTGTTTCGTTGTATTACAACTCTCCAGCGTGGCTATAGACAATCCATTATCCCATCCAGTACCACGAAGCAGGATTGAAACCTTCGCTTCAGACCCGGAGGCCGGTATCGTACATCTGCGCTACGGATCTGGACGGTCCGTAAGGCGATATATAATTATTCAGCTTATATTTCCCATCCACCACAGTGCTCTATTCCTATGGATGAGGATTGCATGAACGAGTTACCTCAGTTAAAGAGTGCTCAACCCTGAATAGAGGAGCGTTAATTATTGTGTCATCTATAGACAGCTGTTTCATTGTATTACAACTCTTCAGTGTGGCTATAGACTATCCATACTGGGCGAAAAACATCCGTGTGTTAGGTATTCATGTAATATATATATATATATATATATATATATATATATATATATATATATATATATAAATACACACATACATATATATGTATATATATATATATATATATATATATATATATATATGTGTGTGTATGCATGTGTGTGTGTGCATAAGTGTCTTCTATACTCAAACCTGCATAAATAAAACTACCTAAGCTTATATACAGTTACTGAACTGTCAAGGTTTCGTCTATCCCATTAATCATGTGAAAGACTAACCTTATTTATTTTGTAGCGGACTCATCATACCCATAGTAAAAATATCTCTGCGCAATATTAATATTTCATGTTATTAATGAAAACATATTGCCTCCCGTGGCATATTTTTCATCTGTTGCTGAGCAGCACTGAGAAAGCAGAGGCAGGTGCTGCAAGTGCAGTCATATCAGCCAGACCAAAAATATAATGATAATAATTTGTGAAAAAAACAGCAAAGGATACCAATTCTCCACAGCAAAGAGAAAGGTCAGCCATCTCATAAAATTATTGGAATGGAATTTGAAATAGAAAAATGCGCGCTATTGGCTATGCACAAAGGAAGGCTTATGGCTATGGAAAGAATACGCTTACCAGACAACGAAATCATCAGGGTATTAACCATACAAGACCTATACAAATACCTTTGGGCCTCGCATGTGACTCGATAAAACGAAAAGAAATTAAAGATAAACTAATTAAGGAATACCTTGGAAGAATAAAAAAAATATTGGAAACTAAGCTAAATATCAGAAATTTGATGAAGGGATGGGCATAAGGGGTAGGTATAATAGATATGGCCATTCCTTCCAAAGATAAAGGATGAATACCTATCAATGGGCTAGCGAACTGCGAAACGATGCCAAAGGCCCCACACCCCAGAGATGAAACAGAGATTGTACGTGAAGAGGAAACACGACAGAGGACTCATAACATAGAAGACTATGTCCAAATGGCTAAAAATGGAAAAGCATGTGCAAGTATGATGAGAAGATATGAAAAATGCTCAAAGCAGAGCAACAAACAATAAAATGGTAGCAAACAAGGTGGTAATGTAAATAAGTAAAACAAATGGGAGCAATATATTTCATAAAAATTTAAGAGATTATGGACATGGCCACGCAAAGGACAACTGATCAGAAAAACGAGAAAATCCCTGGTCATGGCAGCCCCAAAACAAACATATTAGGAAAACTATGTGAAGGTGAAGATTGACAAAAACCAGGCAAACAGCAAAAGCGGCCTTTGTGGGTAAACAGACGAAACGATTAACCACATAACCAGCAATTGGAGCAAACTGGCCCGGAAAGTGTACAAGAACAGAAACGATTGAGTGGCAATAATCATTCACTTGGAACTGTGCAAACGACTAAGATTTCAAATGATACCTGTATAAACCAGAGACTGCCTTAGTAAGTAGAAGCCACAAACTACTCTAGGACTTTGACCTCCTAATCAACCACCCTGTCCAAGTGAGAAGACAAGATCTGGTAGATGTGTACAAGAAAGAGAGAACCTACCAAATCATAAATATAGCTGTACGTGCAGACCATCAAGGGAATACGAAAGAAAGTGAAAATCTGGAAAAGTACCAGGGATTGACCCAGGAGCTGATAAAGGTGCAGAACATGAAGATTAGGGTAGTGCCAATAAAAATAGGTGCACCTGGAACTATGCCAAATACATTGAAATCAAGATTGGAGGAATGAGTTAAGAGGGAGGCTTGCTCGTTTAACTCCAAACACTAAGCTGAAGGAATCAATTGCAAGAGCAAATCCAAACACTTAAACTCGCCTAATCCTAATCTCTCCTAATCCTACTCCTAATCTCTTCTGAATCATGCTCCTTATTAACTAGCAGTATCGGTAATCCAATTCACTTTTTTAATTGTTTTATTAGATAAAGTATTGTAAATCATTTTTTTTTGCAACTAATCATCTTCGTTTCAATCTTTATTGCTTCTTATCGTTACTAAAATTAGTTTCCCCTTCGATAGTGAGTGAATAAATCATTGCAGTTCAGAATAAAGTATATGTTTGAACCTGAGAATCGAACTCACGACACTATGCCGCTGAGTGACTCAGTTAACACTTAACCGATCTTGCCACTGAGGTAGAGCAATCAGTGGCGACTGCAAGTACAAATCAAACACTCAAACTGATCCCCTATCCTGATCTAGACTGCGTCATGTTTTATATCGACCAATAGTTCGGTATCAGTAATCAGATCTATTCATTTATTTAATTCATTAGATGAAGTACTGTCAATTCTTATCAATATTTTTTCGCTTCTATTTACCTTAATCTCAATTTTTGTTGATTTTTTTTTTTACCTAAACTCAGGTCTGGTTTCCATTCAGCTGTAATTGAAGGAAACACAGCACAAAATGCAATAAATGATTTCCTGGGCGAGAATCGAACTCACATCCTATTATACCAGCACTATACTGGATGGTGGCCCTGTCAGCGCCCGACCGATCTTGCCACAGAGCTACAGGAATCAGTGGCAAGCATGGGTAAACAAACACTTAAACTTATCGCCTATTTCGATCTTTTCTACGCTATGATCCAGATTACCTAACACTTCAGTACCGGGAATCGAATTCATTTATTTAGTTCATCATATTAAGTATCATCAAATATTATTGATAATATTTTGCCACTATCTAACTTCATCTTAATTTGTGTTGCTTTTTATCGCAATTAAATCCAGACCGATTTCCCCTTCGACGCTGATTGAATAAAATCACAGCAAAGGTTGCAATAAAAAAAAATTCCGGATATGAATCGAACTCACAACCCTTTACGCCAGCAGGTGGACTGGTCAATGCCCGGGCGCTCTTGCCAATGAGCTACGGGTATTGGCACGTGCAAGTCCAGATCGACAAATGTTTTCATCCCCTATTCTGATCTCCTCTGCGCTATATTTCTCATCAACTGTAATTCAGTATCAGTAAGCTTATTCATTTACTTATTTTATTTGATAAATTATTGTAGATCATTAACAATTTTTTGTAATTATTTATCTTCATCTAAATTTTTCTTGCGTTTAACACAACCAAACTCAGTTTGTTTTCCCCTCAGTAGTGAAAGAATGAATTATTACGGAGATCAAAATGAAAAATAATTTCAGGACAAGAGCAGAATTCAAATTACCATGTCGAATGGTGGATCAAGTGAAGCCCGACTGATCCTGCCATTGAGCTACACGTATCAGTGGCAAACAGGACTCCAAATCAAACACTTAAACCTATCCACTACCCTGATCTCTTCTGTGTCAGGTTTTGTATTAACTGGTAGTTAAGTATCAGTAATCCAATTTTTATTCATCTTATTAGATGAAGTATTCTGAATCATTAACAATTTTTTGCCCCTTTTTACGTCCATCTCAACTTTTGTTGTTTTGTATCAAAAGTAAACCCAGCCCGGTCTCCTTTCAACAGCGAGTGAATAAATTATCAGTGAAGATTGTAATAGAGAATAACTTCTGGATGAGAATCAAACTTACAACCATCTATTCTGGAAGGGAGATAAGTTAATGCACAGCCGATCTTTTCCCCCGAGTTAGAGGTATCAGTAGCAAGAGCGAGTTCAAACCAAACTCTCCCATTCCTAATCTCATCTTCCCTATGTTTCTAACGTACTGGTAGTTCAGTATTGGCAATCCAATTTATTTACTTTATTAGATATTAAATATAAATCATTATCAATTTCCACTACTATTTACCATCTCAATGTTTGATGACTTTTATCGAAACTAAATTCAGTGAGTGGTTAAATTAAAAGTGCGGAATGCAATAAAGAATAATTTCCGGCTGAGAATCAATCTCATGACACTATGCTGGAGTGTGGCTAGAATAATGCCCAACCGCTCCTGCCACTGAGCAACTGGTATCAGTTGCAAGCATGTGTCCAAATCGCTAATTTAAACTCATGCCCTATCCCAATTTCTTGTGCACCAAGTTTGTTATCAACTAGTTGTTCAGTTACGATAATCCAATATCTTTTTTCTTTAGATGAAGTATTGTATTGGTAATTGTATACAACTATTTACTTTCATTCCAATCTTGGTTGCTTTCTATCACAACCTCTCTCTATTTCTATCCACTCAGACCTCTAGGAAACTTTCTTCCTTCCCTTCTCTTCTTTTTATCAAACTACTTAACTTTCTTTTCTACCCTTTATCACCTACTTTTCTATTTCTCCTCACTCTTCTCATTCCCTCTGATTGACATGACCTTAGCTTCTCTACCATATCTCTTTTTATCCCTTCTGTAAATTACCCCTCATTTACTCCCCTCTTATTGGACTACATAACTTCCTATCCCGTCTGTAAATTACCAAACAACCTTCCCCTCTCTCTTTCTACCTTTTTATTAAACTACCTAATTCAAGTTTCTAGTAAAAAATATTTGTTTTAATAAGATGAGTAATATTCTAATCCATCCAATATATAGTAAAAAAACAAACAAACAAGTAATACATTTTCATTAGATTAGTTCCAACCCCATTCATATTTTAAGGTTGAGGAGGAGGCCTATTCCGAATCATACATATATTAGGAGACCTAATTTCACCTCTATGGATGTACTGGGTTTGGGTGTCTGCATAGTCTGTACTTTTTTTCAATCCTAACCTCTATCCCAAGGTCAGATTAGTATGTTCTTGGGTCCAAATTAAGTTGCTTCAATACCAAAATAATCAAGTAACTTGAAATTCATCATTAGAACAAGCTTTCAGGAATCATAGATTAGAAAACTATATAATTTTTTCTAATCTTATTGATTTATTTCACTTGTATAATAAATCATTTTTTAAATAGTTTTTTTGCTATTCATCTTCGTCTAAATTTGTGTAGCCTTTTATAGTTACCACTGGACCTCAGAAATCAGTGGCTAGAACGATTCCGAATCAAGTTCTCAATTCCCTATCCCAATCTCTTCTGCATTATGTTTCCTATCGGCTGGTAGTTCAGTATCGGTCATGCAATTTATATATTTATCAAATCATTTAAATAGATCGTAAATCATTAACGTTTTATAGCTACTATTTACCTTAATCTCAATTTCTGTAGCTTTTTATCTTTACTAAACCCATTCTGGTGTCCTTTCGACCGTGGGTGATTAAGTTATCATCATGGATCAGAATAAAGATACAATTTAGAGTCAGATCCAAACTCATCACACTTTGCAAGAGGTTGGTAACTGATCTTGCCACTGAACTAGAGGAATCAGTGGTAAGTGCAAGTCCGAATCAAAAACTTAGACTCATTCCCAACACCAACCTTTTCTACGGCACGTTTGCTATTAACTGATTGTTCAGTATCTGTAATTCAATTCATTCATAAATCTTTTTGGATAAAGTATTGTAATGGTCAATTATTATCAATATTTTTGCTTCTGTTTACGTTCATTCTAATTTGTTGCTTTCTATCATAACTAAACTCAGGCCAGTTTCCCTTTTGCAGTCAGTGAATAAATGTACATCATGGATCGGAATAAAGCCAAGACAGCACCGTCCATAAAACTGACAGAGAGGGAAAGGAAATAAACACAGACGGAAAATATTTAAATCACTTTGCCAATTTGCCGATGACGTTTCCAAAGCGTCAGAATCATCGGAAAAACTATAAAATATCTTGATTGATGATGTAAATAAGAAAAAAAAAAACAGTTTTAAAGATTAATAGAACAAAGACAAAAGTAATGTTCAACATAACATTTAGGAACATAACATTTAGGAAAGAATCATGGACAGTCAACGGGAATTGAAAGGGGAAAGTAAGAGGCTGATGATGGGGTCCTGATTGGAATCCCCCTTTTCAATATTTGTCATCACCATCCGCCACTATAAGTCCACAGATGGACGGGGGCCTTTCCCGTATCCTTCCAATAATGCTAACCTTTGCCATATTATACCGACTAAACTTTTTATCTCATCTCTCCATCTTGCGTCTGGTCTTTCCTCATTGAGTTTAATGTTACACGGGCACCAATCGGTTATTCTTTTTCTACATCTCTTACCATCTTTTCTTGCTAAGTTTCCTGTCAATATCCATTTTTGTTGCTTGATTATTGATATAAATAAACACTCTTTTCTGCTCTCCTCTCTTGAAGAGCGGCTCGTATTTTATGCTGTGAAAAAAATCTAAAATATATTCAACAGCCACCCTCAGGTGTACAATATTACCACGTGCATTTTTCAGCATATATCATATTGCAGTGTTAATTAAAACCACATAAAAAGTGCTTCCTTATACGCATCCAATAGTTCCCCTTATCCGCGTTTACTATTTCAGATGTTACCCCGATCAACGATTTCCTGTTTAGTGGTTCTCCTTTGCTACTTTCCAGGAAAATATACGCGATGAAGCTTTAAAAAATTACCCATAAGTGACGCTGACGAATTAGAAAAAAATCATCAAATTCAACATAGAAAAAAAATTGTTGAATATTCGATATCCTATATCAGTAATTAAAGCTGTCTCTTAGGGAAAAATAAAGATTCATCTTCACAAGAAAAAAAAGTTTTCGTTGTATGTGAATTCTATTTCCATAATTTCTAGTTGTTCATAAAGGTATCAAATTATCATTACAGTTGCAAATTTAAATCGATGACCATTGTCCGGTAATGACTATTCAAACTCAATAGGACTAAAATATTACCAATAAAAAAAATAGTACATTCGCCAAAAAGAAAAACTGATATTTATACTTCTTACCGTGTTAGCTATGATGCCATCAAAACAATAATTCTATTTTTTGAATTACTCGTAAGTTCAAAAACAATTATAGACGGAATTTGAAACGTTAATGAAAATATTGAAATCAATTTTCACAAATTTTCATCGGTATCAAATCGTTTGTAAAATAAAACAAATTATTTCTTCTGTAAAAATGAACATGGGAGCACAAAATCAAAACATTTCGTGTTAGTAAAGAGATGTTTTATCTTCACTTTTTTTTTCTTCTCTTTCTTTCCTATCTTCAACCCCACTTTTCTTTCTTTCTTCCTATAGCAAATAACCCATATGTCCTTTCTTTCTTTCTTCCTTTCCTATCTTCATCCTTACCTTTCTTTCTTTCTATATAATCTTCATTTTGTTTCCTTTTTTTTTCTCTCTTTTTTTTTCTTTCTTTCAATTTCATAGAAGCAACCGACAACAAACGCCAATGACGCAGCCAGCGTTTCTCCTTTCTCCTCTTTCCAACGTTTATTTCATATAATTCATGTTCCTGTCTCACTCTACTCATGTTGTATTTAACTCCCTTTTCTATCTTTCCCTGTTTCTGTCTCTTGACAAAAAAATTCGGTTTAGTTTTAATTTGATTTTACAAACATATATTCCCCAATAAACTGTTTTAAAATTAAATTGATGAAATGTTTCACTGAATATTTATAAATTTCGATAAATAGAGCTAAATAGTGGTATCAATTTTTTTCCTGCACGAATGATGGGAAAAAAATCAAAACAACCAGACGTTCAATATTTTTCTCTCTTTCTCTCGCTATCTTCACTTTAATTCCGTCTCTCTTTCTTTCTTTCCTTTTTTCTTTCATTCTTTCCCTCTCTCTTATGTAGGCGATATTGCCCAAGTATCTCAGCTTCCATTTTCGATTTTTTCTTTCTTAATTTTTGTTCGTTTTTCCTTCTTCTTTCTCTATCGTCTTCTCCACTTGAACTGCGTCTGTGACGTCTGCATCCCTCTTCTCCCTCTTTCTCTTCTCACATTTTCTTCTCATAAATAATTTTCTCGTCTTCCTCTATTCATCTTGTATTAAAATTTAGTCTTTTTCTGCCTCCTTTTTCTACGTTACTTCGATAGATTAAGAGTTCATAGATGGTCGCAGATGGTAGTAGTAGTAGTAGTAATAATAATAATAATAATAATAATAATAATAATAATAATAATAATAATAATAATAATAATAATAATAATAATGATAATTTATTATTATTATTATTATTATTGTTATTATTATTATTATCAAAAAACACAGAAAAAAACGTGGATTGTTGATCGATGGTTCATAAACAGATTTCCAGTAAAAAAACAAAAAACAAAAACAAAAACAGGAAGTGTACAAAAACAGACACAATTAGCAAGAGGAGGGTAACAACAGTTATACATTGGGAACCGAGCAAACGACTTGGATTCGACCATGCGGACAAATGGTATCTGTAAAGACCGGAGACAGTGCTGGAGAATAGAAGCCACAGATCACTCTGGGACTTTGATATCCAAACTGACCACTCCGTCCAAGCGTGAGGACTAGACTTGGTAGTCGTAGACAAATAGACGTGGCTGTGCGTGCGAATCAAAGAGTGAATATGGAAAAGAATGAAAAGTTAGAGATGTACCAGGACCTGGTAAGGGAGCTGAAGAAGTTGTGGGGCATGAATGCCAGGATAGTACCAATTATAGTAGGCGCACCTGGAACTGAGCTAATATATTGAAAACGGGATTGAACGAGCTGGAGATGAGAGGAAGGATTGAGACTATGCAAACCACAACACTACTGGGTCAAGCACCAGGCAACTGGCGTGAAAAGCTAACCACAGCACTGCTGTGGAATGTGGGAGTCTTGAAAGGATTGCTGGTGTATTGGGGAAACTTGCAGTCCATTCTTCAGTTTTGTGAGAGTGGGTGTGTACGAACATATTTCATCGCTGTTAGCGTGGGGACAAGTCAATCAATTTCCTATTTGGATTTACTGTCGTTCAAAAATATACAGTCCCTTTAATTTTCTTCTCCCAGTTTTAATTAGTTTCCTTTTCCCCTGATGTTTTATACGCTAGCAGCAGCAGAACCAGCCATCATAAATCCACTGCTGGACAAAGGCTTTTCCAATCTCATTCCATGACGACAGTGACTGCACAGACCTTTTCGATGTCTTACCGGCAAACCTCTCTATCTCATTATTGGTATTATGCATCCAATGTATACTTTACTCTTCAAGCACATGGGTGGAGTGCTCCTCAATATGTCTGAGTTCATACATTTATTTTGCTTCCATGATCTCTCTCTAACTTAATTATTTGACGTAAGTAAATGTATTCTTTAAGCGCTTCTAGAGCCTCACCCTCTATTCTAATAGTCTTTCTGGAGACATCAACGTTGAAAATTTTGCCTTAGTTCTGTCAATCTTTTAGATATACATTTTGATATATATATTATCATTTATTATGCTACACCGAGGCTTGGGTAGAAGTGCCAGTCATAAAACTGATCAAAGCTTGAAATACTTGGTATTCAAGTAGGTACGTAATCCAAGGAGATTTGAGCTGCTCAATTTTCCGATTAAATCTGTCCATACCCCGGCATCAAGCACTTTAAATACGTCAAGTAGGGTAACTGACTTCACTATTTAATCTTATAGTTTGAGAAAGGTGGAGGAAAAGATTCGTACCTTTCTCCAAACGCATGTGTGAAGTGAACGCAGTTCTCTGTCGAATTCAAATTTTCATCTTACTAACAGTTCGGATACCAACACCTCCATAGACAAGCCCGTTGGCTACTCAGAAATGTTTGTTTCAGATTTCAAAGAAAGACTGGTATCTTTGTTACGACTCAACGTATCTGATCGACATCGAGTGTCTAAAATTTGAGTTGCATGATTTTTACTTCTTTGGTTTATATTCAAGGTACTTGAAAAATCCAGCTTTTTTTCTGCCTTTATTTCCATTACTATTCCTCAACACTTGTATTTTCCCTGTTTCATTTCGACCTTTATTTTTGTCTTCAACTTCTTCTTTGTTCATTTTCTTATTTCTTGGGTTTTATTTCACTTTCAATTTCTTTTTATTGCTTTTACTTTTCTTCCTATATCCTCCTTGTCTTTTTCGCCTTTCATTCTCTCTTCTCTCGTGTTCTTTCTACTGATTTTTCTTTTTCTTGTTTTTTCTACCAACGAAGTTCGAGAGTTATGTATTATCCTTTGCTCGTCCGTCTTCCCACACGATATCTCTGAAAGTTCTTCATGAATTTCAATAAAATTTCGTGGAAGGGTTGGCTGAGGTCCAAGAAAATATTTGATAAATTTGGGGAGCATCTTGGAATTTTCCTTCGATTGGGAGATATTTTTCCAATTTTTGGTAGATTTATATAATCAGTGAGTGTCTATCCACATGATATCTCTAAAAGTTTTAAATGCGTTCGAATTTTGTGAAAAAACAGGCCATGGGCTGAGAATCGATTAAATTTTGGTGAGAATCCACGAATTGTTTTTTTTTGTTTTTATTGTGAGACATTCTGAATGAAATGATGTTAAAAACGAATAGTAAATAAAAATGCCAATTTTGAATTTCAAGGGAAGTAATTTCAATCCAGTTTCTAGCCAGTGTTTAATAGTGGCAGAAGCATGCGCTCTCTGATTGCTTTCGCGTTTTTTCTATTTTTTCTTTTCATCACTTTCCTTTCTACCTCTCTCTTCGTACCTCTTCTTTTACGCCTACTTATTTATTTTGTCCTTTGAAAATGAATCCAATAACCTTGGTAAAGAACTAATCACTCATAAAACAAACAAAGAGAACCATACATGACACTTTCAAAAGGGGAGAGAAATTAATTTTCATTTTGATGGTTATCTTAAACGCTGATAGTAAAATTTCCAGATTTCTTGATAGGATTTCTTTGTGAGGTGAAAATAACATTTTCAAAGCACCGATCAGCATTTGCTCCTACACAACTTTCAAATTGTCTCTCCTTCTTCACGTACTCACGTTTTCACAACGGACATGCCGATATGTCACGTAGCTTAGATAGAGAATAGCTATAATCGAGCTATTTTAGACCAAGGTCTTCGGCACGTTGTGGAGAGTAGTGACTGATTTCAGGGAAATGACGCAATTAGCGACCGCTCATGCCAGGATCAGGTATCGCTTCGCAGTTTCAATTCACTCCAACAGTCTTCCCTATATCGGTTTTCACGATGTTTACCAAGCTTTATTTAGTATGACACAAGTCCAATGGGAGATAATGAGAGGAAATAAGAGAGGTTAACGACCGAGAAGTTCAACTTTCGAAATGCTGGTTTTACTCCAGCTGAAAGACTGACCTGTGGCACTATTGGGGAATATGAACCTATTTTTAGTCACGAGGTAGGCCATTGAGGTTTCACATCAAGACTACATTTGTTTTCTGCAAAGTGGAAAGTAGTTTTCCTTCTGATTTGAAGGCAAAGTTGTTTGCCCTGAGATATTTGAAAATTAAAAGGGGGTTGAAAGAGTCGACCAAATACTAAGATTTTTACATACCCGGAGAGACTACGAGCATTGATCCTATCAAAACTAAGCTAATCTTGATCAGAGTTGGCATGAAAGAGATGTTGAAGAAAGTGTCAGTGCGATATGACAGATTAGCTGTGGACTTCATTCGTATGTGGAAGGACCCAATACACTGCTCAAGTTCCACGGCACATTATATGAAAATTCCCCCTTGAGAGGATTGTGATGAGACAAAACACTTTTTCTATCCGGTCAACAAACATATGGAACTCCCTGCCAGATCACGTTGTTATAGAAAAGCTATTAAATATCTTTAAGATTTTGACAAGAAATTATAAGGTGGAAATATAATACGACTATCAGAAGTCACAAATGCAGTAAGGAGTTTAAAATCTGGTTGCCCAGAAGAGGAGATCCCTCAGAAGTCTGACTGGAAAAGATCTTCAAAAATCATTATTTATCTTTCATCTGTTTCAGAATAGGATTTTTAGGCTACACCATTTAGTGATACAGTCAGATTTTTCAATTCATGAGAGTTACCGCTATAAAATTGTGGTATGGAGAGATAGATATTTTCCCCATTACTTACCTGACTAATAAATCAATGCTTTTACCGAACGGTGAATTCAGCATAAATTATTTTCGAGCAGTTGATGTCATCGTGCAAAATTTCTTGTTAAAGGGGAATAAGCCCAACGTATCTGCCTGGGGAAGTGTTGGAACAAGCCTCCAAAACATCTTGTATGTTGATATTTGTATAACTTAATCCCTGAATCTCAAAGATTTCTTCTCGTCAATTGAATTCATTCTTCTGGTCACTTTTGCAGTTGGCTCAACATTTTGAACGATTCATTCTACGGCCTTCCAGAAGTGCACTATCCGTATGCAAAGTGAGGAAACATATAAATATATATGATGACTCTAACGAAGAATGTTTTACACATAGTACCATAATATCAAATTATGTGTGAAACAAAGAAGAAAAGTTCATAAATCATATCAACAGATGTTGGGAAATAATGACTGAAATGGCATAAATCTTTAGAAAACATGTTTCCGTAATATGTTCAATGTTTCAAGTTGTTAAGCTTTCTAGGATATATATATATATATATATATATATATATATATATATATATATATATATATATATATATATATATATATATAATCATAGATACTTGTAACGTATGATGCATATATTTTAATTCCTGTTTTTGTTAGGCAAAGGCTTTCGTACCTTGTCCCTGTTGAGCAGCGGAACCCACGGCAAGTTGAATCCTACACTGGTCTGAAGTTCATTTATTCGACATGTTGGTGTATGCCGCTCTTTTTCTGAGCTTTTCTAAGTCCTTAGCGGTATTTTTGTCCCTATCTTGACATACGGATAGTACACCTGAGGTAAACCGAATAAACGCCATGTGAAAAGAAATCATAACCAAAAGAATCATCCAAAGAAAAATCTTCAGATGGTAATGACACTTCTCGAAATTAGGAGCAGCAGCAGGTTCAAACTCCTCTTCTACATCTATTCCAACTGAAGGTGATTACTGCAACTTTCATATTATATGTATTTCGAATAGTATGTGATCATAAACTACTAAGGACTTTTGTTTGTCAATACCAAATATGGGGGACTGGTAATCAATCGCATAATTCAGTTAAGAGGGAAGCAGAAAAGTAGAGAAGTGACCTTATATGTCATGGAGAGTAGATGATTTTATATTTTGACACTGGAAATGTAATCAATGGACAGTTGTGTCCCCTAAATCAGCTGAGGATTGTTGTTGTTGTCGTTGTTCTTGTTGCTCGTTTTTCTCTAGAAAAACAAAGTCAACCCCAACCTCCGACTTTGAATGGAGTTTGACTATATCTTACATTGCATATTTTACAATTACAATAACTACGAAAGGTACTACGTGAAGCGAGATGATTATTCTTCTACAACAGAACGAATTTCCTATTTACCTTAATCCTCACGGAGGCAGGATACGATACAAGGTTGGTTTAACGTGAGAATACTACACTCGTAAACGTATGGGTAGGAACTGCAATGAAATTCTCTTCAGCCCTTGCAACTATTGCTGCAAGGACATGAGAGCGCTGGTCTTTAGGGCTCAGGACCAATCATGAGCTACTTGGACTTCAGAGAGCAGTACCACACCTGAAAGGGCAAAACCCCATTTGTTATGGCACCACATCTGCGTCCGTCTGGTCTCAAATGGTCTGAACCCTGATCAAGACATAAGAGCTCTGTGAAAAGTAGTTGAAAAAAGTAATCATCCCTTCCTTACTGGTTTAGTTTCTGCGTCTAAGCTGGTTTATATAGACAGATTCCTTTTTGCAGTCATTTTTATTTTATTTGAAAAAAAAAAAATGCAATGATAATGGCGTTTCAGACAGAAGAGATGAAGCTCTCCCGAATTCTTTCTTTCGTCTGTGAAAATTATTTCCAGACTGTTTCTGTTATGACCTTGCCACTCCTATCAAACTGAGAGCGTCCATGTTATCAGACCACCTGCCGATAACCAGTCGGGATGGGAAATCCAAGTTTCTTGAAATAAACTTTACACATAAGAAGATTTTTCCTTTTATTTTTCTCTACTTCTTTACATTTTGGTTTATAATTATTTTTCCTTCTTTCTTTCTTCCTTTCTTTCTTTCTTTCCTCCTTTCTTTCTTTCTTTCTTTCTTTCTCTCTTTCTTTCTATCTTTCTATCTTGTCAATTTCCTTTGTCTTACTTTTTTTTTTCAAATACTCTATTTATTTTACTTTTTGGCATCTGCAGTGATCTTTCTTTCTTCTTATTGTCAGTTCTTTCTTTCTTTCTTTCTTTCTTTCTTTCTTTCTTTCTTTCTTACCGATCTCTATTGCCTTTTTTTTTCAAATACTAGTTTCTTTTTTCTTTTTGGCTTCTGTTGTCTTCTTTCTTTCGTTCTTTCTTTCTCTTTTTACTTTTTCCTGCCCGCCTTCCTTTCTTTCCTTCGTTCGTTCCTTTTTATTTCCTGCTTTCTTCTTGTTGTTTGTTTGTTTCTCTCCTTTCTTTCATCCATCCATTCTTCCTTTATCCCTTCTTCATTCTTTTCATTTTTCTTTCTTTTTTATCCTTATTTCTTCTTACTTTCATTTCTCCTTCCTCCCTTTCTTTACCTCCCTTTCTTCTACCTTTTTCAACTCTTTCTTATGTTTTTTTCGAATTCTTTTTTCTCCTTCAGGCTTCTGTTGTCTTCTTTCTTCCTTTCTTTCTTTCTTTCTTTCTTTCTTTCGTTTGTCCGTTTGTTTGCTTGTTCTTTCTTCCTTTTCACTTTTTCCGTTCGTTCTTCCTTTTCTTTCCCCCACATTTTTTCTTTTTTTCTTTGGTTTATTCTTTCTTTTTTTCTTTCATTCGTAATTTCTCTTTTTTTCTCTCCCCCTTTTTCATTTTCATTTCCCCTTCCCTTTCTTTCTTTCATTTGTTCGTTTTTTTCTTCCTACCTTTTGTTCTTTTTCCTGTCTACTTTCCTTTGTTTCTTTAATCCTTTTTTCTTCCTGTCATTTTTTCTTTCTTTCTTCCTTCCTTTCGTTCGTTCAGTCTCTCTTTGCTTTCTTTTTTTCTTCCTATCTTTCATTTGTTCTTCTTTCCTTCCTTTCTCCATTTCTTCACCTTTCTTCCTCTTGTTCGTCCTTCCTTCCTTCCTCCCTTCCTTCTTCCTTCTTTCCTTCTTTCTTTCTTTCTTTCTTTCTTTCTTTCTTTCTTTCTTTCTTTCTTTCATTCTTTTCCTTCTTTCTTGTTCCTTTCTTTCTTTCCCGCTTTTGTTATCTTACTTTACCCTTTCTTTCCTTTCTTCTACCATTTTCAAATCTTTATTTCATATCTTCTATCGCTTTTTTTCAAATTAATTCTTCATTTCTTTCATTTTTTCCTTCTCTTTTCCCTTCTTTTTTCCCTCTATCAATCACTCTTTTCTGATCTTCCTTAATTCCTTCTTTCTTTCTTTCTTTCTTTCTTTCTTTCTTTCTTCCAGTTTTCTCCACACCTAAGCTTTTCGTTCCTTTGTTTATTTTCATAAACTACTCTAAATCATATTATCACTTCTAAAGAAAACGAAAGAATCTTAGCAAATAGACCCTTTATCTCCAGAAGTAAGCAATCTACCACCTAACCACTTGCTGGAATGATACAACATCTCCAGGGACAGAATTACCATAAACAACACCTGGAGTAAATTCTAATTTCCCAACTCACTAATCTTACGAGCAAAGATTGTGTATAACATTTGAATTATCTGGAAACGCGTAGATACAAAAAAGACCCAACAAAGCACTTTTGTATAACTTTATTTTGTCTCGAAGAACTGATAAAATTTTGCTTTTTGATTTACCGGAGTGAATCAATTCTTAGAAAGTTTTTCGTTTCATTATTTCGAATAATGTTTTTATGAGATTTGGTTATCAGAAAAGATTTTTTTAAGTTAATTTACCTCCGAATGGGTGTTGAGAGAAAGAGCAAAACAATAGTTCTTTGTGTTAATATTTTTCTAGATGTTTATGCAACCTGTAATATCACTGGTAGATTTTACTAAACAAGTACATTGGAACATTCACTCACTCTAATGATTATATATATATAGTGAAACAGCATCGTAATCATCACCATCATTTACATCCTCTTAGCGTTGGTCGTTGGATTTAGATCTTCCCTTAGATTCGTCAGACGGAAAGTAATGCCCGAAATAGGTTACAAAAGTCTTTTTTTTTCAAAAAATAAATACAAATATTTTGATATCATTATTCAAGTCTGTAGACAAAACAGTATTGCCAGGAGAACTGGAAAACAGAATAACAAAACAAAGCAAACAAATAACAAACGCAAAAACACACGCTTATATAAGAATAGTTAGAACTCTTTGATACTTTTGATGGTTATGGTTGGTCAATAAAATAGGTTCTGGGTTAGAGTTTAAAAAGTGTTTACGGTTATGGTTACATAAGTCAATTTCGGAAAGTGGCACACTTGTCATACTATGGCGATGGTAGTTTTGCCAATATGTTTCGATATTAACACAGAAAAGGTAACAATCACTATTACATGTTTAATGCGAATGTCTTGTCAATGATTTTACAATAAAAAGTGTGGCAAATAATTTTACAACAAAAATTTATTGTAAAAAATGTTATCATCGAAATGAAATGAAAATGATAGTTACAAAAGAAATGCTTTTAAGACCAGAGATTGTTACTGGTCATGAATTAATGCACACATAACCGTACAAATAGGGTCATTATATGAATAATTCAAATGTGTTACTGATGATTTTACAGTAAAAAAGCATTGGAAATATTTTACTATAGAAATGCTTTCAAAATCAAGAAGAAAGGGATTATTGGTTGTCAGAAATGGATACAAATTCTACTGATAAAATAGCACTATTACAAGCTTAATATCAATGCATTACTAAAAGTTTTAGTGATCTGACCCTAGTAGAATTCAGACCCCTGAATTGATATACCACAAAGTTGTGAATTTTCAGATGGCACTGTTTATGACGTCATGTGTTACGTCAAAGTTTCAATATTATTGTTTCTACGGAGTTTATTTTTCCTTTTCTTAGTTTTAATCGACGTTAACACCATTTCAAAATGAAGTGTGCCCAGGTGAGAGTTTGAAAATTAAGAAATTATTTGCTTTATTTGGTTAACACACGAATTGAGAGCTTTTGGAATCATAAAAAAATCATTTAATTAATGCTCAGATGAGATCCTTGTTTTGGTTAGATTATTTAGTAAATTTTGATTAGAAAAATTGATTAAAACTGCATTTTTAATATATTTTGTGTGAAAAAAACCAACACACACCGTAAAAACAATTATATTAACATCTTGACATAATTTATAACACGTAACGTCATATACGGCGTCATAGACGTTGTCATCTGAAAATGTGGATCTTTGTCTTTTATAAATTCTAGGGTTAGGATTTTACATTTGATCCAGTTTTTCTACAGAAATATATATTGCTAATGATCTTACTGTTGATATACAATAGAAATCCAAAAGAAAGAAATTATCAGTGATAAGTAATCATGGTAAGTGTTCCTGACAGAATCAAGTGATTATATGTATAATGTTGAATAAATCTATCAACTTTGTTGAAACGGGAACTACTTTTTCTGAAGATTATGTACCTAGACTAGATTCGAAGCCTTTACGCTGTTTGATTCGACGAAAGCAATAATGAATTATCTGATACATTATATGATATTTATATTATTGAACAATGGTAGCCATTTGTATTTGTTTGTTTGTTTGTTTATCCCATCATTCCTGGCCATACCGTTTTGTCTACATATTTGAAAATTTGCATGAGTTGCCCCCATCTAAAAAATTATTTTTTGATCATTGAAAAAGAAATTTGGGAGCCTTATTGAGACGGGTTTATCATTAACATCTGAATTTGTTAAAAAATTCCATTTTGGACCTTTCCCAGTGGAAAATGCAAATGATGTCATTCGTAAAATTCTGTCCGACCATATTCATTTTTCGATGGAATATATTTGCATGACTTCAAATTTCGACGCTACAGTTGCTCAATTATTGACTGTGATGGTGAGCTGTATGATAGTTTTACTTTTTTCTCTCTTACTTCCAGTTGACAGCATTGAGATGGTAAAGGTTTGTTACTGGTTCGTAAACATAAAGATCAAAGGGAGGTAACAAATAACACTGATGTGCGGATGTTGCAGCTAATAAGGCATTGAGAAAGAAACCAAAACAGAAAACTTGGGAATTAAATATTGTATTTGACTGAATTAAATCATGAAGGGCATAATTCAATTTTAGGGTTAGTCTTAGGGCTTAGGATTGGGTTAGTTTTAGGGTCATTCACTGAATTATCATTATTTGATGCTAGAGTATATCTATTTTTATATTTACGTATGTTTATGTGCTTGTTCATGCTCGAGAGCTTCTGGTCATACTGTTGTTGAGGTTCTAAGTTTTATCGTTGTTGACTCCATTAGGATTTACAATAAAGTATCATGTATAAATTTGGTGCGTGATTATAACCACCCAGGGGAAGTGTGGCAGTTATCATTCAGCACAGTGGAGGAAAGAAAAAGGACTGTAAGCTGTAGAGACACAAATCACAGAGGAAAAAACGACAAAGTTTATCGTGTAAAAATGCTACACTATTTATTTATGTTCATGGATTTTAAACAAATAAGTGGAATGATGTTTTTGTAATGTGTAGCAAATGTTAAGTCTTTTCACTGTGTAAATTAAAGTCTGTAGTCAAAGTATTCAAATTATGAGTGAGCTGTTGCGTTGTTATTCACATGTTTTTGATCTCGAAATTTTGTCAGACTGTCCTGTCATCTCTCGGTTCCCCCTGAACAAATTGTTTTTTGTATGTTTTCTTGAGAGTTTAGGCCGTTTTTGAGGATGTTTATCGTTTATGATAAAAGGGAATAGTTTCCAGGAAAAACTTTTTTTTTGCCTTATTTAGGCAATTCCAGGAAAAACGTTTAACCTTCGGCGTATTCTCAGGTGTGATTCTGTTTCCAAATTTAGTTATTTTTGAAATCTTTTCTGGTAAATAGCCAAATATGAGAAGAAGAAGAAGAAGAAGAAGAAGAAGAAGAAGAGGAGAGAGAGAGAGAGAGAGAGAGAGAGAGAGAGAGAGAGAGTATGTGTGTATGAGGATTTGTAGAATGCCAAACAAAGATATTTTTTTGATTTCTTTAAAAAAATATATTAAAAAAAAGATTGGGATCGCTTCACTGTTTTGGCTATATTCTTGAAAATTGACCACCAGACTCCACTTGACCCCTTCAAAAATATCAGCATCCGGATATTTCTTGGTGTTTTACTCTATTTTAGATGTTTTTCAGTAGAAAACGTCAATGATATCATAAATAGAATTTATTTTGGTGATATCTATTCTTTGATGAATTCTCTACATGACTTCAAATATGATGACGATACCTTTTTAATTTTGATGGTAAGACTTTTTTAAATTTATAATTATGAAAAAAAGGTTTAATCGTTTTTGTGTTGTTTCCTCTGCTTCATCATCACCATCACCTGTTTGATACCAATTGTTTTTGTCATCGTATTTTGGTTCACCCGTACTAATTCCCTCGTCTTGAGTTTTGGCAGTGCTTCTATCCCTATATATTACTTGATAGGTGGATGTGAGGCACAAGGTCAGCAATCTGAGAATGATATTATAGGTCAAAAATTTGTGTGCGCACGCCTATGGTAAAATGGCTGTGTGTTATTCTGTTCCCATCCCTTTCCCATGGGAACATGAATGGAGTCAGTGGCTGGCCAGTAAATGGACGATTTAGGGATTAGTACAGACAAGGGTGATAAGAGATCGGAGAAAACATGTGAACTTATATATATGTGTGGGTACAGCTTTCTTCCGATCTCTATTGTGTCTTGTAATGTCAAAACTCGTTCCAAAGGGACTGATGCGTTATATTCGGTGTTTCTGCCTGTGAGCTTTAGGATGTGCCTTCCCCTAATCCGTATTTTGAACACCTGACTTTCAAGGGAACTAGGTGACTTTTACCAGCTCATCCATGTTGGGGGAAGCTCAATTTTATCCAAAGAGTTTTTCGAACAATTGAACTTCTTGTTGTTTATATTGTTGATACAACAACAATTCGACAGATCCATTCTACGGCCTTTGTTCAATTGTCTAGAAAACCCTTTTAATGTTAACGACCCTTCTCAATGTTATAGACAGTATCTCAAGTTCATCATTTATTCTGGATTGGTGGTTCCTATATATATTAGTGAATCTAAAACTCGTGAATTTGAGAGATTACAAAAACACCTTCTAAAATAGTGACAAGTCTATTTTTATATCGTCAAAAGAATAAAGAGAACGATACCCACCAAATTTAGTTGAGAAAAATTAACATTCCCCGACCGTAATTTAAAATCACTATCAACTGATTGGTTGGCAGCTCTCTTACTGACTGAACTGAATTTACAAATCTTGCATATCTACCAAAATTTATGTCGGAAGAAGATCTAATTTGGTTGCAAAAAAACTGGTTTTTTAAATTAACATTTTCGCACCGTGATTCAAAATTACGACTAAGTGCTTAGTAACCAACTCTCTTACTCATGGTCCAACACTAACAAGTCTCATATAACCACGAAATTTATATCACAGATACAGAAGGATTTATTTCATTTTAGTAAATAAATACGTTTATACTAACGAAAATTATTTTAATGTTTTTTCATTCATTATATATACAATACAAAACTTGCAGTAATCATATTGTCAGAATAGAAATGTTTGTTCTCCTTACAGACGTTTAAAAGAGGAGACGTCAATGAAAGATATTCTGAGAGATGATACCGTCAGACAATATTTTTTGTTCGTCCGAAGGAAACATAATCCAATAGAATTATCGATGAAGAGATGCTTTGCTGTTTAGTCTTAATCGAAATGAGAAGGCGGTGCCCGAGTTTCACAAGGGTATAAAGTATAGCCAAATAAGGCAAAGTTCTTGCTACTTATCTACAAAGAGATGGTATTCAAAGCAATGCTCGTATACCCGTCTTTACAATAAACATCAGGTGGAAATGCTGCATCATTTTAATGCAGTTGTACGACACCGAACTTATGGTGAATAAAACTAGAAACAAAGAGTGAAAGAAACGAAGCTCAATAATAAATGCATACAACTGTTGCCTCTCCTCAAATTTTACTTATGTATCGTACAAGAGACGCTGGCTAGACATTAGTCAAAAGAAAGTTTGATATCACTCTGACGGAACGCAGACATAGACTCGACAGAAGACATTACCATAAGCCGTTTGAACTACAACTCCACCTCAATGTTAATCAAAAAAACTCATCCGGTACGGCGGACAAGTCACTCCTTGAGCAGACTCTTAATCCAAAATAGCACGTCTGTTTATTCCGAGTTACAGATGAATACCCGGAGTTTTAACGTGTAAGCAAGAAAGGTCACTGTACCAAATTTAGTACATGGGCTTACGTACCGTATGGATAAGCCAACGGGTCATAGAAAAGTGTTTTGCTTCCTAGGAGAAAAGAACATAATATTGTTATTAGCAAGGCTGACTATTGGGTGCAACAGGAGATATCACAACGAAACTTTCAGAGTTAATTGGCTATAGCGAAGATAACAGATAAAAAGGAACGGAAGAAAAGAGAAAAAAATCCGTCTTTAAGAACTCTTCAGTCTTATCCATATTCCCTAACTCTACTCATGCTCTCTCAATCCTTCCTCCCTTCTCCCCTTCGCTCTTTTCACCTATTACCACCCGATTACGGCAACCCTAACATTAAGTGCCGTGACATCTCTCTATGGTTGGGAACATTAATTCAACAAGAAACATGACCCACTCCAAAGCCATTAGACACTGATGTAAGGCGTTTCCACGTCCCACTTAGCAATCTCATTCAGTCGATGCTAGAGAACAAGTGGGGAGGACAGGAGAAAAGCCGTTTGCAAAGCCGTTCTGTGATGGCCAATTGAAGGTTGTCCAAAAGAAGAATGGGAAATAAAAAGGTTTTCGATGGAAGCCAGCAACGTTACTCTTTTAGCCATCGATTTCTTCTTTATGAGGTCTGTATTATTCTCAGTATTTCACCAAAGCATGAAATGGCTCATTAGAGAAAGTTTAGTTGAAGGAAAGACAGAAAAAGCGAGGAAAACTTCTGCATAGAAAATGGTTGATCGATTAATAATCTGTCTTGACACTATTGACAATATAGTCGAATGTCCAGGATTTTTCTTTATCTCTCTCTCTTTCATTCTACCACACACATATACGTTGAATACCATTATTACATAATGGAAATTAATGATTAAGGCCAGAGTTAACGAATGTCTGCGGGCGACTGTTAGCTTTTTAGCGTTAAATTCAAAACACGAACGATGTAAACTATTTTTTTTCAGTAGCAAAACTACTATCGTGATAATGACAAGTTTTTCTGCTTTCATTTGTTCCGTAAGTGACTCAACCCTAAGCAATAACCCTAAAACTAACCTTGAACACTGAATTCAACATATCCTTTGTGGTTAAATTTAATCTAATACAGTTTTAAATGGTCAGGTTTTCTGCTTTCAACGAAATCTTTAAAAAACATATTCTCAGATAAGGTTTAAAAAAGCGGAAAAGAAGACTGTGATCTGAATTTTTTTTAAATTTACGTTTGTTTAATTCTTTGATTAATCGTCTTTGTTTATAGTATATACGAGTACCGTCCATATATCTCTGACCGAGAGATTTCAGCTGTTTGTAAAGCCATTTTCAAGATCCAAAAGCTTAGTGTTGGGGAAAAACTTAGATTAACGATGTTAGTTGATTTTCAAAAGTTCAAATTTTCAGTTTTAAAATCATTTATATCTATTTATGCGTTAAGATGGCGTCACGCATACGGTAAGTCATGCTAATAAAATTCCCTTCAGGGCAGAATGTATCAATCAGTTGTTAAAGACCTCATGTCTTGATTGAAGAAAATTTAATTTTATTTCATTTTGATACTAACCCATAAAAATAACGGGGTTATTTATGTAGGGATCGGCAGTAAGGTGCCTGAAGCTACTGGGTATTATTTTTCAATTACTGAAGTATCTTAATTAAAAAAAATTCAAGTCTCGTCTCAAATCAAGCTTTTTTGATGTATGAGATCATACAACAATTCTCAAGCATTTCTGTAACGTAATATTCATTGTTATGTCATAACAATGAGATGCATCTGTGAAAAACAAACAGATTTTCTTGTATAAATTTCGTATAGATATGGATTAAAGGGATTCAGAAATCTGGATTTTTTTTAGTTTAAATATGGTGATGTAAAAGAATATTCCAAAAAAAATGGCGTATACTAATGGGTGCGTTGAATAACTTTTACTACAGCGTGTTGTTGCATTATCAGTTATCGTTGGCAATCTCTTATTGTGTTTAATTTATAAATTGGATTTCAACAGATGTATGTATGTTTGGGAAAACATAATGTACTTGTAGTATCTGCGATTTCAGACATCTGCTGAGTGTTTTAGAATGTATTCCTCGCGGATAAGGGGTAATGTACACACGTGCACGTAAAAAAAGCCGCGGGTAATGCAAAGGCCAATATAACTCTAAATTCTCATTTTTATTCATTCACTGTCTACACCTGATTTATTTGTTTCTCTCAACGCGAACAATTATGTTTTTGAAGCGGCTACCATATGGAAAAGACGGACAGACAGAAATTTAATGAATTATAGTAAAATGAAGCAGATGATGATCATCATGATGATCATCATCATCGCCATCATCAGCCTGTTAACGTCCGGCGTTGGACATGGACCTTTCCGAAGGATTCACTAAACCTTTCGATCATGGGTGTTGGGTAGCCAATACTCGCAGGTCAATTTCGAATATGGTCCCTGGGGACCCACGCTGTGAGTCGTGACGTTCAGCTGTTGCCTTGCATTCTTACAACGTGACTAACTCATTGCTATTTGAGTTTTCTTATGAATTCTATTATATATTTGGCTTCTGTTTGTTTTCTTATATACTGTGTTGTCTTGTGATTCCTCCATGTAATGTTAAGCATGATTCTCTCTTGTGCACGTTGTATGAGTAGGTATGGTGTTTATTCTGGGAAATACATGTATAACAACAGCGTGCAGTTAAGATACCAAATGGGAAATTGAAGTTCACGGTAAGAGAATGTTTTCAGCATGGAATTGGCTCCTGTCAGGACGGTCTGGTTCACTGGAAGCAGATTGCTGAATATCAAGTGCTAATTTTCTCCAGTCTGTTTCCAGTCCATGGTCTATTCGAGTGACATAAGTAATCTGTTATTTGCATGTTTCGGGCCAACATCGTTCTCGCATACGACAGTAATCTAGATTTAGTACCCCAGTGTGTACCAAGAATAGGCATCAATTATCACAATGGAGGAACGACAATTTTAGGTATGGTGATCCTCAATGTAATAACAGCTGGAAGAGAATAACAACTCCCCTTTCTCCCCTTAACTCACTCACTCTCACTCTTTATCCATCACTCATTCACTCACTCTATCTGTCTGTCTGTCTCTCATACACCTGTAAGAATAGAAATCAACAGAGATAGGCCTCAGGTTATGCAATGGGTTAAAGTTTGAAATATTGTATACTCAAAAGTCGTACGTCCAAATCACATTGGGTAGACTGGTCCTCGTGCGATCACCGAAGTTAAGCAACGTCGAGCCTGGTCAGTAAATGGCTGACCACATGGGGATATAAGTTTCTTTGAGCAAAAACGATGAAGTAGTGACTCCACTTCGAGTGATTGCCACCTCCTATTTCACATATTGCAAACAGTAACTTGTGATAGAGGAATCACGGACAAGGATGGCTGATGTGGTGGGCAGCATACGGGCACTAGCTTGTTATATTTAAATCTTCTCTAAGCCTTCATTATTTATGCAGTCAATGAAGAGAAAGTTCTATCCCACGAGTAAGCATCCAGATATTTACATTTCTAAAACTGGTCACAGATAGAAATAGATTCGCTGGGCTTAGCTAAATTCCGTACAAGGCTCTACAATTTCTCAGTGCCATCTTTTGCACAATGGTAAGAAAATCTGAGAAATGTCCCCGGGGTTCACTCAGTTCCTTATTGCTCATGCATACACAGTCTTCTAGTTTAGTTCGGGAAGAGAGAATAATTTTACTTTATTTCAGTGAAAATCATAGCTCAATGTGAAATGCACAATACTTATTGTTAGAAACTGTCAATAAAAACTGTCACACGAAATGCCAAATAGGTTGCTCCCGTTTTCAAGTTTGGCTCTATGGTTGGCTGACTATGTATGTATGTATGTAAGTATCGCGGGCTCCATCAATGAATTACGAAGACTGAACATTTATACATTTAGAACAGTTCTTTTTTTTTAAATTCCCAACCTCTTAATAGGTTTTTAGTGGGCAGAGTGGGTCCAATTAGTAATGTGAGTTTATATTGCATTGATCCCTTAGTTAGCGCCTAAAAGACTGTTTCTACTTACTGACTGAGCAGACCTGTTTGTTTTTTTGTTGTATGAATCCGGGCAGTGAATCGCTGAAGCTTAGGTTAACGATGCAGTAGGTGCATACACAGTTTTGATAAAAAGTGCTTTTGGAAGACTTCACAAATAGAAAACTGATGAATTTGAGAAAGTTTTGAAGGAAGGAACAAAGCAAGAAACGCATGGACTTCCATGAGAAATAGAGGAGAACCAGTCAATGCGTTAAATTCATTCATTAACAAGGTATTTGGATTGAAAATTGTTAAGCTTGATTCCTACCTGGAGTTGACTTTGCTTTTATACCATGAAAACAACAACAAGAACAATCCTCACCAAATTTAGGTGAATAAAACGTAGACTTGGAAAAAAAAGGAATCAGAGTAGACGATGATTACCTAAGTAACCTAAGATTTGCTGACGACATCGTCCTTTTTTTCGCAAAAAAACTTTGCGATCTCCGCGTAATACCAGACGAACTGACCGGAGACGGCAAAAAAGTTGACCTCAGATGAACTTCAGCAGAACAAATATCATTTACAACAAACATATTGAGGACAAAGACACAACCATCCAAATCGGGAATGCAGACCTGAAAAAAAGTAGTCCTTTACATCTACGAAGGACAACACATCCCTATGAAACCTTCAAGAAGAATCACTCTAGGATGGCACACGTTCTGTAGAGCAAGCTTAACCTTCCAGAACAAGAAAATCCCATTTGTCTCAAAAATGAATGCATCATCCCGATAGTCACCAATAGAGCTGAAACCTGACCAAAAGATTGACCCTCAAGCTGAGAACCGTGCAACGTGCACATGATAGAATCATGCTCAACATCACATTGAGAGATCACAACAAAGCGCAGTATATTAGAGAATTGACAGGAGTTAGGGATGTTATAGAATCCATTAGGATACTCAAACGGCAATGGGCTGAAATGTCAGACAACTGATGCACAAGAACGTGGATATCTAGAGATCTTATGCTGGGACCAGCAATATATAAGACAACATGACAAAATAGACGAGAACGGTACACGAATGAAATGAAATAAAAACTTGATTTCTATATAAACATTTAACGTTTCACACTGGCGTACACACGATGTTCAAAACGGCACGCAAATAAAATCAGTTTGACAATTTAATTTCTTCAAAGCAATTTAACTTATCTATGTTTTTTTGTTTTTCTTTAGAGGGAAAGATAATCCTTATTTTGCTTTAAGGGTAACAAGAGTTATCTCAATTTTACCCTCGGGAAATTGGAATCTACCCATTTTTCGTTGCATGCGGGACTATTTTTGTGTATTCAGTGGTTATAATAAATCGGCAATATTGAAATATTTCTTTAAGAATACATAGGATTAAAACTGGGATCTTTATTATTATTATGGAGTACACAACTTATTTGGAGGCTATGTAAGGTCATAAGCACGCAAGGAAATACTTTGATAACTGGATAATAATGCTATGAAATATAGAATAAAAGATTGTGTTAAAAAACGTCGGAAACGTTAGCATCAATAAGAATGATTTTTTGCATCTGAGGAAAAGATGTCATAATCATACAATAACAGGAAATAGGTTGCAAGATTTGCACGTTAATCCTTGTTTTATGATAAGCGCTCTTCGTCTGTCAGCAAAATCGATACAAAAATCATTGTTTATTTTGTACTGAAAGAGAAGTGTCAGGGAAATTATTGGAAAAATAAATTTTAGAATATCATACTTTTGTTTTTCTCTCCCAAAAATCCCTGGAGGTCTGTTGTTCTGAACGAAGATGAAAATTTGAATTGATAGGTGTTCTTTGTTATTCTGTGCATAACGTTAACAACTGTCTAGTGAAAATTGAAAACAGTCGTATGAAATCTCAATATTTTTCGAGATAGTAACTCAGTGAAAAACCGGAGAGTTGACTTGACAGCTGCAGGAGAATGTTAAACAATGTTAAGTAAAAAAGTGGAAAATTTCAGGGGTACTCTCCATCCCATCTAGTATTCGTAACAACCATGATATTACTAAACAGAATCTCGAAAAACAGCAAAGTATACTATTCTCTGGAGCAAAGGGATAAGTCATCAATCTCATGTACGTGAACGATTTAAAACTACCTGCAAAGAATAAGGAAGGACTCGAAATGATGTTCAACAAAGTCTAAGAATGCAACGATGATAATGGTATTGGATGTGGAAAGAAAAGAAGCTCTGGAAACAAACAATAAAAAGGTAACAAACGAAAAAGGAATGAGAACAAACGAAGAAAAATAAAAACAAACAAATAATAAGTCACCATGCTAAAACAGATCAGAAAGACTCTTCAATTCATGATAAGCGCTCATTGTCTGTCGGCAAAATCGATATAAAATATTGTTTATTTTGTACCAAAAGAGAACGATGTCATATAGTGGTATGATAGGTACATAAAGATAGAATAGAAAAATTTGTAACAAATCTTTCACTGCATTGATACCAAGACTGTACGAGCGTTGAATTATGTAACAAATAAAGCAGACGATAGAAATGGGTTATCTTTGTCTATTTATTTGTAACACTATGGAATTACGAGTTGGCGAAAATTCTGGGTTAGCAAACAAGAGTAATTTTATTTATGAAAATGTACTTTTTCCTCCACTATAAATAGAGAAAATAGAAATGTTACTAATTTTATCCAAATATTATCTTATTGCCAGGTAAAGGCACAGATTTTGACCGTTGGGAGTTGAGGCAACGAGCTGAAATTATCTAGGAAGCACACCTTCATCTGTAACTGCCCCAGCACATAATCTCGCCGCCAACGTTAAAAATCTACTTATTTTGACACGTCAACCTATTCGTAGTAAGAGTAAAAATGAAAATAAAAAATGCACCAGGACAAACTATATCAAAGCGAGAATCGACATAACACAAACAAACAGAAAATGCCGCCTGTGTGTTGAAAGGGATGAGACCGTAAACTACACAACTAGTGAGTGTAATCATCATCATCATCATCATCATCAGTCTTTCAACGTCTGTCGCTGGACATAGACCTTCTCCAGGATTCACCACAATTCTCTATCATGGGCGTCGCGGAGTTAATACTTTTAGAAATTGTGTAGTTCGTCTCTCCATCTAATATTCTGTCGCCCTCGGTTCCGCATGTGATCCCCGCTACGCCTACGATAGAGAAGTATGGCGAATCCTGGGAAAGGTCTATGTCCAACGACGGACCTTAAAAGACTGATGATGATGATGATGATGATGATGATGATGATGCTTTAAACAACTACAGTAAGCTTAAGACAAAGGTAAAAAGAAGTCTTAAGATTTTGAAAAATAATGATATTTCATATTACTCCACCAAATAAGAATAAAAAACCCCAAGAAATATGTGTTAAGATACTGAAATTATCAGAATGTAAACAAACATGGCTGCCGATCCGAAATGAAGGATGGTATTTAGACATTTGTTTCCAGCCGAGTCTTGGTGACTCAAATGCAGGTCACCTAATGATCCTTACTATCAAGGATACGGGTTCGAATCCACCCATAGGCTTATTCTCAATTTTCTGATCAACGCTATTGGCTCACTGCCGGAGGGTAATCGGTCTGAGCAAAAAGTTACAACGAGAAGCATCTAATAAAATCAAGAATAAGTAATAAAAAGTAGTACTAAAAATCAAAATAATGTTTGTAGCTGTTCAAGTACTTTGTAATTGCTGGTTGCATTGACTGATAAATTCAGAGTGTATCAAGCTGTCATCAAAAGATAATATTTAACGTTGAAAATTGTGTACCCTTTTGATAATCCGAAGTTAATAACAATGAAGTCTTAGTCTTAATTGTTATAATGATTATTCAAAGACGAATCAATTGATAAACCAATAAATTAACCAGTGGGAACTAATATCCCCATCTTGGGTTGTTTTAGTCACGACAGCCTCATTCAGCTATCAAGTGTATTAACTACATTCTGTGATTTTCGAACTGAACGCTCTATTCAGTTTAAGGGTATAAATTTTCTTATTCTGTTTGCAACATATCCAAGAAAAGATCATGCTAAGCATAACATGGAGAGACAAAAAGACAGCACAGTATATCAAAGATTGAACAGACGTCAGAGATATCGTAAAAAACCATCAGGTAACTCAAACGGCAATAGGCAGGCCATCTTGCAAGAGTTAATGAATTTCACCGCCTGAACAAACAATTGAACTCTTAACGAAACACTCCATAGGTAACTATTTGCACCTAATCAGTGCTTCTATCCGCAAGGCTGCTGTGGGACTATCAGCTAGAAGAAATCTGGAGCTTTGAACCTAAAAGCAAATAGTTTTGTCTACAATTTTGACAATCACTTCATGTCTGTCAGCTCTGGATAGTTTCCATATCAAAGTTTATCGTTAACTTTAAGAAACGCACGAGAGTGTTCTTATTTTCTTTCAGCGATAAGGTCAGTTCGCTAAAACTTCAGTCAAGTTACATTCCATACGATAATTCAGAGACTGATAACATTCACCCTTTTTTTTTCGAATGACTCATAAGTCGACAATTTCTTTTTATCTTCTTGGGAGAAAATTATTCGGTTGTATGAAAAGTAATTTTAGTTTTTGATCAACTGCATGTTCGACATGTAATACGTTGCATTTCGAATCTTTTCATAGTCCTATCTCTTCTGAAAGTTTTCAAGTGCTGGTCGTGTTCTCCGTCTCCTTGCATTTTAAACCATCATAGTCGACAAATGATGGCCGTCCACTTCATTTCAAGGAACAAGTCCACACCCTTGAAACGCTTAAGGCAGTTTGGGGCCTTGTAGTCAAATATTGTTTCATTTCCTTCAACTTCTCGAATTTTGTGAGCAGCTTCGGTGGCTACGAGACCTAGTCTGAAAATTACCTCAAAATTGCCAGGATAGCCATACTTTCGCCAATGCAACACCCGAAACAAAAGATACAACGAATTAGTTTCGGCAATTATGCAATATATATTTAACAAAGCTTTGTGCTTGATGGCTAAACTCGAATCTAACTCATGATTATAGCAATTTTTGTATTTTTCACAATAAAAATATGAAGTATATCTTTTGTGTGTAAATGAATTTATAATTTATAATGACATAAGCTCATGCGTATCAGTATATGTTATGATTAAAATCCAAGGCTTTTCAACTTAGCTCAGTCAGTAAGATAGCCTACTGGCAATCAAGTGTAATTTCAAATCAATGGTGGCGAATATTGGTTTACATTTCGAAGATGACCATGCTAATTTTGTTGTTCTTGTTACGGTAGGAACTGTAGATTTCGTTGTAGAGTTTGTCAATAATAATATTAATAATACATCAGAGTCATAGATAATTTTGGTTTGTATGCACGAAACGTATTATGTCTCATTCAAAAGAAAAGTTAATCAATCTTTGCTTTCAAATTTCGTGTGGAGTGTAAATTACTTTTGACACAACCCAAGTGGCAGGAAATCAAACATTATCAGACTCCCCGACCCAAAACTGGTTTTGAAGTTTTACGGGTGTTTTTTTCCTGATAATGGAGGCTTTGGAGTAAAGATCTGTGAAAAATGAAATTACTTTGGTACACCCTCAATAACTTACTTCAAAATATTCCAAGGTCATAGGTTATTGATTAATATCGTATAAACATTCTTTTTATTTGAGTTTAATCGTTTGTCAGATGAACTATGTTGATCCCAGCCAAATAACACCAAACACTTGAACAAAACATTTAAAACTACTGTCTGCAAAGACAACTTATTCAGATATCGTTTTTATTCTTTTTAATTTTTTTATTAATGGAAATTTTTGTGTGAAGATCAGCGAAAAACGAAAATACTTTGTTCAGCCTTGATAACTCACTTCAAAATATTTCAACTTCATAGGTTATTGATTGATACTTTGTAAACATACTCTTCATTTGAGTTTAAACGCTAAACGAACTATGGAGACCTCAGTCAAATTACGCCCAAAACTTCACCAAACTCTCGAAATCACTGTCTGCAAAGACCAGTTATTCAGATATTAGTTTTGTTCCAGACGTTATATTAGCTCTAGAAAAATGCTGTCGCAGACGGTCCAAACATAATCCCCTTATTAATTATACATACATTCTTCGATCAAATACGTGAGAAGGTCGAATTGGAAAACTATTCCTTCGATTACCCATTCGGAACTTTTGAAAGATCTTTCTGTTATCGTACAGTCCCAAGACCATTGATCGAAGCGTTATTTGAAATTGTCTTTGCTTGGTCAACTTGGTAGCAATTAATACTAGTCATAGTGTGTCCAGTGGTACAGTAAAACGTAGGATCAATATCGTAACCAAAGGCGACATTCTCATAGACACAAATCAGAAGTTATTGCAGAATACTGGAGACTTGGAGGTACACAGAGAAAAAAAACTTGCGATACAAATTTCGTTTTTTAGGTTTTAGTTGAAAATTCATGGCGTTTAAAAAAGAATAATTATAATGCAAGTCTTTTATAGTGTTAAGGCTCGATTGTAACAGTTTTTTTCAGTAATAGTTTTTGTGACTTCATCATTCGCAAAAATTTTACCATTTAAAAAATTGTATTTTTCTACAAATCGTCAGTTCAAACGTGGAGTTTTATGGTTACCATTTTATATTAGTTCTATCACAGCAAGAGGATCATGAGCGAGATTCTTAGATTCAAAATTATTTCAGGTTAACGTTTACCAAGATCTGGTTAGTATTCGCTGAGTTAATGACAATATTCAATTATTTCAGGCTATCATTCAATGAGTCTAAATTAAAGTAGTTCATGTTGATAACATTTAGTGAGTTCAGGTTAATGTTTGATTTGTTAAGATCATTACTCAATGGGTGAAGGTTATGTTCACTAAGTTCAAATTCCAAATAATAACAAGTAGATTTCCATGCACCTAAAGGTTTCTCGAAGTTTTTTTTTTACTTCACTGTAGACGTATCCCTATGATGTTATAAGTAAAACTTATTCTGACCATATTTGTTCTATGATAGGATTTCTTTTGAGAGGTGTACATTACGTTGTGGGCTTGTTGGCTGGATTGGAATTTCACAATATTACTGGTAGACAATTTTAGTTTAATGGAATTGGTCCTTTATTTTAACCGACAGGAAAAGTTGGGAAGAGAAAACCAAAAGAAAAGATGAGAAAACTTTAAGAATATTTCGTGAAACCGGTTCTGATGACTGAAAAATATCCCCCAAACCTTCAAATAGGACCACTTTGTATCATCATCATCATCATCATCATCATCATCATCATCATCATCATCATTAGCGGCAGCAGCAGCAACTTTCCTAGAGACTAGCCAGACCTCTCTATTGTGGGCGTTGCACAGCCAGTACCTTCGGAACTTGTCTAGTTCGTTATGCTATCTAAAATTTTGTCGGCCACATATTAGAATATTAGTCCCAACGGATCATGACAATGACCTTCCCTAGGATTCTCTGCACCTCTCTATCGTGGGCGTCATGGAACCAATATTTCCTGACTTTGTCTGGTTCGTCTCTCCATCTTGTGTTCTGTTGTTGTTGGTTACTCAAATGATCTCTTGGAATCCATACTGCAAGTTGTTATGTCGAGCAGTTCACAAATATTCTTGCTTCACGATCAGCTCATTGCCATTTCAGTTTCCTAATGGATTCTATGATATCTCAGATTCCTGTTTTTCTTCTAATATACTGTGCTGTCTTGTGATCTTTCCATATTATGTCGGGCATGATTCTCTCCCGTGCACGTTGCATGGATGTCAGTTTGAGAGTCAATCTTTTGGTTAGGTTCCATCTTTCAGCTTAATCGGGTGGATACTTTGGTGGTAGACCCTCTTTTTCAAGACTAACTGGTTTTTCTTTTTCTTGGAGGTTGAGCTTGCTATACCGAAAACTTGCCAACCTAGAAAGATTCTTAGCCTGATTTCTTCTCTTTTCAGGGTTTCATAGAGATTCATTGTTCTAGGTAGATGAAGTGTTTTTTTTTTCAGTTCTGCGTTATTGGTTTCTATTGTTGTGTTCTTAACGCGTTTGTTACTTATGACTTTTGTTCCACAGTACTTTGTATATCTAGTAATGATTTCAAAGGTTAGTTAGAAATAATCACAACATCGTTCGTCTGTCTATGTATATGTGCTCGTGGACAGCTATGAGAATGATCAATTGTGAGTGTTCACGAAAACGATTTTCAATTGGTGATGTTGCCGGCAGGCAAGCAAGACTCTAATGGCCGGGGTACAAATTATCCCGAAATCGTTCGAATCAAGCTGTTGTCTATATTGGCTAAGCACGAAAGGTATGACACCTGTTAATTATGCAGGTACGTAACCCCTCCCCCCTCACACGGAAACATACCCGTGGGCGAGGAACTGATGTCGGATCGATAGTCCAAAACAATACTGAAAGACACCTCTGGTTAGTCACTTGACAAAAACCATCAAGTGACCAACATCTTTTGGTAGCATGCCGTGTTGAGGGAGATCACTTGAAAAATAGAAGAAAAAAAGAGAATGACTGATAATCAATTTACTTATCAGAACTTCTGTTGGGGAGTGATCAATAGAAACAGGCATGAATGCTGCCGGGCACAAACAGAGGGATCAAATGCTCAGGTTAGAAATTGAACACCCTTTAAAAACTTATTAAAGAGAGTATTGTCATAAAACAAAAAAGTTTTATTTCTAGACATAATAAGGAGTAAATGTTCATATTTTCAGCCATGTACCTCGTACTCTTGATACATACCTAGCATGTCAGCCAACCATACAGCCACACCAACTAAAAAACTAAAGAAACCGATTCTGACTGTTTTGCAGACAGTTTTGGTTCATGGTTTCTTATAGAATATTTGGGAATACAGACAAGGCCTCGGGTTGTCAGTGAAGAGAGAACGTAGGAGGGCGATTGTTGTCTGGTTTCTACTGAGTAATTTGGCTTGTACGATATTGTAATCTTCATTCAATCTGTCTAATATTCCACCGTTTTGTTTGGAATTTGGTTTAATCTGTTCATTGCCAAGCATATTTTCTAACGTTGTAATTCCTGTGCTGGGTTTCTCATTAAAAAAAGAAATGACGAAAAAAGAAAGTCTTCATTGCTTGAGAAACGGTTTTTATTTCCATACAAAGCAACTAATATGTACAACAGAATGTCCAATAAATATAATATATATGCATAAGTGTATGTAAGTGAGAAAAGAATAACACACGGTTATCCTTCCTGTGTCACTGGATATATGATCATGCTTCGTTTAGTAGATGTAAATTTGCCCGAACTCTTTTTCACGAAGTATCTCCCTGACAATTGCATTTTACTTTAAAACAACGGTTGTAGGCTCTAGATATTTCAGTCTAGATTGTTACATTTCCAAAAGATTTCGTGATTTTTAAAGTGCAATGTTTTTGAAGCGTAGGTAGTATCTTTGAAGCACAATAATACATTTTGAGAGCTTATCAAAAAAGAACGTTCCGAATTTGAAAGTAAGGATGGCGGAAACGGCTATTTCTTTTTTTTTTCGTATTGTAAAATCTAAGATGTGTCCTAACATCTCTATTACGAGGTTTTCGATCGCACGGTGTGTCCCAGTTATATTAAACAACGGAAATAGGAAAGAAGGAGTAGGGATGATGTCATTAAAAGGTGTGACTCCATTAGAAGAAATCTATTCCGATTATTTTTACCAGCTACTAATGATACCGAAGTCTGAAAATTTCTCTAAAAAAGCCAAAAGTAGCTCTCCGAAACGATACTACTACTACTACTACTACTACTACTACTACTACTACTACTACTACTAAAAATAGTATTAATGATAATAATAATTGCAGAATATTTTCATATCACAATATTTTACAAGTACGTGAATCAATTGACTCAAAGAAGGACTACATGCTCGTCTTCTTCCTCTTCATCATTCCGTTAACCACTATCGCAGATAGTAGCTGCATCGTTGAACTTATGGTTCTTGTTTGTTTATAATACCGAAACTATGAAAGTCGAAATTATTCTTCGATTTATCCTACATTTGCCTTATGTATTTCGGTACGGGTTCAATTTTGTTTTTAGTATCTATACTTATAAACAAAGTTTTGTGGCTTTGTACTGATATACTGGTCACACTCATTTAATGTTCATATCTCTTTGTATAGACAAGCTAAACCTTTTATATTTGGTATACAGAGCTCCAACACACATCAAAATACAATGGTATTAAAAGGAAAGCGATGTGCGTACTTACAGTTTATTTTAGACTTCTTTTAATGTCTCCGTATATTGAATGAGGTATCCATTGAGTAAAAGATTGTTTTTCTATTGTTATGAGGTGATAAACTGATCCCTCCATCATTGATACATCAGCGTAAGATGTCCCTGGACGAGAAGAGTAGAGTCAGTTTTCTATTAGTGTTTAATGACTGCACTTTGATTAACATATCCATCTGTTACTTTAAGTGACGAGTCTGTTGACCAGATACACATTCCACGTTTTGTATACAAAACCCCTAATTATATCTGAATAAATTTGTATGAAAAGAAAAAAAATCTTTTGCAGATTAAAAATTAAACACTGCTAGTCTTTTCCTATCAGGTCTTAACCTATTCGCAACGCAGCCTCTGATTTTGATCAAATGCTTTATTTCTAACAGTTCCTTCAAATTCAAAGCAGCAGGGTCAAATGGTTGGTATAAATTCATTTTTATAGCACTTATGATAATTTTTAAAGAAATTCATACAGACACATTATCCATTCATATATATTAGGGTACTGATCATGATAATAAACAGAACCCTTCCATGGTTAATGATTTATTCATACTGTCCCTCTCCCGCTCTCAATATATATATATACACACACACACACATAGATACATACATACATATATATATATATATATATATATATATACATATATATATATATATATATATATAATTTATATACAGTAAAGTTTTGCCTAATGTCTATGGCACTTACATTTCCCTGACGTTTTACCCAAAATAAACAGCAGCAAGCTTTAAATATTTCACTCTAGCTTTGTTTAGACAACAATTTCTAAATAATTCCCTGATTTGGAAGCCAAAATGCTTTTGAAAAGCTTCATACAGAGTTACGTTTAGAATTTCAAATTATATTTGCTCCAAACGTCTATGGTTATTTTTTCTATTCACATAACAAAAGCTAAGCAAGTTGAAATAATTCTTTTTTTTTTAAATTTCAATTCGCTGCATTTATTTCAATTATTTCAATTGTGGTTCAATCTTGTTTTTAGTGTTCAGATACTGTTACATACGAGGTAAATAAAAAATGTTGCCTTTTCTGAAAAAAACTGCAACGTGTATGAACAAAACCAAATCTTCCGGAAAGTCCATAGTGGTTCAGACTGGTCACCGGGATATCTGACAACTAATCTGCGATAGGAAAACGCTGCAACTGCTGGTGCCAATCTCTTCAGAGATGAAACTGATTCATATTAAAAACAAGGTCCGTTTATAGAAAAAGTAATTCATATTTTATTTTGGCTATCTCTCCATGATGGTGCAACTTATCAAAGACCGGGCGGTGTTGTTTTCTCTTGCAGCAAGATGCAGTTCTATTTTGATCAAGAACAAACAATATAATTAGACAGTCGAAAATATTTTAGATTCAGAGACACTCAGCCTGGCTGGACTAGGTACTATAATTATCATTTGCTCTTTTAAATCTGTGTCCATACATCTTTCCAAATGTGTGGCAATTCCTATCCCTTCCTAAATGCTTGGTTTGATCCCCCCACATGTTCACACATATATCTATCAGTGTGTCACTTATAATACATTCGCACATATATGCATGAGTTCACTCACTTTCTCTTATCCAAACTGTCAGTTTCAATCTCATCTTCTTGAGTAAGGGAGAGGGATGGAATAACAGAAAAACACACACACTGCCATTTCCTCATAGTTGCACCCATACAAGTAAAAAAGCATTTGTGTCTACACATACGATGCATAGGATACGCTCCGATTTTGCAAGCCTTCTACCTTACATGTACTTATAACGCTACATATCCCCCGTAAAAGCAATATATATATATATATATATATATATATATATATATATATATATATATATATACTCATTTGCTATGCAAACATTAGGAGGCCTGTCATTAAAGATTCATCTGACACAAAAATAAGTTAAACAGAATCTCAACCGATACTTTTTCCTAAAAAAAAAAGCCAAATTTGATTCGCCAGCTGTCCGGTGGTAAAACACTAAATCGTATCCTAACTCAAGGTTTTGAAGACTGTAACCCCCACACTTCACAATCGTAGGCTTCATATTTCTAGAGATAACTGCTCGAAAAGTGGGTATTTTCAGCTCGCGTTGATTAAAGATTATCTGGATATTGATATATTTCCGTGGCTATGTACGTACTTACTAACCAATCTACCACTCTTCCTACCTACCTATTTAAAGAGTACGTAACAAATCTTAAACTGCTACAAAACATTAGTAATTAAAAAAGAATATTTGAATCAATATATTTCTTACGGTCTACTTCAATTCTATCCTCGATGTGCACTCGATGACTTCATTGAAATATACCATTAACATTCTCCAGATTTGCAGTCATGAAGCGATGATCCACAAGATAAAATCACGCTGAACAGATCATATGTCGAAGATTGAGGATTATCGCCTGTCAAAGGCTTTGCAGTTCAGTGAACTGTCCTCAAATCAGCGAGACAGATGAGCGCCATCAAACCAGTACAAGGACTCCAGTGGTACCGACTATCGGCCGTGAGCAAACATAAGCTGCTAATAAAAACATATGTAGTCAGACAGTTTTTCCCCTTTTTGAGGAAACACGTTGAATTAATGCAGATGAAAAGAACCGTAAGCAATAAAAAGCTGAGTAAAGAGAGTAGACCATTTAATCTACCCAGGGCAACGAATTTCTATGAAATCCTCAAAGAGATTTTTAAAAAAATCAACCAAAGAATCACTCTAGGCTGGCAAGCATTTTACAGCGCAAGCTCAACATTCAAGACGCAAAAATCCCGCTAGTTTTGAGAATAAAGATATATAACCAATGTATCCTCCCGATAGACAGCTATAGAGCTGGAACGTAAAAACGAACCAAAAGATTGACCCTCGATCTGAGAAGCATGCAACGCGCATAATAGAGAATCATGCTTTACATCACATAGAGAGATCACAAGACAGCATAGTGTACGAGGAAAAAAACAAAACAAAACAAAAAAACAGGAGAGAATCCCTTAGAAAAATCTCATGATAGTGGGTTTGCAAGATTGTTTGACAACCGCTGGACATCAAGACTCCCAAAGTTGATACCCAGAGATCATACACAAAATTGTGGACAGCAAAAGATAAGATGGAGTGGTGATTTAGGCTGGTTTAGGTGATATTTGCCCTGCGATGCCTATGATCGAGAGCTTTGGCACATCTTGGGGAAGATCTATATCTAACGATGGTTGTTAAAAGGTAGCTGCTGCTGAGGAGAAGAGCTGTAAGATATGAAAAGCAGAGTAAGCTTCGATGATGCTTCTAATATTTCATTAACGTTATGCAAAATATGGAAGGGGGAGTTTTTTGCATCAACCCAACAGATCCCACAGAAACTAACAACGATTGCAAATTCTAGAATCTCCCATTTCGAGCAAAAACTACCCATTGAATAAAGTTTACTTTCAATTGTATACTCAGTAACAAACAAGGAACATGGCCTTTGTTAGACGGATGTATTAATCCTTATGTATGATATAGTCAGATTATTTTCCTCGTCTAAGCTTTATTTTTTTCTCAACGTTTTGGTCGTGTACCTCCTGGCTGTAGTCAGATGTTGCTGGTTCTTGGGAGAAAACTAGAAAGTAACTCCGATAACACAAAGATATACACAGGGTTATGACGTATCTAGTTAAACCCAGGATGCGGTCTGAGTAGTGATTCCATATTCGAGAACAAACAACACCTGAAGAAGGCTGGAAAGCATATCGCCAAAACGTTGTGGAAGAATGAACAAATAGACAAGGAATATAGTCCGACCGTATCATACATATT
>OY735226.1:12800473-12857973 GCA_963457665.1 Thysanoteuthis rhombus | reverse complement strand
GGGGAACCTAAAATTGTATAATAAACAGTTATAAAACAAAATGTACAAATAATGCATATCAGATCGGAAGTGGCTCGCATGACACGCATACGTGGATACTTTGGGACCATATACAAAAAATGATTAAAGAAGTTGTTATTTTTAGCATTGCAAGATGAACAGTTCATATATATATATATATATATATATATATTTATATAATTATTAATTGTGCTATCCACAGACAGCTGTTTCGTTGTATTACAACTCTTCAGTGTGGCTATAGACTATTCAATATCCAGTACCACGAGGTAAGATCGAAACCATCGCGTCAGACCCAGAGGCAGACATTTTACTCCTGCCCTACATGGAACTGCACGGGCAGTAGAACCGAACTGAGCAATGTATATTTACTTACGCATAAGCCCCTTCTCCCCCCCCTCTCTCTCTCTCTCTCTCTCTCTCTCTCTCTCTCTCTATATATATATATATATATATATATATATATATATATATATATATTAAATTCCATGACAACAACAATTGCGCTAAGCTTAGCCATGTGACAAACCTTACGACATTATCCATCAATCTTGTGACTGGTATTTGCCTAAAGCGTTTACTGTCTTACGGGCATCACTTAGCTTTTTTTTACTCCGTCTGTTGTCATATTTCTTGCTAAGTGACCAGATATATCCCTTTTCATCTTTATTTATCCTTCACTGTAATCCTCCCTCTGATCCATGTTAATCTTTTTCTGTCTCTCAGTGTTATCCCTAGCATTGCTCTTTCCATAGAACTCTGTACAATTCCAAGTTGGTTTGCAGTTTGTTTTGTTAATTTTCATTTTTGCATTCGTAAGTTATAACTCATATTATGCATTCATTGTATACTTGACGCTTTGAGCACATTGGCAAAAAGCTTTTCAATATGTCTTTCTCCCCCGTCCTCTCTCTTGGTTCGAGAGTTGAATACATAATACTACTCAAGAGGAACAAAACTAATCAACACAACAAGGCATGCACTTAGTCAAGTACTGTGGTCCTGAATTTCTGAAAAAAAAAATGCGAACTCAGGTTGTTATTTAAAAGAGTAGCCAAACCAGTGTGTTGATTTGGATACCCCCTGTTATAAATGCAAAATGGCCTCTACAATTTTAGTCAATAACACAGATTTTGTGCTCGTTCAAGTACTTATGAACAGTACTTTTTACAGGAGTTCAGCATTCAGAACCACAAAACATGACCAGATGCATGCCTTGTTATATTAATGGCAAGAATAATAATTATTCTAGTGTAATGTTTACGTTTTTAACTCTCTAAATTGAGCGATTTGAAGCAGGATGTCTGTTCATTCCAATACCAATGACACGAACTACATATACATACATACATACATATATATATATATATATATATATATATATATATATATATATATATATATATATATATATATATGTATATATATATATATATATAAAAGAGTGTGTGTGTAGCGTTGATCTTACCACTGAGCTAAGCAGTCGCTGGTAATGCTGAGGCCCAATAACTGTTTCATCTCCAAATTCCCATTCGTCTTATTCACAGTTTATATCTGCAATACTTGATCCCATCCATGCAACGATTATATTATCAAGGAATGGATATACGATCCAACAGAATGATAATAAATTTGTATTATGTAATAATTTTGCATTATGAAACTCTTATAAGAAATGATCTCCTGTTATCACACAGTTGATGTATCATATGGACTTGATAACGTAAATAGGATATACAATTAAAGAAAACGGGTCTGCTGCTGTAATTTTGGCCTTTGCACACTCATACCCACACATACACACACAAACACATATATATAAATTAATCATTGGTTGAATAATATAAGCAATACTTCTGTTCAGATTGTTACTATTGACGCTCTATATTCGTGTTTTGTGCCAAAACAAGGCTATCTTTATCAATATTTATTTGACAAGGAAAAAATCAATATTTTCATTTATCAAAGTGCTGTTCATATGTGAGCAATCCCGAATAAGATTTACTCAGAGACAAATATTTGTCTATCAGTCCCTTTGAATATTAGTAATGTTTTCCCTAGGATTTGAGTAATGTATATGCTTACAAGAATGTAAACATATTGATAACTTTTGATAGCTTTCGGTATACACACACACCTAGTCAAATGCACGCACATATACATATATACATGTTTACAGAGACTACATTATTACAGCAAATGGAAATTATGAAGTGGGAAATTCATTATAAGCAGGCACACTATAGGGCTGTAATTACTTGATTTTTTGTCATCTTTTTCAATTAAGGCTTTCTTTTTCTTTGTCACCCACTCGGGAATTCTTGAATCAGTCAGATGTTTATTTAACCACAAATTGGTATGAACATGAATTTGCTAAACCAGAACCAGATTCCATTTCGGTCTTCCAGTTTGCAGTTCTCTCTGAAGGAAATACTAGTAACCTGTTTTCACAAACAGCCACTTTCAGGAATTCTAGGCTTCAAACTTTTATTGCAACTTTCACTTTTTCAATAAATCAGTTGACGAGATACAATGTTATAAAATAATATGCTCGTTGCTACATGGTCTTCTTCGAAGTATTGTTTGTTCTCTCTTTGAAGGCAGTAAAACAACCCTTTATATTAGACTATCCCTCTTTCTACATTGAGAAACTACATAACAACAACCAGACCTAATGATAAAAAGACATATGCAGAAATGAATATAATAGAGATTTGATTACCAACATATGTGAGCAAATTATGTGCAGCACGAGTCAGCAAATAACACATTAAAAAAAAGACAAACATTGAAAAATAAACTTGCATATAAAAATCCAGTTTCATGAATATGTATTATTTCATTTTGTTTTTTCTTTAATTTTAAGCCAATTAAGAACAATGTTTAGCGACGGTTGGCTCTCAGCTGCTTGCGTCATAAAATAAGAAGAAACTTTGATTAATTATGGTTCTGGTTGAAATTAACCAGTCTTCATTTGTTCTACATGACATCACAAACACAGAAATACTTCTTGTTTTTTCTCCTTTCAATCAGTGATGTGTTATCAATGATTACGGTATCATTCGAACTGATTAGTACTTTGAGGTTCCAGGTGACAAAAAGAGATAAACCAAGTTCAAGTTCCGGCTGAAGCTACTTTTATTCACGTGTGGGGAAGAAATTAATACAGCTTATTTACACTTTATTCCATCGCAATATATCTCGAAAAGGTCTAGTCAGTAGCATGCCACAATCATTGACAGAGAACTGCAAAACCAGATCAGGGATTTTCCTAGCATGCTTAGATCATGCCATTCAATAAAACCCATCATATTATTTGGAAGAGAGATGAATATCAATTGACCAGTCTTGCCTTGTAGATTCCATGAAAAAGGACCCAGCATGAAATCATGATTATTTTCTTGATCGTGAAACCAACCAACGAATGAAAATCATCATCATCATCATCATCATCATCACCACCACCACTACCACTACCACCACCACCACCACCATCATCATCATCATCATCATCATCATCATCATCATCCTTTTAGCACCCATTGATCTTCCCCACGATTCGCTAGACCTCTGATATGTCAGACCCCCGTCGTTTCTTCAATATACAGTATTATTTTATGATCTATCCATGTGAATTTGAGCATGATTCTTTCATGTGCACGGTGCATAGTTCTCATTTTGAGGGTCAATCTTTTGGTTAGATTCCATGTTTCAGTATCATAACTGACTATCGGGGAAACACAGTTTATAAGAGGGAAAACAGGTGTCAGATATATCATACGAATCTTTGGAAAACTCAAATGGAAATGAGCTGGCCATGTTGCAAGAATGTCAGAGAACTGCTGGATCTTCAGTGTCATTTGCAGAATGCGACTGGCAAAATATGAGATGGCATGACGAACTAGATAAGTTCAGAGAGTATTGAACCCGCAACGCCCATGATAGAGAAGTATGGCGAATATTGGGAAGGTTTATGTCCAACAATAGACGTCAATACGCTGCTGCTGATGATGATGATAATGATAAAAAACAGGTTTCAAACTCGACTACATGCGAAGAATACGCCCTCAGAATCTATTTTCAATCGTAGTCTTAACTCGGAGAATATGTTATATAAAGGATATCCTTTTTCTAGCGTCATAGACTTATCTCACCAAAATCCGGCGATCGTTGACATTCGAGAGCATGCAATAATAATTGATGAGACTTCACATATGTTTTTCCCATCCACAAGAAATAAAGGTGTGAAATTGCTTTCCTCGTGGAGAAATCAAACCTCAGTCTTCAGCATGATTGGTTGAGATAAGTTACCAATAAATTACAGAGCCCTATCCTATTGCATTTTATTATAACACTCGGCTTGAGAACAGACTCGGCAACAACCCATGTTCAATTTTTATGCTTTCTGTAATAACCCTAAATAAATTACCAAGTATGTAGGAAGAGACAGAACAGAAAATAAAGTTGGGTAGTACAATAAGAGAGAGAGAGAGAGAGAGAGAGAGAGAGAGAGAGAGAGAGAGAGAGAGAGAGAGAGAGGGGTAGAAAAGTAAGTTAAGTAGTTTAAAAAGAGGACAGGAAAAGAGAGGAGAGTAAGAAGTTAGGTAATTTACTGGGAGACTACAATGGTTGTTTTTTTTTCATTTGAAACTAATCCATGCCGGTTCAACATTTAGACACAAGCACGAGTGGGCAACGAAATTGAAAGGGATGAGGGAGAGCCGTTCGCTACACTAAACACGTCTGGCTAGTCACTCAATAGAAACCGTCAAGTAACCAATGTTTTGGTACTATGCTGTGTTGGGGTGATTACTGAAAAATAATAGAATTTCATTTTTCAAAAACCATACAAAACGTTTTTTTCTAAACACAAGGAGCAAATGTTTGAATTTTCAGCTCTCGCGATCACTCAGTGCCTCTTTTAAGCGTGATACATATGTATATTGCCAGCCAGCTAGACCACTTGAAAAATCTGACAAGACCTATGTTGACAGTTTTGATTGACGTTTTCTGATATCTAACTTACTTGCGTTATGGTATATCAAGGAAATCTCATTAGTCCTAAAATGAAGGGTACACAACCAATGCAACCTTAAGATGGCCACATATGGAGCTGAAGCATGGAACTTAACCAAGAGACCGACCTTCAAACGGAGAACCATGCAACTTGCACATGAAAGAATCATGCTCAGCCTCACATGGAAAGATCATAACACAGCACAATATATCTGAGAAAAACTGGAAATCCGAGATATTATAGAATCCATTAAAACAATCATTTGGCAATACGCAGGAAAGGTTGCAAGAATGGTATAAAACTGCTGGACATCACAAATCACAACATGGATCCCCAGTGTGCATATGCAAAACCGAGACTGGCAGAATAAAAGATGGTGAGACGAACTAGATAAGTTCAGAAAGTATTGGCCCAGAGAAACCCATAATAGAGAGGTCTGGCAAATGTTGGAGAAGGTCGATGCCCAACAATTGGAGATAAAAGACTGATGATGATAATGATGATGATGATGCCGATCATCATCATCATCATCATCATCATCATCATCATCATCATCATCATCAAGCCAATATTCTATTCACGTCAGCAATCAAGTGCTGATGTGCACTTGACCTAACTAATCGAGTTAATGTTCTTAGCATAAACATGACGTTTCAAGCAAAGGCGAAATTTTGAATTATCAGGCTCTTAAGATTCATAGATTTAAAACTGGCTTATCTTAAAATAAAGAGCAGTTGAGTGCTGCTGAATTATAAAGAAAGCATTTTTGGGATCGACGACGGAGGAGAATGTAAAATGAAATGAAATGGGATTTGAAAATATCTCAGGAGAAAATGAAGAAAAAATAAGATTGTTTTAAAGTGACTTGCGTTTCTTTTGTCTTTTTGGTGATAGATTTGACGGGGCATCGGTAAACAATAATCTGTTAACCAAGCTGAAAACCAGCTCTACGAGTTGGTTCCAGCAGAAGTCCAAAACAAGGTATCAAAGATTTGAACTATGTTATCATTGAATTATACTTTATTTGAAAATCATCGCCATCATGTATTCTTGGATAATATTTGATTTCAATATTGGAAGGGAGGTGAGATTTTCAAAAAATATGGGTGAAATATACACACACACACACACACACACATATATATATATATATATATATATATATATATATATATATGTGTGTGTGTGTATTTCACCCATCTTTTTTGAAAATCTCACCTATATATATGTGTGTGTGTGTGTGTGTGTGTGTGAATTTTATTTACCTAACATATCTTTATAATTGGTGGGAGCGCAAAGGCAGTTCCCACAATATTATTATTATTTTTTTTAAATATTTGTCCGTTCGCCGTATCAGTTAACGGGTATTTTCATGAGAATATAAACTGTTTTTTTTTATTGCGTTACGCTGTAACATACATACATACATACAAACAGATAAAAGAAAGGAAGCTAGTTTCAGAAATATCTGTTTCAGCCTGATACGACATGATAAAAGGAGAAAAATCGTCTGCTTCCAGATTTCCAGCTCACAGAACTAAGAGCAAGTTTAATAAGTTGTTCAGACTTGCAAGGGAAACAAAAAAGACGAAGCGAGGAAGAGAATGTGGAAAAGGTGAAAGAAAAAAAGAGAAGGGACAATAGGGAAAAAGAAATGATTAGAAAAAGACAACGAAAAAAAAGTGAAAAGAAAATTAATGAAAGAATAGATGAATAAATGCGAAGACAAAACAAAGGATAATTTTAATCCAATCACAGACCATATCATCAGTGATTACCTCAAAATGAGAACAAGATTACAATAAATGGTAGATTTGATAAAATTACTATGACAGGCCAATAATGATACAATCCATAAATTGACTTAGAAACTATTTTCTATTTTACAAAAACTAGAGGAATCTTATTCACAAAGCACCACAATTTTATAGAAATTTTGGTTTTGCAATACTCATCCAGTTCGTCTATTTTATTCATTTATCTAACACAAATGCCTCTACATGATTGGTGAGGCCTGGAGAGCAGACTGGCCAAGATTTAGTTATGAAAAGGAGAAAAGTAAAGATACAAGATCAAATGATTCATCAAATAAGGACAAGACTTTATCCAAGACCTCCATACAAAACTCACTACTCTGAACGCTGAAAAACATTCATTATCAACATTAGGACAGCAACTTAAGCCTGTTTGGAAATATTCTCAGATAATCTAACCATATAAAGAGCTTATATGCACATTTTTCTGTTTGTTTATTTGATTGTTTGTTTGCTTTCAAATGGGATGATCTTATTGGTCAATTCATCTTCCTATTATAATCCAACAATGAAAATTACGCCATAAAAACTTCATGTCTGATCCCATATCAAAACAGCTTGAGTTGAGTTGAGGTAAGGATTTTAAAATCTAGAAATTTGGATGTTTGAATTTATCAAAAATACATTGCCTACGAGTTTTAGGCCCCCTTGTGCCGACCCATAAATTTATAGCCCCATCATTTCTGACAGGTATAACCAGTGATGGAAATGGGCTCTGGGAACTATGTATACGGTAAGGTTTGTTTTTGGGAACATGGTACACAACGTGGTCTCCATTAGTAGAAAATCAAACATATAAAAAAACCCTGGAAAATGCAGAGTAAGTATACGCCGTAATCACTCCCTGTTTCCACCCTTGATTATAACTATCAAAATCCTCCCGTCCAAGCCTGGAGTTGTCTTTGTTTTTCTACTGAAACAAGGAAAACAAGAACAATCCTCAACTAATTCAGGTAAAAATTAGCTGTTCCATAACTAGATTTTTGAAATCACTACTAACTAATAAGTTGTCAACTGAAATAATTTGACAAGTCATACATATCAAATAAACTTTATGTTGGAAATACATAAAGGTTTATTTCATTCTAATAAATAAACACGTTTTGTAAAATTATCAATCACTGACAACGTGATCACGACTAACAGATTGATAGGCTGATGTCTTATCAACTTAGCTAAATTTACTAGTCGTATATATCTACCGAAATTTATGTTGAAGATTCAAAAGGGAGTATTTCATTCTAATAAATAAATGAATTTATACAAAAAAAATAAGATTAAAAAATAATATAACCAAACGATTGTCTTAAATTGTGATTATTTATTCAATTGTCTGTTTGTTTGCGCTCAAATGGGATCAGTGCTTGGTTTATTTACCTTACTATCAAGACATAACAAATAAACAACTCATCGTAAAAACATTTGGGATTTCATGACTCATCATCGCATATCAAAATAGCATGAGATACATTGAGACTTTAAAAGACTTAAAATTAGGATGCTTGACTTATTTAAGAATTTTGAAAAAATTATTAAAGTATTATATATATATATATATATATATATATATATATATATATAATACAAATGTTACAGTAATCATTTTCAGTCAGAATAGAAGTTGGAATGGAGTTTGACCCTGCTACCGCCAGGCTTATGATCATATCTTATCGTTCGTCATATTATTCAATCATTATCTGATTATTAACGGTGCTTGAGATTTCTCGTGATATCATCTTGAGCCGTGCGTAGTGCTACCGACCAAGGATATTAATCACTTAAATCTAAACTGTCTTTTGATATCAGCTATTCACTTTTTTTTCGCTTTACAGTTAACGCCAGACACGAATGCAAGCAACTTGTCTAAGTCGATCAAATGTGAAGATAAAAAGTTTGGTGGCTCGCCTAGCGATTTATCGATTTTTCTGTTTAATTTTGCTTTCAGTCTTGATGATGCAATCGATTAGGAAATCCGTTTGGCTTTCATGAAGTTAATGGTATTATTTGTGTTAACTTTGATTTCTATTTCATGAAAAAAGGGTCTGTCTGGGTCGTCTGGAAATGTTTGACGGATTATAGGGATATACTGATTATGATAAATATTCTGATATTACAATTTATCCTTGCTTGCACGATCCGTAGAAATTCTACAGTGAATGTTCAAAATTCACGATATGTGAAATATGACAATATGTTATGTGTTTTGCCAAGTAAAGTTGCATTTTTGTGCTTAGATTACACGAATAGCGAACCAAGCATATCATTATTTTATTGGGGTCATTGGTCAGTAATAAATAAGTAATGACTTTAGAATTTCAGTGGCATATATATATATATATATATATATATATATGATTATAAATTGCATTATATTACATGTAAATGTTCATTTGAAATGATCTGCCGTCGTTACATGATTAATGTATCACTTGGCCTAGACAACGTAGATAGAATAAACAATTAAAGAAACTGGGGCTGCTGCTAGAATCGAGGCAGTAGCGATGCTCTTACCATCTAGCTAAACAGCTGCTGGTGATGCAATGGCCCAAATAACTGCTTTCAACCCAAATTCTCATCTCGTTCTATTCGTTTCTTTGAACACGATGGTTAAAGCAGTTATATAGGCCCGGGAGATCACTTCATATGAATGTATCTATATAGTATAACGCAATTTATAATCATACTGTGGGATCATATATATATATATATATATATATATATATATATATATATATATATTATATATATATATATATATATATATATATATATATATATAATTGTAGCAGCCGTTATAAGTTCACATCTGGACAGAGGCTGTCCCAATTTGCTCCCATGACGACTGTAATTGCACTAACTTCTGCCAAGTCTCACCTGCAAATCTCTCTATCGCATCCGTCCATCTCGTCTGGAATTTCCCATCAGCGTTTACGGTCCAATTGGCACCAGTCAGTTAGGCTTTTATTCCATCCACTGTTACCCCTTCTTATCAAGTATCCTGCCCATATCCATATTTGCTGCTTATTTGTTTGTATGATATCGTTCGCGTTCCCCTGAGCCATAAAAATCTTTTTCTATCTCCAAGACATATCTTTAGCAATGCTCTTTCTATGGCTCTCTGAGCGATTGTAAGTTGATTGTCATTTTTTTTTATATTAGTTTCCATGTTTCACACCCTTAAGTTATAACTGGTTTATGCATCGATTGTATACTTTAGCAAAGCACTTTTCGGTATGTGTCTTTTCATACCAAGAGATTAACCAATACATTTATTTGGTAAAGATATCAGAGACGATTATAATTCGAGAAAGGCATTGAAAGCAAAATAATACGACACATAACGATTGGCCAGAAATATATATATATATATATATATATATATATATATATATATATATATATATATATACTGCATTATGATTTACCATGCTCTTACCATTGAGCTAAAGTGCCTCTGGTATTGCCAATGCCCAAATAACCACTTCTGCACCAAATTCTCGTCTTCTATACTCTTGGTCTTTTTATCTCTTCCAACGTGAAGTTATGCATTAAGAGATTGATGTATATGACCCGACAGAATGATTATAAATTGCGTAATATTAAATAAAAACTTATTTGAGATGATCATCCTTCATAATATGGTTATCGCATCACCCTCCTAAGAGGCTGTTTAACTCAAAGGTAAGAACATACTCATTGATAGACCAAATAGATATTGCAAGGAAAGAATTGGCCCATTGCATTACAAAATATATATGACTTATATCATATATATTTGACTTGGTCAAGATCTTTTAAATGGGCAAATTTGAATAGTCCTGACCAAGAGAGACAGAAATGCTCCCGCTGTAATGGGTCAGTTCTATTTAACAGTATCGACAACATAGGTAGAGGACAACATCTGAAAACTGCAGAAGCTTATGTGTTGTACGCTGTTATTGGTAGTCCACAGTCGACATCTGCTCTTGAGGTTACTCTAGTGGATGAACGAGTAAGTCTATGCTTTAAAATATTATCAATATATATATATATATATATATATATATATATATATATATATAAATATGCACGCACACACACACACGCACACACACACACATATATATATAAAAACCAACGAAGTTTGAAAGGGGGTGATGACAATTTGCTATGCTTTTTACACATGAGCAATTAGAAAATAGCACTCAGGAACAAAAAAAATTCTGTTATGGATAGTCTACATCGGCTCTTGAGGTTACAGACAGCTGTTTCGTTGTATTACAACTCTTCAGTGTGGCTATAGACTATCCATTATCTCATCCAGTACCACGAGGTAGGTTCGAAACCTTGGTTTCAGACCCATATATATACGTGTGTGTGTATGTGTGTGTGTGTGTGTGCGTATGCAAAAGGCAATATATATATATATATATATATATATATATATATATATATATATATATATATATATATATATATATATATATATATATATATATATATATATATATATATATATATATATATATCCAGGTTGGAATAATTCGAAGTCATTTACCTCTATAGATCCTGTAGAATCTCAGTCTCGTTCTCTAGACATAATTTTATGTGATACTTTTCATTAGACGAACAATTATTATTGATACTTTTTAGTATATTTTCTTCTATTTTACAAGCCTTCAAGTTGCGATTCCATTCTCAGAGCCTCCACTCTACCCCCACCCACCGCTCAGTATCTCAAGAAGAGATAAAAAAGATATTGTGTGCAAATAGTAGGATGTACACAAATCTGCACAAATTTTCTGATCAACGACCATGCTGACTAATTCTTTTGTTTAGTTCCAGGGTAATAAGTATCCTTTCTTAACTGATTATGCCTAAACAATTAACAAAATAACGATCGCTCACTTCAAACCTTGCTTTTTCGATCAGGACAGTGATTATTCGTGATATCATCATCATCATCATCATCATCATCATCATCATCATCATCAGTGTTTTATGGTCCATCGTTGGATCTGAGATTCACAAGATTTCGTTATCGTGGGCATTGCAGAGCCAGTATTTTCTGAATTTGTCTAGTTCGTCTCTCCATGTTGCATTCTGCCGGCCTCGGTTCTGCATGTGATCTCTGGGGATCAACGTTATAAGTTGTGATGTCCATGCTTGTTCCTAATAGGACAACGGATGGATTCGTACACTTTAACTTGAATAGAGCAATACAACAAATAACTGCATATAAATATCATAATTCTGATCACAAAAAAACCCAACGAAATTTGAATTTGCTATGCTTTTTACACATGAGCAATTAGAAAATAGCACTCACTACCTAGGAACAAAAAAAAATTCTGTTATGGATAGTCTACATCGGCTCTTGAGGTTACTCTCGTAAAAAAAAAACGAGTAAATCTGTGCTCTAAAATGTCATTAATGTTGTTCGTGATAAACAGTTAACTTATTCTGTAGGTAAATGGGGGTGCTCCCAACTATGTTTCAGACACATCTACCTTATCTAGTTTGATTTGATTCCATAATGTCCCTTGTTTCCTGACGAGACGCGCTTTTCCTGAACACTTAAAACAGGGTGGGGAGGAAATTTCGTTTTTGTGTCGTATAGCCAGACAGTTGCTGTATCAATCAAAGTGAAAACCATAGGAAGCCGTCTGCTTTTCCAATTCATTACCGAACGAATTTCAACACAATTATACCTTGGACATAAACAGAAATAATGGCCGTGTCGATTCTTGGCTACGACAGCGGCTTTGGGTTGGAGAAAGCAATATCCTGTTCACAGAGTAGACTGTGCTGGGATGGTCGGCGATAGCAATTGCAAAAAAAAAAAATCCAATTACTTAACCATTTGACCAAGATTGGTCACTATTGCTCTTGATGCGAAAAATCTGTAGAACTGAAGAATTAAATGTCGTCTGAATCATTTCTCAACGTTTCACTTAGGATTTGGCAATATTGTTAATGCTTGAAGCTGCGAGGCTTTTTAGACTATATAATTAGTCTACAAAACTATACTACTCTAAGTACTAAAGATGTCGTCGAAAAGAATTTATCTTAATAATATAGAAAGTTTTTCAGTCATTAAACATTTAAGATATTATTACGTAAATTTCAACTGAGGATCTGACACACGAAACGTTTTTGTTTCTCTTATTGTTTATTTCATACATGCTATGCAAATCAATTATTTCCCCATAGCTGTTACTCAAAATATGTTAAAATGGATTTATTCTTTATTTTCTACGATGATTTTGTTCTTATAAGTAAAGTTTTTCTGTTGGAATCATCAGTTGTTAATTATGAAACTGTTCCGAAGTACCTAAAAACAAAACCGTTATCTAACCACGACTCCCCAGCTGTGCTTATCAATAACCACCCCCCTCAAGCTATGATTCTTATACTTAGCTTGTTATTTTGGTTTAAGGTAGTCTATATGTAGGTGGTTATTTTATTTAGGGCGTTGTCATAATTTATAGCATACGGCTGCAGAACGTAACAATAGACCAATTTATTGATCGATGGATTGGATATCAGTAAATAGTACGGCGGATAGTACTCGTGTGTTCGTGTCCCACCTCGCCTGTGCGACGATTGAATCCTTTATTACCGTTTTTAACCTCCGACCTACCTTGACGTCATCGGTCTGAATATATATATATAATAATCAATAATCGTGTCATCCACAGACAGCTATTTCGTTGTGGCCATAAACTACCCAATATCTCATCCAGTACCACGAGATAGGATCAAAACCTTTGCTTCAGACCCAGAGGCCTGGCATTTTACCCTACCCTACTGAGTTTGAGCAATATATTTACTTATGCACGATTCCCCATCTACCAGAAAGCTCCATTCTAGAGTTAGAAGAACATTGCCATAGTAGCTTATATATATATATATATATATATATACATATATATATATATATATATATATATATACATATATATATATATATATATATATATATATATATATATATATATATATATATACTATTCGAACACGTTCTCTTGCAAATGTACATAAATACATATATACATACATATATACATCCATATATATGTGAACATTCATACAAATAAATATGTTTATGTATATATATGTATATATATTCATATATTTATTTATATATAATCATACATATGCAAGAAAATGTATTCGAAAGGTTGATTTGTTAATGTAAATGTAAATATAATGCAGATGAAGCTAAAAAAAATCATTAGAAATTGGCATTTAAAGCTATTTCAGTAGCAACAATAGTGTTTTGGGAAACAAGCGCAGTTTTTTGTATTCAATTTAGTATTTTGCACAAAATCATCGAAGAGGGGATAATTCTCAGATATGTAGAGAAGAAGTTGAAACAGATTGAAAGAAAAATCTGTCTGGAAGAAGCAAAGCGCGGGAAAAAGACGAAATATTCGATCGATGCAAGCAGAATTGATTTAGTGAGGATTGCGATTAGGTGTGTCTAAAGAATCTCTTTGAACTGAGCACTGATAAAATGAAACAACCAAAACCTTAATACAAACAAACAGAAAAGAACAAAACACTGTTATGTGGGTAAGGGAGTAGATTTAGAAAGTGGCCACGACTAACACACGCGAGTGCAATAATATATTTTACTGTAATTTCTTCATTCCTACAGTGCTCGATACATCAGGTATATATATATATATATATATATATATATATATATATATATATATATATATATATATATATATATATATATATATATATATATATATATATATATATACATATATATACCAGTGGTTATAGACTTTCCATTATCCCATCCGGTACCACGAGGCAGAATTGAAACCTTCACTTCAGAGGGCCGATATCCTACCTCTGGACTACGGAAATGGATAGGCATTAAGGCTGAATTTAAGCAATATATTTTTAAATATAAGAATCCCTCATTCACCAGAGTGCTCAATTCCTATAGAAGAGCATATATATATATATATATATATATATATATATATATATATATATATATATATATATATATATATATATACACATTACCAATATTTTAGAGCATGGTGATACTTATTTCTTTACCATAGTAAGCTCAAGGACATATAAATATATATATATATATGTAAATATATATATATATATATATATATATATATATATATATATATATATATATGAAGAGAGAAAACTTTACAGGTTTAAACTTTTTTTCCAGAAATTTGTCATTTCAGTCAATACCTTAGCAATCTCTGTTAGTGTAAATTACGTAACTTTCTATAGTGCTTTTTAGTCTTATGTTATACATGCACACACACACACACACACACACTTATATATATATATATATATATATATATATATATATATATATATATATATATATATATATGTATATATATATATATATAACTTGTTTAAATGGAAGAGTCCATTGTTTCAAGCGATGGGTCGGGGATATTTTATCAGTACTATAGTAAAAGGACAAAAACAGCAGAAATCACACATATCCATCATTGCCAGTGTGTGCACGTATTGATGGATAGATTGATTTATTGCAGGAGAGACTCTCTCTCCCTTTTTACACATGAAAATGTGTACAAAAGTGAATGGTGTATAGATAAAGAGAAAAGCAAGCAGAATGAATCAGGACGGAACACAGACATGATAAAGTACAATCTCAGATAGCGTACTAGATACCGTCCTTAAAATGCAGCGCTTAACGAAAGAATGCAACACAGGGCCATTATAATATAGCAGGACCGAGTGAACATACACAGACATTGCAGGCCAAATCTATGGATTCCAATGGGCCGGAATCAACCAGCCTCAACCTTCAACAAAAAGTTCTTTAACAAACTTTACTTGTTTGAAAAGTTGATTCCTACGACTGTCCGACGAGAACAAAGATATTTCAGATTTTTTTCCAGATTGATGCCTAAATCAATCAACAAATCGTTCCTTATTTAGAAGTATCCTTTTTCAGTTTTTTCTTTTTTTTCTGTACTAAAAATTTAGAAGTTTTTTCTTCTCGTGATCCGTTTTGTATTATGGTTATCATTCACATAATGACAAACAAAGTCCGTGCTCACTGATATTTATAAAATTAAACTAAAGGAAGATGTAATTTTAAACCCAGGACAGTACGTATCACCCCACTTGACATAGTGAAGATAGCAGCAGGATACCAGCAATCATCTTTAGATACATGGAGTCGTCATTGAGCTTCAACAAGATGGAACCAGTTAGTGCTATGTATCTTCACCTGGTAACTACTTTCCGGAGCTGATCGAACATCATTAACATGTTTAACATTGCTTAAATAATCATGAAAGATATCACAAATTCAAATAAAACTACTAATTAGAATCTAGATAGAGAGATTAACTGAGGTAGAGGTAGGAGAAAATTTACATACAGAAACGGCACCCGCAGAAGGCCGTTGAATGGATCGACCGAAATATTCTGACGTTTCAACAACACGAACAACAAGAAGGAATTCAGTCGTCCGAAAAAACTCTATAGCTGTTTTACCATGGTTTGCAACATCCCCCCCTCTCTGTCCCTCTCTCTCTCTCTCTCTGTGTCTCTGTCTCTCTCTCTCTCTCTCTCTCTCTCTTTCAACCTCATTCTGTGATTGCCTAGGAAAGAAAAACAGAAATAATCTAGGAGGAGGGAGAGACTAATACAAGAAATTTGAGGGGGGAGAGTAAAAGCGAGAGGAAAGGATATGGGAAAGAAGAGAGAGAGAGAGAGAGAGAGAGAGAGAGGGAGAGAGAGAGAGAGAGAGAGAGAGAGGGAGAGAAATCGATTGCAACTATATACGATAAGTATCCGGAACTATGAGTTCCGGATCAAATCAAGATCAAATCACAGAGAGAGAGAAGGAGGGAGAGAGAGAGAGTAATAGATACAGAGAGAGAGAGAGAGAGAGAGAGAGAAAGAGAGAGAGAGAGAAAGAGAGAGAGAGAGACGCCATCGATTTCCGCTTCGTCTATCTCTCGAATTACAAACAGGTTATTAATCAAAGTCTGTTATTAGCCGTCATCTCATTCTATGGCCGACAACTAAAAACAAGGAATAAAAGACAATGGCTCTTTCAAGCAATCAGATCTTACCATACGCAGAGGGGAAAAAATCTCTAGACATTTTGCATTTCGTAACGTTCTGTAGACGTTGAGTTATTTACGATTACTTTCATTGATAAGCCTTCGGATTAATTATTAGTCAGGTGAAGAAGAAGTTCCAGACAGAGATTACTTTCTATTTTTGTTGTTTTCGTAATAACACAGTTTTATTTTTACATCGGAGTTAAATGAGAAAAATAACTAATGGTATATATATATATATATATATATATATATATATATATATATATATATATATATATATATATATATATATATATATAACAATAAAGCAGAGACCCGGAAAAATCTACTTATCTCCGATATTAACTAAGCTATTGTTGGAGCAAAATAAAATAGAAAAAAAAAAAACAACAACGTAAGCGGGAACAGAGGCTCAAATTCCACAAAGATACCATCACTAAAAGTAAAAAAAAAACAAAAAACAAAAAACGGGACTATGATGAAGGCAGCGTTGAACAGTAACGTGACAAAGAAGAACATCGTTTACATTTAAAATTAGCATCTAACCGGTTGAAGATGTTTAACTCATCACATGCGCAACGGAATATAACAGTTAAAATAACGTATGATTTTCCATATATATATATATATATATATATATATATATATATATATACATATATATATATATATATACATATATACATATATATATATATATATACATATATACATATAAATATATATATATATATATATATATATATATATATATATATATATATATGTATATATATATATATATGTATATATATATATATATATATATATATATATATATATATATATATATATTTATACACACACACACAGATACATAGCTTATATTCAACCTAACTAACCGTCCAGTTTCGTGGCGCAGAAGTAGGATACCGGCCCCCGGGTCTGAAGTGAAGGTTTCATTTTACCTCGTGCTAATGGGTGGGATAATGGATAGTCATTAGCCACACTGAAGAGTTGTAATACAACGAAACAGCTGTCTGTGGATGACAAATAAAACATATATACACATATATATAAATCAAAATACTAATATGAGCATTAATCTTTTTACAAAATTGCCAAATTGAATACAAATTTATTTCCAGTCTCTGTGGCTATCCCTTAGTTCTTACTTATCTCTCATACTTATTAGATACTCCTTGTAGAATAGTATTACCTCTCTCTCTCCTTTTCTCGCTCTCTCTTTCTCTCTTCACTCACACACAAACATATATATATATATATATATATATATATGTATCGCTGATTTTTGTGTAAATTTTGAAATCTATCGTGATACTATATTCGTCATTTAATACAGGAAAACCTTGAATAGTGCAGTTTTGATTAGTGCGTGTTTCGATGAAGTACGGTTAAGACACTGTTAAGCAAATTAAGTGTAAGCAGAAAATATAGCACATATATTATAATAAGATTTGGACTGTGCAGTTTTGAACAGCATGGGAAGTTCCAACACCACCATGCAAGGTACACCAATTGTAATTTTGTTTGTGATCGTACATAGCTAGCTTTGTTTAGGTCATTGATTAAGCTCAGATTAGTTTGGTAGCGAGTACATGCCCACAGTAAAGCTAAAAAACGTATACGCCCCATAAAAGAAAAGGAAGAAATAAAAGACAGTCCTTTCAATCAATAAGATGTTACTATATGCAGAGAGGAAAAAGTCTCTAGACATGTTACATTTTGTAACGTTCTACAGAAGTTGAGTTATTTTCGATTACATTCATTGATAAGCCCTCGGATTAATTACGAGTCAGGTGCAGAAGAAGTTTCTAACAAAGATTACTTTCTATTTTTGTGGTTTTCAGACAAAAAAAAACATGGATCTATCTTTTCTTTCTGCATTCAGATAACGACATATTGTTGCGTTGAGTTAGGAGTATCTGTGAGTTTCGGGGAGTGAGGATACGCTATTATAGCCAAAACTAAATGCCATTTTCAAACCAGTGTTTCTCAACCTGGGCGATTTCTACTCTTAGATAGGCGGTGATCAACTGTGGAGAAAATGGTGAGCGTTATGTAATAGTGGAGGGCTGTATAGGATTTTGAGTATTAAAGTCAATTGATCCAACAGGAACAATTTATCAATTATTAAGCAGCAATGTGATATTGCATATTATGTAAACCCATCGTGTCTCCTCTAGTTGCGTTTCATAAGATACAGGGATCACGTTGATGATATCTAAAACGGTGTACGTGTATACCAAACATTTGATGTTACTGTTTACATTACTCTCGTTGATGAATCTTGTAGCGTGAAAGCTCTTTTTTTTTTTTTACAAGTCGATATTTTTTTTTTTAGATGTGTGGTGGAAGGTGACCGTGGACGAGAATTTCTCCTCCTTTCAGTTCTAATACCAGTTTGGCAGAATCGTTTTAGAATCTAACCCTAAACTGACAATAAAATAATTGTTTCCTCAGAGCAAAAACATCAACCTTAATTTGAACCGAACCCAAATTCGTATACGACAATATAATATGACATGCAAACTGCTAACGCCAAAAATGATTGCCTGAATTCTTGGCTTTCACAAAAAATCAACTTTTAAGGTTTTCAAAGGGGCTACGCATGACTTGCCAGTGTTTTTATGGAATCTTCATAAAAAAATACTGTTTGTTGCCGAGAATTGTCGTGTTTAGATCATTTTACTCAGGCTCTGCAGGATATATATATATATATATATATATATATATATATATATATATATATATATAATATAAATATAAAAGAATATAAAAATAAATAAATATAAATATAAAAAAATAAATAAATAAAAGTATTGTGTCATCCACAGTCAGCTGTTTCAATGTATTACAACTCTTCAGTGTGGATATAGACTTTCCATTATTCTATCCAGTTCTGCCAGGCAGAATTGAAACCTTCACTTCAGGCCTGGAGGCCGATATCCTACCTCTAGACTACAGAACTAGTCGGTCAAAACGGCTGAATTTAAGCAATATATCTATTTTATGCTTATATGCAAATTTTTTCTGTCTGTCACTGATGCATCTCATTTACACTCCTGTCATGACCAAAAAATTACATAATTGATTACGTCATAAAAGCTCTTAAGACTTCAAGTCTGATCTGATCACTCATTAGAACAGCCTAATTTAAATTAAAACCAGCAGACTCATAGCTAAAAAGAAATACCCAATAAAATGATTTAAGGTTCTCTAGTGCTGATCCATACATAAATAACCCCATCAGTTTTAATGTGTATATCTTAGCATATATAAATAAATAATGTGTATTTCGACAGAAACCTTTCTTTTAAGCATATTTGGTTAAAAATGACGGACACATTTTTCAGAGTAAACTTTTTATTTAGTTTTTCCTCTCTGCACGTAGTAAGAATAAAAGAAACAAAAAGAAAGTCTACAGAATTCTCCCGTCGTTCTTGACAAAATATGTATATATATGCATATACATACATATATATACATATATATATATATATATATATATATATATATATATATATGCAAACACACACACTCTTTCTCTCTCTCTCTCACACACACATATATATATATATATTTACATATATGTATTTATGTATACTTCTCTGAATGTACACTTGTTTGTGAGTGCGTATGTATAATAGAATTCCTGGCACGCATTTATGTGTGTTTTCAAGTTCGTAGATGTAAGAACACTGCAACTGAATGTAATTCGAAGTCAGTTGGGAGTAGTGGAAAGGCAAGCAAATTGGATGGAAATATCGAAGGTGATGAAGAAGCTGCCCCCCGGCAGGGTCGGGTCCCAATGGTCATGGCAGCAGTTGCTTCGGGGAAAAGATCGATCATGACCTCCTGGCTGTCAGTAACTCATTACCACCTCGGGAACAACCAGGAGGCGAAAAGTGTTTACTACGGACAAATATATACCACACCTCCTTCCTTACATAGAAAGACGTCAGCATCTGAATAAATCATTCGAAACCCTGATCCCAAACTGTCACCAGAACTGTCAACATTGGTTTCTTCAGTTTTTAAGAGGATCTAGCTGGCTGGCCATCTATGGACGTGTTGCGCGTACAGACCACATCAATGAGGCTAGAGTGATGAAAATTCAGATATTTAGTTATATTTGTCCTTTAGTTGATGTCCAACAGAATTCACACCTGCTTATTGAAAAATCTGAATTTTTCTTGGTGATAACTGCTCGATAAAAAGTAACTTCCACTGATCATCCATTTTTCCTATTTCTCCATTGATCTCCCCAACGTGCTGCCAAAAGACTTTGGTCACGTGAAGGTTCTCTAGTAAGTGACTATCCAGGCCTTTTTTATTTGCACTCGTTACGTTCACACGAAGGCTCACACGCATGACTTTATGTACAGAACCTAGGGGATTCATAACGATTCTGACATGGCCCATTTGGGCAAAACTCGCATAGCCGGGGACGCTGCGCAAGCTGACGTGTGAATGTCGAAGTAGGCGAACTATATGTGACATGTAAAAAATGCTATAACAAAAGTTGTGGCAACGAGTGTGCTAAAAAACGGCAAAGACACACATATACGCATATCACACACGCACATATACAGATATGTATATCACATGCACACGCACACACACATATATGTATATATATGTGTGTATTTTGGCAGCAATTTTTCTCTTGAGCGTATTGCCATAAGAACGACACACAAATCTCGTCGGGTTAATTCTTCTTTTAGTTTTTCCTGTCTGTGGATCGATTGTTTTGTTTATTTCTTTCACAAAAATATCCATAGTTTTTAATGTTCATCTTTTTTCTCAGTGCTTCCAACTGCCTCTAGCCATTTACAAGAAGTACTTTTTAACAATTATTTTCAAGTCCAAAGATAAGCATAATTCACTGTAGATTTGTTCCTTGGGATTTACTTGTTTATTTTGACAATGTTCTCTTTCCTGTTGCCACATTCCTTGCACGAAATCAACGTGTCCATCGTAAATCACGTTAGATTACAGTCCCATTAGTTTTAAAGTAAATGAAGTCATGTATATATCTATGCATCTACATACGTATATATGTGTGCACTTTTTTGTTTTATTATGTAATCGGATTAGATTAAAGTATTACTAAAATTTCGAAAATGTTTTATATGTTTTGACGATGCAGCTTCATCAGAAATTGTGTTGAAAACGAAAGACCAGATAATTATATAGGCGAAACATGTAGAAAAACATTTACCTAATTGTCATAATATAAAATCTTGCCGAATTTCAATACAAAATAATGCACTCATGGAAGGCAGGTAAAACAGAACCATGACAAAAAGGTTTTGTACGTGGACATTGTATCCACTGTGAAGAAAGAAAATGACTAAAAGCTGATGATCCTTTATATTTGCACTGTCAATAAAAGTATGAATGCAGGAATGAACCTACCGTTCTTTTAGTAACTTCTGTTCAGTATTATTTCTAATGAAGCCACATAGGCGATACATTTAAAACGTTCATAGCTCTGACGAAATCCCCAAGGGTTGAAATGTACGTAAGCTATTACACACTTTACTAAAAAAAATTGTGCTTAGTCTCAAGTCATTTATCTTTTCCATATTGTCAATTATATACAGTTTTAAAAACTAAAAAAGCATTTTTTAAATTCTAAAATTCATGTCATTTCAGTCAAATATTTCTAAATATCTGTTAATACTATTGAACAACCGTAGCCATCAAAGACAGACTAGGGTTCTATCTTTTTTTTACATATTTGCGTGTATTTGTGTGATTTAGCATACCTGGTCATACCATTTCATTTACAGACGTGAAAATTGGCATCAGTACTCCATCCGAATCTTCCGAAAAATGTATGATTGTAATTTTTGAAAAAGTAAAGAAGCTTTTTATCATCTTTTGGGCTCTCATTTTATGAATAACATCTAGATTCTCCAGAATACACATATTTTAAGATTTTTTTTATTTACTTCTATTGTAAATGTTTTCCAGTGGGAAACACAGTGAAAGTATAAAAAGAATTTTTATATATATCTCTTCTCCGATGGAAATGTTTTGCATGACTTCAAATTTTGACGCTACTGCTGTTTAATAAATGACTTTGAGATCGACTAAACTATTCACTCGGTTTTATGCTTTACACCGAATTAGATATCATGGTATTATGTATGACTTTTTCTCGTTGGAATCATCAATTGTTATATATATACATATATATATATATATATATATATATATATATATATATATATATGTGTGTGTGTGTGTGTGTGTGTGTGTGTGTGTATTTATGTATGATTATATTATAGTGAGAGAGAAAGAGAGCTTGACCTCCACTTGCATATTATGTTCACTCTTACATGTATGCAGACATTCCATTATTGACACACTCTCATGTATGGAAATGTTTGCCTAATCATGTTACCGTTGCTGCATGTGTAGATAATGCCGTTTCTCTAAAAGCCTAAATCTCTTAAGTACTCTGGTTCAAACAAGTCAGACGAAATTTTTTGCGTCTTTATTTTTGCAATTCTCTATATCTTTTCCGAGAATAAGAACCGAAGTAGCTTTTATCCGTAATATTGCCCAGACAGTACAGACATTTTTCTTTAAATGCATTCACACGAATCTCTATAAGAGGGTCTGTAGGTCGGTTGGTCGGTCCGGTCCGAATATGTTCGAAATCAATTTTCGGTTCATGGCAGAAAGATTCTTTCTATCCCTGTATCTTTATCGTGCTCTAACTTGGAGAATGACACTAAACATATGTTTTAGAAGAGGTGGTCAAATTTACTATATATATACAATGCAGTACTCGACCCCGACTCTATCGTCACTTGAAAGAACATCACACAGAGAACAAAAAGATCTGATGATATCATAAAATACAAAGAGCAAAACGATCTAGTCAGACATTCTTTTCCTTTCTAAGAATTTAGTTTTTTTACCTGACCTCATATCGGCTCTATAAAAATACTAATGACACGGTTTGCTATTATTGTATTGTTATATGTCCTTTCGATACAGCACTATTTGCAATACATACGTACTGTACGGATAAAACATATTTATTATATCGATACAGGCATCCCCTAATACAACACTTTTCGTTATATATTATATTTATTGAATGTGAATCTTCTCAGTCTGTCACATAAGAGTGATTTAAGTAAAATACTTCTAACATCGTTGTAATAGCAGGAGAATTGTGGACACATCGTTCAACAAATGTCCTTGTATTGCATGAGATTACTTGTCAATACAAGTGAATACAAGCTGAAGAAATGAAATTCATTTCATACAAGGTACTAATGCCAATAATTATTTACGAACTAGTTAATACCTGTGAAAATTAATCATACTTATATACAAGGTGTGGTTAGAATTAACTCCATATCAGAAATGTATGGCCTGTATGGAGTTTTGACTTCACACCCTGTGACTTTATCTTGTGAAGTGGGGCGAAGGAGGAGGTGTATAGCGCCAAACTACAAACTCTACATCAGCTGGAGGAGCGTATTCGACATGTAATGGCCAGTATACAACCGGGCTTCCTGCAAAGGTCTCTCGAACCTATACCGAAATGCTCACTGAAATTGGAAGACTATGTCACATTTTCACACAGCAAGCTAATACTACTATTGTATGGTCTAAAGTAAAGCTAATTTGACTAGAATCGATCGATAAATGATAAAGTTATTACGAATTTTCAATTAGGAGTTTCTTTTTCACCTAACTTGTATTTTAATTTCTGTGTTATGATTAAAAAGCAGCAAAAACTGAACTCGTCTCAGTAGAAGAGTCAAATAATAGGTAGGACATATCTTTTTATTAGTAAGATAGTTCATTTTAAGTGGAAGAGTCCATTGTTATTGACAGAGAAACAGGAGGAGTCACACTGTTAGTTATATAAGTAGATTCACAACATCTATAATGATCCCTGGAAAAAGTTTGCTAACCATCGCTCTACGGCCGGAGCCCCTTTTTAGGGATTTATGCAATGGCAAAATTCTGTCTTTGAGCATGTTTTCTGGAGATACATTTGCGATCAGTGCCAATTTTGGCAACCGTGTTCTTGTGAATGTCTGGAGTGAAGGAGGGAAAGCATGGGCTGCGCCAAATTTCCTATTGTCAAGTTCTAGCATAATTAGAAAACCAACATTCGAATTCGGGTTTCACCTGGACACATACAGCGATCTCTGGCTCCAATAAGCTGAGTGTGTCTCAGTCCACAGAGAAAAAAAAATAGTTGAATAAATATCTTACGTATGTGAGAAAAAACTTGTTGAGTTCATTTTTACATAGTCATAATTAGCGGATGTATAACAGAAGCCTGAATAAATTGAAGGAAAAAAAATCGATTTTTTGTTATGATTTATTTTGTTAAAATAATCCCTGGCACTCCTCAATGGAAAATTCGCCAGAATAATGTTCAAACATATAAATGTACTGTTTCTGAATAGAATAAATTTGAAAATTTAGTTTGACACGGTGAAATAAGACAGAGTCACGTGTTGTAAATTAGGTGTGTGAGAATTTAGTTAACAGATTTAGTGAAAAAACAGACTCCTTTTCCAACATTTTTAAGAAAATTATCCACCATTTTGATTCTGTTGGCTGAGATACACTCTTCTTATCGATGTCAAAGGTCGCTGTTTGTGCTCAGGTAGAGTCAAATTTCGAATGTAAATTTTCTAATCATGCTAGACCACATCAATAGGAAGATTTGAAGGTCTTCTGAAAGAAAAGCAAACCAAGATTTAGAAGAATGTTGAGGAAGGGTAAGAAAAACCTCTCCGAGTAGTGGCTGCAAGCAAAGACCCAGACGATAGTAATATTCAACTATGGAGTCCCCCCACCAAGAAAAAAAATCTCAGGAAAAGGTTACGTATACATTTACCTAAGGGCGGATAAGAAATTCAGAGATAGACAATGAAAACGAAATTAAACGACGCCTAACGATTGGTTGAGAATCATTTGGTATGAATAGAGACGGATTGAAGAACACTTTGCCCAAATGCTCAAAGCGTAAAGTATACAAAGAATGCATAATAACAGCTATGAGTCACAGATGCTTACACGGAAACCAACATGAGGAACTGAGATCCAACTTAGAATTGCACTGAGAGCCATGGAAAGAGCAATGCTAGAGATAAGAGATAGGAAAAAATCAACATGGATTCGAGAAAAAAGTGAAGGATATTAAAAAGATAATCAAATAATAAAAGTGGAGATGGGCTGGATACTTGGCGAAAAGATCTAACAACAAATGGAGCAAAAGACTGATCGATTGCTGCCCATGGGACAGTTAATGCAGTATGGAAAGACCGGGCATTAGGATGGGTATAAATGTTTGCAGGTAAGACATAGCAGAGCGTAGCGCTATTGCAGTCGTAATTGAAGGAGATGGGAACGGCCTTTGTCCAACAGTGGACATATAATGCCTGATGATATAAGTATGATTGTGTGTGAGTGTGAATTATTGTGTGTTTGTGTATGTGTGTGAGCACCACAACACCACGGTGTATGCGTAACGCAGGATGATATCATAGTTCTGTCCGTAATTATCAGCTTCAAATGCCAATTTGTCTCTCGCAGAATGTAACACTGAATATGCTGTTTCTTCAGCGAGCACAGGCGATAGGATTAGGGATGTAAGCTTCTGTTCGCAAATTTGTTGTGTCAGAAATTATAGGAATTATTCGAACTGTATACCTTGCCTGGAATTGTTCTCCCAACTGAATATAAAAATCTTCAGTGCAGCAAGATTTAAAAAATCCATTTGCCAATGCAAAGTGCTCGAGTGCTGTTCCGTGTGCATAGGAATAATGGAAAAGAATCAGTCAGAGGAGTGCATGGCATTTTCACGGGCAAAAATGCAAAATTTACAGCATATACAGTGGATGCAAAAATTATCCGATACATCAAATAAAAAATAAAAATTCAATTCCAACAGGTCTGGTGATTCACTGAATAGAAACCCTCACGTGTCAAACATCTTTTTGGCACCATGCCGTGAGGGGGTGATCAATTGGGGGGAAAAACTGAGAAAAGGGTGATCAATGAATATGTTAACTTAACGCACAAACTAAGGGACCACTTTAAATTGAAACTGCGTTGTTAATTACTCCCACAAAAACATAGTTTGTTCTGTGTATAATAAGTAAATGTTCAAATTTCAGTCCCTTAGCAGCATTGGTACGGCCTGTACGCGTGATACATATATACATACTTATATAACCAGTCAGCCAGCCAGACCAACTCAAAAACTGCAAAGACCTATATTTGCTGTTATGGTGACAGTTTTGGTCAGCATTTTATAAAAGTGAAAGAAATTGTCCCCACGATTTCTGATTTTTGTTCGTAAATTTAGAAAAAATCAATTTGTTTCAATATAGTTGATTTTTGTATCTATAATATCTGATTCAAATTCTGTCAATTTTTTGATTGTGCAAGTCTCTTGAAATTAACTTTTAAAAATGACCTGGATATTCTTTGTACTTATTATATTGACTTGGCTGCCAAAGAAGAATCGTACTATTTGGCCTCTGTTTCTCCACTTGGTACTACGTCCGATATTTTGATACATTTTATGAATATTGCGTTAATATCATAAATTTCTTCTCTTAAACCCCCAATTTATACTCGGATATACAAAGCTCATTTTTAAATGGTAGCATTTCTTACATCTGATACATATTCGTGGATACCAACAACGTTATAATGCGTATGAAGTCAGAAGAGTGAACTAAACTGCTTAAATGTGATGCAGTCATGTAATGTTTTATAGTTTCGGACGCTATGTAACACGACTGGCTTCCTTAGTAAAATATAAGGTAAGCAAAACGGACTTTTTTCTCTTTTACATGTTGTATAGATTTTTTTATGGAAATTAAAATTTTCTGGTGAAAAGTTTCTGAATTTTATGATATTTTCTGATCTGATTCAATTTAAAATATATATTACTTTTTATATATGGAATGAATACAAATGAAGCGTTATAAAGTGCGGTTATTTCAACTCGAGGAACGAAATTATTTTGAATACCGTTTCGTGATTTCCCTTCTTCACGCCATCAGTGGAAACATTATTCCCAGATAATAATATTGAAAAGAAATGAAAGAATGAATTATGTGAATTCGTACAAATTAAATCAGAGAAAATCTCAACAACCATCATGAGTCACTATTCAGTTAAGCCAACATTTTCATTTACTAAAGTAGGACTTCATAAAGTAATGATTTAAGTATAGTCATTCATCACACAACAGCGTCAGAAATTCTTTTGTGAAACATGTCTGCCACTACCTGTCACGAATTATATTTCTCATCTCATGCAATCCTTTTTAAAATTAAATGACAAAAGATTAAAAAAATAGGGTCAATATTTGTTTTAATGAACTGATCGACGTTTTTATAAAAACATGTTTTCCAATGCAGAATGAAGTACTTTACTTGAATCTGACCTTAGTTTCTTCTAGACTTTTCATTCATTGAGAAAATATAACTTTTTTTCAAAATCAATCTTGACCCGAAAAGTTTGAATCAATAAAAAAATGCATGATAAATTGAAATTCAAGGAAAAAAAATTTCAAATTAAGTGAAAATGGACGCAATGTGTTTATCATGCAACTGGACCCTAGATTTTCCTCTTATCTTTAATAATTTTGGAATTTTGAAATCATAACATTTTTATTCTAATTGGAGTGAGTGGCTTGGCTTTAAACTAGAGGTTAAATTTACTACGTGTATATAATCCAAAACTGAACTCTGAAGTTTCCTCTTATATTGTATTAATTTTTGAATTTTTAAAAATCTTGAACCTATCACCTACGGGCTATTTTGAGTGGCAAAATCTACGGGTGCGGTAAAATCGCCCCAATCATTTCACGAACCAGAATAGATGACGACCTAAAACTTTCAAATCAACAAATGCATTCAAACAAGTAAAAAAATAAATTCATTATGACATCACAACTCTAAATGATGTCAGCCAATTCTCACGTAATTTGAGACTTTTGCCGATTTCCTATTCATTTCTATCATGACATTACAACTCCTGATGACGAAACGAAAGCAAAATTTCATGTGAATAGTGACATTTTTTTTGCTGATGTTCTGTTTATAAATAATTTAACTAGGAGGAGTAGTGAATATTATCAAAAGATATTACCAATCAAAATCGAATGAAGTAGTACGTTCACCGAAAAGAAAAGTAAATATATCAACTGAAATGAATAAAATTCAATATTTTTCAAAGAGAAATCTGCTTTTTAAACTGAACACTTTCAATGAAATGTCCATAAAAATTGAAAGTCTTTACCTGAAAGGATAGAACTATGGAAAAAAAACACGTGAAATAGATAAAAGCTCATTTAGAAAAGATATCTCGAGGTTTTCTAAAAAAATCTTTTTATGAGTAAACGTCCCTTCCCCGTAGCTTATAGGGTTAACATTTTCCTATATTTGTATGCAAGTGGATGTAAGTGGATTGGCACTCAAGTGGGGGTCCAACATACAATTTGCGTCTGATGCAAAAGTGGACCACTAATGATCCTAGCGTTGTAGTTTATGAAAATAACCCTATCACATTTCATTTACATTGTAAATAAAACCACCTCCAAATCTGTTAAAAATTCTTTTTCTCAAAGGAAATCTCGACAATGAAAACATTGCCCAATGCCTTTTGAGTAAGCATGCCAAATTTAGTCGGATTGCACTCATGTTTAGATGTTTTTTATGACAAGCACACACACTCAAACACAGACGGTGTGGCACCTCTCAAATATATATCAAAATAGTAGTGTAATTCCTGTGTTGGAATGAAGGACTGTGGATCTTGAGTGCTGAGCCTGCAATTGATCAATGATCTAGTGCCTTGCACATTTACCAATGCCAACAGCCACAGCGAATCATAACGAGACCATAGATTTCCCCTCGAAGGAAAAATGTCAAAGAGGGCCTTGGTTAAGCATTTAGGTTTGGTTTTACGATCTCGTTAACACTCTGTTTGAGTTGGTCCTGGGATTAAACCCTCCGAAGGCCTCTACTTTCACTTTTCTAGGACATATACTATCTCTTTTTTTATTTTTTGTATTCTTTCCATGATCTCAAGTAGATATTTCAAAATGTCTTCTTTGCTTTAGTTCGTGGAGACTTTACTAGCTTGTCGTGTAGATAATAGTATTTTCTTTTATGAAGAGATGAATAATTCACCTTGTGACCGATAGTGACAGATTTTAGTTTCACATAAGAATTCTATTGCATTTTCGAGGTTGGGGTGAATGCCATAGCTCCATTGTTTCACGATCGACGTCTATACTTAATTTTAAATGTTATTCTTCGTCAGACTAGGTACTTATTTCTGTAACTACATACGTATGACAGATTCAAACATAACCAGCCAGACGGACAAACTATTTTGACAGTTTTGGTAAAAGTTTTAGTTGACGGTTTCTCATAGGCAGGAGAAGAAGTTGAGGAGAGAGTAGAGAAATGAGAGAGAAAAAGAGAGGAGTTTAGCGACAGGGAGGGTGAAATACACGAAGAGGACGAGAGTGAGATAAAAAAAAAGAAACAGCCAGGAGAAGAAGTTGAGGAAATTAAGAGAGTAGAGAAATAAGAGAGAAAAAGAAAGGAGTCTAGCGACTGGGAGGGTGAAATGCATAAAGAGAACTAGAGTGAGGAAAAAAAAAAGGAAACAGCAAGGGAAAATAGTAGACAAATTAAGCTTCCAAAAGAATCGAGACTCAGGCTTTCGATGGAGACAGGAACCCAGTTTCATTGAAATTTTCTTCCGTTACTTAAAAGCCATAAAGAGAATGTCCAGAACTGGCCACTGGCCAAAGTCATGTGAATACGTAGTAGTAAATAAAGAATTCAAAGCACTAGCCCAGTCTACACACACAAATATCCATCATTGACTAACCAAAACAAAGTGACTGGTAGTCATTAAATGGGAACCAAAGAACTGCATTCGAATGAAAGTTATAGACACGCACAAGCCAAGCCATGAACACTGTAGTAGAAATATAGAAGTCGCCTATTATAATCTAGGATGATATTTTGAGCCAGTTACTGTTATCTAAAAAACATGTCCCGGGGTGATTACAATAAACGACTACCTCTGTAGTACTAATCTCGCCTTCATCTACTACTTAGCTTGAATTCCGATGAGTTTAAGCCTTATATTGTATGAGTTCTATTCAGATAGTATTCATCTATGTTGAGTATCTCGAGAACTGGTTGCGTGGCTTTGGTGTAGATTTACAACCAATTAGAGGAAACCCTATTGTGCATATGAGTTGATGATTCTCCTATTGGGTTTCTCAGTCGGTATTGAGACACCATTGAGTGATTCTGTGTACCGAGCGACCGTCGAATTCACAATAACTGTGCCTGTCCATTCTTCACGTCTTTTACAGGGATTTTCACTGGTTGCACCTAAATGATGACCTTGTGTCAAACCACATCATACGAAGTGAAATTCCATCTTAAGGATTGTTTTCCAAAATTCTTGTAAGCCAAGAACAATAAGTTGGTAATTGTTTGGATAGACTGCAGTGTTCAGTGTAAGTTTTCATTGCTTCGGGCTTAGGATCAGAATTAAGGGCTACTTAGGGGTTAGTATTCAGGATTTTGGGTTAATGTTTGAATTTTAAGGTTAGTGTTTAAGGCTAGGGTAAGGGTTGGTATTTCGGGTTGGTCGTCAGTGTTTATGGTCTGTGTTTAGGGTTCGTAGTATCAAGTGTTCAATGTTGGTGTATTGGGCTTAGGGTTATTGTTCTTCGTTCAGGATTCGTGTTTAAGATTTGAGTCAGTGTTTAGTTTTCAGTGCTAACGTTTAAGATTACGGTTTAGTTTCAGTGTTTAGGGTTTAGGATTGAAGTTTACAATTAAGGTCCAGGGTTTAGGGTTTAATAATCACAGCTACTGTTTCGGGTGAAAGTTCAAAGTTTGTTTTTAGTGTTCAAATTAAGGGTTAAAGGTTTTTTCGGTCAGTGTTTAAGATTTAATGTTGTCTTTTGGATTGGCTCAAGGCTTTTGGTTGATCATTAGGTTGGTGTTTAAGGTCAGCGTTTAGTGCTTAGGGTTACTGCTTAAAGGTTCAGGCTGCTGTTTAGGGTTAGTGTTTAAAGTCTAGGATCAGTGTCAAGATTCCAGATTTAGTGGCTATGGTTTAGTGGTACTGTTTAGCGGTAAGGTTTAGAGTTTTTACAGTTTGTGTTTAGTGATTAAGTTTGTGTTCAATGATTTGGGCTTCTATTTAGGATGAGGCTCAGGGAGGAAACTAATGTTTCCTGTTCAGGGTTCAATTTTAAGGACAAAAGTTCAGGGTCAGTGTTCATGATCATTGGAATTTAAGGTCAGTGTTGGTGTTCAGGATTAGTCTTTAGCGTTTGCTGTTAGTGTTTAGGATAAGGGTTTAGTGCTTAAGGTTACTGTTTATCATTAGTGCTTAATGTTCAGGGTTACCGTTGAGGGGCATCGTGCTTGGAATGTGTAGTGTTCAAAGTCAGTGTTATAGTTAGTGTTCTGTGTTTAGCGTATGTGTTTGGATTTTGGTGTTAGCATTTGGTGATAGTTTTCAGTGTTAATATTCACTATTCAGGTTAAGAGCTCGGTATCACTTTTTTTGACTTAGAATCAGTGTTTAGTGTTCAAGGTTAGTGTTTAGGCTTTCCACTTGGTGCTTAATTTTTGTGTTTAGAGCTTACGTTATGTGTTTAGAACTTAGGTTAATGTTTAGAGTTCAGGGTTGTTGTACTTCAGTAAATTTCAGACGATATTTTTCGTTTTATTTCTGGTGCAATCATCATTTATTGTTATTTCTGATGTTCCAAAGAGAATTAATTTGAAAGCTCAACCGGAAACAAATACTTGTATTTCGATAACGAATGTTGCCATATGCTGTCAAAAATGTAAATTGGACATCACAGGTTTTGAACGGTTTTAACTCTTGTTGTAAGATTTTAACTGGAGGCAAAAAAGTGTGATATCAGTTATTAGTCCTTCTGTGAAATTCAATTTTTAAAAGTTGGTTTCATGGCGTTTTTGTGTTATAATGACGTTGCGCTCTAGACAGCGAGCAAGCGATCTTGTTCCCTTGGCATTATGTATCAGTCAATGGTTAAATCCATTTCCAACCACACTAAACGGATTTAAAATAATTGCTTGTCTATAGCCTTTTAGTAGAATTGTATTATTAAACAACTGCTTCCTAAATGTATAATAGATGTAGTTAAAGGCTATAGACAAATAATTAGTCGAAATCTTTTGACTGACTGCATTTAACAACCAAGTGACACATTCTGCAAATATATATATATATATATATATATATATATATATATATATATATATATATATATATATGATATATATATATATATATATATATACATACATGCACGTATGTGTTAGTGTTTGTGCATAAAGTTTACCTTGCTATTCAATAGCAGACTGTTCTCATGAAATGTTTTTGTAATCTGAAATCGTCTAAAGCGAAAAAGCAATTACCATCAATTTATACGGGAAAGATTCTCGAGTAACCCAACAAATGGTATTTCTTGAATACTTTATTGCACTGACTTTTAGGGGAATATCTTGGATTTTTTCAATATCCCTGTCTCCATGACCACATCCTAGTGAGAAGAAGATGTTGGTCTCATAGCAGAGCCCATTTTGTTGGTGGACTGGAGAAGGAATCAGCTAAGCATAGTCCTGCTTTAAATTAGTTCTCTCATTAATCTCCAGAGACACACTTTTCTCTCAGAATATTGGAAATTCCGAACTTGGGAAATGTTAATTTACTCTGATCAACAATGAATATAAACGAGCGAATGATAGAATTTTCCATCTCATTAACAGGAATTTAGGGAAGTAGGTGATTCTCACGTCCACTAGAAACAGGTCCTTTAAACAGAGAGTTCGTGATGGTTTCTTGAATGTTGAGTGTTTGGAAGAAATTTTGAATGAATAACTTAATTCTTGTTATTATTAATTTATAGGAGGGTCCCTGTTTAGCAATTATTTGAATGTCTTTAAAAAGATCTTATCTCCAGGAGTGTTGATTTTGGTTATTGATTTGTAGGGTTGATGAATTCTTGATGAGTTGATTATGTTGATTTGAATTATCGAGTGTGTTCTTGAATCTAACCAAGAGGATGACCCGCAAACCGAGAAACATGCACAGTGCACATGAGAGAATCATGCTCGACATCACATGAAGATATAACAAGACAGCGCAATATATAAGAGAAAAAAGAGTCGAGGATCATAGAATCCATTAAAAACTTAGATGGCAATAGGCTAGTCATGTTGTAAGAATTTCGAACAGCCGTGAGGAATTACGACTCACAAAGTTGATATCCAGAGATCAAATGCGAAACTGTTGCTGGCAGAATATAAGACGACAAGACGACCTAGATAAGTTCAGAAAGTGCTGACTCCACGACGCCCATAATAGAGAAATCTGGTGAATATTGGGGAAGATCAGTGTCCAACAACGCACGCTGGAAAGCTTATGATGTTGACTGAGAAAAAAAGGAATGTCTTGCTCATTTATAGATCTTCTCCAGATTTCCTTTGAAGCAGTTCTATACCAAATCAATGAAAATGGTCCAGTTTAAAACCCACAGGTATATCCTCCGAGGGCGTATAATAGAAACAGTGAAATATTGAAAAAAAATGGCCATTTAAGTTTAAGGCAGAGTTGTCGGCGTTTGTGGGAAAATGTGATATGGAGAGAGAGAGAGAGAGAGAGAGAGAGAGAGAGAGAGAGAGAGAGAGAGAGAGAGAGAGAGCGAGAGAGCGAGAGCATGCTGCCTAAATGACATTTCGCTACAAACCAAACGCTGGACACTATTTTCGCTTTCGACCTTTTTTCATAAAACCGAAAATTTGGCGTAAAGTGGAAACTTGAAAAACGGAGGCGGATTGTATAGATAAAAGAATATAAACAAGTGGAAAACAATGATTGTAGAGGGTAACTAACAAAAAAAAATATATAGATAAGTTGTGGTTAGTGACCCAATAGAAACCGTCAATTTGGCTGCCTAACGAGTTGGAGGGGATCAATTGAAAAATTGAGAAAATGGCCTGTATCCATGACTAAAAACCTAGTTCGGGAGAAAGGGATATCAAAAAAAATTCTAAACATAACGAATAAATGTTCAATTTTTCAATTCTTTAGTTTCACTGGTGTGACCTGTCCGTATGATATACATACACAGCCAGCCAGCCAGCCAGCTTGAAAACTGAAGAAACATATGAGACAGTCTTAGTGATAGTATTGGTGACAGACATTGTTGGCAGTTTCTTAAAAGAAAAGTAAGTTTAAGTTTAAGTAAAGGGAATTGTCAACAGAACAGAAGCTCTGATTAACTGTCATAACATTGTAACGTCTTTGCTGAGAAAAATAACGAAGCCCTTCACGAAGTAATCCAATCAAGACCCCAGACAGTTGACAACTTTGCATTTCTAGCATCTATAATTAAATTCTATAATTAAGTATTTTTGTTTACTCTTTCGTCATTGATTAATTACTTCGCTTCAAGTTGTCTTTGGTTCAGAGACGAAATATTTTCATTATTTCACACAAGTGTTCACCACAATTTCCCCATACTTTTTCTTCAAAATCAAGTAATCTGAAAAACTCATCAGCCTAAAAAACGTAATGAAAATTGTAGCAAAGACAAACGAACAACGACATGCTAAAGATGCTTGTCTAAAAAAGTGTGGAATGATTAATATACTTCATCAAAACAACAGAAAACTTAGTGTACTCACCACTCTTACAATAAACTAGTCAGAAATGTTGTGAAGAGTATGAAGGAGCTCTAAGTGCTGAGTATTAACCATGTCTAAACCTCAATAGATTTGGCTCTCATGGTAGCTGATGTAGTTTCATATTTTCCACTGGAGATAGTAATTCATGTTTGAACCTAGGTGGAGAGATCACAGTGTATAATTTTGGAAAACAAAGAGGGGTTAGAGATATCGTATAAACCATTTGGAAACTCAAATGTCGCAAGACTGCCAGACAACCACTGGTCATCACAACCTACAACATGGGTCCTCAGAGATCATATGCGAAACCAAACCGGCAAACTATAAGTGTAAACTAGAAAAGTTCAGGAAGTATTGGCTTCGTGACACCCACGATAGATAATTTTGGAAAAATTTCAGCGACTGACGTTAAAAGGCGAATGATGATAATAATAATGGAAAACTTCAAGACTGCTGATCTTGAAGATAGACAGACCTAGCATAAAATATCTCTCAAAACTATTTGGCCCTGTGCCAGACCAAGCTGTGTTTAGTAAATGTCAAGGGTCTGCTTGGTTGCTTAGATGGATGAGTAATTCCAATATAGAGGTTAGTGTTTGAGCCAAGGTGAAAAGCCAGTTGTGCGTGTCTGGAGGCCGGCATGGTGGCTGAGAACCTTCATGCATTTCGCATCGGAACTCGTGGTTAGTTGTCAAGTGCAAATAAATGGAAGGGTTTTTGGTTCTGATTTTCAAAGCCAGCAAGTCTTCACCACTCAAAATATTGACACAATCTGATTCTCCATGTGACCCTATGTTAGACTCTTAGTTAATATCTGCATGTGTATATACGCGTGTTTCCTTTAAAAGTGTCCTTGTATATGTATCCTTCCAGGTGTGTGCATACTAGTTTAAGCATGTATGCGTATCTGTACAAGTTACAAATAGAGAATTTGCTTCCATAGGATTTCGTGGCATATCAACCAGAAATACGGAGGATAAAAAATGATGATGAATGACAGATTTAGAAACAGGAGATAGTTCTCTCCCCCATACTTTCTGAATTTAAAATGAAATAGAAGCTGACCGATTTGATAAGCGGAGGTTTGATTTAATGAACAGTGTTCTAGTCGTTGTTATGGCCGCTTTAATAGATGTTTACATAACACACGCTTCTCAAAACTGGATCGATTTTAGGAATAATGTTGACAAAACCCTGGGAATTGAAAATGGTGAATCACGGCCGATACGATCATTTGTTTTCATTTTATATCTAAGTAAGCATACTAAAATAATGTACTTTGGAACTGCTGAACTGAATTGGATAAAAATCGTTACACAGGTTATTGGGCGCTTAACTCCTGGAAATATATAATGTTTTTAAGAATTCCAACCATTTCCTGCTGAGGACCTTTATACTTTTTTTATTTACCATTTTATCTTTCTATAGATCTTTTTTTATTAAGCTAGATAAGGCCAAATATTGAGAACTGAGGTAGTAAGATGTGCAGCACCAGTCTCTTAAGTGAAGTCGACCAGTCTGTCACCATTTAAAACTTTAGCTGTACTTGAATACCGATAATTGGAGTCGACGGGAAATAAGCAAAAGATCTGTTATTTACCCCTGTCAATAAAGTCAGAAGAGGTGAATGTATTCACTCGGGTCTGTCTGTCTGTCCACACAACAATGAATTCAAAGGAAATTCCATGGAAGGATGAACCATGAGAGAAAGAAGAATTGCTTAAACTTTGTAGTCGGTCAAGGTATTTGTTGTTAATTGAAAGGCATTTTTTCATATAATAAAAAAAGATAACCAATGGTCTTATATATAAAAACATCTTAACTTACTTATATCAACCTTATCAAAGCTATAGTGAGAAATATCATGTAATCCATTTGAAAAATTAAATGGCAACGGGCGGGCAATGTTGCAAGACTATCAGACAACGGTTGGACATCACGACTCATAACGTGGATCTCCAGAAATCATATGCGACATTGTGTGCGGCAGTATATAAGATGGCGTGACGACAAGTTTCAAAGATATTGGCGCCGCGACACTCACTATTAAGAGGTCTGGCGAATCCTGGGGAATGTGTATGCCTAACCACAGTCGTTAAAAGGTTGTTGATGATCGTAATGGCGAATGACATTGGCAAAGTGATTTCTAGATGAAGTTTGTGGTTGTTTGCTGGCTTTCCAGTGGGCTCTGTGCTTTATCACAGCCTTGGTTTGTTCCAATATATTTTTATTAGCTTATCTCAACCATTAAATTCTTTCATGATTTTTGCCAGCAGGTCGGTCCGTTTTCTACTGCTTTACTATTCTGACTCACTTTAAGATATTTATTTCAAAATCAGGTACACTTACGCCCAAAAGAAAACATACTGGCATTTAACTTCCACTCCAAACATAAGATTTACATCAACGAACCTGTTAGATTGCTTATGTTTGATAAAAGATAGGCTCCAATAAATATTTATAGAAAACTAAAAGCTTGAAATTAGACACTAGAAGCCGAACATACACTCTCTGTTTTTTTCTATTTGTTATTCCTTTCTGCCCAACTGAACGTTTTTTTCTCTCCAGCTAAATAAAAATTCAGGGTTAAAAATAATGTAGGACATGAAAGAGTATCGCAATATATGAATCCTGGTGGGAAGTATCCATCCAACTAATATTAACGAAATAAAAGCCCACCCTGGGGCAATAACATCTAAGTTCTCTTCACTTACCTTGCCTTTATTCCATTGTCTCTCTTTTGAAAAAAAAACAACTTTTGGTCGCTCCCTATCTAAATGAAAGAATAATCAAAAGGGAAATATTTTGGCCTCATAATTAGGACCATTAGATATACCTTGAAATAGTGTGCTCATGTTGAAATAAAGTAAATATCCGAAACAATAAAACATGACACGTTCAAAGTGAATACTAAAAAATACTAAAAAATCAATAAGAGGGTTAAAGACGTACGAGAGTTTACAAAATCCTCTCTCGGGTTCACCTTGAGCTGCCTCATTGTCTTCCACTCGACCCTATTCACCGTCTGGAATATTCCCTCTTTCGACGGTGATTTTAGCTTTGGGAAAAACTACAGGTCGCAGGGAACCACATCTCCAATATAGGGGGGACTGATAGAAAAAAAGGATGGCAGTTCGATATTTTTTCAAAAGTCTCGAACGTTCGTTGTTTTATTCGATAGATTGTTAGAATAAAAAGTATGGTTCATGAGCACAAAATCTGTTTTCATTGCCTAAGATTGCAGGGAACATTCTGAACCAGATCAACTAATTTGGCAACTCTCCAATAGCTATGTGAGACTAATTACTGTAACCCACATACACAATAATCAACGTAACACTAACACACACACACACACACACACATATATATATATGTATATATATATATATATATATATGTATATATACATATACATCTCTTTCTTTCTCTCTCTCTCTCTCTCTATATATATATATATATATAATTTATTATTTCGATCATATATATATATATATATATATATATATATATATATATATATATATATATATATATATGTATATAATTTATTATTTCGATCAAAACTAATCCACCACTCTTGACAATTGGTTGAATCAAAAGTAACACGTGTTGAATAAATTATCTCCTAAATTTGTTCATATATATATATATATATATATATATATATATATATATATATATATATATATATATATATATATATATATATATATATTGTGTGTGTGTGTTCTGCAAATTTATCAAAATCACTCCTCCAGGAATAAAGAAACCATTTCTTTAAATCCTTTATCTTTCTTTGAGGTAGCCGTTTTACGCCCATAGTTTCCTGAACTATCAAATAGCACCGCACATATTTCACTTGAACAGCACTTCTCTTTTTATCTTCTGTTTTCCCCAAAGTTCAGCCAACTGGTCTGTCTTTCATACAATATTTCATATCCTTCAGATACTCGTATGTGTCCATCTTATGCATGGATCGATCCTTGATTTTTGGCCAAGGATGTGTTAACATATATTTCTGCTATAAATCAACCCCACAATATTTACGCTAATCGTAAAACAAATTAGAATAACAAAGTACCATACGTACTTTTAGTTATTTTGAGCTCGCTTTGATCAAGGATGACCGCTCTTGCACTAGTGCCAAGATTCAAAAGTTTCTGAAAAAATATGATTTATATATATTAGAATAACATGTGTGGACATATCAAAAGGCTTTCAATTATTTTCCCAAAATCTATGGACTACGTGATACTATTTACGATGTAAGCCAGTCTGTGCTAGCAGTTTGTATATAGATTACCGAAAGAACGTTGCATAGTTAGTTCAGCGGTCATAAGTTTATAGGTTTGATGTAACCAAAAGAGTTCTTCATTAATAATCGCTACGTAATTCAGATCAATATAATTTACTTGAAGTAAGTAGTGAATAATTTCCATGTCTAGAATTAAAAATTGCTCAAAGCTCTTCATGAACAGATTTCATCTGATATTATTTCTTATGCAGACATCAATGTCCTAGAGAAGATTTTATAAGTTTTTCTAAAAGCTAGTCTATAAGCAAAAACTGCTGGATATCTATCAAGCTATCTATCTTTAAAAGCATACATACTTATCTATAAAAGCCTATCTATGGTATATGAATGGATAGAAGTAGCAAAGAGATGGTGTGCGAACGATGCTGATCAGGAAAAATGAGACTTCTTCTTCTGATCAACGCTTTATGCTCCGAACCAAAAGTAAATCGGTTCGAGCAGAATCCCAGACCTTCCCAAGGATTCGTCAGACCTCTCTATCATGGGTATGGCGGATCAAATACTTTTTGAACTTGTTTGAATAGTTTGTCACGTCATCTAATGTTTTGCCGGCCTCTGTTTCGTTTATGATCTTCGGGGATCCACGTTATGAGTCATGATATCCAGTAGTTGTCTGAAATTCTAGCAACGTGACCAGCCCATTGTTATTTGTGTCTTCTAATGGATTTCTGATATCCCGTACTCCTGTTTTGTCTTTAATACACTACGCTGTTTTGTGATTGCTCCATGTGATGTTGAACATGATTCTCTAGTGAGCACATTGCATGGTTCTCGGTGCGAGGCCCAGTCACTTGGTTAGATATTTTGTTTCAGCTCCATAGGTGACTATCGGGAGGATGTATTGGTTGTAGACCATTCTTTTAGAAGCTAATGGGATTTTCATGTACACATTAATATGGAAATAAATTGAAAATACTGTTTTTATATTGGGTTACCATAAAACTTCACTCTCTTTGTCGTTAGATGACATTAAGAGCGTTTAATTTTGTCTAGCTTACTTCAAAAAGTCTGATTTTGATTGTATTGCAACAGCTGTCGTATCAGTGTGCATTTTTTGACTTGTCAAAATTTGCATATTTCCCTCTTGCATAAAAGACGGAATAAAATAAGCAGCGTTTTCGCCATATCACGTCTGTTTATTTTAAGAAAGGTGAAAATTCGACGCATATCATTAAAAAAAAAGATTTGTATCGTCTATACAAAAGTTGTTTCCGAAATTTCGTTCAATAAATTTCTTGCTGAAGGATACTCCACGGTTAGGTAGATCTGCGAGGATGATAGCAATCAAATCAAGCATTTCTTTATCCAGAAAGATAAAAGTTCTTGGTTTCTGGAGTCATAAGGCTGCTTGAAAGATAGCAAAAGATAGTGCAACAAAACGGTAAATATGTTGTTTGATATAGCTAATGTTGAAAAGTTAGCTCTTTTATTATGGATGCATGCGTCTATTGTAACGATAGCAGTCATTAAATGCCTCACTCTCTGACAAATCGACATAGCAAATTCCTCACACCAAGTTACCAGAGTATCCCCTATCATGTTGTCTACCAATTTTGATGTCGCTTAAGTATCTGTTTTTGTTTGAGATCCTTTTCAAAATCTTGTATTCTAACTGGCTTAGGGCCAATATCATTCATCGGTTTATTGTGTAAATTTGTTCATAAGAATAAAATGTCATTTCAATGACGTATTGCTTTCATATATGATGAATTAATTACCATTATAAAAGTACAAGGTAGCAAACTCTAGGTTAAATAAAGACATCTATAGTTTGGATTTCAGGTTTGTTTTGTACCTTGATAAATTGAACTTTTGATGTAACTCAATAACATATTACTCTTTGACCACGTAAAATATGAATTCAATAAAACTTTTGTTTTATATCGTTGTATTTCTCAACATCAAGATATTTAATATTGTTTATAGAATGCCATTTGATCTATGCACTGAAAGCATCATTAAAAGATATTCTGAACCACTTCAATGAAATCTTATTGCAATAAAGATCCATAAACGAACCCAGACACTCTTTGAAAAAAGATCTTAAATAGAGAAAACCATTTTGAGATACCTGAGGCTATGTTAGAAGATCGAAGTTTCTTGAGATGAAACGATCAAAACCGAGACAGAGAGCAGTTATCCTGACAATCTTGCGAAATAGATATCCTCTTAGTACACTTTCCTAGAGCAGATACAACTAGAGGAATTTATGAAGAGCTAGTCAAGGGTAGCCAGCGTTGCCCAGATGGGAAAAAATAAATGTAACTGTAACTCTGGAAAGGAAATGATATTTTGTACAGATTTCTCCAAATCAAATAATGGGAGAGGCAGGGCGTGAAATCCGACCTACGAATGTGTGCTGTAGATGAATTGGAACCTTATGATTTAAAATGTATCTTCACTTTTTTTTCTGTGATGTAAAGGTCTCGACTTATAAAGGAAAAAACACATACACAGTTCACTGGTAATGTAGAAGAAGGGAGTAATTTTCTCATCCACACAATTATACATGCATGCGCACTTGCACACATGCACATGCATATACGTGCATACGTACACTATGATATGATCAACTCCCGGTGCAAAGATAGTCAAGTTAATCTCCCAGGCCATTACTCTCATAGTGAGTTTCGATCCTCACTCGGAGTTCCATACTTGTGGCTTTGTGCTGTAACAACCCCCATATATTTTATAGTAATAATAAATAATGATTGTATCATCCACATACAGCTGTTTCGTTGTATTAAAACTCTTCAGTGTGGCTATAGACTATCCAGTACTGTTATGTAGGGTCGAAACATTCGCTTCAGAGACAGAGACAGATGCCCAACCCCTGCCCAACCGAGAACTGGACAGTCAGTAATATATATATATATATGTGTGTGTGTGTGTGTGTGTGTGTGCTTGTGTAGATATTTAGTAAGCTTTGCCAAGTAGTGCACTCAAACTACGTGCTATAGTGTACTTACTATTGCGATCTGAAGTATCAGTTTGGCACTGTTTCACACAAAGCCAAGATAATGATTCTTCCATGGAACTCAGTATTCGTGTAAATCGACCCAATAATAATCAGTTCACTGATTCAGCCGTAAAAACAGCTGTCTCGTCGACAAAGTCTTCATCAGAAGATGACTCTTGGGTCAGACATGGTTTCGGGATCGAAGTATCATTATTGTTAACATAGAATGCTCGAGCAGCACATGACAATATCACCAGACTTTCCTAGTTACAGCATGGGAATGCAATATCATGATATACTCTTGTATTCACAACACTCTAGTCAATATTCATGAGGCCAGTAAATGAAGCGTTAATTCAATGATGTGAGATTTAAATTAATTGACCAGAAGACGATATTAAGATGCTGAGCGGTGAATGTGAACTTCAGCTTGAAAGACAATAATGTTGATGATTATTGATATTTAGCGCATACTCCTAAAAAATGACGGGGTTATTTATGTATGGATTGGCACCAAGGAACTTAAAGCCATTTCAATAGATAATCTATAATCTATATTGATGATCTGAGTATCCTGATTTTAAGTTTTTTTAAGTCTCAAAAAAGTGTGGCCACATTTGACAAATTTGGCATTTTGAAAACACAATTGACAATGAACATTTTGGTGTGATTATATTTAAATTTTGAGTTATTTTAACCTAGTTTGATTAGCTTTTTTGATAATTTCTCTTATTTTTGTGTATTCTTGTATAACCAATGCATCCTCCCAATAGTCACTTATAGAGCTGAAACATGGAAGCTAACCAAGAGACTGATCTGCAAATTGAGAACCATGTAACGTGCACATGAGAGAATTATGCTGGGTCAAATGGAGAGACAACATGACAGCACAGTACATCTGGGAAAAGACAAGTGTCAGGGACATCACTGAATCCATTAAAAATCTCAAATGGCAGTGGGATAGCCATGCTGCAAGAATAGCGGACAACCGATGGAGATCACGACTCACAACATGGATCCCCCGAGATCACATGCGCAACTGAGGTCAGCAGAATATTAGAGGGAGAGACAAGCTGCAACAAATTTAGCAAGAACTGGCTCTGTGACACACATGATAGAGAAGTGAAACGAATCCTGGGGAAGGTCTATGTCCAACGACGGACGTTAAAAGTCTGATGATGATGATGATAAACAATCCTTATCATTATTTTCGAATCCGACCACTTTTGGTCATTTTTGCAAGTTCTGGGCCAGAAACGTCTCCAACTATCTAACAACTATGTTTCCCTTTCATTTCTGGTGGCGACGTTTTCATAAAATCGGTTACATCTGAATGAAAACAAAAGAAAAAATGGAAAAAAGAGAGACTCTTGAATCACTTTTCTCTTCTTTTAACCCTTCTACTCAATCAATAAATCACTCTTTCTCTAACCTAGTCAGTCATTCATTCACTTTCTCACTCAATAACTGCTTCTGTGACAGAATTAATCGTCTATTAAATCTCTATTGAATTTTTATTACTATGGCAACTTTTTACAACCCTTTGGTTGGTTGTTTATTATAGCTCTGTTAATGTATTTCTCAGAGACCAATCCATTATAACTTTTAGTTTATAATATCACTCTGACCCGGCAGACAAACAAATAACCTAACATGCTAATTCATGGTTCTTGAAAACTTTGAAATAAAATATAAGAAATCATTTGTTGGGTTGACTTTCCGATATTGTCATTTCATTCTCATATAAGACTTTTATATGATAAGATCAGCTGATATCATGGAGATTGAAGCTACATGGAATTATGGAAATGAATGAGGGTATGGTTTTAAAATAAATATCTGAAGATATGACATGAACCATCAATTTTGAATCAGTCGATCATCAAAGGAAAAGATTCATCATTGATTAACTTGACAAAAGAATGGTCGTCTGATAGGTCGTATGGAAACGAAAAGCAAAGAGTGGTAACGGTCAATTCCTGATCGAATAGAAGTCAAAATAGAAGTCTTTTATTGTTGAGGATATTTATACAAGATTTGTTTCTAGACCTGTGTTTACGGTTCTCGCCGACGCCCTCTTCACAACAGTTTGATATCACTTCTCTGACCTGTCGTCTGCCCTGCCCTGAAGGATCTTGAACTGGAACAAGCTTGTAATTCGTATTTCTAAATTGCAGATAAATACCCGTAAAGGATTGTTTGTCCACTAATGTCCTTGACAATGCGATAGCAAAATCTTGAGATCAGCAAGGCTATTAAGGTTAGGTTGTCCCGTTAACAGCTCTGAATAGAAGAAGCAAATAAAGGTTGTGAAACAGAGCAGGTGGAAATGGGGAAAGTGGTCAGGACAGAAGATTGGGATCATTAGACAAAACTAACAATGCCCATTGATATATTGCCAGGGGATATCATAATCTGATGTAGATGCGTGCGTATGTGTTGTTTCTCACGAACTACGCGTAGATATACGGTAGCTCTGTATAGCCAGTCATGCATCCATTAGTTCTTGGCCCCTGAAAAAAGTAGGAAAATTCCCAACGGATTCCAATAGTAAAATAATTCCCAATGTAATTTTATAGTGAAATAATTTTCGATGAATTTCTGTAGTAAAATCATTTCAACGCATTTTTATAGGAAAATCGCCTACGATGGTTCTTTGTATTGAAACTATTTAGCATGGTTTTCTTGAGTGAAATCAATTGTATTGCATTTACATTATACATATAGCAGCCCTATTCTATAACTAGTGCTTACATTAATTCATGACCACTGACAAGTTCTTTGTTCCTGATTTACAATGCATTTTTATAGTGAAATGATTCTTATTGCATTTCTATCGTAAAATCATTTCAATGCATTTCTGTAGTTCAATGTTTTTTTTAGGGTAAAATGAATTGTATTACATTTATAATGAGTTCTTCTTCTTCTTCTTCTTCTTCTTCTTCTTCTTCTAATTATTATTATTATTATTATTATCATTATTATTATTATTATTATTATTATTATTATTATTATTATTTACGGTACCAATGTTCGAGCCAAAAATCCTAGATGGACAGGGCTGGAGGTCCCCAACTGTCTTGCTATTTACCTATTGCTTATAAGAGAGTAGTGAATTCGTTTCTTCCCCAAAGGCATATATGGGAAGTAAACGCACACTGTCCAAGATAGAGATTGAACGATCCCATTCTCTATGCCGTGAAACTATTGGTCCTCGGCAATTGCTATCATAAACAGGGAGAAGTGGATAAACGGGTTGAAATCAGCATAAATGATCATTCACCGACCAGATATGACAGAATTTGAAACAAAGGAAAGGTTTGGGAGTGCGTTAGCGAATAATGGTGTGATAAAAGGTAATCTATAAGAAACCATCAACCTAAACTGTCACCAAAACCGTCAACATAGCTTTCTTTCATTTTTCGAATAGACCTGACTTGCTACGTATGTATGTATGTATCACGCGTACAGGTCGTACTAATTGAGTTCGAGGGCTTACAATTTCACCATTTAGGAGGAGGGTTCAGTTTACAATGTGAAGTTATGCTAAATTGATCCTGAGTTTGTGTCAGCATTTTTTTTTCTTTTAATTCAGACTTTTTTTCAGGGATCATTGCAAAATTAAAAGCAAGAGAACTAATTTATTCATTGATCACCCTCTTTTCAATTTTTCTAATTGATTACCCCTAACGACATGCCGCCAAAATTTGTTGGTTGTGTGACGGTTTCTATAAATCAACCAGCCACACTTGTCTACATAATGAACAATATGACCTTTTGGTTAATTCTTCCGTCTATACTCCTCCGCTTAGAGTAACATTTTTTTGCTGATAAAGATATCTGCTTCCAACTGTTCAGAACTGCCAAAATCTTCATCTTAAACCACTTCAGTCGCATATTATTAATGCATCAAAGGAAATGGATATAAAAGATTATTCACACTATCAACAAGTCTTGAAAGAGATAATGGGATTAAACTGCTCCGAATCTGCAGGAGCACGGGTAGATATTTTTATCAAATGCATTATGGCCAAAATTATATTTATACATACGAATACATTATATATATATATATATATATATATATATATATATATATATATATATATATATATATATAATTAATGATTGTGTCAGACACTCTTAAGTGTGGTTATAGACTATCCAATATCCCATCCAGTCCTAGGAGGTAGTATCAAAACCTTTGCTTCAGACCCAGAGGCTGGCATTCTACCCCTGCCTTACGCAGAACTGGACGGTCAGTAGGACTGAATATAAGCGATATATTTACTTACAAATATATTCGACAGAATGATTATAAGTTGCGTTATAATATTTTAAAAATTTCTTATTTGAAATTATCCCCTATCGTTGCGCAGCTAATGTATCGATCGGCCAAGACAACAAAAATGGAATAAAAAGTTAAAGAAAATGGGACTGTTACATTACCTGCAGCTGTTTAGCTCAGTGATAAAAGCAACGCTACGTTGAAGCAGCCATCCTATCAGGTGCAGGTTCGATTCCAGTAGCAGTCTCATTTTCTTTATTTGTTTATTTAAGTTGTCTATACTGAGTGACACATTAAGTCTGCAACGTGTAACGACAGGGTATTATTTCAAATGAGAGTTTCCATATAATATAAGCAATTTATAATCATGTATAAAAGAATATATATATATATATATATATATATATATACATATATGTATACATATATATATATATATACATATATATATACATATATGTATACATATATATATATATATACATAAATGTATACATATATGTATACATATATATATATATACATATATGTATATATATATATATACATATATGTATACATATATATATACATATATGTATACATATATGTATACATATATATATATATACATACATGTATACATATATGTATACATATATATATATATATACATATATGTATACATATATATATATACATATATGCATACATATATATATATATACATACATATGTGTGTGTATATATATATATATATATATATATATATATATATATATATATATATATATATAAGGGATATGATATTGCTGAAACTTTTCACAGCGATCCTTGATAGAACCTTTTGAGAAACAGACAGGGAAAACCTGGGCAAGAGCATACACGGATAATATTTGATTAATTCAAGGTACTGCGATGATATTGCATCAGTATCAGAAATTGCAGCGAATCTGCAAAACATGTTAAGCGATCTAAATAGAGAAAGTCAAAAAATAATGTTAAAGATGAACAAAACATAGACGAAGGTAATGTTTAATGATAAAGTCTCGAAAAGAATACAAGGATAGATAGTGAAGCTTTAAAAGAAGTTACGGATTACTGTTACCAAGATCAGTCGATAAAGCTAGAGATAGACCATTGAAATGGAATGAGACAGTGCAAAACACAAATCTGGAAAGTGTTTGGTATAAATAGAGCCACACTGAAAAGCAAATTGCCTGTGCGTTTGGAAAGTATACAATCAATGCTTGATGCCAGCTGTGGTGTACAGATGCAGAATCTGGAAACTTACAAAATCATTCGAAAACGAACTAGTAGAGGGCAGTGGAAAGAGCAATATTAGGAATATTCTTGGAAAAGGCCAACATTAATCCGTGAGAGGGCCTAAATAAAGGATATCGTACAAGTAATTAAGCAACAAAAATAGAGACGGGCAGGGCTCATAGCGAGAAGAAGGGGCAATAGATGGAGTAAAAGGCCTACTGTGGGACAGTAGATGCTGTCGGAAAGGATCCATGGAATAGAATAGGTGTGCCAATAGGGTGCAGTAAGGGTGCAATCATGCTCGTCATGGAAGAAGATAGAAAAGGCCCTTGTCCAACAGTGTACTTCTAACGGCTGCTGTTGCATTCACACACGCACATACACATACGGTTTCTTTCCTTAGAAAATCATCTCATAGAAATTCAAATATATCTGTTATATTTTTTCTCGGGTAACATTTCTCGGGTAAGTAATTTTCGAGGCTGAAATTGTGTTGAGCAGTGAACGTACTTCATTTCTGACAACTTAAGAGCCGGGAATCTGAGATCGACACAAGAGAACTAGAGAATGATCATTCAAATGTTAATAACTGTAGACACGAGTGCAAGGATTGGAAAAAAATTCAGCTTAATGTTCAATCTAAAGTGTCTTCAGCATTTTACTTTGAAAAGTCACTCATGCAAAAGGCATAGCTTGCTTGAGTTGGTTGTGCACTTTTTTTCTAACACAGGCTATAAATCATTTTTCTTGATCGTACACATCACTATTGATTACTTGATGAAAAGTGAGTTATTTGGCGACCCCAAGTATCTTGATTTCAAGAGATGAAATGGGTCTGTGAGACGAGCTGGCTAACCTTAGTGTGAATGTAGACCTCCCTGATTCTTATCTTCGCTTAAGTACCCAGCTCAGCTTCGTCTGGTGCAAGGCAACATTATTTGGACACCCAGTGGAAATCAAAGTCACTGCCATAATAAATTGGTCTGTTAGACAAGCTTGTTAACCACAGCGTGAAGATACCACCCAAGTTCTTTATTAGAAGAATTATACCAGACTGAGTCTCTATCTTTATTTATCACTATCAAGTTTAAAACAATAAAACTGGCGACTAGATTATAAACCATATAGCATTTTTGTGTCTTGTCGCGACACTTGTCTGCTAACAGAATTATTATTATTGATAAACCGCAGTTGAATTTGCAGAGCGTGGGTTGATCCTGCACAAGTAATTGCGACATTCTTTTCTTCTTTCGTACGTCCGGAGAAAATCAAAATAATGAGTTATTTCTAAATTGTTATAATTTGTTTTACTATTTGTAAAACTTACTATAAAACAATTCTAAAAAAATATTTGTTTTGACACTAATGGTGACAATCTCTTAAGGAGCTTTTGGTTAATCATTTACGTATACTACGACAGAAAAAAAAAGACAACAACAAAGTATTGCGTTTGGACCAAATTTGATTTCGTGGATGAGTTCATGCGAAGAGAAGGATAGAAAGAGTGGGTGAAGAGAGAGGTTCATGTTTCTTTTCAAGTCACACTTAGTCGTATTCCGTTTTTTATTCAAACCCCGGAATGAGAGAGAGAGAGAGAAAGAGAGAGAGAGAGAGAGAGAGATAGTGAGAGAGAGAGATGGGGGGAGTGAGTGAGAGAGAGGGGAAATGAAAAAGAAAGCAGTCTATACTATGTTCAAGATTAATGTATACATTTCATACTTATAACTATAACCTTTTCATATCCCAATTAATTTTATTGCATCTAAGACAAATTTTTCGTTTCTTTTTCATTGATCAATTTTTTTTGTTCCAGATGTTTTAATGGAGATTCATTTGGAAAATCAATTGGAAGCAAATAGTTTTATTACAGTAACAAATATTCAATATTGCTGATAGAAATTGTGAAAACATCGTCGTAGGTTCTACACAGTCCCTTCTCTTTCTTGCCACTATACTAGAAAAGGTGATTTACGCACATATTTTCATGGCGTTTTCACTATTCTCTCTGTCAGGAATTTATATTTTATGGATTGGCATAATATATAAGCATTTAGTTCGGCGAGAGGCTGTATGGGAGCAATCTTCCCAATTTAGATTTTTTTCGAGTCTGGAAATCACTTCCAAAATCGAAAATTCTTATAACGAAACGTTGAAATTAGCAATACTGGACTACCAAATCTGTGAAAAAAAATTGTAAAAACTAGTCTGGTTAGTCATTTGATAGAACGCGACTAATATCTTTTGGCAGCATGTTAGCAGTTAAGATTTGGAAAAAAGGAGTGATCAATGAATAAATTATCTCTCCTTTTGTTTAGGATGGTTAAAAACATTTCAAATTTTCAAAAAGCATACGTAAATGCTGCTGGGCAATAATAAAGGACTAATTTGGCATTAACCCATATAGCAAATTTTACATCCCTTCAAGATCCCCAAAGTGTTCTCCCTAGATACAATGAGGAGTAGGATGATTAAATTTTCAGACCATACCTCCATTGGCGAGGCTTGTACGCATGATACATTTATCGTCTGGGCAGGTGGCTAAGTTGAAAACTTGAAAAATCTGGTCGGTTTGTAACATCCAAAGTACTAGTTTTATGAGGAGGTATAGAGTTAGAAAGATTGCGTTCTATAAGTCTTCCGAGTGTGTGTGTGTGTGTGTGTTCAGGGGGGGGGGGGCTTCCAGCATTGAAAATCAGCATTTAAGATACTACCCATTCAGTTGTGTTTGGATACTAGCAAGTGGCGCCTATGGGAAGTAAGCAACTACTTCAACCACAGAAGAAAGCTTTGACCCTTTTCTCTCTCTCTCTCTCTCTCAGATGTATTAGTACCAGAAAAACAGCCTGCGTTAAAAACCAGCATTTTAGAGATTATCAAATCACTTTTGTCTAAATGCTGACAACTGGAGCCAATAGGAAGTACTCAACTACTTTAACCACGGAAGCAGGACTCAAGTTCTATCGCTCTCCCACCCCCTCTCTCTGATATATTGGTACTAGGAAGACGACAGTAAACAGGTTTTACTTGGCCGGTGTAATATTTTCTTATGCAAACAAGACATAAATTGGATCCGACATTTTTTTAAATAGAAAATTCAGTAATAATCGAATACGTGAAAAATTCCCAATTGAAAATATCGATCCACTATAATCGAATTATGAATAAATTTGCTCTGTTATTTTGCATCCGATTCGAACGAAATAACTCGGTCGCTCGCAGATAGTTGTTAAAATTTAATAACCAATATTATTGGATTCAGAAAGTTATTCACTGAACAGATAACTCGTACACAGTGCGCTTCTCGACAGAACGTCTAAATCGAATTCTTTAGTGTATGCTCATTCGAAATATTGCATTGAATTCATACATAAGAATTGCTAGAGAGCTGACGTAATTACAGAAAAAAGACAAGGGAGACAAATCCGGCTGCTGAAGGGTCGAACACCACTCTAACTGAAGATAACTTTTGTATCATATATATATATATATATATATGTATATATATATATATATATATATATATATATATATGTATATATATATATATATATATATATATATATATATATATATGTATATATATATATATATATATATATATATATATATATATGAGTGTGTGTGTGTGTGTGTATGTATCATCCTGATACCAAAAGGCATGTTTCATTCAATAAAAAATCATATATACATATATGTGTATAATTTTTTAAAATTAGAATACGCCTGTTGGTATCTGTATGATACATTTTCCTCAAAATCTAAGACCAATCAATTGAACCCAGTCAGTATGACAGCCTCCTGACAATCAGTTGATCTTGATTTCAAGTCACGGTAGAGGAATGTGAAATTTACTTAACGGTTTATACCTCTAATTTTGGTGAAGATTCTTCTTTTCTTGAAATTAACTTAAATTCAAAAGCACAAAAAATGAGTATTCAATCTTCAGATTCATCGATAACAATATTGGGTCATATAATGCCAACTAAAAAAAGAAATCCAAACGACCTCAACAACTACAGACCTATGAGCCTGCATGTAGAAACTTCTCACCAACCAATTCACAAGAACAGTTGGTGAAAACCGACCACGAGAACAAGCTAGACTTAAAAGAAACTACTCCAGCGTACACCATCTCTGTTCAATAAAATCAGCTGCAAGAGAAGGCAGCAGAATACAAAATACCTATTGTTGCAGAATTTATAGACTTCAAGAAACCCCTCGACTCTTTCAACTGTTCCTCAAGGCCATCACTCTATTAGGTCTAGACCCCTTATACGTTAGAGTACTAGAACATGTATACAGTCACATCAACTCTTTCATCAGGCTACATGAAGGGTCCAAGTCCTCCTAGCCCCCAAAAGGGGTAAAACAAGGTGATACCAACTTCAAACTCCCAGACTCTTCACGGCCTGTCTTCCAAAACCTAGACTAAAGAAATCGAAATAGACGGCGAATATCTGAGCCGGGACAACGCCTTACCGTTTAGGCTACGTAACCTGACTAGCAGACATCGTTCCAATTTTGGCATACTGCTTTATAATTCCTTCGTCCATGTTAATTTCCACGCAATGGAAAGTAAAAACGCCTTGAGGGTTTTGATGAGAAGCGACAAAAAAAAAAAAAAAATTGCGAAAGTAAAAGACAAGTCTGGCTGCTGCAGTGTGAAACTCAACTCCAACTTCTTTTCCGACTGAAGATAATTACTGCCATTTTTTTTATTGCATATATGATGTATTGATTTCTCTGTATAAATGTATTTATTCATTAGAATAAAATAAGCCCTTACGTTTATAAATGATAAACTTTTGCTGATAAGTAAGTGTCGTGAATTCAGCCCAGTCAGTAAAACCGCGTCTCAACAATCGGCTTGTCAGGAGTTCAAATCACAGAAGAAGTTGTTTTTACATATCAGTTTACAACATTCATTTTGGTGAGGATTATTTTTGTTGTTCTTGTTATGGTAAAAAAACTGAGTCGACTCCAAACCTTGTATTGGAGCATGGCAAATTAATAGCTATAAATTTTGAATTTAAAAAAAAACTAGATATTATCAAAACCAATTATCTTCTGCAACTGTTTAATTAAAATATGAGCCACAAAACCCAATCACAAATTTTGCTAATTTAGTGGATTCGATTGTCACGAAATGCCCCCCCCGTAGCCATATGCAAGACCAGCAGTTCTCAAACTTTATTACGTGACGGTACACGAATAATTATAGTTGACTCACGCAGTATCCAAACTCATCAATCTAATAAAATATGAAATCTAACTGAGGGATAGAGCGCTCTGATGGATGGGGAATTCTGTGTGAATAAATATATCACTTAAATTCAACCTTACTGACCGTCCAGTTCTGCATGAGAGAGAGAGAGAGAGAGAGAGAGAGAGAGAGAGAGAGAGAGAGAGAGAGAGAGAGAGAGAGAGAGAGAGAGAGAGAGAGAGAGAGAGAGAGAGAGAGAGAGAGAGAGAGAGAGGGGATGCCAGCCTCTAGGCCTGAAACGAAGGTTTCAATCCAACCTCGTGGTACTGGATGGGATAATGGATAGACTATACCCACACTGAAGAGTTGTAATACAACGAAACAGCTGTCTTTTGATGACACAATTACTTAATTATGTATATATATATATATATATATATATATATATATATATATGTATATATATGTATATATATATATATATATATATATATATATATATATATATATATATGTATATACCCACACACATTACATGTGGTACAAATCAGGCTACCAGTATAACATAATAAAATAATATAAAGCCACTTCTGAAATGTAATTGATTTATTTCATAGAGTGCTCGATACATACGACTTTTTACTTTTGAAGTTAAGTTATTTGAGAGTAGAGCTGGAAATAAATAGTAGAATGTGAATTCGCTACACAACGTAGCTCATGTTTCTGCCCTCTTTTGGCCTCATCATATATATATGTATATATATATTTCGGGCCATTGTTAGAGTATGGAACCAACGAAACATATAGATTGAAAATGAGATAACACGAACACTCATCATAACATACACGTCACAGCCTTCACGGACACACAGCTATGACAACCGAAAATAAGCATAAATAGATAGCATTTAAAAAGACAGTGTGGATAGTTCAAAACCCGGATAATATGACCTTATTTGTTGTCTAGACTCAAAACTTGAAGAATGAACATTGTCTCAAATCTATGATCTGTAAGCATGAAATAAATTTGACAAAAATATTTCAATGGTCAATCAACGGAGAGTTTTACATCTAAATGATAGTATATGTACTCAAGGACCCTTTTCCCTTACATCTATCACTAAAAAGGTTGAGATTTCACAAAATCTTTATTTGAAAACCACTTAATTGGCAAATCTGTTGGAGAAGCGGGACTGATATGATACCCGTTTTGGAGACGGCTAATGCCCGAAATACATGTTTGTGAATTTGGAAAAGAAATTACGAGACACTCTTCGAAGATAGTTACGTCTGGAATAAACTGAACGTAGAAAATAACTATCAGAGACAAGCTAAAATAGAAGGCGTATCCGGCTGACATCTCATTAAAAAAATACGGATATAACCTTCAAAATAGCTGCGTTAAAACTATCTTTGCAATTTTCAATTAAAATCTGAACAGAATACTAAAAACTGTCAACAGAGATTTTCGCGATTTTTATGCCGGTCTGGCTGACTGACTGAATGTCTGTCTGACTGGCTGGCTATGTATGTATCACGCTTACAGGCCACACCAATGGAGCTAGTGCCCTAAAAATTTAAATATTTACTCCTCATCATGTTCACAAAACCTTTTTTTGTTTTCTTTAAATCCCCTCTGAATAGGTTTTTAGTGATTTTTCAATATGTAATGTACGTGTATTCTAATTTGGTCATTCAATTTGTGTCCAGTAGCATTCACGCTCATTTTTGGAAAATCCAGACTCTTTTTTTTTTAGACATCATCATCCCTATCATGGGTGCCAGTACTTTCCAATTTTTTAATGGCCAAAGTTTCTCATATGATTTTTGGGGATCCAGATAACAAATTTTTTGATTTCCATCAGTTGTCTGCCATTCTTGCAACATGGCCAGCCCGTTGCCATTTGAGTCTCCGAATGGTTTTTATGATATTTCGGACTCTTGTTTGTTTCCTGATATACTATGCTGTTTTGTGGTCACTTCATGTGATGCTGAGCATGATTCTCTCATAATAGATCACTGCCCCAAAAAGCAAAAGAAGGATCTCATTCATTGATCACCACTTTTTCTAATCTTTTGATTATTCGTCTCTAACACGCTATGAAGCCAAAGGATATTTGGTACGCGACGATTTCTATTGAGTAACTAACCAGTCGTTGTTAGTAATCGAGTTGATCAAACTTGTTTCTGTGGCGTAGGGACAAAATAAACAAGCTTGGCTGCGCTAGGGTCAAACACCTTTGCTTAATAAGAATCTAAAAGGTATACAAAACAGAATTCATTTCTTCATGCAAAATTATTCAAAAACTACGTGTCACATATCATCATCATCATCTGTCACTTAACGTCCGTCGTTGGACATAAACCCTCCCCAGGATCCGCCAAATTTCTCTATCATGGGCGTCGCAGAGCCAGTATTTTCAGAATTTATTCAGTTCATCTCTCCATTTTGTATTTTGTCGGCCTCGGTTTCGCATGTGATCTCTTGGGATCCATGTTGTGAGTCGTGATGTCCATCGGTTGTCTGTCATTATCAGTCTTTAGTAGTAATAAAACAAATCGACCTGAATTGAAACAGTGGATTGATCATTGGTGTTTCGCACACAATCCTTATAGACATGACGTCACTGGTTTTGATGATGTCATCGTCATTGTCATTACAAACGAAAATAAAGTAAAAACTCAGTAGTAATAGTTTGACAATATTCTTCATAACAGGAATTCAATCTTTATGAAAAATGCTGAGAACTTGCGAACTCAAGTTGACACGACATGACGTCATGACATCACTCTTTCTTTTTTTGTCTCTCTATTCCTTATACATGACTTGTATCAAAATGTCTTAATTCCAACGTCTGAAGAATTCACGGTGGCAAAATCAACTCTGAGTTTGACAATGATTATTTTCGTGAGCTTTGGTCAGTGGTCTAGATCCAAATAGAAGGATTGCTTTTCATCTATTCATACCGACAGTTATATTTTTCTGTGTGGAATCAGCGAGCCAAGTTTACATTCGGACCAAGGCTGTTTATGTTCGCTTCGCGCCAATGCCTCCAGGAAAGGTATAAATTAATCTCTTCTAAGAGTAAGATATCGAGACAGACAGAGCTCCCCTGGCAACCAGTCTAGACGAAGTACAACTCAGATTACAAAGCTGTTAGGAGAATTCCTTACGACGATTGAATGTCAGCTTTGATGTTCTTCTGGCGGCTCCTGCAGCTAAACTGATGACAAACATATAGCGTTCCACTTTCCTTTTGACTACATCAGCGAAGCTGAGAAAGGATTCTGTCGACTTGGCAACCCAGAATCTCCATATGCTTCGCCCAATCTTACTCCATAAAGGGATCACATTTTTATATGGATGTATACATGTATGCACTTGTATTTATAAGAAACCGAACTTTTAGAGCACCAATTAAACGTTCTAGCTTGCTCAGACTAAAATATTATATACACTGCCATTTTGATGGAAAGATCTGCATCAATCCATGTTGGTCAGTTTTTGAGCTACACGTGCGTAAGTGAACGTGCGTCTGATGTGCCTTGCCCTTTCACCTACGATTTGAATAATGAGGGTTTCAGAAGACTGATGCATCTGAGTGACAGTCTGTTTCAAATTAGGAAGAATTTTTTGGGGGGGAAACTCTAATGCTGCAACAGGCCATAAGCAATACCACGAGTGGTGCCGGCGTTTCAAACGAGGAAGTACATCAACCAAAGTCGATGGTAAATCTGGACGACATTTAAAATACTCTTGCA
>OY735226.1:12737973-12795473 GCA_963457665.1 Thysanoteuthis rhombus | reverse complement strand
AAATAATATTCTCTTATCTTTTTCTTGTCAGCCTTAATTAAGCCTCCCATTGATAAGAGGCCATGAAGAGAAGACTGTCTCTCCAGAATTATCATTCTAACCTTTATCTTGTAACAGAAGTTGATGGACCAATTAATGATGTCTTTTAAGTTTCTTGTTTCCAGATTAAGAGATGCAATTAAAAAAAACCAACCTTCCACTTGAATTCAAAGTGGCTTGGAGAGGCGAAGATGGCGGTCGTGTCATCTCTTTCGTCTATTTGTTTTTATTATTCTTCGTTAAACCTCCTCAACATGGCACTGATGACATTAGAATCATATAAGAAACAGTCTGAAATTTAAAAGACATGAAAAATGTACTGAATTAAATTGTTATTTTATTTCATCATGTGCCTCCTTTTCTTTCTCTCTCTCTCTCTCTTCTCTCTCTCTCTCTCTCTCTCTCTCTCTCTCTCTCTCTCTCTCTCTCTCCACACCTAGTACATAAACAGTTATCCCTTGATATTCGTGGTTTCGATAATTCGCGGTCCAGTCTTGACCAATTCAATGGAATTTTTTTTTTGGCAGGAGAGGGGTCCAACGTGCCGCAAAATCTGCATCATAGAAAATACGCTTTATAAACAAAACGTGAAACGTTAAGAAACTTTCCGGAAATCGTAAATGCTTCGTAATGATATTCATGTTATTATTTCTATTCATGTAAAAGATTTATACAACCGGTTTATATGTAGATTAAGCTCTCGTAAATCGGTTAGTCGCACGGTATTTCAGACGTTTATTTGTTTTTCCAATTCACTGTGCTGTAAACTAATTTATCCATTTATTTATTATTTAGTAGACGGAGTATTATAAATCATTCTAATTTTCTTTTTCATTTTTATGCTACTATTGGCCTTCATCTTGATGTTTTACTGCTTTTTATTGCAACTTCACTCAAACCAGATAATATTTTATGAAGAGCAACAGAAAAATCCTAATGAATGTTAATAGTAGCGTGAAAAGGAGGAAAAAATATTGATAATTACTGCACTGTAACTTTTTGAAATTTATGGTTTTCGTTAATTAACAGTGTATTTATATCTTTTCACTAATTTTTTCTAATTTTTAACGCTCTTTTAAAACAAATTGCAATAATGAAATATCTGCTTGGGAAGTCTGGTTAGAACTGTTAGAAAATAGCATAAAAGTTTGTGTAAGAGAAAGAGGAAAAAATTTGCATACTCACGGAGGATTTCCCCAGCATATTAAGCCTGTTTTTACGTTTTCACCAAAAGAAATATATATCAATTCTGCCATTATTTATATATCTGTGAATTTTAACCGTATGATTCACTGTATTCATTCATCTTATTGTACATTTTCAATTTCTATTGTTTATGATACAATATTCATGAGTTGTCTGGATCGGAAGGGTTTAAAGAGGACAAGCAAAATTTATTCACAGATTTTCTTTTTTGAATAACCCAATATCATGAGACAACTGTATTTCTTATTATCGACTTTTGCTTTCAAGGCACGACGAGGCTTCACCCAAGCGCTGTTAACCATTTTCGTGAATATCTTCCCTTCTCTGTTTGATGTCATCCTTTCACGTATTAGGTGTTCTTGGTCGGAATTTAGACTTCTGTGTACGCTAGACTATTTGCCAACCAAAACTGAATAGCCCAGTCAGTCCTTTCATTTACAAATAGTAGGAGGTGGAAAAGAGTTGAATTAAAACGTTTCCCTCGGGCATTAGCGTGAATTAAACGTGGATTACCACAGTAGGAGTTTGGACTTGATTGGCCGATTCAATTTTCTGCGCTATTGTTAGGTTGCACTCACTTATATAACGAGCATCTTGACACATAAATTATTTCGTTTTTAAAGAATCATCATCATGATTACTGGCGTCGCAGAGCCAGTACTTTCTGCGCTTATTCAATTCGTCACGCCACCTTATCATTTTGCCGGTTTCGCATATGATATCTGGGTATCCATGTTGTGAGTCGTGACACCCGGTGGTTGTCTGACATTTTTGCAACGTGACCAGCCCACTGCCACGAGTTTTCTAGTGGATTCTATGACATCTCTAACTCCTGTTTTTTTCCTTCTATACTTTCTTCTCGTGTGATTTCTCCATGTAATGTTGATCACGATTCTCCACTCTGCACGTTGTTTCTCGGTTTGAGGGAATTTATTTTGATTAAGTTCCATAATCCAGCTTTTGAAGGTCGAGATTGCTCTTTCGGAACTTGTCAACCTCGAGTGATTCTTAGCCTGGTTTATTTTTCTTTTGAGGATTTAATTGTTGTCATAAAAATCCAAATATATCTGTGAACTATTTCAAAGGTGAATAACAGGTGTTCAAATGACTGCTTACAATGCAATGAGAACAGAATTTTTTTTTCGGAAAAAAAACAACAACACACGATCGGATCTTGAAAGTCAGACCATGAATGCGCTAGTTCTACTCTCGTGTAAAAATCTGGCAAAGATAGTTTTGCCAACTTTATTTGCAAGTTTCCCACACATGCACATAAAAAGAATGGTTCAGTACTGCTAAATTTATTTTAATCTAAATAACAGGTTGACAACTAGATGCAACCGAAAACATCTTAATTGGCAACTCTGAGCAAAGGTTGTAACTCAATTTTCGGTATGTCAGTCAGGGATGATGATCAGTGCCAAGATGCAAGCGCATCTGAAAATAGATATAGAGGGAGAATACAGTATTGCATTAACCAATCAGCGCTTGATAGGCAACCAGGATGTTGTAGACATGCTTGATTTCGGCAACTGTGATTTGACTTCCGGTATCTGCTTCCGATCACTTTCCAGTCAAAGAACGCTGATTATTCAGCTCAATAGAACACTGGTCGGACTCCTTCTTTCCCTCTTTCTTTTTCTTTCCCTGTCGTATATATTTCTATTTATTTCTTTATTCTTTCTCTCCATCTCTCAATTTCTCATTTCCTCATTCATTGCATGTTTCCTTTATTTCTTTCTTCCTTACTTCCTTTCTTTCTTTTTTTTCCTTTTTTTCTTTTTTCTTTCTTTTTTCATTCATCCATTCTTTTCTTTTCATTCTTGCATTGTTGATACTTTTTCTTCCCTTTCTTTCTTTCTTTCTTTCTTTCTTTCTTTCTTTCTACTTTATCCCTTTTTATATATCTCAATCTCTTTTCTTTTTCGCTTTCTCAACACATTTTCCTTCCTTCCTTTCATTTTTCTTCCTTTCTTTGTAACCATATTCCTTCTTTTCACATACACACACCTTTCTTCCTTCCTTTCTTTTTCAGTATTATACTCTTTCTTTATTCTCATCTTAGCTATGTCTACGTATTCTGCTTTCTTTCTTTTCTTTTCTTTTCTTTCTTTTTCAACATATTTTCCTGTCTTTCTTTCTATCATTTTTCTTTCTTTTAAAAATATACTTTTAGCTCTAGAATAGCAAAGGCAAAAGACGATTTCAAATAAAAAAACTATCCTTAACCTTTAAGATTATAACCCTCAAAATATCAACCCTAACTCAAAACCTTAAACTTTAGCCCAACTAAATACTAACCATAACTCGAACTGTCGCTATTTTAAAATGGGAAAGATAATAATCACCTTAATTCCTTTGTTTACCATCGTTGTGTCCCAGGGAGGAGACTGGCCATAAAACAGAAGACAGGAACGTGCTTATCCCTGAGTCATCAATACAAATACGTCAAATAGAATAGTTTCTCTTTTGCGTTTTTCAAGTTGATAACTATTACGTTACCCTACCTTTCTTTACTTAACATGCGCTTCAAAAAAGTACTGAGTCATCGCCAGGAACGTAGATTTTACAAATAAGCAACATATTGCAATGAAAATACCATCTGAGCGCCATTCTTAGGGTCGATCGATGTATCGATCTATATATCTATTTATGCCTGTGTTCATTCAATCGTACGTATGTCAGCTATCAATTTGTTTAATCCATCCATCTATCTTAATCTCTCCCTATCTTCCTCTCTTTCTCTATCCGTCTGTGTTCATTTCTAACTATCTATATCCTCCGTTCATATCATCTATCTATCTCTGTTCATAACCATCAATCTATCCATCTCTTTTCTATCCATCTATCTATCTATTTCTGTCCATATCTATCTATCTATCTATCTATCTATCTATCTATCTATTTATCTGTGTCTGTTTGTATCTATCTATCTGAGTCTCCTCTATCTGTTTATTGATTCATTGCCACATGCTACTAAAATACACATCCTGAGTCGTATGTTTTCCTTCTCTGAGAACAATCTGACTCTCAGCCAAGCTAGAAATGGTTTACGAAATTTTACAAGTACTGCACTGTCTACTTTAGGATTGTTGGACAATGTCTAATACGCAAAATCCAGTTTAGGCTGTGTGGAAATACTGAAGATTTCCATCAAATAATATTTCCAGTGTATACTCCAGACTTCAGCCTTTCTGAGCCACAACTGTTGAATGCGAGGATCTTGGTTTTTCTAGTTTATTTCCTATACTTCATTGATGTTACTTTATGTAACTATATGTAACTATATTACCTATTTTCCCTCTCTACGCCAGTCTCAAGTAAACTAGTATCACGATAGGGAGTGTAACGGTAAAAACGAGTAGCGCTGAAAGAATTTAGAAGTTAGCAAGGAGGTTTCCCCGGGCGCTAATCCTATTGATAATTCGGAAGTAGAAGCATATTTAAGCAGCCAATAAGAATGACGCTTCTGATTAGTCACTTAATAAAAACCATTATGCAATCAATATCTGTTGACAGAATCTCGTGCTGGGGGTGATCAATTAAAAAATTAGGAAAGGGTGATTAATGAATAAATTACTTTTCCCGCCTTTCCTCGGGCAATGATCACTAAAAAGTCTGCATAATTAAAAAAGCAATCGTGAATGCAGCAGGACATAAATAACAGATCAATTTTGTATAAACTTGCATTGCAAATTGAACCCCCAAGATTACTCTACTGCAGCCAGTAGAGCCAGCCAGAACAGCTTAAAAACTGACAGAAACCTATGCTGACAGTGTTGGTTGACAGTAGCTAATATTTCGATTACAAAGAAGCAAGAAAGATCCACAAAGGATGTAAAGGAGTGTATGCGCGCGTGCGTATGTGTGTGAGAGAGAGAGAGAGAGAGAGAGAGAGAGAAAGTGAAAGTGAAAGAGAGAGAGAGAGAGGGAGAGGGAGAGAGAACTCAATAAGAGACAGTAGGAGTAGGAATGAAGACGCAGAATCTTGTGTCGACCGAGAATTTCTTATCACAGTCCATTGAAACGTCCGACCAGTTCAATTGACAGCTGACATTCGCTTCTTAGAAATTTTGTTTTTGTTCCACGACTTAATGCATAAATTTACCAAGAAAAAATAAAACTGATCTTTTTATCAACCTCCTATGGATAGTTCAGTGTAATCAGTCACAACCCATACGATACATACGGTTCCACCGACTTCGGAGAGAGAACCTACATCAAATGCCCCTTTCAACAAATAAGGTTCGCATAGAATTTTTTTACTCCCATGGCATTAAGGACATGCAGTCCATTCTGAACATCGACCTTGGATATCATCATCAATCTCTCAACATCCGTCGTTGGACATTGACCTTCCCCAGGATTCGTCACACTTCTCTGTAGTAAGCGTCGCGGAACCAGTACCTTCTGAATTTGTCTTGCTCGTCTCTCCATCCAATATTCTGCCGGCTTCGGTTTCGCATGTGATCTCTTGGTATCCATGTCATGAGTTGTGATCTCCATGAGTTGTCTGCTATTCTTGCAACATGGCTACTCATTACTGTTTGAGTTTTTAATGGATTCTGTGATGTCCCTGACTCCTGTCTTCTCCCGGATGTATTGTGTTGTCTTGTGGTCTCTCCATATGAGGTCGAGCATAACTCTACCATGCTCCATGTTTCAGCTCCATAAGTGACTACTGGGAAGATTTGATATGATACACTACAAAAGTATTAATTGTATATAATAAGACCAGAAAAGTACACGAAAATCTCTTCAGACATTAACAAACTACTGTTGTTTACAATGAGCCTCAATCCAGATGTACCTTTATTCATAACTATAAAAAAATCAACCTCTCGCCTGGCTCATATGTCATGTTTAAAAAAATGTTTAAGAAGATGTTTTTCTTCTAGTATGCAGTTTGTTTTGTTTAACTCCAGACACAGATCATTATCCTCATTGTAAAAAAAAAACAAAAGAAAAACAACGAATAAACAGTTTACTTATCAATGTTGCAAGAGCTCATCTCCTCCATAAGTAATGGCTCCTTTCACTTGAATTTCTTTTCTGTAGACATAGAGGATGCAATTTTGTTTTTTAACAAACGCTCCCTCTTCCGAAATGTTATACATGCGATTTGTTGTTTAGCCGAATGAATTTTATCAAGTGAGAAAGGTTTCAGCATTTTGTCCTTGGTTAAGACTTGACACCGCTTGCTTCCCGTGAAAGTATTCCAGCAAAACAAAAATCATGTGCAAAAAATCACGTTTGATATGAGAACCCAAGGATTAGAATTGAAGATGCAGAGCTGGAAAAATTAACTACTACATCTACCGAGGACAACGATCTCCATGAAATCCTCAAAAAAATAGAAAACAAGTGAAGAATCACGCTATGATGGCAAGCTTATGGCAGAGCAAGCTCAATCTTAAAAACCAAAAAGATCTCATTTATCCTAAAAAGAAGAGTATACAACCAATGCATCCTCCCGGCAGTGCCTTATAGAGCTAAAACATGGAATCTGGCCAAGGGACAGACCTTCAAATCGAGAAGCATGCAACGTGCATATGAGAGAATCGTGCTCAATCTCACTTGGAGAGATCACAAGAGAACAAAATATATCAAGGAGAAAACATGATTCAGAGACACCATAGACTCCATTAGAAAAGTCAAATGGCAGTGGGCTGGCCATGTTGCAAGAGTGACAAACGATCAATTGACATCACGACTCACAATATGGATCCCCAGATATCACATGCATGACAGAGGCTGACAAAATACTTGATTGAAAGACAAATTAGAAGAATTCAGGAAGTATTGTCTTCGTGACGCCAACGATAGAAAAGTGTGGCAAATCCTGAGGAGGGTCTATGTCGAACAACAGACATTAAAAGACTGATAGTGATGATGATGATGATGATGATGATTTCTATCAGAATGATACTGTAACAAACAACATCTGGAATAATAACACCTGTTTTCCATTATGTATCCCTCATAACGATTATGACTTGAATACTCAAAATCAACTTTCTCTGACGTCATGTAACTGCCAATCCTTTGTACATCTTGGCACCAAGCCAAATAAAAGCTGTGGGCATGGCATCACAATAGTAATAGAGTATTCTTTATTCAACTATTTTAAACCTGTTCCTAGAGGTCTTTTATGTGTAGTTCCAAAACACACAAATCAAGCAACAAATGCCTTCTAGCTTTCAGTCCTTACTAGCTTGATATACTGGGAGTATATTTTAGTCCAGAGAGATCAGGAAAACTCAAGAACAACCACCAAAGTTCGATATATATATAAATACATTATATTATCAAGAGAAAGGATAATTTGTACCATACATACATGGTATGTGTCGTGAAGGGGTTAAACATCAGAGCAATGAATATGGAAGCATCGCAGCTTCGGTGAGAAATCAATTTCTGCGATTATCGATGTGTAACAGCAGTCTCTCTAGAAACTGCATTTTCGATATATATATATATATATATATATATATATATATATATATATATATGTATATATGTATATATATATGTATATATATATGTGTATATATATATATGTGTATATATATATATGTGTATATATATATGTGTGTATATATATATGTGTATATATATATATGTGTGTATATATATATGTGTGTATATATATATATGTATATATATATATATGTATATATATATGTATATATATATGTATATATATATATGTATATGTACATATATATATGTATATATATATATGTATATATATATATGTATATATATATATATATATATGTATATATATATGTATATATATATATGTATATATGTATATATATATGTATATATATATATGTATATATATATATGTATATGTATATATATATGTATATATATATATATGTATATATATATATGTGTATATATGTATATATGTATATATGTATGTATATATATATGTATATATATATATATATATATATATATATATATATGTATATATATATAAATAATTAATTTCATTGTATATATCACTACATTTATACCTACATGTTTTTAGGCTATAGGTATTTTGTAGAGGGATGAGATGTTGAAATAGTATTTTGTTTTTATAAAATGTACACGTCAAATTAGGGATTTGTATTTTTTATTCTCACACATTAACACGAACACACAGACACACATAAATATATATATATATATATATATATATATATATATATATATATATATATATATATATATGTATATATATATATATATATATATATATACATGGAATAACTGAGTTGTTTCTAGTTTTTAAATAGTAATGATATATGGTAACAAAGAAACTAAACAATATATATATATGAATATATATATATATATATATATATATATATATATATATATATATATATATATATATATATATATATATATATATATATATATATATTGCCTACGGATGCAGGTGACTTTCCCAGCATGTTGCGTTGATTTCAGTTGTACATTTGAGAAAAAACTTTCTACCAGATTTAGTTACGATTACTCGAGTTACACGCTAACACACACACACTTATATATCTCTATATATGTATATGTATATATGTATATATATATATATATATATATATATATATATATATATATATATATATATATTTATATATATATATATATATATATATATATATATCCTATAAATTTTCTTCCATATTTTTCTGCCATATTTTTTCTGCCATATTTTCTTGCCTCTTATACAATGTTTTCAAGCATAGACATTCCTTTTTTTTTTCATAAATTATGTTTGTGTTTGGGTGAATACATATCATTAAAGGATTCCAAAACAAAAAAAAGGAGTGTCGATGAAAGCAACAGAACACGAACAAAAACAAGAATGCCATGTTAAGACATACATATAATTTTACAAGCGAACTGTAAATGTTTCATTCCTTGAGGTAAGCGGTTTTTATAGTGTGATAAATTCGCTCTTTCGCTTCTTGGCAAAAAAAAAAATAATACATCAAGCACATGGTGGCTCTATGGCGTTTATGCTGGGTTATCAGTGACAGGGTTCCATGTTCAATACCGTTTGCTTCTTTATTACAATTAATATAGGAATTAAAACGAGAAAAATGACTTCAAAGATGCGTCTACAATCAAATAAAAGCACGAAGTCCTTATTGAGTCAAATAATTCAAATACTTGTGAAATATTGCTTTATGAAAACATTCTGCAAGTATCATTATCAATGAATATCGTAAATGGTATTTTTTGCTGGTTTTTTTTCCATTTTATCATGGCTTAATTTGTAGCTTGTGAAATTACGATCGGAATAAATATCACTTTTCAGAGACGTCAGGCCTTTTAATGAAGTCACACATCTTCCTTCGATCCCATTTCTATTGTTTAATATAACTGGAACCAACCGATTGACCAGAAAGCATCTTATAGAGATGTGTGGACTCGAAAGGAGTTTCAAAATAGAGCAAACAATCTTTTAAATATCGTTTCAAACTTACTGAATCAATTTAAAACAAGTATCAACAGGCTTGGTCACCGATTGTGTTTAGTTTATCACGTGGTAGAACAGCTTTTGCACTAGAACAGGCGTCCTGGGCAAAGAAGGATGTGATTTCAAGTCCCCGAAAACATATTCTTTATTTACTATCTGCATTGTTTACAAGCAACAGCAGAATGACGTCGACCTGTGGTTGTGTTAAAGAGCAACTGAAATTTAGATGAAAGAAATACTAGTAAAAAACTAATAATAATTGGAAAGAAAGAAGTAAAGAAATAAATACTATGAATAAACTAAAAGAATATCTACACAAGGAGTTTACTGCAGAGCAGGTTAGATAAGCCTAATATTTTTAGTGTATTTGAACTTCATTGGTTGTCTCAATATAGATTTGTATCAAACCAAGCTTAGTTTAGCAAATACATACATAGTTATTTCAGCTGGTGGTATGATTATGAAATCTATCGCCTGGGTCAGACAAGCCATGACAAATTTTTATTATTTACTTCCAACACACCGAGAGGTTTCCGGCGTTCTTGATGCCTTTTTTCGTCATCAAAAATCCTGCAGCCCAAAAGAGTCAGGAAAAAACAAGTTCAATTTTTAGAGAATAGGAAGTCATGGTAAAAGTATTACCGCCGTTCTATTCATGCTCCCGCCGTGAGGAGACGCGTGCGAATAATAAATCATAACCTCGCTCAGAGTCTCTGACCCATGTAGTTTAATGTCATGTGGCGTGCTTTCCACTCTCGTTTCACTATTTCGTTATTCAGCTCCTTGAAAAATAACTTTGGAAATAAATCTTAGGTTCATGGCCGAGAGATATAGCGTCTGTCTATGTTAATAGCTAGATATAAACAAAGCACTTAGAAAAATTTTTGCCTCGCCCGAAAAAGATTATTATAATCTTTATGTTCAAGCTTGGTCAGGTGATCAATAAACAACTATTTGTCAAGGACAAAAAATACATCAGAACTATTGGTTCAGCTATTAGGTTATCAAATAAGAATGTATTCTCTTGCACCGGGTTGGGAGTCGTTGATTTCCGCTCAAAATCCCAACTCAAAAACATCTCTCGTTCCATTAGTTATGTTATATAACACCACCGTCATATCTCACTTCACTTCACTTATCCTGAGTCGGAACGACGTCCATGCATATAGATGCACACACATACACTAATACATTTATATACTTTAGAAATTAAATAAATTACGAAAAGTTTCATGAAAAATCGAAGAATTAAAAATCAAAGAATTAGGAATATCACTAACAGTAAAGAAATATGAAAGAATTACTAATAAAAGAATTGAGAAAATTATTAAAAAAGTCTAACCCTATCTCATAAAACCCGTCTCAATCCATCTCGTAACATACTTCAGGCAAATCCCATGAATTTCTCAGCTATCACAGTGCCTTAGATTTCTCCGAATGGCATTCCATCACTATCTATACACGTGCAATTAAAATTCTAAATTTGAACAATTCCCTGATAAGAAAGATTAGCCTCCATATTCCCAAATACTTATCCAATATGGCTGCAAAGCGTCTCTGAAATGGTTTGAATTTCAATTTTTTTTCTCGTTGAAGGGAAGTGATTAAGGTCCCTCAGAGAGCAGGCATCTCCTAGGTTTTCCCATTTTTTTTTTACCAACACAGTGTGGCTGATAAATATGAACCGCTTGGGGTTGGCATACGCAATCTCCAAGAATCTACGATAGGACTAATGAAATATTTGGAGTTCAACGTTTTCGGAAATTTCTCCTTCTTGTGAACGATGTCTTGTTATGTACAGTGCCATATTTTTTTCCTTTCCCTTGTAATAATGGCTGCTCGATAAGCCCGATGAGCCTGAAGGTGGCAACGGTGGTGGGTACTTCTGCTCCGGCGAGTGGTTATTCACTGAAACACATTGAGGGGGAAAATGTTTTTATTCGTATCTTTCGTTCGTCTTTCCTATAATGCTGAAGACCATGGTCAATTATGAGCACGAAATTGGTTTGCGACCGAGTTCAGTTCCCTGGGATTGGAATACATTGCAAAATTGATTTACACATGCACGCATCCACACACGTATACACGTATTCACAGATGCACACACACACACGCACACAAATACACACACACACACACACACACACACACATGTATATATATAACAAATAAAAAATAAGTTGTGATTATATGTGCATTCAGGAGAATGTACAAATGATGAAAGCACATGGAACCACATATGTACATAATATGTAGACAAATATGTATAGATTTTGGATGTATGTATGCATGGGCATTTTCCAATATATATAACATGAACATACACAGAGACCAATATGCACACACACACACACACACACACACACACACACACACACACACACATATATATATATATATTCATCGATTCTAACACAGAAAAGAAAAAGACCAGCTGGTATAAAAATAAGTACGCTGAAAGCAGAAAGAAATACAAAAAGAATAGTCCGTGATACGAAAGCAAACTGACACGTTGAAGCACAAACAGAAAAATAGTGGTTTAAAAAACCATAAATATATTCCCAACCTAGGGCCTGTTGAAACTTTGAGGGTGAGGCTGTCTTCTAAAGTATTAATGAGGGTCTTTAAACTTGTTGAGAAAGCAGATCTTTCAAAAGCCTGGTTCTGCGAGGAAAAAAAAACGTTTGAGAATCTTAAGTTTATTCTATCACGTTGGTTTGTTCAATCCCGAGTAGTAGGACTTGGTTTATATTCATATAAATCATTATGAAGAGTTATGAGCAATGGATTTGAAACAGCGCCATATTCTTTGAAATATAGTGTATCAAAAACCAGTTGAGATTAATACCCTTATTCCAGGCCATTCGCATTCGGTACCTTATTATATTAGGTTAGCTCATCAGACCAGTTTAAATATTAGCAGTAGTAGCAGTAGTAGTAGTAGTAGTAGTAGTAGTCAACAGATAAATGTAGTACTTCAAGACAATCCCTTCTGGTTTGAAATAGATTGACACTTGATACTCGGAGTACTCGAACCAAGCCCGAGTAACCCGATTGCAGGAGTTGCCACCGATATATATATATATATATATATATATATATATATATATATATATATATATATATATATATATATATATATATATATATATATATATATATAAATGATTATTAGATAGATTGGTTATATTGGCTATAATGGTGAAAGTTTTCATTGACAATGAGGAAAACAAGCACACGCACGCAAACATATATATATATATATTTTGCAGCGCAGCGCTCACAATACTGAAGTAGATACCCAGACCTTGGGGCCTTGCTCCTATTTGCACCACTTTGGTGGACCATAGATTGCAAACCCATGGTTTAAAGGGTAGTGTCAGCTGAGTAAACGTTGCACTTCACCTTAAAATTCCATCGCACAGTCTTGAGGGTCATTTCATGTACATGGCTTTCCACCATTTAAGGATCCTAAAATCTTCCCCTGCAAGGCCAAACCATTCATATAGGGGTGAAGAAAAGACCTGAAAGATTTCCCCATGTATTATTCTCCATTTTCTAAGTGATTGGGTGCATATCCCGAGTGCCCTTAGATAAAAAAAACTATAACAATGCTAGATTTGATTTCGGCAGTGTGATGTAGGTAAATCGAAATGCTTGAAATACACAGGACCAGCAGGAAAGAAATAACAAAAGGATAAAAAAAACCCAGAAAGGCCACATCATATTACCAACCAATTCAATAACTACACAGCTGTGCAAAAATCCGAGGGAGCTAGGTATACACATAGTATCAAAAACATCCATCACCATCAAAAACATCATTAATAAAAAGAAACACACCCACGCTAAGCTCTTTAGTCTAAATTGCAACTTCATATACCTTGGAGTGACAGCTAGGTGTCTCAAAAAGTGAATTTGCAAACACCAAAAGACATTATTACTTAATAATCTCTTAAATGTTCTGGTTTGACATCGAACTCTCCTATATCACACTTTTGACCTACAAAGTGAAAATTATCAAACATGCTAGTGCATTGCATCAGCTCGCTTTTTGGTCAGTGATACGATTATCCAACGCCCAGGTAATTTCCTATTCGCACCGCTAGCAAAATTAATAGCAAAACAACATAAGATAGCATCTCATACAAGTAACAACGATAATTTGATGTTGGCTGAGGGTATGACCTTTTCCAAATTCTTATATGCTCGCATTTTCACTAAATCATTTCAAGAAAAATCCCCGAAACAAAAAGCATCCGTTTTTTTTCACACCAACCATATAACCATGACATTTTCATTTCTCTCACCAATACAATCTTATCTAATAAAAACAACATCAAATTGTCTAGAGAAACCTCTCTAACTCACTTATATTAGAAAAAATGTTTCCCTCTTATTTAGAGTAATAAAAAACACTGCTTTTCCACCTATACCCAACAATTTCTCTACTGCAATTTTCATCCGGGAATTTCTGTAATTTTCATCCTTTTCCTCGAAACAAATCATCGAGCTACGACGAAACCTGTGACTGATAATTTGAGATGTATATAGCAGTCTCGAGTCTTTTCTCCCTTTTCCATATCGTCAGCTTTTCCACAACACATCATATGGTGACCATCAAAAACATTGAAAAAAAACTATAGAGAAACTATCATTATGATAAATACATACATACAGACAATACACATTCACTTTCATATACATGATCATCTTTGTGTGTGTGCATGTGCATGTATGCAAGTGTGTGTAAATGCAAGTCCGTGTGCGTTGCATCATCATGTTTATATATATATATATATATATATATATATATATATATATATATATATATATATATAAATATATGTATATATATATATATATATATATATATATGTGCGTATGTGTGTATAATCATATAATTATAATTGCGTTATATTACTTCAAAACTTTGTTTTAGAATTAACACCCATTTTTACACGGTGACTGTATCATTTGGCCTCGAGAGCTTGCATAGAATGGACAATTAAACACAAATTGACTTACAATGGCTGATGCTGCTAATGGTGATAGTAATGGTGGGATAATCACAACCGGTCACACACATATATGTATAGTTCATAAGGTATTTTCAATATGTGAAAGTACAAAAAAAAAAAACGAAAACAAATTTTGTCCATCATATATGTATATATATAGATATATATGTATTAAAATCATAAGATGGATAGATCTAAATATTGGTGAGATAAAAAATAAGGGCTGTAAAGAAATCACCCAAGAAAATAGATAACAAACTCTGGAAGAAAAATGATCGGTGGAGACAGACACCGTCCGACTAATTTTAGGCTAGAAATATTGGATAAAATTATCCAAATACTTTAGAGGAGGGAAAAGGGGAAAAATCGCCCCAGGCGTTAAATTCGAACTTTGGCAGAACGGAGACAGTAAAGAATATTACAGAGTCGCGATTAGAGATTTACACGATGCAACCATTGGCAAATCATAGGCATTAGTTTCTCACGAGTGTATGAATCCATTAACCATTACATTTCTGCGTCTGCGAACAAATAAATTGTATGTCTACGAGACTGGATTGATACGAATCTTGGATAAGCACCAAATTAAGCGGCTAGGTTCAAATATGGGTATAAAAGCATGAAAAATGAAATGATTGCAACACAAAAGAAAGAAAGGAAGATAGAAAGAAAGTTAAAACCATGTGAGTACAGAAAAATGAGAAAGAAATTGGTATAAAAAAGGGTGATATCTAAGAAAAAAATGAAAGAAAAAAATCTGAATTATGATATCTGAATAGAAAAAGGAAAATATCTGAAAAAAGGAAACATCTGGAAAAAGAAGGAATATCTGGCAGAAAAAGAGAAATCTGGCCAAATGGAAAATATCTGAAGGAGGAAGAAGATAAATATGGGTAAAAAAAGAGAAAATATCTGAAGAAAGAGTATATATCTAAAAAAAGAGAAAGAAAATATCTGAAAAAGGGAAATATCTGGAAAAAAGGAAATACTTAGAGAAAAAGGAAATATCTGGGAAAAAAGAGAATATCTAAAAAAAAAAAATAATTGGAATAAAAATATCTGAAAAAAATATACCTGGAAAAATATCTGAAAAAAGTAAGAAAATATCTGGAATAAAAGAAAATATCTGAAAAAAGCAAACATCTGAAAAAAAGAGAAGCATATCAGTGAAATGGAAAGAAAATATTTTGGTGAAAACGAGAAAATATCTGGAAAAAATATCTGGAAAGAAAGAAAATATTTGGAAAAAGAGGAGAAAATTCCTGAGAAAAATGGAAATAGCTCAAAAAAATAAGAAAGAAAACTTGACGGAGAAGAGAAAAAACGAATAAAACAAAAGAAAGTGAAAATAAAAAGAATAGATATAACTAAGGTAAGAAAAGGAAAGAAGTGAAGAAATAAAGTTATACATCCTCATCTGTAAATGTTATTTGTTGAATATATTTTGTTTATTTATTTCCAAATGCCAAATCAGTGCCATCAAGTTGCCAAATTTTAAATTTAAACTGATATAGAATATCGGTTTCTAGTACGTATTTTGAGTTATCAGTTTTTTGGGGTGGAATCTTGGCAACAAAGTTAAATCATATCTAAAAAAGACCAACAAGATTAAGAAAAAACATCTTTGCCAGTTTTTCTATGATGATCATAGGTAGCTATTTTGAAATTCTAAATGGGCGTCTGTAAATGTACATTTCTTCCAATTATGACTAATAATTATATCAGGGGGACGTAATTTGTCTATGGGTGTATAAGGTGATGGATTCTGGTGGTAGGAAATTGAATTTTTTAACCTAATATTACCTTTGCTTCTTCAACTGGACGAAAGTATTTGATCTTTGTATAGCCTGTGGTATGACAAATATGTACAGTTTTAGAATGTGAAGTTTAATGTCCTTTCTTGATTAAAGGCTCCCAAGTGATATTTGCTTCTATACTGCGCCTTCAAACGAGGTTATGGGAGCCTTGGTTGTGCTCCAATTCTCTCAATTGACATACTCTAGTGTACTTCTCAGTTTATTTTTCTGATTTCATTCCATGGGCGTCGGTGACCTCCTTCAAATATGATCAGCCATGCCTGAATCCTCTGTTGACACAAACTCATGGCTTCCCTACGCTCGTCTAGTCGTACGTTTGTCGAATCAGTGCATAACAATAACAAATCTAGTAAAATTGTGGATAACGATGATAATTATCTTTAATTATTATCAGAAATTAAGACGAAAGTAATTGTGTGCTGATATGGTGTCATTTAGAAATAATATATATATATGACACAATAATTAATGCTCCTCTATTCAGGGTTGAGCACTCTTTAAGTGAGGTAACTCATCCACTGTAAGCTTATGCAATGCTCTTTTATAAGAATTGAGCACTCTGGTGGATGAGGAGTTTCTGCATAAAAATGAATAGTTCCGTAGTCCAGAGGTAGGATATCGGCCTCCGGGTCCGATGTGAGGGTTTCAATTCTGCCTCGCGGTACTGGATGGGATAAAAGTCTATAGCCACACTGAAAAGATGTAATACAACGAAACAGCTGTCTGCGGATGACACAATAATATACATATATGTGTGTGTGAGTTACTGGTCTATCCTCTGTGAACAGCATCTTTTTCAACATTTTTGGATTGATACAGATGAAGACTGTGGAAAGATGTTAAGTAAGTAATCTTTCTTTTGAGTAGCATATCATATTATATACATAGTTTAAGCGTCAATGTATAGTTTAAGTGTCAATCTTTTGGTTTGGTTCCATATTTCAGCTTCCCGAAGATACATTGATTGCATACGATTCTTTTGAAGAGTAATAGGATTTTCTTGCTATTGAAGTTTGGGCTAGTTCTATCGAAAGCTTGCCATTCTATAGAGATGCTTTTTTGATTTCTTCATTTTCTGAGGGGATTCGTTGTCATAAGTGATTGTTTCCTCTTTCTTAAGTCCTCTTTCTTAAACTCTGCATTATTGATTTTGATTGTTGTGTCTATCCTCAACATGTCTGTTGACATATGTTTTACTGAAGGTCATGTGGACACCAACTTTCTTGCTTCTTTCATTCAGTCCGACAAGCATTTTTGGAGATCACGAAGGTTCTCAGCAAAAAGGACAATGTCCACAGTAAATCTGAGGTTACTTATGTATTTGCTGTCAATTCTGATTATGATTTTCCCTCATCAAGAGTTCGGAAATCATCTTTGTCATGGCTGTGAAAAGTTTGGTTGAATTGGTATTGCATTTTCTTACGTCATTTTTTAGCTGGACGGGCCCAGAGTCTTCAAACAGACTGATAAAGGTACTGTTGGTTTAGTAGATATGTTGCGAAACTCTGACATACAAGTGGTGTACGCATTGTGGTATAGTTGCATCAATGACTTTTGATGGAAGACCTGGCTGAAGTCAACAAATGCTACAGCGAGTGGTATTTCATATTTTGTCGCTTTGTTTTCTGGTGGATTTACAGAATGAAGACGGTCGAGTAACTTCTTCTGAAGTCAGTCCGTCCCCGTGTTTGGTTTTCATCTAAAGTTAAGGTGATTCAGTTGGTGATAAAAAAGTTTATAAATGCAGTTGAGTTAGTCCATCGGTCCGTAGTTATTAGATCATTCGGGTTCTCCCTTTTATATAAAAGCGTTATGGTGTACCAGTCTTCTGGGACTTGACTCTGTTTAAGGTTTCTCGAAAACGAACCCCCTAAACTCCAAGAACTGAAAAATGATATTCGACAAGTAATTAGAGCATTGGAGCCTGGTACATTACGAGCTGTCACGAAATGGAAGACATTAGTGGTATGTCGTATTCCACCATTAAATCAAAGATATTTGTAAGGTTGACAATAAGTAAATCTAAAGAGAAAGTTATGAAAGAAGTTGTTCAAGTTTCAAGATGAAAAATGACTTTTCCGCCACTTTATACAGTTTACACATCATCTCCAACTGATTAAGCAGATTTTATTTACGACCGATTTTGTTGTTACCACTCAACAATACTGATATCATAATGGTCTATAAAAAGCGATGGGCTTCGAAATTGTAGGGATTGTATGAGGCTACGGAAGTTTATTGAGCGAGATTACCAGCAGGGAGAAAAAATGAATGTAAAATAATAAAACATGGATAGGAAGAACAGCGAAGAAACGAAGTCGAAAAGAAAATAAGATTAGATGAGAAGTGAGGCGGAATAGATTAAAATCTATATATATTTATCTATGTTTCTGTCCCCCCTCCCTCTCTCACTCAGTCCCTCACTCTTTCTCATAACAAAAACACGGGAAGACACTAATGGATAACGGAAGGAATTACAGGTAAAATAAAGAAGAAAAAAAAAGTAAAAAGGAGGAAGCTTGAAGAATAAAGGGAGGAAAAAGGGAAAGTGTGAAGGAAATACAAGTCTAGTTAGTCACTCAATAGAAGCTGCCACGTGACCAACGTCTCTCAGCAACATGTTGCATTGGGGGTAATCAATTGAAAACTTGGAAAAAGAAGTGATCAATGAGTAAGTTGCTTCTCAAGACTTTGTAGGATAAAGATGATTGTAGAAAGTCTGTTTTTTTCAAAAGAGACAAGCGTGAATACTGCCGGACACAAGCGAAGGTGCCAATTTAGCTAACACTTACATTGCAAATCCTATTTATTGGCGGAATTGTAAAGAAAAAACTGTTCAGGAATAAATGTTTAAATTTTTAATCATCTCTATTGGTGCAGCCTGTACACATGATATATACATAATATAACCAGTCAGCTAGCCATATTAGCTTAAAATCTGAAGAAACCAATGTTGGCAATTTTGGTGATAGCGTTGGTTGACTTTTTAAGAAAGAAAAAAGAATGAATGTATTAATAAAGGAGAATACTAATTGAGAAAACACAATAACTTTCGGGGAAAACAAAAAGTAAGAGAAGAAGAAGAAGAAGAAGGAGAAGAAGAAGAAGAGGAAGAAGAAGGAGAAGAAGAAGAAGAAGAGAGAGAGAGAGAGAGAGACAGACAGACAGACAGACAGACGGATAGACAGAGAAAAACTGAAAGAGAAATGAATCCTCAAATAAATCGTTTACATATATTACAAATTCCGGTCTTATCTATCGTATTGGACTCACCTTCCCAAAAGACGAACATTTAAATGAAACGAAAACATTTTGAATTTATGAAAAATCAAAAAGACAACAAAATTAAATTAGCAATAACGATTCAAATTATTTCCTGTTTTCTGCTCGAAGTTTGTTGAAATCTTTGAAAATCAACAAAAACGTTTCTATTAATTTTACGGAGACACTATTGTTCGAAGTCAGTTAGTATGGCTCAATCGCTTGAACATCATATTTTTTTTGTAAAATATTCAATGTCACCTTCGTCAGCAATAGTTTTAGTAGCGTCCTTTGTTGGATATTGACCTTCCCCTTTCACAGTCGTTGTGGAGCTAGTACTTTCTGAACATCTGGATTCTGTGATATCTCTGACATCTGTTTCGCCTTCATATGACTAAATTCAAATGACGTTTGCTGATTGGCTTTCGTTGCAAAATATACATGACCATGTCTCGAAGGGACACGCTTCAAAGGATAAGAAATGAGAGTTCAAATCTTCTTGGAAGTTTATTGTTCTTTCGGTCCATGCTACTCTGCTAATCGTCAAAATGATAATACGACAAAAAATCGAACAATTTAAAGTTTTTCTAAGACAAAACAAATTTCAACTTCAATGATCAATCAGTGGTTCTGTAAGCTTAGACCATTTTTACAAACAGCTCTTTCAAGATGATTAATGAACGATATTTTTCCCCAGAAAAAATACCAAATGATTTGAAATCTATCATCGTCAGATGGCCGTTTCTTCGTATTTACTAAGCTTAGTTTAGTCAAACCTGAAGCCACTAATGTGGGATAAAGCAACTACTGAAGACTAAACTCACCACAGTAATGAGGACCAACAAGGTTAGTCTCATTTCAATTAAAACCATTTCAATGACCCCTTAGAAAACAGGATGTGTATGAAAAAACGCAACATTTGAAAGGGAAAAACACTTTAAAAGAAAGTTTGTAAGTACCTTCATTAAACATGCAGTCAACTAATCAGCCATACGCAGAGCTGTATTATTCGCATATTGATCAAGTAGAAGATCTTACATTCAAAGGAGACAGCTCAAAATTTTCTTCTAATGAGTTATTTCCCTTTTAAGCATTGCGTTTTCTCTGGTGCGCCCTGTATTTACAAAGACTGGGCTGGCTTCGTCTGATACTAGGCCATTAGTGTAAGACACTCAGCGGGGATCGAACTCAGTAAAGTATGAATGGTCTGCTAGGCTACATTGTTCAGGGGTGATTCCTAAAATATTCACTAAGCTCAGCTTTGACCGGCTCCATATCACAAGTATGAGACATCCAGAAACTAGGAACCATTTCTGCTGCAGTGAGTTCTATATTCTATTTTCATTGCGTGCCCACCAATAGCAGCCTAATGCTGTATTCAGTCAAGTTTGGGATTATGCTCAACATCTCAAAGAAAGACCAAAAGACAGTACAGTATATTAGAGAAATGGCCATGCCACAAGAATGTGAGGTAGCAGCTACAAATCACGACCCACAACATGTATCCTCGGAGATCGTATGAGACATTGTGGCTGACAAAACATAAAATGGCGTGGGGACCTAAATAGGTTCCGGAGATATAAGGAAGGTCCATGTCCAAAGGTGGATGTTCAAAGGCTGCTGCTGAAGATGATAATTATTATCAATTCTACAGTGGATCCTCACCGACTACCCTTATGACTAAGCATAGTAAATATGTATAATACGCAGTCATTGTTCACTCACTCTATATTGAGCGATTGTCAGCATTCTAGTCAATTCAACAAATCATTTTCACATTTAAAGTCGGTTATTAAAAAAAATGGTGTTATGTGTGGTGTAATCATGGAAGGAAAAAGATGTTAAGAATAAATACAAGTGATAATTATCCTTATATCACAAGGAGAGACTTCACGACATCATATTATGATAGAAGATAAAGAGAGGTCAGAGGTATCATAGAGTCCTGAAGGAAACTCAAATGGCAATGGGCTGGTCATGTTGCAAGAATATTACACAACCAACCGGCATCACGACTCACATCATGAATCTACAGTGTTCATATGCAAAAATGTGGTGGGTAAAAAAAATGGTGCGAAGAATTAGATCAATTCTGAATATATAGTCTCCGTAAGGCGCATGATAGAGAGATCTGGCGAATCTAGGGGAATCAACGACGGACAGCTGTTGATGATGATGTTGCTAAAGCTACGGCCGTCTCCACATATAATTTTACTACAGTCCATTTGCAATTAGTGATATAAACTGTGAGACGAGAAGCACCTGAAGTGTTGCCACCCATGGCTATTTTATCCATGGCTACAGAGAGAGATATAATCATGCCTTTCCCAAGCGCAGTAGTGGTAACATGAATCTAAACGGTCCTTGGCGAGCTCATTCTCAAAACCGTTCCCCGCTTTACTATCCGCACCCAATTGAGAATAGGGTACATTCTTTGTGTTGAAATCAAATTGAGATCTCGCGTGTGTGTTAAGTATTTTTCTCAGCTAATTCTTCGAGCGTTTGGATAGCATACAACGATATATATATATATATATATATATATATATATATATGTGTGTGTGTGTGTGTGTGTGTGTGTGTGTGTGTGTTTGCGTGTGTGTATGTGTGTGTGTGTGTGTGTTTGCATGTGTGTATTGTGTGTGTGTGTGTGTGTGTGTGTTTCTTTAATTGAAAACATTCGCTGCATTGATAATTGACTGAATTATCTCACTTTGGTATGTTCGTTCGCAAAAAGAAGATGAATAGTTAATGAAGTCGACTTCATGATAAAATCATGTTCTTCTTCATCCAGAAGAGGATTGTCAATTACAACTTGAAAGCAAAAATTGCTCCACTCTATAATCGATTTAATAGGTAATTATTATATTTTCATTATTTTCCAACACAGAGGTTATCTCTTCCAGAAACAAATCAGTTATATCAACAAAAACGAAGGAATTGAATTTTCATTTGATTAATCCAATAACAGGTCTGGCTACTCACTCAATAAACAACGTCACATGGCCAATGTCTTTTGTCAGTATGCTGTAGTGATCAATTAAAAACTCGAAAAAAGTCTGCTCAATTTAGAAGTTGCATCTCTTTGTTCTTGTTGGGCAGTGATCACTAAAATATTTTGAATTTTTAAAAACCAAGCATGAATGCTACTAGACGCAAACAATAAGACCAATCTAGCATAAATTCACATCGTAAATCGAACCCTCACAAAGTAACTGTTTTAGGGGGGAATCAAAAAATAAAAACAAAAGTTTTTTTTAGACATAATAAGGAGTAAATGAAGAACTTTTCAGTCCTCTAGCTCCATTGATGAAGTCTGCATGCTCGATATATTCTTGCATTGCCAGCCGGTCAGACAAGTACAAAAACCAGAAGAAACAGTTAACAGGTTCGGTGACAGTTTCCATAGACGGTTTTTATAGTATTTCAATTGCAGTAGGGTGATGGTTAACAAGCTATTTGAATTCAATTCGCAAGTGTAATGAGTTCGATCCATATAGAGTATTCCCATAGTATAACATTGTGGCAGATTAAACTTGGCTTAGAGTCAGAGGTATTCAAACCTTGTTCTGCAGAACCCCTGGGTTCCATGCAACCTTCCTAGGTATTCTGCGAGATAAAGTGATATTGTCACAACAATATTTTTTTCATTTCATAAACGAACCTTTCAAGGCTTTTACAGGTCTTTATTTTTTAAGTTAAAACTAGAAATACCGTGGCATGTCACAGATCCTGCCAATCAACTTTGTTTCTACTATTCATACAAGTTTGCATTCCTTATTTGGGTTTATACATATTCAGATAATTCTAAAATCAAAGCAAATATCCAATAGTTACTTACATATATATAATCAAGAAACGAATACATGATCTGGTAGGAATAACCATAGATACGTCATATAACTTTGAAATTCAATTTGAATTGATCCGTCCTTATATCATGGTAAATGTATCATTTGGCCAAGAGATCGTATATAAAATAAACAATTAAAGAAAATGAGCTACTGCAAAAATTGAACCTACGACCGATAGGTAGCTGCTTTAATGTATAGTTGCTCCTACCATTGAGTTAAACTGCTGCCGGTAAATTGAAAGCCTCATCTTGTCCATTTACCAACCGTAGGGCTAGAAGTCTGAAGATACCAACGTTAAGTGATGACAATAACTCAGACAGTTGTTCACTTTTATGCAATATTCTTGCAGACATCGTGGATTTAGAAAGCGACTATTTCTTGACGGTAACTATAACCAACCTGTAAGTTTAGACGAAAAATTCCTCCCTTGCGACCGTCGTTTCGCTGACAAGCCACACGGAAATGCGAACATACAAGTTCCTACGATAATTGTCAATAGTCTTGCAGACATTTCTATACTTGGCAGTCAAAAGACTGTTCATAAATTAGTTGTCGATAGAGTCGTCTATGGAGAAGGTAATTGCCACCTGCTTCTCCTGTAAAGAAGATTCAGCGGAATTAGTTCATATGACAATAGCAAGCAATTGAGAGAGGAAAATAGTGATATATAATTGATTGACAATAACAATGGCGTATAATTAGGGGGACGTATGATAACATCATAGAGGCCGACTTGTTAATGCATACATTGATGTATTTACATTATGCTTATAACTGTGCATATATATATATATATATATATATATATATATATATATATATTAAACGGGAACAATAAATACACTCACACACACATATATATATATATATGTGTGTGTGTGTGTGTGTGTGCGTGTATGAATGTGTTTGTGCATGCATCTAAGTATTATTTTATATGCACATGGACGAGGGGTTGAAGAACGTCCAGAAGAACATAGAAAGTATAAAAAATGAAAACTCATTATATATATATATATATATATATATATATATATATATATATATATATTAGTCTATATATATATATATATATATATATATCAATTGTATGTAAATAAGGAAAGATTAATATTCCTTGAGTGTCAAATTTAACGGAAGATGTGTCAAACAAAATTGTCGCCAAATTGTATATATACACATATATATGTGTGTGTGTGTGTGTGTGTGTGTGTGTGTGCATGTGTGGGTGCATATAAATGTATATATGTCCGAAGTTAGTACTCAGTGAAACTTAAACTCAGTATACAAGCGAACATATTCACTCATTTAAATAGGTATTCATATTTTTACTCCTTTTTTAACATCTACTTGAATTTTTCCCCTTCTCTCTCTCTCTCTTTGTTTGTCTTTCGACTCTATCACCTATTCATCACAACCCTCACGTGAACAGGATGTGACATGAGGTCGTTTTAATGTGGGGATAGAGCACATGCCAACGTATGGGTAAGAAGTCCCCTAACACTCTCTCCAGTCCTTGCAACCATTGTTGCAAAGACATAGGAGTGCTGAGGTCTCAAGACAAATCCTGTACCTCCAGGAATCGTCCAAATGGTATCACACCTTATGAGATAAGAGATCCCCCACTAGTATACACACCACACACGCACACACACACACATACACATATATATATATACATGTGTGTGTATGTATGTGTGCAGGTGATATATATATATATATATATATATATATATATATATATATATGTGTGTGTATGCATGTGATGTATGTATATGTATATATATATATATGCATGTGATATATATATTTATATGTGTGTGTGTATGTGTGTGAATGTACAAACATATATAGAGGAAAGTATCGGATGCTGGACAAAGGCCTTTCTCATCTCTTCCCTGAACGAGCGTTATCACACCATACCTTACTGGCAAAACAATCGGTTAGCCTTTTGCTACATCAGTTGTTCTGTCTGTTTGCTATGTGCCATGTCCCTATCCATTTTTGTTGCATACTAGTTCGATATTTTTCACCACGATTCTCTCTCAGATCCATGTTGATTTTTTTTATACGCTTAGAGTTAGTCTATATATTGGTATATTGGTGTTATTACTAATTTTTTTCAAAATCTATTGTTTTCACAAGCAACTTGTATTATCCATGTTTGAAACTTTAAAAAGAAGATTAGGGCCCTGTATTTCTCAAAACAAAAAGGAGGCCTATCGTAATTCTTTTGAAAAAGATAGATAGCCAGAACAATAGAAATACAAAGAAGACATAAAATCAATATCAGCTACCCCAAAACTGAACAAGTAACTTGTACAAGACCGAATCGATTTGCTTGCATGAGTCTGTGGGATTAAAAAAGGCGGAGAGTTAGCTCCAAACATCTCGTTTTCAACAACAACTACATCGACTCTCCCACCTCCGATAAGCACCGCTTTGAAAAATATACAAAAAAAACTTTTAACTAACTTTGAAATTGTATTTTTTTGCAAATGGTAGTACTGGTATTATTACTAATGTCCCCAAAATGTGTGTCCTAATCTGTGTTTTTCTTATAATTTGATAACTCAGTATAGTAAAATAACAGACCATCAATAGTGACCGATCCAATGAGGATTGAACCCATGAAAAATGCAATCAACATTAGCCAGCTGATCATTGCTTTACATGCGTTTACATCTAATTTTTTTTTTGGTATGATCTACTCTCTTATCCTAGTGAGAAGATTTCACTGATATATTTCAATTGAAATTGGCATTTTCATATTTTATTCCGGGAAAAATGATTCTTAACTGGTTTACCGGGAAAATAAAAAGTATTTTCACCAGAGATTTTTTTTACCCCTGCGTGGAAGAATCAAGTGTTACGTACAGCGAACAAGGAAAATCACACTCTTCATTTTCGGAGCGTGTGATGTCATTTGACAGGCTACGTATTGAATCATACAAGAGATATAGAACTCATTTGCTGTGTGCTTGTCTAGCCGTACTGATTTATCAACTCTACACACACACACACACACACACATATATATATACATATATATATATACATATATATATATATATATATATATATATATATATATATATATATACATACATACATAGATACACATAAGTGTGTGTATGCATGTGTTCGTGTGTGTTTTTTGTGTGTGTATACTTGAGTGTGTGCGATTATTGCAAAGACACGAGAGCACTGGTCTCGAGGTCTCCAATTATAAGGCTATCTAACCCTCCAGTCATCCTACCTCTGTCGGACTTCCCAATCATTTGCTGTCATCTATTTTTTTATCATTTCCAAAATAGCTAGTCCAGTTGCATGACAGACATTGGATATCCAGACTAAGTCCCCCAGATAATCCTATTCATCAATATGTAATTATATGCCTGGTCAGCCGATTTTGGCCGTTTTCTCCTCAACACATCCGGTCAATCCTTTTTTCCTGATAATATTTAGATGTGACTACAAATAACAGCCAAATATTCGTCATCATCCGGTGCTTCATCACTCGAGGAAATCAATAGCCTTTAAAGGTGACCTTTTAGAAACAAAAAAGACTTCCCTATAGAGGACATACTTTTCTGTCCTGAAATGATAATATACACGATCCTAAGAAAAAAAATAACCTTTTAATAAAAAGAACCATAAGTTTAACGATGCGTCCACCGGGAGGATCGATTGAACCGTTTGATTCTCATACTTGTAAAATGTTGTGATATCGAAATATTGTGAAAGTAATATTCTCAATAAGAATCTTTAATGGCCATCTTAGTTGTATCTTTTTTTTTTTTTAGCCATTTTTGGATTTTTCCAAATACAGAAATGCAGCCCTTGCATATTCTGTCATAATGTCATTAGTTAGTAATAAATGGTTGAGAAAAATGTTATTTCAATGGCTTTGCTACTTTTTATGGCGTCCCATTTTTTTATGGCATCCCACCCCCTTTTCTATTGTTTAACATAACTGCAACTGACCAAGAGACAGACCGACCGAAAAATGTCTCGTAGAGATGTGTGAACACATCAGAAAAAAATAATGTCATTATTCTACTGGAATTTGTACCTCCAATTTTGTTTCCTCGGCAAAAAATTTCTATTAACGTGGTTTTCGACTTTCAAACAAAAACACATTCTTGAAATAAAGACCCGAAGGAAGAGAAAGATAAATAACACATTGGCCAAAAAGCTGTGATGAAAACAAAAATGAGGATACTTATATAAATATATCATGAGAGGTATGATAATCCGTATTCACTTACCTCTCCACGAGAGGAAGATGTGACACAAGGCCGATTTAATGTAAGGTTCCGTAGACGAGTAATTGAGTCCCTGCAAATGTTGTAGCAAAGGAGTCAGGGCCAGCCCGACCCTTTCCTTCTAGCAGCAATGGTAAAATGCTTTCCCGGGGCTTACTGATCTCCAAGACAGGACAGAGTCATTTTTTGAGGCCGCAAGACAAATCATAGGCCCCTCGTGCTTAGTAATACCGAGCCTCAGTGGGGCACTGTCGGCCATTACATTTCACCATTGTAAAGCTGCCAAAGAATTTACTCCTGCAATCTGACAGGTATGATGATTATATTTTATATCGGAACGTCAGAATACACAACGGAGAATGGAGACAACATCAGCAGAAACGACGTGAAACTACAAAACAGGAATATGAAAAAATGTCAATCGCTTCTTCTAGGAATTTCTGACAAGATTCATTTTATTCCTTACATAAATTGTGGACCTGAGAACAATGCTTAATATTTTTCTTATACACGTTAGAAATATGTCATCTCATTGTTTTGGAACTTTCAGCGATAACCATCGGTAAACTCCCCCTCCAGCAACCAGAGTTAGTTCCAGATTCTCCAATGAAGTGGTTTGGAAACTTAAAAAAATAGAGGACCCACTTCTATAAAGGAAATATCCTTGCACACCATTCTTTTCAGCATTTTATATTTGAGATAATAATTAATGAACTACAGTAATGAACAGTCAGGCCTTTATAGGTCATTTTTTATTTCGAATGAATTTCTATTCATACGAATTCTGGTACATGGCACAGATATGTGTACAATATATTTTTCTTATAGATGTGAGATGTGCAATGAATGATAACATTTCACAAGATTCGCATCAAATGTTAATTCTAATTATTCTGATTTTAAGTCCATCGTATCAAATAAAAAATTTCAGCCAGGGACCCGAGACCATGATCTGACGGATCCGTAGGGGTTATCAGACTACAGCTCGGAACCAGAGCTGTTATGTTTGAGTTTTACTTTCTACAGCAAGTGGAAATTGAACAGGAAGACTGTGTTAGATCAATCTTTCTGGTATGGATGGCCTACCTGTTTTGAAAATGGAAACAGAATGTGTTGGGCTAATCTGTCAACTGAGGGCGACTTTTAGAATCAGCATTGGAAATCTTAGCTTTGTTGTGAGTTCGAACACTGATCTCAATCGCTGGTAAGAAATATCCGACAGAAAGCTAAGGATATCAAATAAAAATTGTCTGGAACAAAGGTAAATAGTGAGTGATGAGGTATACAGAGTCTGTGTTGCGCTACTTTTTCAGGTCGAGTGAGCATCCCTGCCTGTCTTGAAGATCAGCATTCAATATCCTAGGTGTCACCTGGTCTTGAACATCGAACAGGCACTTATACGTAAGTATGCCATGTCAGATTAGTTGAAATAATCTAGGGGTTGTTTCTTTCTGCAGTAGAATTTTTTTAATGAAAATATCTTCTGGTTTACAATTAAGAACTTCACAGCTAAGAATTTAATGACTTTGTCCAAATCCGTCTCAAGGTAAGATGCAGACAACTCAACTCATGAGGAAAAGAAATATTTTCTGATCTCCGAGACGGAAACGAACGTATGAATATAGTGACTTGCAACACTTGAATGCTAACCAGTGCTGCCTAGAAGATCGCTTATTGTTCCAGCATCTTCAACCTCAATGACGCCAGACGGCAACTTAGATATCAGCTATTCACAGATGTAGAGGATTCACATGATTTTAGGTGTGAAATTTTCTTTAAAAAAGATATTGTAATTTTTCTATGGACGTAAAATTCTATAATATTTGTGCATAATAGCGAACACGGGGGTAATGGTAATTTTTGAAGAATTGCTAATAGACAGCGAGGGAATCCATACAATTTTCAAATTTTCCATTTCCTAAAAATATTTGATTCATTTTTAACCGTGATTTTTAAAAAAATATTTCATAATATGATATACTGCTATTTAGTTTAATAATATGATTTCCTCTTCCTCTGTCACGGGGTACATATAAGCGATCTTACAGGAGACGCGCAAAGAGTATCGGCAAAAGTCTGTTCCACAATCAGTTCTGGCTTTCTCTCCAGAATCTAGACACATACGCGTGAATGCACATGCGTATATATATATATATATATATATATATATATATATATATAAATATACGCATGTGCAGAGAGAGAGAGGGAGAGAGAGATAGATAGATGCTAAACTAAGCTGATTCTTGTGGAGAGAAAAATGCTAGGGACGAATACAACGTTACGTCAATCTACCGGCTGGTGTCAGTGGAAAATGCGCAAATAATAGTTAAGCAATCAAGCAAGTCCTCTTATATATATATATATATATATATATATATATATATATATATATATATATATATATATGTATAATTATTGTGTCATCCATAGACAGCTGTTTCGTTGTATTACAACTCTTCAGTGCGGCTATAGACTTCCCATTATCCCATCCAGTACCACGAGGCAGGATTGAAACCTTTGCAGCCGATACCCTACCTCTGGGCTATGGAACTGGATGGTCAGTAAGGCTGAATTTAAGCGATATATTTATCTATGATAAATTTCCCGTCCACCAGAGTGCTCTATTCCTATGGAAAGGGTGGGCTAAAAGTTGGTATAAAATATTGAAGGGGTTATATTCAACCTATTAAGTGCTAGGAAGATTCTCTGTCAGCAGCGCTACATCCCTGGAACCTCTACTCGTTCCAACACCATTGTACTCAACACCTGAAAAATAAAACGAAATAATGATTAAATCAATAACGTATACCAAATTTTAAGCCAGCCTGTCCACACACACACATACACACACACATGTATGATAATTATCGACAGAATGGAAATGAAAAGATTGACAATCATTTTTGTGCATCTCAAAATCTTATCAAACGAATCAGATGCATCCTGTCTCTCAATATGAACTTCATCGAGGGGAAAGTCAACATCGATTGACGAAATGACTAGAATTTATTAAATAAAACAATTAGATGTTTTGAAGTAGTTCTCAATCATTTCTACAAGCCCAAATATGCTCCTTAACCTCACCCAGCCCTAACCATTCATGATAGAAATAATGACTAGAAGACACATTTTTGTTTTTTTCTTTTGAAAATGACCCACTTTAAGGAAGAATTTTTTTTAACGATTGAAGTTTAAAATTTCCGTTGATGCAATAAAGGGTGAGACAAGTAAATTATAGTAAATTGTGCCAGTTATTATTATCATCCTATTGTACTATTTATACATACTCACATTCATACACAGACACACACATATATATTGCCGATGCCACAAATTGGTTCTTGATTGCAAAAGTGTCTTTTATGCAAGATAGCTGTAAATGATGACATAAAAAGACATGCAGTCAGCATCGCTGTATGTTTGTTGCAAACAATCTTCTGCCATCTGCGACCACTCATCTGTCGACTGCAGCTATCCAAGAATTAAATCCATGTTTACGGCTAGACAATATCGAAGAGGACATCGTTAGAGCGACTGGGGGAAGACAAACCCAAGGAGAAGGAGAAGGAGAAGAAAAATAGAATGAGAAAGGGAGTGAAAACAAACAGAAAATTCATGGAATAAAGAGATAAGAAGTGGTCAAGGTTTTGGAAGAGAACGAACAATTAACTAAAACATGCTAGTCAGACCACTCTGCCGAATGATTGTGCAGTTTGTGATAAAGCACGACAGTTGGTACACTCATAGACAAAGGCACCCTGAAAAATATAGATATTGAGCTTTTTTTACAATGTTTCAAAATGTCGCTTATGTCAGCAAATTCAATATGTCTGCCAGTGAAAACTGTTTCCTAATCAATTTTCCTAACAGCTATGTTTAAAATATGATATTGAGGACATCGTTGGCTGAACTTATTTACCATTCATTGCTTTCTGGGGAAAATTTTTGAGTTGACCCCTACATCCATATTAAACTAGTTCACGCAACTTTATCACAATAACAATTTTAATTAGCGGCCGTCTTGAATTACCAATGGCTTTCATGTATTATGAAAATGGTAGCCCCTAAATTATTCCCCCGCTTAATTAGGTCCTCAATATCATATATCAATTGCTGTTAAGAAAGTTGATCTAAGAACAGTTTTGAAATAGCTCTCATGGCTGATGTACTGAAAGTTCTTGATGGCTACCCAGATATCCAGATTCTTTGGAATGCCTTTGGTCATAAGTGTACTAAATATCATACTTCTTAATGCGCGACAAGTTTGACGTCTCGAGCTAAGCGACTCCACTATACAAGAAGTTTTCATTGTAGAAGAAATATAGCTATTTACAAAGCAGGGTTTAGTTTTGGCGCAAGGCCATAAGTACAGGGCATGCTTTGACATTCTTCCACCATTTGAGTGCACTTTGGCCTCGTCCTTTCTCCATTCAGTCTTCATGGAAAGCGAAATAATCTCACTGCTTTTCTCTGGTGAGCAGTAAGTCATTGATTGACGGCATTCAGAGCTTGTAACACAGTGAAAAATAGCCACTTTTAGACTTTTCGCAAAGATTTTTGTGAGTTAAAGTAAGCATAAACTTCTTATAGCTGTGTCATAGGCGTGGAATTTAATTTCTGGTTTAATATGGAGCAGATTGCTCAGATAATGAATATATCTAAAAAGTCAGCTCAAATACTGAGATAGTGCCAGGGTTCAGTGTTTAATTCTCAGTAATACAATATGGAGAGATCACATGATACCATACTATATTAGAAAACAGGATAAGAGATGTCAGAGAAAACATTAAAAAATCCAAGTGATAATGGACAGGCCATGTTACAATAATGTCAGGCCACCGATGGGCATCGTGACTCACGAATTGGATCCCCAGAGACCCCATTCAAGACTGAGACTGACAAAATATAAGATGACATGATGAACTAGAAAAATAAATTAAATTTTTGGTCCGATGAGGTTGATAGAGAGGTTTGACTGTGGCCAACGATGAATGTTGCTGATGATGATGCTGACGAAAAAACTGCCCAGGATGTTGATTTCTAATGCAAGTAGGCCCTCCCCACTTTGGGGATTGTAGCAATATTATCAATCTACCTTCATTCCCCAACTCCACATGACCTTGTGCTATACTGGTCCAAGCTTGGTAAATGTTGAAAAAGAATATATTATGGAGCTCCTGTTAGCTGTGGTGATGCCACCATCTCTCCAAAGGAGACAAATTTAAACTCAGATGACCAACTATTGGAAAACTGCTATTTACGTCTTATAGGCCAGGAAAACATGACTATATGAGATAAATACCAATGCAAATACACACATACACACACACACACACACACATGCACACATAGACAAGCACACACATCTACCTATCTGTCAATATTTCTAACCCTGAAACAATCCTATGGAAAACAACTGACAAGCCACTCAAAAATATTTCGCTTGTAGATCTCTTTTTTTTCGTGCAAAACATATTGTGCGCTTTTTGTTAACAGACTTGAAATTATTAATACTTCTTTTTGCAATAATCTTTTTAAATTTGATTTTTTTCTTTTTGAAAATAATATCTTCTTGCATATTTAGTGGACAACTGACTTGAATAGCATATGCATGGTTTAATGTATAGATACATAAACAAGGGAGTGGGTTTGAGACTCCGGAGTAGTATCGTTAGTTTTGGGGACTGCAAAGCCTTCTGGACAATATATATATATATATATATATATATATATATATATATATATATATATATATATATATATATATATATATATATATATATTCATATATACATATATATATATATATATATATATATATATAAGGTTTCAACTATACAACTATATAACTATATATATATATATATATGTATATATATATATATATATATGCAAGTATACACACACTCAAGTATATATGTATGAATATATATATATATATATATATATATAATGATGATAAATTGAGATTATGAGTTAGATTAATTTATCTAACGACTAAGTTTCTAGCAACAGGAAAGAACAGACTTTATTCATCTGGTGTTATCTATTTTATGTTTGTGCGTGTTTGTAGTTGCCATAGTTGTGTGTCTATGAGTGCTGTAATGTGTCTGAAGAATGTGAACTGTTTTAGCCTTTTGCAAGAAACTTTAAGATGTGAAATGAATTAATGTAACTTATGATATCATATATTCATAATTACACACACACACACACACACACACACACATATGTATATATATATATATATATATATATATATATATGCATGTATATATATATATATATATATATATATATATATATATATATATATATATATATATATATATATGTGAATGTGTATGTGTGTTGTTATTTTTAATTATGATCATTTTCCCTTCAGGAATCATTTCGATTTTTCTATGCTTCTTTCTATCAATATGTTTTAGCGATAATACCTATTAAAGTGCACCAAAATGTATCCCGCGATGAACATTTTTCTCTTCCGTCTGATTCAATCTTATCATCTAATGGAAGTTACTTGGCTTCAACACTGAACTCTGTACCCAACTTCAATCAGTTTTTTTTCAACAACTTTGCCATAGAATCCATTAGTTCAATATTACTGCCAACGTCAAAAAAAAGAAGACGTATTTTTAAACGCATCTTTCTTTTATGTATTGAATGAGTCTTTCCTTTTTAAATGACACAGACTCGAATCAGAAAAGACTATACACGTTTTTTATTTCATGTATTTGACAAATGAGTCAATTACTTTTTAAAAATCAAGTGAAATTAAGTCTATCATTAGAGATAAAATTGGAATGATTACATATAATATCAAAATTCTACTTGAAAGACTTGTGATTTTTTTTCCTCCGTTAGAATCTAATCCTTGAGCTTGATTACTCTAATCTTTGTGAACCACGATTGGAGTCCATTTAATTGTTGATTGCTGATTATCATGGCCTACTCTGCTTAAAAGATTGAAGTAACACAATCTTATCGCCTAATTTCCGTATGCTTGGACTTGTAAATAAAAGTAGAACGAGTTAAAACAGGTCAGGTTAGTCAGTCAATAGAAACAGTCACGTAACCGGCATCTTTTGGCAACATGCCTCGATGGAGGTGATTCATTTAAACATTGAAGGAAGAAAGGATCAATGAGTAAGTTACTTTTCTCCCCTTTTGTTGGGTAGTGATCACTAAGAATTCCAAATCCCCCCAAAACAAGCAAACATGATCACTGTCAGATACAGATTAGGAGACCAATATAGCAAAATAAGTACCTTGTAAATTGAACCATTATTGAAAACTTATTCGGGGATGGGGGAAATTTTAAACATTTATTAACACGTCATAACAGCATGAACATCAGCAAGACGAAGATCATGTGCAACAAGCACTAAAATCAAAATCGATGAACTGGAGAAAGTAGATCACCACATCTACCCAGGACAATGAATTTCCATGAGACCCTCAAAAGAAGAAGAAATCAAGTGAAGAATCACACTAGGATGGCAAGCCTTTGGTAGAACAAGTTCAACCTTCAAAAATAAGGTGATCGTAATAATCCTGAAAAGGAAGGTGTATAACCGATGCATCCTCCCAATGATCACTGACGGAGCTGAAACATGGAACCTAACCAAGAGACAGATCCACAAACTGAGAACTATGCAACGTGCACTTGAAAAAATTATGCTGGGCCTCATGTAGAGGGACCAAAAAACAGCACAGTATATCCGGGAAAAGACAAGAGTCAGAGACATTACAGAATCTATCAAAAATATAAAATGGCAGTGGGCTGGCCACGTTGGAAGAATGGCGGACAACCGATGGACATCGTGACTCACGACATGGATCCCCCATGGTCACATGCGCAACCGAGGCCGGCAGAATATTAAATGGAGTGACGACTTGGACAAATCCAGAAAGTAGTGGCTCCGCGACGCTCATGATAGAGAAGTGTGGCACATTTTGGGGAAGGTCTATGTCCAACGACGGACATTAAAAAACTAATGGTGATGATGATGATGATGATGATATCAAGATAATTGTAGGGATTATGAAAACCACCTATCGTTCGAGTAGAAAACAGTTCTAGAATCTATGGTAAAATTGTTAATGAAACTTTTCAAAATAATTTTAATGATTTTTGAAAATAAAGAAATAAAAGATTTATCATTTGTATTAATTATATTTTCTTATTTAATCTATTCATTAATTTGTTTTAATTATTGATAATAATAAGGAAAAAATAAATTTTGGAAAGTTTCCACAACTGAATTATAAAATGACTAATCCCGTACGGAAAACATTTTCAAAAATGATTAAACCTGATAATAATTGCAGGAAAAAACATATCGCCGGTTGCTGATGAATGTTCTAGGCACAAAATGTTGACATTCAACGTGTATATACATTCTTTTAATTCAATTTTAAGGGCAACACTTATGTAATCATGAATTATCAAGTATATTGCAACAACGTCTCTTTGTTCGTCGAAATCCCTGTAAAAAATTGGGGCAGAACACAATTTGAATACAACTGAGCAGAAGGCCACACGTGTAGGGCCCCGATTGTGTGCCAACAGTGGGGGTGGTCTGCCCCGGCTGACACCATGCAGTTATGGCAACGCAGAAATTCAACATTTATCACTACATTTAGTTCTATTTTTCAAAGCAAAAAGGCTATCAGTGTTTATAGCATGTTTTAGCGTTTCTCGACATTTTTTAGTGGTGGATTTAGTGCTAAAGCAATTTTGAATTAGCAAGAGGGGTGACACCTTGAGTTACCGCCCCGGGTTACATCAACCTTAGGAACGCTCACTATATGGTCTGGATATACAGTGAGGTTCGAAATTACTACGCACTTTTAATGGCCCACTAGACTAGCCCACTAGTGAGTCTGAACAAAAATTCAACAGGCAATGGAATAAGGTATGAGAAAAATCTATACATATATTACCGATCATGCAATCATGACCATATTTTTGGTCTGAGAACGCTCAAAAATATTCCCTTTATAAATTAACAGTGTTTGCTTCTTTGAGTTTTACCATTTCGTACGTATTGTGGGGGAAACGTGTGATATATAATTAAATGAGCATGAATCCAAAAGAAATTCTCGTTTGTCTGAACGTCTTAGTTCTCGAAACTCATAAGTAGAGTGATGTATGTTTCTTTAAAAAGCGTTTGAGGTGTGGAGTTGTGAAGAATCAATACAAGTAAACTTGCTGGTTTAATTTCCTCGTGTTTGAATGTAAAATGTTATTGCCGAGAGATCCAGCTTTAATCAGTGAATACCGATTCCAATAAGCTGCTGTGCACAAACGAGTTGCCAAAGTCATTGAGAAAGTCATCCACAATTGAAGCTTAATTGCTATTATAACACTGAAAAGCTGACAGGAAATTAAAACCGAGAAGCGGCTCGATTTTATTAACGATACGTTGAGCTTCGCTTCGCTGAGCTGATGTTGATATTGTCAGTAATTGATCCTGATTACGCTGATCAAGTGTCTGTAAGTCTTCGCTCAACTTTCTCATATCTCAGGTTAAATTTGATCTGCCGTAAGGGACGCCTACCTTGGCACAGCGTTCAACTAAAGAAAGAAAGATCTATCATCGCCGATTGCGCAACGATTATAATTTTTTTCACCTGACTAGGCGAATATCATGAAACAGGTGTAGTTTGTCCCTCTATGGAGACCGTCACGTGAGCAACTTTTGGCTGCAGATCAAGTATGGAGCGGTTAATGGGAAAATGAATACGTTACTTCTCTCTCCTTTTTCTTACATCACGAGAAAGTTCGAATTTCCGTAGAACGAGCTAGCAAAAACTGGTGACTGAGTTGCCACTAAAAATATATACCGTCTTTCCGTGGGTATGGGGGTTTTAAAAAGAATGAAAATATGTTTTTTCTAGCCATAACAAAGAGTAAATGTTTGAATTTTCAGCCACCTAGCTCCGTTGGTGCAGCCTGTCCACATGATACATAGTCAAACAGCCGATCAGCCCAACTTGTAAACTGGAGAAACCAGTTTTGACAGTTTTGGCTTACGGTTTCTGATATCGATTTGTTGTGTTCTTCTGAATTCTTCTGAAAGCTAATATGACGCTTTCATTTCTTGCGAGTTGTTAATGGAGTGGTACTTGAGATGGTGTGGAAAGATAATAAAGACAGCAATAACTAATTGTATTTATTTACAGTCTAATATACCAGCGAACTATGTTAATGTGGTTTCGTCTCATTAAATCCTGCGATTTATGCTATTCCCTAACTGAAAACTTTCCAATCGGTGTCGCGATATTGTAGTGTATCGCCAATAATATCTAGGTCTGTCACAAAATTGCAAAAAATACTTCTCCCTGAATCAGCTGAATTGCTGGGATGACATTAAATATTTGGTTTGACTAACAAAAACATTGAGCTATGAATCGCAAAAAACGTTTTTAAAAAGTTTCACCGATGCAAATTGTTTGAAAAGCTCTGCAACTTATTCGGAGTGTGTTTTTACTGAAGGTTTTCCATCTTCAAGATGATTGAATTGGGCGTATAAAACTTCAGTAACGGCCCTAGAAATGACAACTAATTGCAATTTGCTAGAAATAGATCTTTGGAGATTAAATCACTAACTATTGACTTAGAGTGGATGTCCATTGAAGTAGATCAAATTTGAGTCATGGAAAATATAAGCTTAGTATGACACACACTTAAATGGTGAGGGGATACGGCGAAGGAGGAGTTCATATTACCCGTATCTTCCAAGTGAGAAAAGGCTTGCCTCTCTTGAAAATCATAATTTGAAATCTCGAATTTCACCTGGTATTACACATTGATCTCTGACATCAGTCAGAAAAAGAGTCGAGTAGCTTAAACTAAGTCTCAAGCCAAATTGTTCAAAATACGAAAAAGTGTAAAAAATTGCATACTGGTGGATTCTCCGATGGTCTTTCAAATGAAAAGAGGACACACATGATTTGGCCAATACTGCAGCCACCATCTTGATCTCAAAATTTTGATCATAAAAATGAGAATCGCTTAATAACACAGAAGAGTAGTCTGAATTTCAACCCAAATTGTTCAAAACGAGAAAAAAGTGTAAAAACCCGTTTATTGGTAAATGTTTTATTCATTCATATAAAAGGCTAGACGCTGACGATCTTACCAAAACTCAGCCTGTTGAGTCTGATTTTGAAGTGTTTGCCACAGAAAAAAAACTGCAATATGAATTACTTGAAATTTCAACAGGGATTGTTCAAAATGTGAAAAAATGTGAAAGCTTGTATAATGGTAGATTTCGATATTTTGCATCACGCAAGTTTTTTGCATTTACCTAAAGAGATAAAAAGTGAAAATATCTTCAAGCATTTGTTTTGCAGCAGATGGTCTTATGAACAGCGCACACTTTCTTCCCTGTCTCCAAAACGTCCGTATATTGGTATCTCCCACAGCACGAACCTCTGACGTTTCAGCCCAATATACCATCATCACGCTTGTTTTTAAACATGGCAATTTTCTTAACAGCGATTTTGAGATCAAGATGGTGGTAGCAATGGTTGTCAGGTGGTATGTATCCTGTTATTATGTGAGAGAGAATAGAAATACTACTGGTGCGCAGATTTTCACCTTTTTCCCATATTTCAATCGATTCTTCTCCAAAGTTGCAGTGCTAATAAACATCCCTCATAGCCAAAAGGCAGAACCGTGACTCTTGTATTCTCATTCAGCGAAGCCCCACAAAGGCAATTTTATTTGCTATCAGTGATTTTTTTATCACTCTCAAAAGTCGTGCTACAGGAAAGAAGAAATGGCTTTGAAGCAATAGACAAAGGTCTTCAGAGGTTGAGGAAAGAAAGAATGATTGACTGGTTATTGAGCCTTGATGGTCTTGTTTCACTGCCAACAAATGGAAGAGATCAAAAATCCTCAGTGAAAAGCATTGGATTTGAAGGACATGAAATGCGAATCGTATTCGATTTGAGGATGGATATCGTATGAATTCTACAAGCAGCTCGGGAGCATTTATTGATTACGAAGAGAATGCTTCAGGGAAATGTTTACGTAATTTGAAAGGATATCAAGACCACAGAAAAGTCACACACGCATAAGTACGTGCTCACAATCATGCCTAACAATACACGTATGGAGGTCGTCTCAGAAAAAAAATGTACTCAGATTTTGTTAGATGATAGCTGCCCTGATTCTCAAACCATTTACTCTCTTCCATAAAGAAATGCAAAGGTGTAAACTCATTCAGCGTCACGAGGCCTCATAACTATGAAAATCATCAGCAATATCATTCAAACATATATCAGTAATTTCTTTGTAAATACTTTCGACGGGCAGAGGCTTCATGCAAAAATAAAAGAATAATAAATTCAAGAAGAAATGAGCAGGAGTAACCAATTCAAGCATCATTATATAGAGATTTACTAATTTTAGCTTTTAAAGTAATAGACTAATCTTCAAGAGCTGTTGAAGCATATTAATTTCTGAAAACAGTCTTGTGAGAATATATAAAAAAACAAACAGAGGAACTGCTAGAACGTGTCTATCATCAAATAATGCCGTCCAATTGAGTGCCGTTGCAACGAGAGATTATCGTAGTTTTCTTTATTTGGTGAATTGAGTAAAAAATGTCTTGTTGATGAACAAGAATCGATACGCTTTAAATAGACAATTTTGTCTCAGTTCTTTTCACTTCTCTAAACCACTCAATATAGGAGTGGATTAATGTGTTTTACTCAGTTGGTGCTATTCTCGATACGATGTCAAAAAAAATTTTTTTTCCAAAGTTCAGTAATGTTTGTAATGCTTTTAGTGCTTTGTATTCGGGGTATTTAGTAACACAAGTCGTCTTCAGTAACCATCACTACCTTCATCATGGCGCCTTTCCACAAGAATAGCGTAATCGCAGTCCAAAATTATATTATACAGGATAGGCCATCAGTTACTAAGGAGTTTTTGGAAGAATCAATAAATGTGTTTCTTATCCATTTGGAAGAGCAATATTTTGCGAGGAGGCTGAAGTGCATCGTCTGAGGGACATAGTTTTTCCATAATTGATGTAAAAATCTAAATTCAACCTCAAAATTGATATTGTAATTCAAATATTCTAAATAAACATAATTAGAGAAATGATTATGAAGAGTTTTAACTATTTTGTAACTTTTGGCTCTACTTTCGTTTCTCTTCTCGACACGAAAAAGAAATTATAAAAATAACAAACTTGTATCTAATCTCATGTAATCTTTTAACGATACAAAACCTGTATACGTCTCGAATCGTCTGTTCTTTTAAGGGTAAATGATCAATGCAAACATACATCGATGAGTTCTCAGACCTTCCCCACAGGAACAGGTCTGGTTAGTCATCCAATAGAAACTGCCCCGTGGCCAATATCTATTGCAGCAGTTTGGGGTGATCAATTAAAAAATTACAAAAAAGGTTGATCAATGAATAAGTTACTTCTCGAGAATTTTGTTTGTGGTGATCACTAAGTAAGTCTGGATTGAATAGAAAAAATACCCCCCCCCAAAAAAAAAACAAGTGTCGATGCTGCCGGACTGAATCTAAGACGTCGATTTAGCATAAACTTACATTACAAACCGACCCCTATTAAATACCTATTTTGGGGAGGTAAAAAACAAAACGTTTTTTTTTACACATAATAAGGAGTAAATGTTCAAACCTTCAGTCGTCTAGCACCATTGGTGAGGCGTACGCATGATAGGTACATAGCAAGCCCATCAACTTTCAAATTATCATTTCATTGGATTCAACTCAAAAAAAATGATTTCAAAAATGTACCGTCCTATATACGAGGTGCAACTAAAAAGCTTTAGGAGTTTTAACAGCGTTTTTACACTTGCTGCAACTCTTTGAGAGCAGTAATCCTTATGAGTTCTCTGTAAAACATGCCCAAAGGTGATACTCAGAAGGAGACACCGAAAACTAGATGTTAAAGTAAGCGATTTTTCATTTGCACCTTGTACGCCTTCGAATTTCACTTTTGAATTTTTCAAATCGTATCAATAGATTATTTTCAGTTGGTAATTTTCAGTGTACCATTCGATTGTCAAGCGCCAGGACAAGTAAAAAAAAAAGTAATAATAATTCTAAAGCTATCTGATGACCACCAGGTGTAGAAATTGACTGGGAAAAGACAAAAATTGTTACCCTTAAATGGAAGAGTCTATTGTTACAGACAGGGAAACAAACAGAAAATCAAGCTGTTCGTCATGAGAGTAGATGCTGAATATTCTAAAATATTCATGCTACGGAGATTTGGAATCTACGAATTAGTCTTTTACTTCTAATATTAATGAGGGTTGTTCTTGTTGTTCTTATTCTTGTTACAGTAGAAGAATGACATCAGTTCCAGTTCAAGGGTCTAACAATTTCTTTTTTGTCATGATATTTTATTTAAAAACAATGTTTAAAATAGGATCACGATATTAAAAAATGGAAATTGGGTTAGAATTTTGTAACCTTTCATTATGCCTCAGTTGTTCAGTATAAAACTCAGTTTTTGTCGATTAGCGAAGCAATGGAGGGTTTTTGGGGGACACAAGGAGGGAACTAATATCCCTTCATGAAATATCAGTAACCGGATTCGTTCGGTTCTCCTTTTTTTTCCAACAAAGAAAATCAATTAAAAAATCAGGCTACAATGTGGCTTGTTTCTAAATCAATGATTTCGAATTCAACAATCTGTCTTCTCTCATCCCACTAATATTTTCTTCGTTTCCGGCATATCGGTAATCTGTAACACTACCACACACGTATACACATCTACATATATATGCGCATACGCACATTAACATATACATGCACTTACACCCGCATGTAAACACACGCATACACACAAAAAATGCACAAACCTTCACATATACATACACATATATACATTTATACTTACACACATTAACACACATACACAAACTTGAGGATATGCACACATGTATGCACTCACGTACATATAGAGCAAGCACATGCATATTCACATCTATACATACATACATACTTACATACATACATACATATATACAAACACATACACACAAACACATGCATATAGATACATCTCTACACACACATACATACACACACACACACACACACACACACACACACACATATATATATATATATATATATATATATATATATATATATATATACATCCATATACAAACACTCGAATACACAGACCCATACAAACATTGTTGGAAGCCCGAGTGTGAAGAAAATAGGCCAATAATCTCAATTTCAAAAACAAGAGTAAAAATGGAAGGTAATGAGGGTTCTTCACTAATTGCTTATGAATTAAAAGTGTAAGAAGTTGCCATTACTCTCTTTAAACTCAGTGTTTGTGGCCAGGATAACGATAATCATTTCTAATTGTTTTTTCCTACTTCTTGTCATTGAAAAGGTGTAAGTTTGCCTGTCGTTCCCTTGAAATTACGTAGATTTCAAATTATCAATGTCTTCATCGCAAAAGCTAAGTTTGAAGAGAATAATAGGCATTTTTTCCTACTTTTGAGACACAATCATTCAGGAAATAACACTTGCTAAAAAAATGTGAATAAAATTGCATTGTGTTATATATAACAACACATAATGTCCCTGCAACACAAAAAAAGAATTAAAGCATTCCAAGACATTGTCGATTGTCCTTCAGTATTGATTTTAGCGTAATAGAACAATACTCGCTAACAAACACCGTATATTTCGTTGCACCTTAACACCAGACACATTTTCCCGAACTTTTTTCATAAAGAAAAGAAACCCCGGTTAACACAATGGATGTATGCAGTAGAGACTTCGCTATGCAAGACGCAACTGACTTAGCATTTACGACCAATGGTAGGAGAAACCTGAACAATATTTTTCCAGGAAAGAAAAAAAAAACATATGCAACTTGTACACCCCAGAATATGTTATTTAAATATGAAATGGAAGCATGAACTGTGAATTGTTTACTATGATATTTTGTTTAGATACCAAACAATTCATTCTGTACAGCGCAATACAAATAGAATTATGAGTCCTTATAATCGTGAGGTTAATTTAGAATGTATACAATGCTGAATGCCTCCAGAGAAACTTTGGAGTCAGAGATGGATTTTGATGAATTGCAGTAATTTTGCTAAGTTCTTACATGTTGATATAAAAGGAAACGTACATTCCCTCCCTGTTTTTATTTTCAAATCTAATATTTTGAACTTACTCTAATTATTATAGATTACCTCTTTAAAGATCAGGTATAATAATGCATTAAGTGTTGTTCCACAATCTTGTACTATAGTGCATTCAGTCTTTGGGTGGAAAGTACGTTTTTACTTTTTCCCCTTATTTTTCTCGAAAAAAAAAGTGAGCCATTGGCTCAAGCTATCTGGTAATTGCTATCATCATCATCATCATCATCATCATCATCATCATCATCATCATCATCATCAGTCTTTTTACGTCCATCGTTGGACATAGAACTTCCCAAAGATTTGCCACAATTCTCTATCATGGGCGTCGGGGAGCCAGTATTTCCTGAATCTGTCTAGTTCATCTCCATCTTGTGTTCTGTCGGCCTCAGTTTCTCATGTGATCTCTGGGGATCCATGTTTGTGAGACGTGATGTCCATCAGTTGTCGTTCATTCTTGCAACATGGCCTGCTCATTGCCATTTGAGTTTTTTAAAATAGTTTCTATGATGTCACAGACACCAGTTTTCTTCCTTATACACTGTGCTGTCTTGTGATCTCTCCGTGTAAGGTTGAGCATGATTCTCTCGTGTGCACGTTGCATAGTTCTCAGTTTGTAGGTCCATCTCTTGGTTAAGTTCCATGTTTCAGCCCCATAAGTGCATACTGGGAGAATGCATTGGTTTTATATTCTTCTTTTTAGGATTAGTGCCTCAGTATTGTTCCGTTCATCTCGACTGTTCCGGACAGCTGGTCAGTGTTCCTAAATTTTCACCTATTCGTTGAACGTTCATATTCGTTTGGACTTATCAAAGACGTTTATATCCTTCGTGCTATCGCATACGCTGAAAAACAACATTATCGCCCAGCAACACTTAGTGTAACAAAATGTTGAGTGCGTAGAATAAGATATACGAGGGAAGGTTCGATAAAACCGTTTAGGAGCTCGATGCTTAACCTAGCATTAATTACATAAGTACCATTAATCTTGTGTCTCGATAGAACATTTCCGTATTCACTTAACAAACAGATAAAAAAGATTTCTGTTCTGACGTCGTTTATTCGCTGGTGGCAGGAAAGCCATTACTAACAATAGTCATAGATAAGCAACTGGTTAGTGGAAGGGTTAACAGATGCCAGGTGTATTTGACAATTAGAGAGAAACTATGTCCAGAGTAATACGATGTAATCTCGTGGATATCCACCATTTTTTTTTCTTCAATATGTCGATTATCTCCGTCTTCTTCAGTTTATTTCTCCTTCTCTCTTTAGGTCTGTTTTAACTACTTTTTTTTATCTCAGTCTGTTCATCTATCTATCTATGTCTGTTCATCTATCTGTCTATCTATCAACTAATCTATCTCAGTCTGCTCATCCATCTATCCATCCATCTATGTCCGTTCATCTATCTATCTATTTCAGTCTGTTTATCTATCTCAGTCTTCTGTTCATCTATCCATCTATCCATCTTTGTCAGTCCATCTATCTATCTCAGTCGGTTAATCTATCAATCCATCTTTCTATGTCTGTTAATCTATCTATCTATCAATCTATCTATATATCTATGTCTGTTCATCTATCTATCTATGTTCATCTCTCTATCTATCCATCTATGTCTGTTTATCCGTCTATCTATCGATCTTAGTCTGTTCATCGATCTATCTCAGTCTGTTCATCTATTGATTATTCTATGTCTGTTCATCTATCTATCTATCTATCTATCTAACAATCTCAGTTTGTTTATCTATCTATCTGTATGTAAAGCGTTATAGCGTTTGGACCCTTTCCAACCATGAATGATAATGCTTTCTTAGCACTTTTACTCATCGCAGCTGCAGTCCAGCAGGGGATGAATGGACGCAAGACTTATGTCAGGATTTAAAATCGGACCTTTATTATTCTTCTTCGGCCGAACAAAATCTCATACATGGTCTTCGACTGGAGACTAAACATCCTCACTTAAGGAAAGAGAAAAGATAGATAGATAGATAGATAGATAGATAGATAGAGAGAGAGAGAGAGAGAGAGAGAGAGATAAAGGGGGAGGGCGAGAGGTCAATGTCTTTCTACTTGTCATCAGCCAGGAAAAAACTTTGGTCTCTTTTTTAATGGCAACGATCACATTTCTACCGATATCTATTTTTACTAAATTATCACGACTCACGACATGGATCCCCCGAGATCACATGCGCCACCAAGGCCGGTAGAATATTCGATGAAGAGACGAGCTAGACAAATTCAGGAAGTACTGGCTCCGCAACGCCCGTGATAGAGAAGTGTGGTAAATCCTGAGGAAGGTCTATGTACAACGACGGACGTTAAAAGACTGATGATGATGATTACGATGATCTTGCCCTCTTCTCTCACTTGATACCGGAACTAAATAATCATCTACCCGTTTCTTTTCTATTTCCCCCTGTTTTTTTTTCGTTTCTCACGCTATCGAAATTACAATCTATCCTTCTTACTTCCACCATTGCCGTTAACATCCTTATACACCGTCCATTTTTTTATCAGCACCTCTTCACTTTCTTACTCTTAATGTTTTTTCAATTAGGTGGCTGTGACTGGCTATCCATCAACAGCAGTTCCAAGCGACCACCTTTTATCTAGTCAATAAATATAGCCTTCATATTGTTGCATATAAACTTCTATCTATCTATCTATCTATCTATCTACTCAAGTATATCTCAATGCTTCTATCAATATATTTAGATCTCTTAATTTGTTTCACTATGTATATACCTACTCAAAGGTTGAAAAATAGCGCATTCGTCTTTGATGCAGTTAACTAGAGATAAAGTCCATTTGAAGGCCAGTATTTTTAGCACCATTCACCAAAGGGAATACGATCGTCACAGCAAGATATAGAAGATACGACGTCTTTCAAATGAAAATATTCTAACTTATCAACAGTTCTTTGATACCTAGTTGTTGAAAAAAATCTATATGTCTTATAATATATCATCAACATATTCATCATCATCTACTTCATGTTATATACTAGACAAAAGCTCTTCCTATCTCCTTCCATGGCGACCGCAGTTGCGCTAACCTCAGTCATGTAAACCTATCTCATTCCTCCATTCTATGTCTAGTCTTTTCCTACAGCGATTACAGTCGCACAGTTGAGAACCAAACGATTAATCTGTTAGTGTTTTGCTTCCTATCTTGGCATCTCCTCTTTCTAAGTATACCACCGATCTCTATTTGCTGGTATTATGCATTCATTGTATACTTTACACTTTAAGGACATTTTCCAAGGTGCCATTTGATATGTCACTATTCATACCAAATGATTTACAGCCAATAGTTTTTTTTTATATAACCAACACTAAATAGCCAAAAGTAGATTATGTCGGGGGCAACAGACTGTTAATCTGAGAGTGACACTTTGATCGAAGACAGAGAGCAGATATATTCTGATCCTAAATAATCCCGTAATTATTACGGATACTTCGCTTGTGTGCACACAAAAACAGAGACACTCACAAGCACACACACAAACACATACACACACACATATATATATAATTGAATGATAAATCCGCCACATAGGCATATATATATATATATATATATATATATATATATATATATATATATATATATATATATATATATATACATATATATATATATATATATCTATATATATATATATATATCTATATATATCTATATATATATATATATATATATATATATATATATATATATATATATATATATATATATATTAGGCGTGTGCATTATTTTCCAACGAAAAACAGGTTTCATCTGCAGATTGAGTCTCTGGTTTGAAGAAAAGCACTGAAAATTTTTCCAAACATCTCTCTCTCTCCCTCCCCTCTCTCTCTCTCTCTCTCTCTCTCTCTCTCTCTCTCTCTATATATATATATATATATATATATGGGATACTAGCGTTTCACAGGGAAAAAGTAATGCATAAGAAAATTCAAACATGTTGGTTATCAAAGTGGGCATTGTCCTTGTTAGATTTTAAAATATCAAAATTCACTTGACCCAAATTGACCTCTAAAGGTCACCAGAAGTCATTCCTACTCATCATATCTTCATCCTTGGCTCAATTTACCCTTGTACACAAAGTTTTGTCTTGTAAGGTTCAACCATTTAGGAGTCTTTACAAACATATCTAGAAACAAATAACCTTTGTCTTTATAAGTTTTGGTGGATTTTTGTCTGCACAATCCATCCGTAACCAATTTAAGCGAACAATCAGAATAATCTTGCAAATTTCAGCGTTCTGTTCGCCTCCGTTCTACAGCCAGTAATCTTAAGAAAGCTTTGGTGATTTGAACCCAAGACATTAATTCCCCCGTTTATGGTCTACAACTAAGTTTCACCGACATATGGACGCAATCTAAATAAATTATCTTGCATGTTGTGCAATTCCCCTTAATACATTCACAAATGAATGATGAGTGCTACAAACTGACTTAGACGTAAACACGTGCAAATGTCGAAAAACATTTACCTTGTTATTAATCACAGAAAAGTATTTGGAAAATTAGGGAAGAAATATAACAAAAAATGCTCTCAGAGAAAGATGATTAGGTTGCAAATAATACATCTAAGTTAATTACTATCAGAGGAGGAATATTTCTCGAAGAGTAGGACTTCAAGAATTAGAAAAGATAAAGCAGTTTCAACGCTAGATTCGTAGTCCTTTAAACAATTACCCTTGAAGTAGCATTGAGAAGAACTTTGATGAATTTTAACATTTTGGCCTTGGAAAATGGATCGTTTGATTAATACTGATTTTCAATAAGCCACGATTGTTTTGAAGAGGATAAACACACTTCTTTTTTCGTACTAAATTCTAGCGTTAAAAGAATTCACTGATACATTCACAAGATTATAATTCATTTCTAAAATATTACAGACTTTCTATAATTATTCATTTTGAAATACATTAACCATTGAAGGTTGTTTTTGAATAGTCAAGATATAATAAATTGAAAGATTATTTTGAATTTATTGATCGCCGTCTTCGTTTTCCTGTATGTGGGCGGAACTACTTCTGGTTATCGAAAAGCATGTTTTGGATGTTTTTATCATTCATCTTTTTACATTGAAAAAAGATTCGTTTGAAAAGATATAATAAATAAATTAAATCAAGCTATGAATCCTGACTTTGGCACAAAATCAACCTTTCTCAAAAAATTATGTGTGAACTGACGTGTAAGCTTCTTTTCAAAACTATCCGATGCTTAGTGAAAATCAGTACTAATCAAACAATCCATTTTTAACGGCTCAAAGGTTAACCTTTCCTCAAACTTTTTCTCATGAACACACGCCAAAAATTTGATTTATCTTATAACAGAGAAATGATATGCAGATTATTTGATGTTTTTCCAGCTATGTTTTTCGTTTTTAGATGCAGTTGAGTAGACTTATTAGCCTGTTCTTGTTAATATTTTTTGGGTTCCTTTTTTCATATAACAATATAAGCATTGCAGTGTTACCATGGGACTTTACTGTATTTGATACATGAGTTGAAAACAATGGCTAGTTCCCAAATGATAATTTCATTAAAGTTTGTGAGTAGTTTGTTTTCTAGATCGTTTAGTGCTTTGCTTTACCTCCCACGGAATAACTTCTTGGAAATCTCTCGAAGTGATGATTTAAGATTACATAAACGAAAATCATGCGCAATAATCATGTTGAGAATAAGAGCATAACTGTCAAGGTAGAAGATGCAAAACTCGGCAAGGTAGACCACTACATCTACCTAGGACAACGAATCTCCATGAGACCCTCAAAAGAGGAGGAAATCAAGTAAAGAATCACTTTCGGATCGCAAGCCTTCGGCAGAACAAACTCAACTTTCAAGAACCAGATGATCCCAATAATCCTAAAAAGAAGAGTACATAACCAAAGTATCCTCCAAATAGTCACTTATGGAGCTGAAATATGGAACCTAACCAAGAGACAGACCTACAAACTGAGGACTATGCAACGTGCGTATGAGAGAATCATGCTCAGCCTTACACGGAGAGATCACAAGACAGCATAGTATATAAGGAAGAAAACGGATGTCCGTGACATCATAGAAACTATTAAAAAAACTCAAATGGCAATGGGGTGGCCATGTTGCAAGAATGAAAGACAACACGTCTCACAAACAGATTCAGGAAATACTGGCTCCGCAACGCCAATGATAGAGAATTGTGGTGAACCCTGATGAAACGGAATCGACCATTAAATGGACTATTCTTTCCAGCACTAGAAATATACCCGTGAATCAAAATTATCAAAGCGTTAATTTTAGTCACTAACAACATGGAACTTAAGAGATCATATGCAGAATTATGAACGGCGGAAAATGAGATTGCGTGAAGATCTAGATAGGTTTCAGAAATATTGGCACTGTAACGCCTGCAATGGAGAAATCTGGCGAATCTTGTGGAAGGTCTATATCCAACGATAGACGTTAAAAGACTGATGAGGATGATGACAAGGATGATGATGACGATGATGATATTCTAGGTAATTTTCCTTTGGTTAACACCTTCTTATCTTTTATTTTAGAAAGTCTCAGTTTATTAACATTAGTTGAGTAAACATTAGAATGATTTACAATCACAGTCAATGATTGAACGACCGTAGTGTCAAAATTTGGAGTCATGTAAAAAGATTCCATTCAAGAATAAATCTTATTTATGGAATCAGTGATGGTCTCTTACATCTGAAAATATTTAGATCATAGGGAATCTGGATCTTATTTTCATCTAGGAAAACATCTAGAATAGAGTGAAAAAAATTCCTATAAGCATCTAGATTCTTGATCTAGATTTGATCAATAAACCGCTCAATATAAAGCCTCCAAAAGAACCAAAAGTTTTTTCGATTTTTTTTTTGAAGGGGGAAAATTTTTTTAAAGGGGATTCAATGGAGTACTGATGCCAATTTTCAAGTCCGTCGACAAAATGGTATGACCAGGAGCGCAGGAACACACAAGCACACACAGACACAAAATAAAACCCTTTACCACCTTTGCTGGTTACAGTTACTCAACTCAGATGTTACATTTCCGGAGTATTTTTGTAATAACCAGATGGATTTTACGTAGAATTTATAGACTTTTTTCGCCAAAATGAGGGATCCCTACTTGATGTTTAGTTCAACTTCTACCCAAGTATTGACTGGAAATACTTGACTGATCACAGCACTAGACGAGTACAGCTTTAGGAAATCATCATTCAGGGAAAAAAAAACTTCTTCTGCATTATAAACGAAACAATTCTTTATCGAGTTGATATGTTTACACCCCATAAAAAAACTTCAAAAAATCTAATCACAATATCGTTTACTGCTATTTGGCTTTATTTTTGTGAAAAAAGAAAAACTATCTTCCAAATTATATATTTTTGTGAAAATGTAAAACTACATTCCCAATTTTATTGATTATCAATTAAATAAACCATCAAAAGATGATATGCCGTTTAACCAACCAGCCAACCAATAACTATCGAGCGTGTCTCTGTAGGCAAACTACTTTGAAATCTATCTTTATACGTAGATATCTAGAGACTTGCAAACGCGAATACAAGTGTACAAATATATATATATATATATATATATATATATATATATATATATATATATATATATATATATATATATATATGTTTTACATGTTCGTGTGTGTGTATAAATATGTATATCTATGCATATAAATACACACACACACACTCACACACACATATATATATATATATATATATATATATATATATATATATATATATATATATATATATATATATGTGTATATATATAAATTAACTTTCATGCACAAAACACGCGTTCACACACACAGAGAAACACACTTATGCATTAATATGAGGGAGCATCAATAGGCTGAAACCAGATACAATTATTTGATGAATTTTAATCTGATACATTCACTTTGATCTTTTTGATGAACGGAGTGCATCGACAGAAAAGGATATTAGTTTGAAAGATAAACATTTGTTGCGTCAAAATAAATGCTTTTTTCATTGTGTTATTCATTCACACACTCACACACACGTATATATGTGTAAGTAATATATAAAGAGGATAAAGTACATGCACTTTGTTAGTTAACATCAATCATATCAACTACAAGGTAATTAAACACAATAATGAATATTAGAGAAAGAGGCATCATATATTCATGTTAGTGTTGAAAATGTTTTCCGTTCGCAGGAATTGATGTGTTTAGTTCACCTCTGCTTTAATTTTAACTTTCTCTTATTTCATTCATTATATTACCATCCGACACACGGAACATTGTCGACCACGTGACAATGTCGAAAGCAGATCGAACCTGAGAAAAAAATATCAATCAATATTGAAAAGTCGAAGTTCTCCTCTTTCCGCAGCTCTTCTACACTTTCTTCCTTCAGTTCCTCCGCCCATATTTTTGCTGCCAATCGTCTATACATAGAACCACATCAAACAATGCGATTGTCAACAATGGAAGCTGAGTATCAGTAATGGTTGGTGTCTTGACTCAACAGGTAATGTATACCGTGATTTGACTGGTCAAGCCGGCATATAATTCGACTTATGGGGTTTGAAAGTATGAGCGGAAATCTAGACCTTGGACAAATTATCTATGTTCATGAAAGAGTAAACATTTGCAAAAGACAAGATGTGTGTGTGTGTGTGTGTGTGTGTGTGTGTGTATGCGTGTGTGTGAGTGTGTGTCTATGTGTGTGTGTGTTTGTGTAGCTAATCCCTTCCTTCATCATATTTTAAGGTCTACTCTAACTCAATCTAATGTTTAATGTTGAATGTATCAAACACTTTATAAAATAATCCCATTACACGTTGGATATATTTTATTGTATTCCTGATTTGTATTTATATCATATAGTATACCTGATCTATCTCTCTCAATATATATATATATATATATATATATATATATATATACATATATATATATATATATATATATATATATGTATATATATATATATATATATATATATATATATATATATAGTGGTTAGTTTGAATGTCAGGCAGGTTGGAACACCTCACCTGGGGGATTGTGCAGCCATCTTGTGAGTGACTCTTATACTACTTTTGATACCAATATATTTGAGGGCAAATGTCCTTTACAGTCAGCGTATATCTGCTCCTTTCAGAGTGTTAGAACCTGTGCTTCAAAAGGTATGGTAGAACACTATAACCAGCTTGGGCAGAATGTTCACGTCCCGTAGTCTTAATCACAGGTCTGAGATACTGTCGGAATATTACCCTCAAAAGGGCAGCAGACCTCCGTACCTATCTCATATAAGCCGGGAGAGAGACATCCATGTAAAATCTACGATCTTTGGGCCCTTACTCCTATTTGCACCGTTTGGTGGACCATATGATGCAAAGCCTTGGTTTAAAGGGCGGAGCCAACCCTTGGCAAGTTACAGTTCGATCTATAGCTGCTTTGTTCAGGTTGGAGGGCTATTTTGCACACTGGACCAGCTGTCTTACTGCAGAAGAAAATTCCAAAGAAACCTTGTTTGTGGAGCCAAAGCCATCGTGTGTGTGTGTGTATATATATATATATATATATATATATATATATATATATATATATATATATATATATATATATAAATATATATATATATATATTCTCTCATTTTGTAACAAACAAACAAAATGATGTTCCATCAAGGTGCTCAAAATTCAACAATGGAAATAGAACTATTGATGGATAAAAGAATTGCTGACGAGTGCAAGAGGCACAAAATGTTTGCATTCACCCATTATATATCCCTGAGATTATTACTTTATATATATATATATATATATATATATATATATATATATATATATGTATGTGTGTGTGTGTGTGTGTGCGTGTGTATGCATATGTTTGTACTGCAGCTGCACTTTCCAACTGTCGCTTGACTAAATGAGTCGAGTGGTTTCTGAAAAGATACGTCAAGAACATTTAGATTGCAGTTATAAAAATTAAATTATTTCAGATCAGATTCTTCCAATCAGTGCGTATTTGAATCATTTTTGGATCAATTAATTTTTAGACGAACTTGAGAGGACGTAGCAGCACCAACTGATAGTTCGTAATCTTAAGCCGACCAGAGTCAACACATCGGCACAGAGGTTCTTGTAGTATCGTGTATTCCAAAAGAGATCGTATCTAAAAGCAAAAAAATTGCTGTCGTTTTCATCTTTGTATCATGTGTCACCTTTACTGCGACTGAAGATGTCGTGGAGTTTAGTAACCAGGGTGATTGTTTCCGGCTTGTCACGCCTGTCGAATAGTTTGTCCTGCTGATGGCACACGGTGATCCCCATTGGTCACTGATCTCGGTACTGACTTGGTCTGACGTTGCTTACTTCGAGGATCTTGCAAGATTGGCCGTAACTTCTTTACCTCAGGGATAGGTTTTGTCTCTGTCAGTGTTTGTACTGAGTGTTAAGGCAGAGGCATTGAGTTTCATTTTTGGTATAACTACGAATGGCCAATCGAACCAGGGGAGATCACTCTAGCATTGGGCGACGGTGATCGGTCTCGTCGTTTTTATACCTCATTGTTCATAAAACTTCTGTGACCCATCAACCTGCTGTGAGTTTGAAAGATGGAAATTCATTGCTTCATGGAGACTCAGACCAAAATGAAATAAAAAAGGTGTTTGATTATAGACACCAGTTACTTTTCATCTCATCACCCCGGTAGGAAGCTCACGAAATCAATTTATTATTGATCAAGCCAGATATCCTAATTCCATGCATTTAGAATTATTGCATATATCTGTAAATACATTTATCTTTGCTAATACATTTGCAAGGTAGGGGTGTATGTGTTTGCAAGGCATGGTTGTAACAGATAAGTGTACACGTACGGAAGTATATATGAATGCTAATGCTGTGCACAAAATAGTTACAATTAATTCATGTACATGAATACTTAGACAAAAGTATGGTTTGCATTAGCAACTGTGTACACCCGTGGGAGTTTATATGACGGCATTAATTACATTTGATAATATGGACACATGTGGGTGTGCATGCACATATATCAACGTACGTATCCACACAGACACACACACACACACACACACACACATATATATATATATATATATAAATATATTTTTTCTTTTTATGAAATGCAAATTTGAATATATAATCTATGTATTTGAATTTATATCCTTTATGCAAGATGGATTCTGTTCATTACAGACAATTCGAATAGAGACAAAAATATTTTAATAAATGCTAAATTCGATTTAATGAAGACGAGGGGAAGGTTTGTCATATTGTAACACATAGTAGATTTGATGAAATCGTTACTTGCATGCAAAGCTTAAATCAATTAAAGTTAAAAGTGGGGAAATGATGGAAATGAATTTTTTTTCATAACTTAGGAGAATACACACACAGGCGCACACACATATATATGTTAATAAATATATATATGCATTGTACAGAAATGCAAAACTACACATTCACAAAGGCATATACACGTTGTGATCTACGCAGTCAGCTTATTATCTTCCACAATATCACAGGGGATTGTGCTGAAACTAAGAGAAACTCAGCAAACTAAAACCGTCTTGTTTTTAAATCCCCGAAATCGTTGCATGGAAAACAACCGACGATCCAAATAAGAAAAAACACTCACACATAGTACCATCATTTCTAATACTTTGCTAAACATGAAATCCTTTGGAAAGCTTACATGAATTCCATTAACAAATATTTGGAATGTTTGACTGAAATGACATTATTTTCTAAAAATTCTTTACATTTTCAGTGTTCAAAGCCGTGAAACTTTCTGGAGTATACACACACACACACACACACACACACACACATATATATATATATATATATATATATATATATATATATATATATATATACTTAAGTTGGTTTGAACAGAACTTGAGACGATAGTTTTTCGTTCTCCATTTGACTTGATATATATATATATATATATATATATATATATATATATATATATATATATATATTGCGTGGATGTGTACATATACAGATATATATATATATATATATTTATACATATACAGATGTATATATATATATGTGTGTGTATATGCACATAGATACACATGTATATATGTTCTTATACACTGTTTCTTGGCAAATGTATGTATCATTTTCTATAAGTTCTCAACTTTTTATCATCTGCGTCTTTTCTACATTTAAATGGAAAACAAATGAAAGCACAATATACTTATATTTCGTGAATGTCTTTATATTCTATATCATTATATACATATATATGAGAATATATATATATATATATATATATATATATATATATATATATATATATATATATATATATATATATATATAATTTCTCATCCAATTGATATTTTCCAGGGTGTAGGTCGAATAAATTATGTATCAAATACTGGATTTGGAGAATATGTCCATTTGCACACGTGCCTGTTCTCGTGAGTGTGCGATAGTGTCTTGAGTGTGTGTGTGTGCCTGACATGCGTACAGAGAAGCCGCACTAGATGCTCTGTTTGACGTCATATACCAGCTTCTTCCGAACGCCCAATCAGAATCCGAATGTAAAATTTGATAACGGCTCTCAGCTCAAATATATCAAATGGAAGAAGGAAATAATTTTTCGTTCTTAATTCGTGCTAACACATATATTCGATGAATGCATAAGACTTGGTTACCTGCGTACGTGTAAATATTGGAATACATTTTCATACACACATTTTATAAAATACAAATATGCATATATAGCAAATATTCACAAAGATTACCTTAAGTAATTCCATGACAATAGTCTGTAAGACTAGCTTTGCTCCAAGGCGTTCGTCTATTAGGAACTGGTAGCCAGAACAGTCACCTAAATTGTCGACATAGGTTGGTTCAGTTTTTCAGTTGGTCAGTTGGGTGTGTGGCTATGTTTGTATGCAGGTATTACGCACACAAGCTACAGCAACGCAGCTAGAGGGCTGAAAATTTAAACATTTACTCCTTATTATATCAAGAAGAGACAGCTTTTGTTGTTTTTACTCCACCCCAGAGAAGATTTCAATGTTGAGGTTCTATTTGCAATCTAAGTTTATGCTAAATCGGCCCCTTGGTTTGTGTCATGCTTGTTTTGTTTTCATTTTTTTAAAAATTAAGACTGTTCTTCAGTTGTAATTACAAAATAAAAGGTGGGAGAAGTAATTGATTCAGTGATCGCTCCTCCATCAAATTGTTTAATGGATCACCTAAAAAGAAATATGTTACAAAAAGACATTGTTCACATGAGGTTTGTATTGAGTTAGTAAAAAGACCTACTGCCAATATTTACTAAGCGTAGTTCGATCTGGCAC
>OY735226.1:12657973-12732973 GCA_963457665.1 Thysanoteuthis rhombus | reverse complement strand
AGATCACATAAGAAACTGAGGCCGACAGAACACAAGATGGAGAGATGAACAAGACAAATTTAGAAAATACTGGCTCTGTGACACCCCTGATGGAGAATTTGGGTGGATCCTGGGGGAGGTTTATGTCCAACGACGGACGTTAAAAGACTGATGATGATGATGATTATGATGACTGTCATAGGTCTGATAATAACATCTAGATTCTTCAAAATGTTAATATTTCTAGATCGTCTTTTTACTTAAAAAAAATTTTTCTTCCCAGTGGAAAACGCCAGTGATGTCATAAATGGAATTCATTCTGACAGTATCTATCCTCCTATTGATTTTTTTCACATGAATTAAAAAATCTGACGTTACAGTTGTTCAATTATTGACTATGTTGACAATTGTATAGTAATATTACATAAATATTAAACTAATTTAGCTCAGTATAACGCATAGCATGGCTAAATGATGGAAAATACGGCGTTGGAATTTATGTTACGCCAATTTCCTAAAAGAAAGAAGGACTAAGAAATCAGCATTCGTAATCCTAGATTTGGAGTGGGATTAAACATGAATCATTGGAACTGGTGAGAAATATGCGTATGGAATTGGTGAATTGCGTCCCCGATTGGAGAAACGGGGACATTTATTTGACTCAAGATTTAGAGGCATGAAGATGAATAGAACAAAAATCAAAGTAACTTTCAACGATAACGTTCCCCCAAAGACCATAAGAATGAAAGGCAAGGTTTTTAGGAGAGGTTGATAAATCCATCTACCTGGGTCCGATAAGAAAGTTAGAGAAAGATCACAAAAGAGATATAAAACGATGCATTACGATCGGTTGGGAAGCATTTGGTATAAATAGAGACGTATTGAAGAGCACTTTGACAATGTGCTCCCAGCGTGAAGTACACAATAAGTGCATGATGCCAGCTATGACTCATGAATTCGAAACATTGGAATGAAATAAAAAACAAACTGAGAACCAACTCAGAGAAATAGAACCGTGCAGAGAGCCATAGAAAGAGCAATGCTTTGAATAGCTCCAGGAGATATAAAAAGATCAACATGGATCCGTTGGCAAACCAGGGTGAAATAAATTATATGATTAATTAAGCCGCAAAAATAAAGATTGGCTGGACAGTTAGCAAGAAGAAATTACAATGAAGGTTCAAACGAATGGTGCTCATAAAACAGTGAACGCAATAGGAAGAGACCAGACGTAATATGGAGGGACGAAGAAAAAACAAAAAACAAAAACAGCTTATATTAAAAAAACTACCGGATGAGATGGAAAGGTTTGTTGATTAGTGAAGTCGCGGTCGTCATAGGGAGAGATGTAAAAGGCCTTTTTTCCAGCAGCGGATTTACAATAGCTGCTGCTGCTGCCGCTACCAATGATGATGATGATGATGATGATGATGATACAGTACTTAGGTGGAATATTTTGTATTGAAATAGTGTGAACGGAATCGTAAAACCAATTACAGTGCTTCACTGTCTCGATTCGATTAGTTTGCATCATTGGATCCTGAAAGACTGCGCTAATTATTTTATTCTTGGATTATCTGTTGCCATCCTGTTAAGACTGACACTATTTGCAAAAGCACTCATAGAATTGTGGGTCGGTGATTTTTAGGTCATTCCCAATGAATGTTTGCTATTCACGCCATTAATGAATGTACGCAGAGATCTGGGCCTATTTCTTGCTTTCAAATCGTCGCTGGAAAACCTTAATATGATTACATCTCCTCTGTCGATTTCTTTATTACATTAACGAACCGAGCTAAATTCCGGCTCATGGTGTTAATTAAACAACTCGAAATATTACAGTCACAAACATATAAGCTGTCTTAGATTTATCTATATTTGAGCAGTAATAATCATATATATATATGTATATATATATATATATATATATATATATATATATATATATATATATATATATATATATATATATATACACATATATATTATTATATCATTATTATTATTGTTATTATTATTATTATAATTAGGAAAATGGATATACAATCCGACAGAAATAATTTAAAACACGTTATGAGTGTGTACGCATGTGTGTGTTTCGTACTTGTTGAAAATATATAACGTTCAATATTTCAGCAAAGTGAATAAGCCAGTAATAGATATCATTGTCAAAAACAATTCCTCAAATCTCTCAGTCTAGCTCCTGCACGCACACACTTTGCAGTCCCCTTTGAAATACACAGTAATTCCGATTATAAAAACAAACGGAACTTGATGATTAAAAAAAAACAACGAACTACACGTTAATCAGTCAAGAAAGACTATTAAATGATATAAATGCTAATACTTTTTACTTTCATTTCACCTAATAACTCAAAGAGACATAATTAAAATTTTATCAAAAACTAGAAAATTTTGAAAAAGGCCAAATTTTAAAACAAAGAATAAAATGTGACATGATAGAGACGCATGCAAAATAATGATATAGATATATATATATATGTAATCATACCAAATAGTAGCATATATATATATATATATATATATATATATATATATATATATATATATATGTAATTTTGCGTCCATGATTGCAAGTATGTATGTATGTGGCAATATATCTATGTACTTATAAATGTTTGCATGCATTTCCTTACATCTTTATACGAGGTTGCATCAATAAGCTTTATGCAGGCATTAGCTGGATTTTCATCGGAGATTTTACACTGTATAATCCTTCAACTGTGTGATCAATCTTCAACACCTAATCAATGGCATTGAAGAGATTGGGTCAGATGTTGAAGAAATATTTGTGTTGTCAAGTGAGTGAATTTAATCAGCACTGTCCACAACAGACCTGGTTTAATCGTTGTTGCTTGATTTAGTTCAGGTTATTTAAATCGACAACGGTCAAAATCGAAAAGGCAAAACCGAAGAAAGTAGACTGCTACGTATACTTACGACTACGGATCTCCATAGATCCTCAAAGGAAATAAATCGAGCGAAAAATCAGACTAAGGTAGAAATTTTAAATAGTAAAAGCACAACCTTCAAGAACAAGAAAATCCCAAAAGTTTCAAAAAGAAGGAATTATAACCAATTCATCCACCCCATAGTCAACTCTGGAGCTGATACATGTATCCAAATGAAGAAAATGATCCTAAAACTGAGAATGCACAATTGAAGCGATATATTTATTTAGGCATAAATCCCCCACCCACCAGACTGCTCTACTGCTATGGGAGAGCATCGCATAAGCTTACAAGGGATAAGTGACCTCACTTAAAGAGTGCTCAGCCCTGAATATAGGAGCATTAATTGGGGCTAAATATAACAAGATCATTTTAACGACAGAGATACAGACGGAGATGCACACATACAAATACACACGTGCATACGTTTATATATATATATATATATATATATATATATATATATATATATATATATATACACACACACGAGTGCATACGTGTATATATATATATATATATATATATATATATATATATATATATATATATATACATATATATATATATATATATATATATATATATATATATATATTTATATATATATGCACTCGTGTATTTATGTATGTGTGCATCTCTGTCCATGGCTCTGTCGACAGGGTGGATAGGCACACATATGCACATACACACACACACACACACACATCTTTCTTTTGGGAGAGAGAGAGAGAGAGAGAATAAGAGGAAGGGATTCACACGTACATATACGCTAATATATATATATATATATTTATATATATATATATATATATATTCAAACATGCAACTATTTTATATATACACATATATATGTGCTTGTGTGTGTGTGTGTGTGTGTGTGTGTGTGTGTGTGTGTGTGTGCATTTTAGTCTCTCCTGCTATTGAGAGACAAGGAGTTTGAGTAAGAGAAAGACACACATACACATAAATCGAGAGATAGGAAGACAGAAAAGAAGAAAGAAAGAGAGGAGCATACATACATATGCACAAAGGCACTCGCGTGTATGAAAGCTGAAATTTACCGTTCCACATATTTGTACGCGTGCAAATAAATGTATCGATTTTGTATGAATCGCAATTCTATTTACAGACATGTTTACATAGGTTTGTATTCAAGACGAAATATTTGTGTATCGAAAATAGATAATAATCTTGTTATTTTTAGCCCCAATTTCACTCATAAACATTTCATCGTCCTATACACATTTATTGATCATGTACTAATAGCTTGAAATCTTTCTAAATGTAATTATCTGTTCACAAACATATCAACTCACCGTAAAATATTAGCGCTTTGCAGTAAGCAGAACGGTACGTTCTATTACTACAGTCTATATATAGCAGTCAGCACTTACTCTAACCAGATAAAAGTGGCATCAGTTTGCAGACCCGCGTCTTACAATTTTCTATACATAGTTGCAGACGCACACGAGGAAATCTATTCTTAGCGACCAGTAACGATTACTCGTTCAGCAAATAAACAGATTTTCGCGGTAAAAAGAGCCAAAAGAACGCACCTAGCATCCGTACGACTAGATCATCTCAGTTTATCTTTTTTTGTTAATGTTAATTGGGACTCGTTTCTTTAACAATATTGGAGGCTTTTGAAAGAAGATGAACGTGTTGCTTATTCATACACTAGAAATTCTCAATCGAAACTGTCACCAAATCTATAAACATGGCTGGCTGGCTGGCTATGTATGTGTCTCGCGTGTAGGCTGTACTTATGGCGGTAGACAGTTGAACATTTTAATATTTACTCTCTAATAGGTCCACAAAACTTTTTGGGGGGTGGTTGGGGCGAACATTACCCTCACCAAAGGTTTTAGTCGGAGGTTCTATTCTAAACATGAACTTATGCTTAAGTAATCCATAGTTTGAGACTGATTATTTTTTTGATAATTTCCAAATTCAGACTTTTACTGTAATAACTGTCCCACCAAAGACGTTATGAGTAACTTATCCATTGATCCCCTCCCCTTTTTCAAATTTTTGAATTGATCACCCTCAAAACAACATCCGGCAAATAGATAATGGTTACGTGACAGTTTCCATCGAGCGACCAACCGCAATTTTTTTTTTTTATTGATGTTAATAAAGTGTGCCTGTAGATATGATTCCTTGATCTATGCAATGGGGGTACACGCACGGGCAGAATTGTTCACATGAACGAAGACTTCAAGGCAGAGGCTCATCTCGTAAAAAGTCTCGTGTTTGATATTTGATAAGTTTAATTTAGCAAGGATGGGGCAGGCGACAGTTTGGAAGAATGTATCACGCCAATCTTCAAAGTTGGTAAAGTTTACCTTGTTCGGAGATCACCCGAAATCCTGATCGTTAACCTGGTGTAAATTGGAAATACCCAACTCCCTCAGCCATTAGTGAGTCTCTTTGTTTCTCCTTGAATCGTTTTTGCATAATTTAACACTATCATTATTCAATCATGGCTACCGATAACGGACTGATTTAATCAAATGTTTCTGTATTTAGGTTATTCATATATTCTAACATTTATATGTATGTATGCATCAATCTATCTGGACTTCTCCCAGCCCTAACCATTCTCAGTACAAACTTGAAATGTTATCAATACATACGGACACCAACACTCAAGTATACCCTACTTGTATGTTCGTGTGTGTGTATGTGTGTGTTTTCTAAATTCATAATGAAAGTTTGTGCCAAATTAGTCCCTTAGATTGTGTCTAGCAGCACTCACGCTTGTTTTTTAGAGTTTGTACTTTTACGGCCCCAAGAAAGGCAAGAAAATTAACTCTTTCGTTTTTTTCAATCTTTCAATCGATCAACTTAACCAATGCCCATCAAGACCTATTTCAAAAAAAGATAAATTCATGATTCAACCCATACTGGTAGTATTTTCAGAATGGTAAATTGATTCTACCATCCGCTCTACTTATTCTATGAGGTAAAAAGTAGCATATCTATGTGGCGGTAATTCATAATTTCCTTTGGGATGCTAGTTTGGTTTCAAGATTAGTAGTGGCCATTTGCATATTTACTTGATATTTACTCAATGTCTCTGATCGCTATATCAGTCTCAGTCAGACTGTATCTATCGAAATACTTCTGCAAGCAGTCTCTTAGAGTATAGCGTCATTCAATGTACGGAAAATCCCAGACCTGTAAATACCGGTATTTTAACCACCTCTTTGTTCCTTGAGCAGCTGATGATATAAATCGCGAGAAATCACGAGTGATGGCTGACGAGAATCTCACGAGAAATTTCTTTGTCTCTAGCCTTCTTATTCTATAGGTGAATGTGGTTATGATTCAAAAAAATTATTGATGGTGATGGAAGCAGTAAAATCTTGGAGCAGCCGACAAGATATATCACAAAAATGTATCTTTGGCCCTGTTGCTCTGTCAGCAAATCGGGTAACGGTACAATGTAATTTGTAGGTGTCGACAGGATCAACAGAAGCAGACATTGTCCTGAAGTTGCTGACGGGATATTTCACCGATATGAGGTCAATCAAAAATATCCTTGTCCCAAGTGGCTGAAATGAAACATCTTAAAAGTTTTAATTCAAATTCAATATTTATTTAATTTCTATGATTTTTTTATATCACAGTAAAGAAGATGACCCCAATACTAATTCCAAATAGGTGCCTTGGTTGTACTCATATACATCTAGTCATAATTGAAAACTTCAACGTTGGGCTTTGGAAGATTTCATTGTCTTTTTGACGATTTTCTTTTGAAATTTCAGCCAGCGTGATATTGTCTTAAATTCAGTAACCCGACAAAGAGGAATTAGCTAATCGTCCTCTTTGCGATCTGAATGTAAGAAATAAGTGAACAAAATAATCCGATAATACGACCCGTGGGGCGTTTTCAAAATCTAAATGGAAAATAAGTATATTTTACCAGTTTTTTTTCTCCTCAAGTGCACGCATATTCACTTCGATAATTTTCTGTTGGTAATAAGTATTGAAAATTCAATGACCTGCACTGAATATGTGGAAGCCAGCACTCGATATAACCGTATTTTACAATCATGGCAGCAGTTGTGTAATATCAAATATTAAATTGTCCCACGGGATATACATACTGGTTTCTTTATGGCATCTCTTAGAGTAATGGGAATCACTTGACGGCTTTCCTGTTATATGAGTTCAGTTTAATTTCATCCCATTCTCATCTAAGATTTCCTGGTTCAGAAACAAGAATTGCTAAAAATAAGCAAGTTGAAAGGGTTAAATGAGATGGCTTGAGAAAAAGCAACTATTAATCGGTTATACACAAAGATTTCCGGATTCGACATAGGAACATGAAGAAGGTTGGAGAATATACTGCCCGAAACATGACGATAATGTTAACAAAGACGGAGAAATCGATTAGTATCATAAATGATATAATGAGAATAATTCACTCCGGAATATTAAACCAACAAACTAGATTATTCTACAGGAACCAATATAAATCAGAAACTATCAGCCAAAACTATCAAAAGATTTCTTCAGTTTCCAAGTTGGTTTGGCTGACTGTGTGCACGTGTGCATGTGTCACGCCTATAGATAGCATTAATGGTGATAAGCATTTTCTAAAAAATCCGCCACAAAATAGGGTTTTTAGAGGAGTTTTCATTTGCAACGAAAGTTTTGGCTAAATTGATCCCTTAGTTTGGGTCAAGCATGTTTTCATAAATTAAGAATTTTTTGTGTCCAACAGAGAGGAGTAACTTATTCATGAATCAACTTTAAGTGTGGGGTTCGATTTGCAAAGTAAGTTTACGCTAAATCAGTCCCTTAATTTGCTTCCACGCTTGTTTTTTTTTTTTTTTCAAATTCAAACATTTTGGTGACCACTGCCCAACAACAGACGAGGCCAGTGACTTTTCAATTGATCACCTATTGTCTGGAATTTTTCATTGATCACCCCTAACACGGCATGCTGCTTAAAGACGTTGGTCACCTGACGTTTTCTCTAGAGGGATCAGCTATATCTGTTTGTATACGTTTGAGCGTAAATAACAGTTTGCCTTAAAGTTCATTTCCTAAGTTTTAACAGCTTCGGTACATACTTGTACACATATCCAACGCTCACGCCTATGCCCCCATATATATATATATATATATATATATATATATATATATATATATATATATATAATTATATATATATATATATATATATATATATATATATATATATGTATATGAGTTACGTAACAGTTTTTTCTGAGTGACTAATCAGATCCCCCCCCATATATATATATATATATATATATATATATATATATATATATATATATATATATATATATATATATATATATATATATATATATATATGTATATATATATATATATATATATATATATATAAGAGATTAGTAGTGCAGAAGATTGGTGTACATTGGATGGCTTGGTGTACACTTGGATGGCTGTAACTTCCAGTGAAGTTAATTCCTCAAAGCGTAAATGTGACCAAGAGTTGCTTCCTCACTTAAAATCTAAAACAATTTTCAAGTTTATCATATCATAATTGAAACATTCGGTAGAAAGTATATAAACCTACTGCCAGTTACTGAGTTAGTACAATCTGATTGGGCAAGTTAGTTCTCTTGCTAGTAGGTACTAATGAGATCAATGTGATTAATATATTGTTATAATCGAGAAATATAGAATTTTGAATCCGAGAAAAGAACGTATTTAATTGAACAAAAAAAAAAAAAAAAGAAAAAGAAACAAAGATTTTATGAATACAATTACTAACTGGTTGGACAAGTGACATCATATGTGGGCGAACCTCGATGATTAGTTGTGATACAACAGAAAATGGAAAAAAATAACAATAAGATGAGAATGATTTATTCAAAGCCTGTATTGTTATTTTACGGTATTTTTTGTTTTTTTTTGTATAATAGAGTATCATCATCATCATCATCATCATCATCATCATCATCATCATCATCATCATCGGTCTTATATCGTCCGTCGTTGGACATAGATCTTCCTCAGGATCTACCACATTTCTCGATCATCGACGTCGCAGGACCAGTATTTTCTAAAATTGTCTAGATTGTCTCGGTTTCGCATGTGATCTCTTGGGATCCATGTCGTGAGACGTGACGTCCATCAAATAACCCCAAATACATGTTTTTTTTTTGTTCCTTACCAAGATAGGTTCCAACAGAAACTGCTTGAAATATAGTATATATCCACTGTTTATTGCAACTTCTTATAAACAGAATACGCTATAATCAGCTGCACGTAACACCATGAACTAGACACTCACTTATTTAAGTGCGCCTACTTTGAAAATATTCCTTGTCTGATATCTTCTGTATTAAAACGTAGACAGCAGAACATATGTATGTGTGTGTATGTACACGTGTGTGCGTGCATACATTTATGTATGCGTGTATTCATGTATGTGTGTATACAGCTATACCTCATTTTACCAACTACCGATTTACCAACTCCCAGCTCTTTAGACGTCAAAATAAAATTTTAAACCAAACGGAAATCATATAAAATCTTATTGTTCATTTGAACACGGTAAAAAGTTGTTCACACGTGATAGCATTGTTATAAATTTGTATGTGGACGTCTGTCGATGGAGGATGAGTTGGTAGTTTCTTACTTGCCTTCGTGGAGATGTGTACATTATTGCGTGTATTTGCTTTTTGTTTTAAGCGTGGCTGGTCAAAAACCCCTTTTTCTAATTAAAATAACTGCTTGAACATTGATTTGTAATTTATCACTTATATAAGATCGAAAGATTTTATACACAACTTTTTCTACTTCAGAACGTAACCTGATTTAATGCATTTTTTCTTATGAATTATTATATATCATTTAACGAAATCTTGCTTTGCAAACTATCAGTAGGAACTGATTACTTCGGAAAAGCGAAGTATACCTGCACGTGTGTGTAAGTATAGACATATATATATATATATATATATATATATATATATATATATATATATATATATATATGTATATATATATACATATATATATATATATATATATATATATGTACGTGTGTGTGTGTGTGTGTGTGTGTGTGCTGCGTATGTAAATGTATGGGTGCATATCTATACATATGTGAGTATTCATATGCGTTTATACACATATATGAGTATGGATGGGTGTGCTTATGAGTGTGTGGTGTGCTTGAGAGAGAAAATTTATGAGTGTGTATTTGAAAAAATTAATCGCCTAATTATTTCATTTTATAAAAACTTAATTTCTTTTGATGTCCAATCAATGCGTACTTAGTATTTTCTCTTTGAAAGGGAAAGTATTGGCTCTTATGTTTTGGGTATTATACTTCTAAGCTTTTGTGAAAAAAAAACAAACCATATAATACGACGTTAGACTCATAAAATGTAACCAAAAATATATATATTACACCCAAAGTCTCCATTGTCCACGCAAAACAATACTTTTTCCAGTTGAAAAGAGAACAAAAGAGATATTTCTTCACGTTCACTAATTAATGTAAAATGTGTGTAACATTTACTATTTATGAACGTCTCTCTTTCTTACTCACATACTCACTCTCCATATCTTTCTATCTCACTATCTATCGATCTATCTATCCATCTATCTATATATTATTATTATCATTATTATTATTATTATTATTATCATTATTATTATTATTATTATTATTATTATCATCATTAAACAAAAGAGATATTTTTTCTCGCTTTAGCTTATTGATGTTTTTCTCGTTTACAAATAAGATGTTTCTGGCTACGTCACAAAAATACAGGAACCATCTAAAGTTTGTAATAATGTTCTTTTTTGAGCGCTTCTGACTGTCTTAGGTCATTTTCGGGAAGGATATAAAGTCCAACGATCATATTGATAATATCAGTGATGTGTTATGTAATGTCAAAGTAAATGATGCATTTTTAAAAGAGACAATACTACTGTCGATTACTCAACTTTTCCAACAGTAAGACACAAACACACACATACACATACGCAAAAATGCACACACATGCACACACACACACACACACACACACACACACATATATATATATATATATATATATATATATATATATATATATATATGTAGGAGTTCTATTTTGCAGAAATGCCTTCTGAGAAAAATGGGCCATCTGGGAGCTTTGTGCATTTGTCCAATTTGGGAGCAATATCAGGCGAAGCTCCTACTACGTCCACTCTGACTTTGGAATAGGATCTTCTGAAATAGGAGTAGGCGCTTCACCTGTATATACTTATGATAAACATATGGCTATCCTGATATGTATACAAAAAAGGTGCCTTAAATGTGTAGATACTTCGTTAACTGTACCAATAGTTAACTCCACACATTTAGTAACTGGTAATGTGTAATCGTCTACGTTTACATCAACAGTGACGTCTAGTGATACAATTTAGTATAAACTTTTAATGAATTCATTCTGATTCCTAAAACCAAGTTACTGACCTACAAACTGCGACGTGCATTTGAAAAAATCAAGCTCTGGACCGCACAATATATTAGAACTAGAATTTTATGTTGTATCAAATTTGATAAATCATATATCTACTTAATGTTACAATTTGTTTAATTGAATATTCAGAAAGTATCGAACGCTAAGAGAACGCTGATCAACGTATTGTTTTGGTCATGTTAGAAAAATAATTGCAAATTTGAACAATTATTACCGTCATTTTCTGATGGTGAAGCGTAGATTAATATATTCATAATAGAGAATGAATCTAATGATGCACATCAACTAACGTATTCATTATAATTGTGTTACACGTTTCAGTTTGAAAAAAAAAAACAAACTGAATGCACATTTTATTACATTTGTGAGGTTGATTTTTGGTTTCGTCCATGTGTAAATAAACATGGTAACACATACACATCTATAGAGTGTCACTGAAGAATGTATACTTTCTTTCTGTGAACAGTAGCCTTGGATATCATCTGAAAGTTAATTAAGCATTTTCTTAAGGAAGAATTGATGTTATAATCAAGTTTAGTTGGAGAGGCATTGGATTTTTATGTGGAAATGGCGTTTCAAGTGTGAAAAATGTTCAGTAAAAAAAGTTTTGAGCTGATGAACTGTGTATAAGTTAACGTGGAAACATCTGTTCTTAATTTCAGAGTGTTTTCGCATAATAGGAGAAGATGAAATTGGTCCGATATGTGACGACATTTTCAACTTGGCTCACAGCCAAAACAACCGTAGGTACTAGCTTCTCTTTTATGCCCTTTCTCACCCCTTTCTTTCTCGTTTCCTCCCTTTCTATGTAGCTATAAATAAAACTAGGGTGTTCCTGGGTAAGTTTTAGTATACTCACTCTCTTGATATAGACAAAAAGATAGGTAGGTCGATAGATAGATATGATACTATGATAGCTTGATGGATAGATATGGAACAGAGATAGAAATGGACGGACTGGGATAGATAGATTGACTGTGTTTGTGTGTGTGCATGTCCGTCTGCACACGTATCTGTATGTATTTAAAGGAGTACATAAGTGCATATAGACATATGTAGACGCAGGTATAATTACATTACAGCACGTATGTCTTTGTGAAGACATGTTCAATAGTTGTAAACGATTCTGTGTTTATATTTCTGCTCTTTTTTTTTAATGAGGTGTGAACTAATTAGCGCCGTCAACAAAGTGCCTCAACTTGACTACAGAGGAAGGTTTCTTACTAGAGGTCATAAAACTCCTTCGCAATGATTTTTCTAAAGTCCATACTAGTCATGTACTCATCTAGCCTTTTCAATGTACTTATCTATCTATCTTTCTATCTATCTATTTATCTATCTAAAAAAAGAAGTGTAAAAATCAATATTACTTTTAGTTCTCACTTACTGTTAAAGTTTCCTATCTTCAAGATAACGGTACATATAAATCTAATCTTATAAGTAACGTTTTTGTGCAGATGTCAGTCCATCTGTCACGCTCTTCCAAACTGATACATCTAATCATATAAATAACGTTTTTTGCAGATATCTGTCCATCTGTCACGCTATTCCAAACCGATATATCTAATCATACAAATACTGTTTTATGCAGATGTCTGTCCATCTGTCAGCCCATTCCAAGTCGATATATCTAATCATAATAAATACCGTTGACACTTTTTTGTGTGCCAACGCCTGTCCACCTTCCGTGCTATTCCGAATCGATAAACAAAAATAGAGAAATTCTATCGCTACCACCACTCGGTCGTTAAAATAAGAGACTGATGACATACATAAGAGCTACCACTACAGAGAAAGGAGGCTTTGGATTTCAATTCTTCAGTATTACAAGTCAGATTGGCTAGCAGGAATCGAATATCAATATAACGAAAGTCGCTAGACAGACAGCCTAGTAGTTAAAAAAAGTGTCACCGGAAATCGTAGATCACTTTGACAAGCAAATTACGGATAGATTGAGAAGATTGAGCATAATGTGGACTGCAATTACAAAATATTCAATATTTGTTACCATATTTACTCTATAATGTGACCTCCAGCATTTGTTGCTATAAATCAGTAAAATATTTTATTCCCTGGTAAATTTGAAAATACAAGAAATACAAGCACCCAAAAAAACAAAACAAAAAAAAAACAAGTCCAACATCAAAACGGGTATTTTTCTTCTTAGATTTTGCTGAGTATCTCATGGATTGAAATTTAGATCCAAATGCTGTATATTCGTTGGTTTTCTGTCATAATTCATCCAAAATAATACCCGTCGCTTTGAATTTTCTTTTTATATGCCAGGGTACGTTTTTCTAGATTTAATGTGTGTAAATAATGTCTGAACTTTATTGGTCGTATCAAGACCGGGTAAAACTGTGGTGATGCGTGATTGTTCAAATTTGGATACAGCGAAACCCAGTGTTAGCCATCGGTGCCAGGTAGTGGCATCACATTTTCAGTAACGAGCGAGGAATTTTTTTTTTGCTTGGGGATGGTTGTGTGTTGTTAATCTAGAATTTATTTTGGGGCTTATTGACTTTATAATGAGTGCTTCAAGGATTTGTAGCCTTTTTTTTGCTGTTAGTGTGATATAAAATTTGGCATAGGTTTATGAGAGTATCAGTGCCTTGCGGTGCGTGTGTTTATCAATATGGTTTCGCATTGCACTTTGATCACAGAGATGGCGGGTCAACTAGTGTAACTAAGTCATGGTTGTATGTTCTACTTGCGAGTTTGATGTTTGTTTATCATAGGATACAAAATCCCTCAAGGTTAAAGAGAACTCGTAGAGTAATTTGGTGTAATTTATTGGAGGTTCTGACTACGGGCACTGTTGATGATAACGCAATTTTTAGTTTTAATAGTAAATTACAAATTTCATGTGTTCGTCACGTGCATCTGGGAATGTGTACCGATATATAATGTGCCTAATTGCCGGCTCTTCTTGTGTTGTTTACATTTTTGGTGGATTTTGTTAAAATAAAATAGATTTATTGTGATTATGTTTACTTTTGTCCCGGTTTATAGTGTTGGTTTCGCGTATCGTTAGAGCTAGTTGGATTTGTTTGACGAGAACATAATTCGCGAGTCCATTGTTTACAACTGTTTGTTCGAGGTTGTTGAGTTCATTGTAAAATAATATAAAGGAAGAGGAGAAAAGATATACCGATACATATATATATATGGTAACGTTCTTGATAACGACCATAATTCGGTAAAAAAACTGGCGATGGGCTAAGCACAAACAAAAGAAAACTAATGGAGCAAAAGTCCAATTGATATGTATTCGTAAGACAGAAAACGTATTGGGAAAAGTCCAGACACAAGATGGGGAGACAAAATTGAAAGGTTTGCCGGTGAGACAAACCAAAGACATAGGTAATCACATGAGAGATGAAAACGGCCTTTGACCAATAGTGGACTTGAAAGAGGTTTTGCTGCTGATATATATATATATATATATATATATATATATATATATATATATATATATATATATATATATATATATAAGGCTACTTCAAAGCAGTTACTAGTATAGATAATTGACTTCGTCCGAAATTCCATCTGAAATTCTCTTAAAGTGACCTGAACACGTTAAAGTGGAAGAATCCATTGTCATAAATGGTAGGTAGGAAACCTATTTATCCGCAAAATAGTTATCTTCAAGTCAAAGAGTTGTCTGTTAAGGACAGAGAAACAGAAAAAAAAATTGCACTCTGGATTTTACGCAGTTGGGTTTTCTAGTTCTTTCTAAATCTTTGTCTGTGCCATCATTCTTTCTCTCCTTGTCTGTCTGTCTGTCTGTCTTTCCTCCTCCTCATTCCTTCGTCTTTCTGTCTCTCTTTTTCACTCTATCACCACTCCCTCTTTCTGTCATTACAATGCTATCTCGAACGACTTGAACGCCTACACGCATGCCCCCTTCCTCTCTCTCTCTTCCCCCATCGTCTCTCCAACCTCTCTCCCATTTCTCTCTCAATTCTATTTCACCTCTCACATACCCCTCTCTCCCTTTCGACCCCTCTCTCTCTCTTTTACTCTCTCTTACTCTCTGTTGTCTTCTTACACTCTTCACCTCTCTCTTACCTCCCCTTCTATCACCTTTCCCTCTCTCACCTCTTTCTCGATTTCTCTTTCGAATCTCGCCTTTTTCATTCTCCCCTTCTCTCAGCTCTCTCCTCTATCACTTTTTGCACTCTCTCTCTAACCTATCGTCTCTCTCATTCTCTCATCTCTCTCCCACTTATTTTTCCATTCTCTCTCTCATTCTCACTCTTATACACACACACACACACAGATTCTCTCTCTCTCTCTCTTTCACTCTCTCTTACTCTCTGTCATTCCCTTACACCCTTCCTCTCTCATCTCCCCTTCTATCACCTTTCCCTCTCTCACGTCTTTCTCGATTTCTCTGTCAAATCTCACCTCTTTCATTCTCCCCTTCCCTCATCTCTCTGTCTCTATCACCTCTCGCACTCTCTCTCTCTAACCTATCATCTCTCTCATTCTCTCATCTCTCTCCCATTCTCTCTTTCATTTTCTCTCTCACCCATTCTTTCTCTCTCTCTCTCACACACACACGTACACACATTCTCTCTCTTGCATTCTCTCTCTCTCTCACACCAATCATCAGAGCGGCACTCATCCGTTCTAAGAACTTCGTCTTTTCCTGTCAGACATCACTTCCTCTACCCACCCTGTCGTCTACATATTCTAAAAATAGAATGTTTACCTCTTCGCATTCTCTCGTTTTTTTCACCTGATTTCAGATATTTCTGGCAGTCCACCCCACCCTATTCTATCCCGTCACCGTCGCTGCTACTTTAACAAATCTATCTTTAGCGCACAATCATGCATCCTCGTATGCACGCACATAAGCCAGCTCATTTCGTACACAATAACACGCGTTGTTTTCACAATTCCTCCGGCAGATCCGTTCCTAACAATAGAATCAACAAAAACATCCCTTCCCCTATTCCGAACCCCTTCCACAGCACTCTCTTGATTGGCGCCGTACTTCACAATGACGCTTGCATAGCTAGGTGGTTAGCGCTCGGTCTGAGAAATCAAAATGATGATTCCTGATCTGCCGCCTGACATAATTGTTACTGCAATCCCCTTGTAAATCATCATCATCATCATCATCATCATCATCATCATCAGTCTTTTAACGTCCGTCGTTGGACATACACCTTCCCCAGAATTTGCCACACTTCCCTATCATGGGCGTCACGGAGCAAGTACTTCCTGAACTTGTCTAGCTCATCTCTCCATCTAACATTTAGCCGGCCTCGGTTGCGCATGTGGTCTTGGGGGATCCATGTTGTGAGTTGCAATGTCCATCGATTGTCAGCCATTCTTGCAACATGGCCAGCCCACCGCCATTTGAGTTTTTAAATGGACTCTATGATATCCCTAACTCTTGACTTTTTTCGAATATATTGTGCTGTCTTGTGGTCTCTCCATGTGAGGCCCAGCATTATTCTTTCGTGTGCACGTTACATGGTTCTCAATTTACGGGTCTGTCTCTTGGTTAGGTTCCATGTTTCGGCTCCATAAGTGACTATTGGGAGAATGCATTGGTTATACACCCTTCTCTTTAGGATTAATGGGATCTTATTATTTTTGAAGGTTGAGCTAGCTGCTTGTAAACTAACATGTCCACAAAAAGCGTTTTTTCGATCACAATAAAATCTACTCAGTCATCACAATAAAATATACTCAGTCCTGGCGCTGTAATAAAGCCCTGTTGAAATATATGTGTTGACAATGTGCTTTCGATATTCAATCGTAAATAATTCCAAATGACTCTGTCTGAAGCGTATGTTTTTTCTTCGAAAATCCTGACATTTCCCTTCAAACGATGTACAATAGGCCCAAATTTATTTTCCGATTAAGGCACCACAGCGAAAATCCACCATAATGAAAATGGCGCTAGTTTATTTTACAATTGATTTAGGATATCTACCCAAAATATTCTTTCCCTCCAAGAGGACCCTCTAGCATGGGATATCAGTCTCGTTAGTTAACTCAAAAATCCTTGAACTGATCTTCTGAGGCAATTACTTTCATGAAATTAGTGAAATGTTTCTCTTCGAACAAAAATTTTCATAGTATTAATCAAAAGATGAAAGTTTAGGGTAAGGTAATAGTTGTCCATTCGACAAATGGAGTCAGCAAAAAGGCATGAATCCAAATTTCGACACATTGACAGCCATGTCTATTATAGTCTTGTTGCTGGCAGCACTTCACATCAGTAGACAGTTTGCAGTCAGGTCAGGGATTCTAATCTGCTAATGTACCATGTTATAGGGAACTCCCTGCCGAGGGTAATTGGAGAGGTGTTGGATATTGCCAGGTAACTGCACTTTTTCACTCAAATCTCTAATCTCATGAAGGAAGGGAGAAACCTTTATAGGTTAGCCCACCATGACGGTTAGCTTTAGTGTTGCCAATTAAGCTGTTTTTTTCTGAATTAAGGAGTCAAATGTTGCCAATTTAGATATTTGTTTTGTTTTTTTTTTCAATTTTGAGTCAAGTGATGCCAATTCAGATGTTTCTGCTTTTTTTTCGAAATTAGGAGTCCTACGTTGCCAGTTTTAATGTTTTCCTCCAATTCTTCGAATTTGGAGTATTCCCAAATTCGAGAAATATATATATATATATATATATATATATATATATATATATATATATATATATATGCATATAAAGAAAATTCAACTGAATAGGCAACACTGTTTTTCCTTGTCATTGGTCATTGATCCAATGAATCAGAGAAATTCCGTCAAGATTTATCGTATAAAAAAGATCGGAAACTAGAATGAGTAAGTAGATATTGACTTATTCTAACATAGATCGGAGCACTGTCATGGAAAAAGCTAGTTAATCATGATCCAACTCTCTACAGTCCACGAAATGGTGAAAACACTAGCCTCTTAAGCAAAATTTGTTCCCTTCAAATAATTTGTCTTTGTATGACCATCGATGATTTAAAAATATAATTATCAAAATGAATACCGTATATTTTTTCATACAAGTCGGACATATTAATAAGACGAGGTCGAATTGGAGTAGAAAGCCAAGTAAATCGGATGACTCAAATAAAAATCGACTTCAAAACCACAATCAAGACATTTGATGATTTTGCCTTAATGAGAATCAACAAAACTCGCAATCACAATCATTATTTAAACAATCAAAGTGTCAAAATTTGAAAATGCACTAAAAAATTCCATCGGAGGACAAAAATGATCAGAATGAATTCTACTTTTGACATCACTGTCATTTTCCACAAAAAACATCTAAAATAAAGTAAAAAAAATTCTAGGAAAAATAGATTTCAGAGAAACCAGATGTTATTAATAAACCTGTCTGAATAAGGTTCACAGGTAAAGAAAAAGAAAAAAAACATTTTTTTAGAAAGTGTCTGCTTGAGTACTGATGCCGATTTCCAAGTCTATCGACAGAACCGTATGGCCGAGAGCGCTGGAAGTCCTAAACGAACGCACGAACAAACACATAAACAAAACATAAACACATGCACGCATAAAAAATGATAGAACCCCTCACCATCTTTGATGGCTACGGTCGTTGTTTAACAAAAGAAACTCACAAGTTGGCTCCATATTTTTATTTATCATCAACTGAATGTCCATAAATCATCATCATTATTATCATCAACAACATCATCATCAGTTTTTTGACGTCCGTCGTTGGACATAGACCTTCCCCAAGATTCGCCACATTCATCTATCATGGGCGTAGTGGAGCCATTATTTCTTGAATTCGTCTAGTTCATCTCTCCATCTTATGTTCTGTGGTCCTCAGTTTCCCATGTGATCTCTGGGGATCCATGTTGTGAGTCAAAATGTCCATCGGTTGTCTTTCATTCTTGCAAAATAGCCTGCCCATTGCCATTCTTTTTTTTGATGGTTTCTATGATGTCACGGACTCCCATTTCTTCCTTAATGACAAACCAGAATAGAAACTGTTCACTCAAGTCCATTGAAGTCCTCTTGATCAGATTCGACAAACAACTACAGAGCCTTCTCTTCTGTCACGACGTCATCATTTGGGTTGTTTTCTTATTCTGAGTCCTCTGTTTCTGACAGCTGGTTCATGCCTCAATATGTCATCTTCTGTTCTATCCATGGAAGAGCTGATTCCACGTTTCTTAAAGTTGTGCTGGACTATTGTTATCACTCTCACGGATATTTGTCGACTACGAAGTTTTATCTTTTTCTCTTGAATAACTTCATTATAAGTCGAGTTAATTTTAAGCAACCTTTTTCATAAAAAACAAAACCAAAAAACGACTTATTTTCAGATATATGGTAGGTATGAAAAATATATGAAATATATTACAAATATTAGGTCTGGTCTCTAAACTATGATTATCTTGGCATTCTGACATCGTTTTTTTTTTGGCTCGTTAATAAAAAAAAAGGGTTTGCATTGTTGAATTAACGTTCTGTTTTGATGGAAAATATCAGCTAAGCTTATGAGTGCGAATTGGCAAAATATGAACATTTGCAATAAGATAAAAAGAAACATGGCTTGATAATATAATGTATTCTCTATGGGTTTCAAGATATTATTACCAAGTCGACATTAGGTGTATTTGGCTCAAGTTGGAATTTGCATTGAGGAAATATATGTAGAAGTACCAAGATTGGGAAGATGTTGCATCTGTACTGACGCCATTCTCACGTCGTTACACCCATATATATATATATATATATATATATATATATATATATATATATATATATATATATATATATATATATATATATATATATATATATGTATATATATATATATATATATATATATATACATATATTCCAATGGTTCATTACAGGTTGTACATCATGTTTCACTTGAAAAAAACAATTGACCACTTTTTTAAACAAAGATCTACTAAATAAAACAACATGTATGCGAACGCCTGTTGTATATCTATTATTTCCTTATATACGCACCGACATACACAAACACATACATATTTATATCTATCAATTTCTCTCTCTCTCTCCCTGTCTCTCTCTCTCTCTCTCTCTCTCTTTGCGTATATATTTATATATATATATATATATATAATGCAACATTATGACTTTTATTAAATTTATTTTACAACTATTAGTTTCTTGAAAACGACTAGAAGTGGTCTGCATCCTTCAGGTGAAATTCAATTCTGTAAGTAAGTATTATTGTGGTCCACTGTTCGAGAATTTATTAATTTTTCTTTTCTTGCTTTCTCTACCTTATTGCAAAATTTTTAGTCTAAAGAATGAAGTCGCCAAGGTCCACAGTTGGAGAACCTATTCCTTTTACTCTCCTTTCTTTCTATTTTGTTGCTCCAAAATTTTCAGGCAAGCCAAAGTTTTTAATAAGATATATATATATATATATATATATATATATATATATATATATATATATATATATATATATATATATTTATATGTGTGTGTGTGTGTGTGTGTGTGTGTGTGTGTGTGTGTGAGGGGATGGATGAAAATGTTTCCAAAAAAATGTTTTTTAAATGTGTTCAAGGACTCTCGAGTCAAGAATAGATATAAAGATAAAATATCTCCACAAACAGTGATGGAATCTATATAAAAAGTAATTGCTTCAGTAGTTCTTTTGTATAAAAAATGCTTTTCGACTTATTGTGAACTTTTTCACATACTCATATATATATATATATATATATATATATATATATATATATATATATATATATACTCAGTGACTGTGTCATCTGTGTGCTTGGACGCTAGATGTATTTAAGAACTCCATACCAATCTCAAAAGATGTCTTATTGATGGTAGGTTACATTGCTTTAGACGAGCTTCCGTTATTCGAAGTATTTTATTGGAAACAGTATCGTTTAAAATTTTTGTGTTGTCTACGAGGAGCTGACGAACATTGGCTGCAGTTTTCCAAAATATTCACCAGCTTGTCGTGGACAACTCAAGAATTTTAAATGATTGCAACTCCCAGAAGAGACTTGAAATAATGGAAACTTTTCTGATTCAAGCAGAGAAACCTATTATTAATAAGAGATCTTTCGACCTTGGCATGCATGCATTGCGTTCGTTTTAGTTACATATCCAAACAAGTTTATTTATGATTACACGAGTTTAAAGAAAACAGAACATATAATACAATTATTGAATTATGATAAAAGGAATTATTCTAATTTTTCTTTGAATACCACTATCATATCTCGATAATGACCGATGGTAATCGACAGATCTAAAACTACCAATGTAAAAAAACTTTATTATTGAATGTTGAAATGAAGGATTGCTGCCATGCTATATATATATATATATATATATATATATATATATATACATATACATACATATATATATATATATATATATATATATATATATATATATATATATATATATGTATATATTTATAGAAATGGACTTATTTGGTTGGACAGAACGAATTATATATTGCGTTGTTTTATATAGAACCTTTTGAGATGATCTGCCGTCGTTACACGGTTAATGCATCATTCTTCTTTGACAACGTGAATAGAATAAATAATTAAAGCAGCCTCATTTTCCCCAATTGTTTATTCTATTCACGTTGTTTAGGGTGAGTGATACATTAACCGTGTGACTATGGAAGATGAGTTTAATTAAGTTTCTTTGTAAGATAACGCAATTCATAATTCATATATAGATACATGTATTTATATGGATACATGTATTTATAGAGATATATGTATATGTATATATGCGTCTGTGTGTTTGTTTGTGTGTATGTACCAGTGTGTGTGTGTATGTGTGTATGCATGAATGTGTGTGCATGTGTGTGTGTATGTGTGGATGCAAATGTTCAATAATCCTCTTTCAATTTTTTCCCACGCTCTGTTTTGCATATACGCAAAGAGGTGATTATATGCTAGATCCCAATGGATATATATTTCCGATCGAGCATATGCACATAATCTAATTTTGCACGAGAGTTGGACACCCACTCCTACCATTGCATACAGAAACGTGTGAATAGATCAACACATATACAAGTTCAGAAAAACGTACGGTGAATATAGAATGTATCTGATACATTTCAAAAAACTTCATTTTAACCTTCTTATACAGCTTATACAGAGTTGACAGAATCTGAAGCGAAGATTAAAAGATATCCATACTTTGCATTAATGAATCACTGTAACCTTCGCATGTACCAGGATTTACTCATAGGAAGAATATCAAAGAATATCTGGAAAATAGATCATTTATTAAAAGCATAAAATATCGGCGCCAGATTTGAATATTGCTGGTCCCAAATGACCATGGAAACTCCAAAAATACTTAACGCCCTCGTCCCCCAAAAAACGTTTTTAAATGGTGCGTAGTGGTATACTCTTGCAAAATGTCAAGATTGTACCCTTCCCCGCCAAATATGACCAGTAGAGCTGTATGAAACAGAGACGTATGCACACGGACACATGGACGAGCTAAGAGGGAAAAATCTGTGGCTCACTTAGCTAGTTGCTCGTGCAGGCCATTTCTGGGGTTACGGAAATTTGATACAAAAGTTGAAACGTGAATGAGCTTTGAAATTTTATGTATAAAATTCAGAGATATTTCGTCCAGATATTGCCAATTTTGAAAGTATAAAGTAAATTGAATTTGACTTTTAAAAAAATGTATTCAGTGTCGTTGGTACTTACTGTAGATACTCTCTAGATACAAACATTGTAGCGATACAGGGATAAGAGAGGAAACAAGTATATATATATATATATATATATATATATATATATATATATATATATATATATATATATATATATATATATAATTAGAGGTGACGAAGCATTGATTAGTCTATGAAAACTCAACTGGCACACGTCGTTCAAACTAGTAACATATATATACATATATATATACATATATATATATATATATATATATATATATATGTATATATATATATGTATATATATGTTACTAGTTTGAACGACGTGTGCCAGTTGAGTTTTCATAGACTAATCGGCAATGCTTCGTCACCTTAGAACACCCTACCAAGGATAAGGTAGATGAGTTGAAATCACTCCAGAAAATTTTTCGTTTATTTTTTATCCATGTTGTTCGATTAACCGTCGGTGTATACGTTTAAATACGGTAGGAAGATGGTAATAAGAAGTCACAAAACAAAATGAAGGAAATGATAGTAAAAGAGTTGATAATAAAAAACAATACTTCTCCTAAGCAATTCAGATAATTGTAGACTATTACAATTATAGATATATACTCACATTGTAGTAGTGCGTAACTTACAGCCCAATTATGTCCCTCTAATTACCCTTGCCGTAAAAGCAAGTAATTTTGCTATTTGGAATCATCTAAAAGCTTAGAATATAAAGGTATGTGATGCTGATTCAGATAAGACATTGTCACGGAATCCAAATTTTATAGTGCACAACCATCTTCCTCTTACAAATAGCGAAACAATTTTGCATAAATATGAGTTATTTCCCTTGTGATCTTACAATAAAAAATATAGATGTGCACTTGACGTAATATATAAATAGATTATTCTAAGGATGTTGAATTTTGGATTCTTTTAACAGATACCAACAACTTCACATGGTCATAACAGAGCATGCTGAGACAATAATCTGAATGTGTGTATTAGATTAATGCAAAGGTTTGCATCATTTTTCGATGACATTTTCATTCGTATAAATTCACGTCACCATTATTCAATCATAAAATATTTTTGCAGACCTTTTATGACTTCACATCAACTTCCAAATTACTGATTCCATTATGAGAAAACAATCCAAGTAATTCGTAATTTTCTGGTAATATTTTGTATGTATACCAAGAACCGCTCAGGATATTGCATGGGTGGAACTGCTGATGGTCTGAAAATGACAGGTCTAGAAAAAAACGTCGTGTGTAGAAGAACTTCCCATCCAAACTCGATAGTCAAAGCACAACAATTGCAGAAGGAGGATCTGCATTGTCATTGTCAGGCAGAAAACTCACGCTTTGTCTTACCGCCCAGGAAATATATTTCTGTTTCAGGTATGTCATTCACGCACGCCAGTCGCTCACTGTAGTACTGTGCTATAACCATATGTTCTCTTCCCAGCAAATTCCGTTCAGTTTTGGATATTAATAGATTTCTCAGTTTTCTGCGTTTTGGGTTGTCATATTAAATCAATTTTTCATGGTCCTCTTCTATCTTGTTCAAGAATGGCTTTTTCGTTGAGTATGTAGTAAATTTGATTTAGAAATTATAACATTCGTAAATTGTAATTCATGGCTGGGATACTATATATTCCGTAAAATGTTTTCAGAGTTTGCAGAACTGACTCTCAAGAAATTGTTTTCACTGAATGTGTGCTAGACAAAATCTAGTGGTTTTTCCCACAAGACAATCCTTCTCCAGAATATATCAAAATTATTAGAGAACCACTGTAAAGATTCTTGGTGGGTCATTCTCAGGCAGTCGCTAATACATCTGAATTCCCATGACGAAACACAGTGCAAATTGTTCAATTTGTTCGAATTGATTGAAGGAAACACTGATAAAAATTTTCCAAATAATTTTGTCTAGGGCTTGTTATAATCGATAATGTCAGGTGGGTCAGGGAGACATATATCCTTTTCTAATCTTTTAATCGACAATGCAGATGCAATTCCCGGCAGCAAATCGGTAGATCAGCTAGTAAACTTATAAAGATAAGCATATACATCTACTTTTCTATGCTTAGTGAATTACTTCACAAAAGCCCATCTGGAAACGCCTACAGTTAAACCGTTGGTACTCCCAATGAAGCTGTTACGGGAAACCAACAAAGTCTGGTTGAATCAAGAGGTACTGATTGGGCCGTTCAGGGTCCGTGGCAATAATACCCCAGTCACAAAACTATGACTTACCTAAGGGTCATTATCTAATGGAGACTTTGTTTGGGCCACTGCTACTGTGATGAAACCCTATCACTACCGCTATTCAGGTTGAATACCGAGTTTCGGATGAACTTAATCTCAACTTTGCAAGAAGCAAGTCATGGCAGTTAAAGCGCAAATCGTCTTTCAAGTGAAACGCAGGAACTGAAATACGTTCCAGGTAACCAGAAATAATCTATTAAGCTTCCTATGAAGCAGGTTGTTGTGCAACAACAAATTACATTGAAGATATCCTGCAATAATTAGTTCTGAAAGGGTTAACTTGTGTGATCAGATGCAGTCAGCCAGGATTAAACCAATAAATCTCCGCCGATGTTTAAAAAAAGAGTAGGCACAAAAACCCAGTCAATACAGCCGGACAACCAAGCAAAAAAAGCCGTCAATATAACGCAAACGTACTTCTCTTTCTCGTCTCCATGTCTGTATGACCACCTGCTCTCCCCTTAACGCCTCACTCCGCCTTTTCCCACCATTTCCGATTCCTTTTTTTTATCCTTCTTTCCCGTCAGTTTCTATTCACAGAGTCTAAACGAAGCTACAGCACTTCCGGTCGCTGAACTCAGATTCCTTTATGTCTTTACATTGACTCTGGCGCTGAATCGATTATAAATTTGATACGCGTACATAAATCACATGAAAGATTGACCCACCGACTCTAAACTACAAACTCCGCACAATGATGACACAATATTATCATTTGTTATACATTAGTTACGTACAGGGGCTCACTTAGTGGAATCTCTCTTGGTCTATCTATCTATCTATCTATCTATCTATCTATCTCTCTCTCTCTCTCTCTCTATATATATATATATATATATATATATATGTATATATGTATCAGCCTGTTCATATCAATCTATCTTAGTCCATTCATACTTATATATCGTCTGTCGATGTAGGTTTTCCCGTTTTTAAGTTAATCTAGCTGGATATGTATGTATCAAGCGTACAGGCAGCAGAAGAAAAACATTTTTTCGTTCCTCTCTCAAATAGCCTCTTAGTAGGAGTTCAATCAGCAACGTCTGTTTTCATTAAATTAATCTTTCAGTCTGTGTCCGGCTAGGTTCAAGGATATTTCTTTTAATAATCAGACTTTTTAGTGTCCAAGAAAAAGGCCAGAGAAATAACTTATTCATTGATCATCTCTTTTTTCCATATTTCAATCGATCACCCCTAACACAGCATGTTGCCAAAATATGTTGGTTACGCGACAGTTTTTATTGAGAGATTAACCAGACCTATCTATCTTTTGAATTGATCAATCAAGTATATTTTGTATCAATTTTCACTGGTATCTATTTTTTTACCACCCACACACTGTTTGTTTCCTTCTATTTTTCTCTCATTCTCCCTCTGCCTATCTCACTCAGTTTAAATTTCCCCTTCTCTCTTTCTTTCTCTGTTAATTTCATTGCTCATCGACGTTTATCTCACTCCATGCTTGTTTCTCTCTCTACCTCTACGTCTTCCTCTCTCTTTTTTATTCTCTCTCTCTCTGTCTCTCCCTCATCGTGTGAATTTCGCATCCTTCCCCATGATGGTTGTCTCCGTCTCCTCATCCCTATCTCCTAATTCCTTTCTCTATCATCCTCATCTCTCTCTCTCTCTTACTCTCTCTCTCTCTCTCACTCTCTCTCTCTCTCTCTGTGTGACTTTATCCACATGGGAGTGTCTTGATAAGGGCCAGCGCAGCAAGTTGCTGTTCAAATTTCATCAAATGCCAAAATTCATAGCGGACAACGCCTTTTTGGCCACCCTCTCCCCATGGCATTTAATGTTTCACAGATTACCCCCAAAAGTATAGATTTTCACAAGAACATCAACAAGTTCACGGGAAGCCTGATATTGAATGATGGGAAATGTCTACCATCTCTCGGCACCCCCGATGAAGTTGCTTTTCCCTTCCCCATTCTGTTCTCCCTCTCTCTTTCACACCCTTTCCCCTCCCCAACTCTCCCACTCTCTTTCACACCCTTTCCCCTCCCTAACTCTCCCTCCCTCTCTCTCTCCACACACACACACACACACACGAACACACACACGAACATATCATCATCATCATCATCATCATCATCAGCTGCTGCTGCAAGTCCATTGCTGGACAAAGGCCTTTCCAGTTTCCTTCCGTGGCGAGCGTGATTGCACTAGTCTCTACCATGTCCAGACTTTTCTATATCCTTTATCAATCCTGTGTCTAATCTTTTCCTACTGCATTTACTGTCGCACATGTAACAATTGGTTAACCATCTACTGTCTTTTTTTTAGCTATATGCATTGCCCATCTCCATATTTTGTCTAATCTATCATCATAAACCTTTTAGTGTCCTTTTTTTTACATACACTTCCTCAAATATTCACCTGTTCTCTTTATCAAACTTACTTTACTTTACTTTAGCAAGAACTGGTTCTGCGACGAACCAGTACTTTCTGAAATCATCTAGCTCTTGACACAATCATACTTTCTGTTTCGCCACAATTTCGCTTATAATTTCTGGAGGTGTATAGTAGTCAGTCATGATATCCAGCGGTTGTCATACATTCTTGCCACAAGCCAAGCCATTTCCATTTGAGTTTTCAAATGGTTTATATCATACCTTGAACTCCTGTCTGTTCTCTTTTATACTAAGTTATCTTATAATCTATCCATGTGAGGTTTGGCATGTGCACGTTGCATGGTTCTCAGTTCGAGGGTCAATCTTTCGATCTGTTATCTTTCGAATTCATGCCGATCTTTTTTTATATATTTATAGATATTCCTTACATTGCTCTTTACACAACTCTCTGTGGGGTTCTAAGTTGGTTTTCGAGTGGTTTTGTAATTTTCCAGGTTTAGCCACCGTACGTCATAGCTGGTATTATGAAATTCATTGCATATCTCACGTTTTAAGCATATTGGTGATTTGCTTTTTAATACTTCTCTATTCATACCAAATAGTTTCCAGCCAAAAGTTACGTACGGTCTTTAATAAGTATATATGTATGTGTATACCAGCCGACAAGCTAGAAATCTAACAGATGCACAAACATCCTTTTTACCGGATCAACATCTTACTTTCCTGGCCTATCGGATATTCTCGTCATGATTACGAGAGTTGGACTAAATCTTTTTAAAATGCCTAATACTTTTTTAACCATTTGTTCAATTTCATATATGTGCAACAATTTGAATAAATTTGATTTACCCTCATAAAAAGGTGATTGTATGATAGAGGGATGCACAAAATACATGTTTATAGTGACATATATATATATATATATATATATATATATATATATATATATATATATATATAACAGAATTAACTCTCAATTGACTGAATGAATTATAAATTGCGTTATATTACAAAGAAAATTATTTGGGATGATCTCCCGTCGTTTCTCGGTTGATATATCGCACGACTCAGACAATGTGAATAGAATAAACAATTGAAGAAAATTGGGCTGCTGCAGGGATCAGACCTGCTACCAATAGGATCCGACATATTTATATACATGCAGGATGCTCAAAAGAAATTTTAAAAATCTTATATGAAATAATCACCCCTTTGGTATGTATACAACGATCTCACAAAAGTTCGTCTTACATTTGGTTTCTAAGAAAATTGTCTGAACGTTTAGTTAGGAAATACTGTACAAGTCATTCCGTTTCGATATTTTTTTCATCCCTGCACTTTTGAATTTGATAGACCTTTCCCCCTTCAACTGCACCACTAGTGAAGAATCACAAGCACACGAATTCAAACCATTTACAAACGTAGATCTGGTCAGTCATTCAATAAAAATTGCTACGGAACCAACATCCTTTGGCAGCATGCTATGTTGGGGATGAAAAATTGGAAAAGTGGATGATGAATGAATCGGTTACCTCTCTCACCTTTTTTTGGATGGTGATCACTAAAAAAAAAATTTTCCGAATTAAAAGAAAAAAGCGAACACAAACTCAGGGATCAATTTAGCATAAACCTTGATTGAAAACTGAAACCATTATTAAAACCCATTTAGCGGGAGTAAAAAAAACAATAATATTCTTTATAGACACCTTAATAGGTAAATCTTGGAGTTTTCAGCACTCTTGATGTTGAGGTCTATACACACGATACATACATTCATAACCAGCTAGCTGGTCAGCCAGACCAACTTGAAAACTGAAAGAAACCTATGATGACAGTTTTGGTTGGCGGTCTCTAAAACTTCCCGTCATCCCTTGCAATCGTTGCGTATTCACACTCTACTAAAGTGCTGAGGAAATATTTGCTGCATATCAACAAAACTTTTTTCGTTATCATCCAATATTCGTGCAATTTGAATGTCGAGTTGAACGTTCTTAGCCTTTTATCATCTCTAGTTGCAGGGTTTTTAGAAATGCGGTCTAATCAAGCAGCAACAACAACAGCGACCGGAGAATTTGCTTGCGGTTAAATGACCTGTTTTCTCTTTCACCTTTTGGCGTTTTTTCGACTTTTTGTTTTCTGAACCTCAGGCTCTAAAAGAGAAAAAGGCCCCTAAGAAAAAAATATACAAAAAGTCGATATCAAGATCCAAAAATGCACAAGAAATTCTTCGCTTGAAATGAACGCATTTCAAGAGATGTGGTAAACATATAACACAACACAATCACTGATTGGTAGACGTTTCTGAGATGACGATGGAAATTAACAAGAAATTGACGAGCTTCCGAGATAACGTAATGCAGTATAAACCTGAAGAAAAAGCCAGAGAACATATCGGCAGGAACTGCGTCTTCAAAATAACAAGGACAAAAACATGTGCGTCTGCTGCCACTTTGCCCGGGGTTCAACAAGATAGGGGGGCAAAGGGGGTATACTCGAAATATATATTAGGGGCAATCCTGTCGCCTGTGGCTTATAATGCAGTCTTTTATAGGAACATTACTTTCGTTTTACATAAAACAATTTATTACACTATTATCGAGAAGTTGTAAATCTCAAGCAAGAAAACCTGGTTTAATTAAAGGGAGGATCCCCTGTTTAGTGCCCCTCGGACGCTCATGAATAATTAGGCTTGATAATGATGGAATAATGACAAAAATCTTTTGCAGAATCTATGAGAAAAATCATGACACATTACTTTATATTATAATGTAGATATTCCTTGAGTTCAGCTCAGTTCCGTACAGGATCGACAAAGGAGACATAGGGATTGAAACAATTTGTTGCTACAATCAAGCAAGTAGGAAACAACCGACTGACGTGAAAATCAGCATTCGTAATCTTGACTTTTACCTGCGATCGAACGCACTCTCTCTGGCACCAGTGAGGGTTAAGCATCTAACTAAACAGAATCTTATTTTCAGAAATAGTTATAAATGCTTTTTTTTTCATTTATTGGAATACGTCTAGAGTCAATTAGTTATTTGAACCATCAAAGACCAGCAACAGTTAGGATGTTTTTTTCCAGACATTTTATTTGCTCATAAAATAGATGATAAAATTGTTTGGTTGGTCACTCTATGGAAACAGTCATATTACCAACGTCTTTTGGCAGCATACTGTGTTTGGGGTGATCAATTAGAACATTAAAAAAACAATGAATAATTTACTTCCTTTGTCTTTAGTTGGATAACCAGAAATTTCAATTTTTCTTGAAATCACGCGTGAACGCATCCAGACATAAAATAAGGACAATTTTAACTTGAATGTACATTGTAAATTGGACTACCTACATCAGCATAAAAACTATTTGGGTAGTTGACTGACAAAAATGTTTATTCTAGACATAATAAGGAATAAATGTTCGTGAATACTGAAAATTTTCAGCCCTCTAGCTTCATTGGTGTGGCCTATATGAATGATACATATGCAGCAAGTCAGTCATTCATGCAAGAAGAAAAGTCAGGCAGCCAGCCAAACCAGATTAAAAACTGGAGAAACCAATGTTGACAGTTTGGGTTGACGGTTTTTAATCGGGCAAACAATGGTTGTATGAGCAAGACTGAGTCTTAGCCTCCTTCCCTAAACTCGGAACAAGAGGGTGTAGCCATCCTACGTGAATCAACACGGTGTTTCTGATAGTATAATCCAATCTTGAGACAACTATTATTTACGTGATAACTTGAGCATATTGCAGCATTTTTAACGTTTTTGTCCATTTGTAATATATGTTCCTATTGGAAAAAAAAGCATATAGTTATTTACTAAGCGTAGCTTAGTTTTGGTACCAAGCCACAATTATTGAGCATATTGTGGGAATTCACATTCACACATATAACACACTCTCGCATGAGTTTGCGAGCAATACATCAATAAGTATGTATCCTAATGAAGAGAAAAGCATTCATTTTACAATCGAATAATTAAATTAAAACAAAAAATAAAAAAAACTTTCAATTACATGCCAGGTTACGGACTTATTTGTCCAGCCATATGCATCTTTCAAGGTCATTAGTGCATAGCGAATATAAGTAGCCCCAGCCAAGAATCTAGAAAAAAAAGCATTCAAGTTTCTCAAATTGAAATTTCTATCACCTGACCTGAACAGATCTTCAACAAGTTCACTCTCACTGATCAGAATTTTTTTTAGTGCTCATCTCACTAGTCAACATTCTAAGTGCAAGGAGGCTTGTTAACATGTGACTCATTCATCTGACCAAAATGACTGAAAACAGCTTTGGTGGCCTCAAATGATGTAACCCAGTCCCAATACATATACCTAAGCATGCATGAGAAAAGGATTCGGATATCGTAGAAAAGTAACTTTCATATAGATTGAAAGAACATATTCTTGGCCACAATTACAAAATACATGATTCATAAATTTGATAATGAATTTTAATAATATAATGTTTAATATCTATTACCGTATTTATTCACGTGCAATCGGAGCTCACATATAATGCTACGGTATATATTTGAAATTTGAAAAACAAACAAGAAAACACCAACAAAAATTCAAACACTAAAACGGACGTTGTTCCCACTTTTACTCAATAACTTTTGATTTGAATTTACCTAAAGATCTGAATTCGGTATATTTGTTTGTCACCAAAATACATCAATATCGTCATTTTTTTCAGGTCATATACATAAATATGCATTAAAAACTCATTAAAAAACATTCAAAAAGTATCCATACTAATAGACGTATGGATCTTTACTAAACTTAGCCTAGTATGGAATAATTGCCAACGAAAGAAAACGGAGGTTGAATTAGATGCTCGTTTACCACTGAAATCAATGGTCAAAAAGAATATTAGAGGGTGATTTCCAACGGTCTCCCCATTAGATCAATTGTCGCAAAACTATGTCCTTATCATTGCGTCTCCTCACATTTGACCCTTTGCAAGACTAAGCTGGGCTCAGAACATATCCCTTAACCTATGCAACAGTCGACAAGACCTGTTCCTAACATTTTCTGAGGTGTCTATATTGGAATGGTTTATCGTATAAAGAAACATCAAGAAAACAGAAATCATAAAAGAAAAAACAGAAATTCTCTTGGCTTATCTTAATTTTTCCTGCTTTATTTTTCACTGCGCGTCAAATATTGTGCCGTATTCCTCCCCACGCGCTGCATGTGATATGACGTCTTTGTGATGTAATCTATTCACGCGATAAACAAAGCTCATTGCAATGCTTTTGACTCTATGGCGTCAAAAATTTGGTGGTTGCCTAGCTCGTTTGCCATGTCTGCCAACACAAACCCGCTGCTGGGCATTTTATTCGCACCTGAATTGGCTGCCGCAGGGGTCTGGATGATAGCGGCAGGAGAATGACGGTTTTGATCTCAATTTCGAATAACAAAGTCGAAAGCCTTTTAAAAAGTCTCGTACCATAGGTATTCAGAAACATCCACGAACAGCCATAGAAAGGAACTAAGATTTAAACACCAATTTCCAACGATTGTTATATTTTAAATTCATAATAATTTCTTGTTATTTTTCGCTGAACTATGTTTGTCCAGGGACCTCAAAACGGTATTTTTCCTTGTCATATTTAGAATTTTTCTCTCATCACAGTTTTTCTTTTTTCACTTTTCAAAAAATATCATCCGTGAATTCAGTTAAAAAGAATTCATTTTCAAATGAGCACAAGAAACTTTGCCATTTAAAACGACCTGTATTTCATTATTACAATACAAAGGATAGGAGCTAAAGTTTGTGTTCAGGATTAGTGTTTAATGTTAGGGTTAGAGTAACTGTTTAGGGTTAGGTTTGGATTCAGTGTTTTAGTGTTAAATTTGGCGATTTAGGGTTAATGTTAAGGTTATATGTCAATTACGGAATAAATGAAACCAGCAAACTCGACATTGACGCGATGGCAGTTTAGCTAATGAAAGAATAGTTCACGCCGTCCATATGTTTTGAATTTAATCTCAGTTAAAATAACAATCACCATTCTTTCACCTGAAGAATGATCTAAAAGAGATATTATTGAAGTATACTAAGTTGATCTTCACAAAGCCAAATTTGAGAAAGTATTGTTTTATGTCTTTCACAACAGTCGTCAGTATGTAAAATTAAACGATACACCGATAATTTGCTGGAGAGGCAATCGAAGTAGACGTTATAGTTGGTATTACTGTCAACCTATTACAGAGCAAATTTTTAATTGACCATTTCGAGTCGTTAAAAGTTGCTAGAAATTTTCTTACCGATGTTCAAATTAATTTTCAATTATATTTTTGGTAGGGATAGTAAGGTAAGTTTGTGTTAAGATTGGAGCTGTGGTTAGTAGGTATTGAAGTCAGGGTTTTTTGATTGATGATTAATCAATAATCTTATATTGGTAACTGCAATCTAAACTTTAACTCTAATCTTGAACACTAACCCTAATTCTAATCTCAAACTATAACCCTAAAATTAACTGTAAATACTGACCCTGAACACTCACCATAGGCCATGTCCTGTAAAGTTCGTTAAATTCAATGAAATACAGTTTCAAATTTTTGTAGTCTCCTGCTTCCATTTTTCCGTAAAATTTCTTTAAAATCTATCCACTTTTTACCACCCAAAAATAGCAAATTACAAAAAATGCTCTGTAATAGTTGAACAGTAGTAGCAGCCGATCATGTATAGCATCTCTTTCGTTTACCTACCCCCTGCAAAGACCGGCTTATTGTTTAATCAGACCCATTCCAAACAATTACTCACCAAATGTTCCAAGTCTATCTTTTAAAAATATTTTTCAGTTGGTCGTCGTTGATAATCTTCATTGATTTTTGATGGGGTTGTCTTCATGAAGCTAACTCTCTGGAACAAATGTTGCACTATTTATTCATTAGAAATTCCTTCCCAAAATGCTCAGGTATCTCTGCGTCAGATGGATCGTATCCAGTGGTGTAATGCTAGAAAAATAAGTGAGGGAGCGTAGGACTGACTGCTCCCGATGGTGGGAAGCTTTAACTGTAGATCTTGAATCGGTGTGGATCAGATACTTCATGTGGTGCAAATTCATAATAATCGGCTTTTGTAAACAAGTCTGGCTGCAGCAGGGTGAAAATCTACTCCCACATCAATTCTGACCAAATATGATTACTGCAAAATTTATATTGTATATTTATATCAATATCAAAGACACACACACACAAATGCGTGCACACACACACATACGCGTGCACACACAAACACACACACACATATATATGTATATATATTGTTATAAATGCATTCATTTATTTAAATACAATAAGTCCTAGCGTATTTGTTAAATAAATTTTGTAAACTTGTAAGAGTTGCCAGTTTGGCTCAGTCGGCAAGAGAACTATCTACCACTCATTTGGTCGTGATTTCAAATCAGGGTAAGGAAATGTTAATTTCATAGATGTTTTTTTTTATCAGAATTGAATAAGCCCTTGCATGTTTCTAACACATTTTGGTCGATATGTTTGACTTGTCAACGTAGCTCACTCAGTAAGAGATACGACTGTCAATCAGTTGGTTTCCAGATCATGAAACGTAAATCTAGATTCTTGCATCCGATATTTCTTGTTACAGTAGAAAAAAAGTCGAAATCAGGTTTGGATGGGAGTGTTAAGGTTTATCAAAAGGTAAAATAGCGTCCCTTGTACCAGGATTCGTGGTATTTTGGTTAGCTGAATATTTGTAATAAAAGCTGACTTGCTCTTAGTAAAAATTGTCAAATACTAAACGAATTACTTGTCGGCAACTATTTAAATACAATCTGCTTCTATTCCCAACCGTCTTAAATCAATCTGTCTATGGGAAATTGTGTTTGGAGTGCTGACGTCACGGGTAATTTTATTCTGATATTGGATTAGACTTCTTTTCCTAAAAGATCTTGGTTTAGGTCTGTGTTCAAATAATATAGCATTTGCTGCCAAGATTTATTCTTTATCTCATTACCTTTCTTACTTAGCGTTTCGAGTATTTCCGAATTATGCACTGACTAAATCAATGTTCATGTCCTGTATAATGGTTGTTTATATGAACAATTGATTAGTTTTTCTCAAACATGAGTCCAAGTCAGGAGTTGACATTGTCGTCTTACCTTAAAAAGCACAACAATAATAATCCTCACCCAACTTAGGGGAGTGAATATTTCTATACTGTGATTTGAAATCATGACCAACTGATTGGTACGCTGGTCTCTCATCGACCGATCTAAATTGATAAGTCTTGTATATATACGAATAGTTGTATTAAGAATACAAAAAAACTCATTTCAATCCAATAGATATATCTATAAGATTAACCTTTCCCTACGGTAATCTGAGATCACGGTAGCCGGCTCTCTTACCGACTGAACCAAACTGACAAATCTTCGATATCTTTGAAAATTCTTTTGCAGATACGTAACGGCCTATTTCATTCCATTAAATGAATATATATAACTACACTAAAAATAGATATTCATATTTTTTATTTATTATATATACAATACAAAATTTGCAGAAATCATCTTCAGTCAGAAGGGAAGTAGGAGTGGAGTCTGATCCTGCCCGAGCAAGGTTTGTTTCTCATGAACTCGTACAGTAAATTGTATTAACAATCCTCACTTACTCAGCTGTAACAAGAAGGGCAGACAACCGTTGGACATCTCGACTCAATGCATGGATCACCTGAGATTGAATGCGGAAACGGAACCGGCAGAATATGAGATGACTAGACGAACTGGACAGGTTTAGAAAATATTGGCCCCGCGATACCCACGAAAGAGAGTCGTGGTAAATACTGAGAAAGGTCTATGTCCAACAAATGACAAAAAAGGCTGATGATGATCAACTTAGCACCTCTACCGCGGATTAGTTCACTTGAGCCATACCAGCAAACGCTGATCAAGCCTAAAGTTCAAGTCTTTCTTTTCCTGATTTCTCCTCCTTTGCGTTATGACATTATCCTCCTAAATCTTTCTTGAAAGTTCCCATATATAGTCATAAGATATCAGTCCATTAAATATCGGGAAATACCTCTTCTATAAATCTGATGCTTACTTTCCTAATGAGAATAATATAGATACTGAGAAATTTGTCTGCGAGACTAGCTTGCTAAATATAACTTCATGGCAGGCAGCCTATTGGTAACATATACCATTAGAAACCATCAATCAAAACTGTCATCGAGATAGTTACGATACGCTTCTTCAGTTTTTAAGTTAGTCTCTCTTGCTGCCTGTCTATGTATGTGTCACACGTAAAGGCCGCACCAATGATACTTGAGAGCTGAACATCTAAACAACCACTCCTTATTATGTCTACAAATCTTTTTTTGTTCTTTGATAATTCCCTCCTTTCTAGATTTTTAAATGATTTGATTTACAATGTGATTTTATACTAAATTTACCACTAAGTTTGTGTCCACATCATTCATACTTGTTTTTTGAAAACTCAGACTTTTTTCAAAGATTACTGCCAAACAAAATGCGTGAGAGGTAGCTTACTCATTGATCACTTCTTCTCCCAATTTTTTAACTTATCACCCCCCTCAACGCGACATGCTACCAAAAGATGTTCGTGTAGTGATGGTTTCTACTGAGTATGTAACCAGACCTATCTGTTATTTTTAGCTAAATGGCCTTTTGGTTGCTTTGAACAAAAGGAAGATGTTTCAGGCTAGCGTTACTTCACTCAACTCAACATCTGCCTAGATCATCTAATAACGTTCGTAATCGACTACCGGAACTGGACAGGGTCGGAAACAGAGTAGAAATTGCCTGAAAGTATCAAGAGCCTGGAGATCCTGTTTTCCAAAGAATGCAGGAGGGAGGTGCCAAAAGAACTGAGTGTTTCTTTTATCGGAAATTTCTGGGATTTAGATTTGAAAGACGCGCCTGGTCAGCAGCACAACTTGTCTCTCCGTGGTCCAACAGTATACTGAAGCCATACATCACCAATGTGAATTCCTCCTATACGGTAGATCTATTATAAAATTCTAAATAGCAGCCAGCTCGTTGCTGAGAAAATTCAATATCTGCTTCTCCTCATTCCTTTGGCCTTTGTTTCTTTGTGTCCCAAACCCCAGAGACTCATAACTTCCATTACTTATCAGGTTATATAGATATACACGAGAGAGTTGGACTATAAATGTGCTAGTTTGATCTTACTGGCTTTTAAAAATCTCTTCTATCAGAAGTCCATTCTATTAGAAGCCTTTCCCTCTGAAAGAAACTCCGATTAACGCTAATATCGTATTAAAATAGCATTTCCTTCATCCAATTGTATTTTTGTATTCTTAAATATTAAAATATCGTGAAAGGCAAAGGTCACTTGAACTACATCAGATTCATAGCAGAGGGAGGGACTGATTAGTGGAGACGGTATGAAGTATTTGCTATATCGATTTGTCAGTCGGACAGATACAGCAATCACTGCTATTGGTGCTAAAGCATCTGAAAAAGATTCAGTTTGAAAAAAAAAGTTTAGGTTCTATTGAAACCCCACGTCGTGTAATTTTAGATCTGATGAAGGTCTCCAGTGCTGATTTTAAACGCTGGTTAAATGTAAGATCGGTGAAAGGCAAAGTTTTAAAAGTAAGATCAGGCATTTTTTATTTCGGTGAATATGAACAGTAATCATCGTTTATTTCGGTGAATAAGAATAGTAATGATCGTGTGGGATACCCAGGCAATATAAGATAGCATCAGATTTAAGATCACACGGAGAGATCATAAGATAGCACACTATACCAGAGAAAGAAAGGAGTCAGAGATATCCTAAAATCCATTACAAAGCTCAAATGAGGATTGTCAGGCCACGTAACAAGAATATCAAACGACAGGCGTCGAAAAAATGTTGATGATGAAAAGACAACTTTATCGCAGTCGATTATTGGTTTAACACCTGAGACGGTATATTCTACCGGAGGCTTCTGAGCTGATTGTTCGAGTTTAACTTTCTTTGGGCTTCCAAGTTAGTTCTTCATTCTGGCTTATGCCTTTCAGCTACGATGATGTTGAGAGTCCTATGTGTCTGGTGCTAAGGGGTTCGGTTAATAGCGACTGGGGACTGGTGAAAATCTCTCCTATCTATGGGAGATCCTCGGGCTATGGGGGTGGTAATTCCACTTTTAGGTTTCTTGTTGAGTAAAAATGCTAATCTAATCTAGAATAGGGAACATTATTCTCATTTCTCATCGGTTGCCATAATTTTTGTTGACGAGAAAAGACTTCATGTTACGTGGCTGGACAATAATAGAATGGTCTTGAACCATTGCTTGCGTTTTGATGAAAATTTTATTTCATTGGCTCTGCACAGCTCAATCTAGCCTCAAATCAGGAGTGTTTATGACATTTGACCCCGGTTGATCACTTCATACAGATAATTTTAACTTTAAATTTTTATTTTGTAAAACTTTTCCATTTTGTACGACCGTAAAAAGGATTTTTTCTAGTTTTCACTGACTGCCACTTGTAATACCGCGTGTAAAATCAATGCCATTCGTGTTGTGACACGCTCTTATGTCCCGAAACTATCTCCCAAGTGTACCACGTAATTCTCTCCAAATACGCTAACGTATTTCGGGCTTTTAACTTATCCAGTACGGGTATCAGGTCCATCCCGCTTCCGACACAGTGTTGCCAATCTGTTGGTTTCATTACAAGATTTTGAAATTCGGGCAACAGATGAAAGACAAAAGCGACGTAAACGTATATCAGTATTTTAATATAAGATCGTCGTTCATTGACTCTATATATATATTATGAAATCTCATGATATATTTCTATTTATTCTTTTGTTTGCGCTCAAAAGGGATAATCTCATTGGTTGAAATACCTTCTTATTATGACATTGAAAATACGCCATAGAAACCCTTATAACCATATGTCTGGTCATCACATCCTAAAACAGATTGAAAAGTGTTGAGACATTAAAAATACTAAAAATTAGGAAACTTACATTAGTAAAAATAGATTAGAAAGAACTTTAGGCTCTTAATTCAAAATAATGATCCTGATACATGAATAACCACGTCATTTTGGATATCATATTCTAGGTTGCAAACACACACACACACACACAAACACACACACGCACGCACACACACACACACACACACACATATATATATATATATATATATATATATATATATATATAGTCATATATACCTTTCATTTTACAATGTTAAAATTGATCCATTGAAGCTGCGTTATTTCAACGAGCTTATCAAATAATTTTAGGTTCTTGTTGCACGTAATTTAGTTTTAATTGTTTTTGTATTCGTAATTTGATTATGGAGTTTGTCAGGTTTTTTTTTTGTCTTATTTTACGAAAGCCTTGATTCGGGAATATTGAAAAATAGGAGATGTTTCTTGCTATGGCGACCCCTATCTTATTCATCAATATCCCCATGAACACAACTACCAAACTTTGCCTGAAAAATCCCAAGCAGGGCAAAAATATAAACGTATTTGTGTAGCGAATCCTTACTTCATTATATTTTAAGCTTTACTCTAAATCAATTTTAATGTTCAATGTTGAATACATCAAGCACTTTATAACATAAACCCATTGCACATCGGATATTGTATTATATTATATTGGATTGCATATCAGATTCATATTATGTATTTATAAATATAGTTCCATACTTCCATGGTTGTATAACTCAACTGTGGCCGAATATATACCAATGTATATTCATATTTTGATTTAGTAAAGAATCAGTGTGCCCATCAGTCAAATCTATTTCTCATTGTGCCGTTATAAAATAAAGTTTCAGAACCACTGGGCCAGATGATCACTTTGACAAATTGCCTAGACAGGCATTAGCGAACTCTTCGAACATTGGCTTGGCTGAGATAACAATTTGAAATCAAAGTATAAAAAAACAGCAAAGCTTACAATGGAAAACAATTATAAAATCTATGCCTCTCGTCAAGCGAATGTAATTTGTTTACTTGTCATATTGTCAATTTCCTCGGAAAAAATCCCTTCTTTTCCGAGTAATTCCTTTTAACCACAAGGCAAGAAAAACAGACAAGAAAATGGGCGTGTCCTGCTGCCTTGATTTCCAGACAAAAGAATGACAAAAGCTTCCGTATTTCAATACGCTATGAAACTTATCAGGTATCTCGATGCAAGATTTTGCACAATTGAAAGTGATTCAGATGACAGGAATGATGAACAGATAGCCGTTATTGTTATATTCCTTATACAACAATTCGGAAAGGCATAAACGTTATCTTCCTTCAGCCACATGGATTATTGTTTTTTCCCCATATAATTGATAGGAGTGTAAAAAAAAAAAAAATGAAAACAAAACTAAGCTAAATTTGCTAAAAAGGATGAAGAAATAGTAAGACATGCATGACCCTTCTTAGGTTGGTCAACAGAATAAAGTGTGTCGAATGATCAACAGATTGACGGGGATGAGGTTTGATCAACACTGCTTTTTTGGAGTCGTCCCGAGTGACCATGGAGCTCCACCGGCTCTTAACAGCCACTATCTGCTCCTGGTGGGTAGGCTTATAGGTTCGGATGTCCGTAGCACTGTACATGGTGGAATTAGAAGACAAGGATTCAGAGTAAAAGATCTGAAAAGGCAGTAAGTAAGGTGTATAGAATTATTATTTATTTGATTTCTTTTTTTAATCATTTTTTTCTTCTGCTATTTGTTATTCATACAGTCCTTCTGGATGAATCAACCGAGCTGATATCCTATTTTAAACAATGTGCAAATAGAGTAAAGTTCTGTGCTGTGGAATACTAACATGTCTAATGGGATTCTATAAGTTTTTGTCCAGCCAAAAGGGTAATACACGCCTGGGCATACCTCTCCCTTAATTATTAAGCTTTTAATTTACAGACAGTGGATTTTTGGGAAAAAAATGAATGAATGAAAAATGAGTGAAATTGAGAGAAAAATGAGGCATCCTTAAGTCTACTTATCTCTTTTTTTCCTTTTATTCTTTCTATCCACCGATTTATCTATCTATCTCTTCTTATCTATCTACCTATCTATCTTTTCATATTTCCCTTCTTAGTCTGTAGCTAAAACTGTTGATATATTTCACAGAATCTCTCTCTCTCTTTCCCTCTCTCTCTCTCTTCCCCCTCTCTCTCTCTTTCTCACTATCTATCCAGTTATGTATTTATCTATGTATTTATCTGTATTTCTCCCGCCCCCTTTATATATCTATTGATAGCTTGCTACAGCAATATAGATACATAGATGGATAGTGCATGCTCGCACGAGAGATGGAGACGGAGACGGAGAGACAGACAGACAGACAGACAGACAGACAGAGACAGAGAGACAGAGACAGAGAGACAGAGACAGAGAGACAGAGACAGAGACAGAGAGACAGAGAGACAGAGCGACGGACAGAGAGACAGGGAGAGAAGGAAAGATATAGAGAGAGGTGATGCAGTCAATATTTGATGATCAAACTGGAAGAGGAGACGATTCGTTTCTATTACTATTTTGATTGCTGCCATTCTCATATACTTCAAGAAAAAAACTTATTTAAAAGAAAATATCCATTTAAAATGAGAACTGACATCTTTATCAATTCTATCCCGAATGCAAATTTGTGATCGATACGTCCCTCAGACTTTGCAAGGTTTGAGATGCTCCCAGAGGGTTTACAGAAATTTCTCAGTGTTTTTTTTATATTGAACAAGCTCGCGAAGAATACTATATATATATATATATATGTATATATATATATATATATATATATATATATATATATATATATATATATATATATATACATATATATATATATATATATATATATATATATATATATGCACATGCCTATGTGTTTTTATTTCGTTGCTTGTTTTTTATTCTAATGCCCCTGGCCATATCGTTTTGTCGACAGACTTCAGAATTGACATCAGTAATTTCCTATACCCCTTCTAAAAATTTGTGTTTGTTTTTTTAGGTTTTATTCTGATTATCAATAACATATAGATTCTCTAGACTTCAGACGCGTCTAGATGTTTTTTGGCTCTATTTTAGATGTTTTCTCAGTGGAAGACGCCAGTGATGTCCCAAATAGAATTCATTCTGACTATACTTATTCTCGGTTGGAACTTACATGACTTCAAATTTTGACGCTATGGTTATTCAATTATTGTTCTTTTTGAAAAAAAAATGTTCTTCTTTCTTATTTCTTTCTCCGCCTTGGTCCTCTTTTTCTCTCTTATCTCTCCAGCATCTCCAATAGTCAAAAGTTTGAGCAAATAGCAGAAAAAATTGTTGTGAAGTACTTCTCGATACCTTGAGAAGTTAGGAATATGTTTTAGCAAAAACGTTGAAGAAAACAACGAAGATGAAAATACTAGTCCGATGAAGGCTTTGTAATAAGGAGAGCGATTAATGCTAGAGAGCTTAGGTGGCTGAGTTAGTGAAGCAATGAAATCAGCGAACTAAGTTTAAACTCCAGCTGGGACAGATTGGGATCACTTTGCACTAAGGCATGAATCCATATCTCTCTCTAGCTATATGGTAAAATAGTCCAAGATGTAGTCACTGCAGCTATTCTAGTCTCTAAGTCATATTCACTTATCGCAAACGGTCCAAACAAGTAGTAATGCGATGTGTTGAGCCCAAACAAAGTCAGCAGAAACCATAGCCAGCGTAAGGACACTACTTACATACTTCCATGTCAGAATAGGGAGGAACAGTTCCGACTGGTTAATTTTCCTTTCTCGCTGTGTTTTCTCCAGATTAGTTTAGCTGAAACTTCTTTTGTCTGCAGAATGTTTTCCTTGATCTCACGTCTCAGTTTGCTGTCGGTGTTTCTTTTATTTTTGCTTATTTTGCTCCTTTCTGATTCCACCGAGAGGAACAAAGCCGAAAAGATAATACCAAAGATTGAAAAACACGTGGGTGTGTGATGTATGGGCTTCGATTTATCTCGTACAATCTCCCCCTTTGCTTCTTTTCCCCCGTCTGTTTCTTCTCATCTGATGTAAAACGAAGCTTTCCTTTCTCCCTCATTCCCATATCAACGGTTTCAGTTCTTCTATTTTTTCCGTTTTTTTTTTCTCATTGAATATAGTTGGTACAGATCAGTCCACTTTAAACATCACTCGCACACAGATAGACACATGCTTACCAAGGTACTGTATATAGCCGTAGATAAGTCACTTGCTTTGTTGTCATCAGGAGGACGCAAAGAAACCTCGTACGATTTATCTATCGGGCTCTGTTCTAACGCAGCGAGTTGCGATGTTCAGTAGACGACAAAACCTGACAATGTACATTTTATATCACTTATATCCGTCTAAAATTCACACTAGTATATACACAGATTTGCACTCGGCAGTGTTTACCATAGATAACTATCAATTTTTTTAGTTTTATGATGGCGATAACAATAAAAACAAAACGATGACTCCTACTTCTACTACTACTACTACTACTACTACTACTACTACTACCAGAACTAAAGAAATTTTGAACTCCTGTATATCTCGAGTTCGAGATGAAAGACAAGAGAATCCTGCATTAAAACAGTGATGCCCTATAATAATAATAATAATAATAATAATAATAATAATAATAATATACAAAAAGTATAAAACATGAACAATAAAACATAAAACATGAACAATAAAACATAAAACATGAACAATAAAACATAGACATAAACAGGAAGAATTAAAAGAAATGCAAACGTGAAGAAATTGAACGATGTTGGAAACTGAGCTGTGATAAAAGGGATGAACACATGGGCAGCATCGGTAGTTACATACTCAGGTCCATTTCCTCGATGGACAAAAGACGAGCTACAATCAATGAACTGGCGAGCGAGGAAACTTCTGATGTTCATCCCAGGGATGACACAGATGTATATGAAAAGAAAAAAAATTGGCAGACGACCCATCTGCATATAAGCCTGTGTCCAAATGGCAAACACGTGATTAGAAAAGCATGTACAAGCAGTGAAGATATGAAAAGCTTTACAAGCAGTGCAACTAGAGATAAAGAGGTAGCAAAAGACTCAATGTAGAATTCGAAAGATGGATAGGGGATGTCGCAAACGGAAGATCATAGGAATGGATATGCAAAGAACACCTAAAGAGAGAAACAGAATCCCTCATCATGTCATCCCAGAAATAAATGCATCAGCGCAGTGTCAGATGGACAGAACCCAGAAAACACAGCAAATAAATTACTCTTTGGACTTCGACATTCAACCCGATCACTCAATCAAAGAGATAAGGCCAAATTTTAGCTGAATACGGGAAACATTGAACTTGCCAAAACGTAGATGTGCAATTTACAGAGTGAACACAAAAGAGAGTGAAAACTGGCCCTGGAGCTGAGAAAGGTGTGGATCATAAAGATCAGGATAGTGCTAATATAATTAAGCACTGCTCAAAGTTCACTGGGCCAGTTCTGAGACTATACAAACCACAGCACTACTTTGATCAGCAAGAATACTAAGGAAGGCACAATAAATATGATACTTATGACCTTAGCCACCAGAAATGGCAGAACAGTTAGAATGGACGTAACATATGAGTCAGAAAAGCAGGGATAGGTTGGGACTGCCTAGACCACGGCGTTGCTTCGATATATGAGGACACCTAGGGTATGAATAATTATAAAAAAAACTACTTCAACCATAAAAAACAATGGTTCATGCATAGACTAAAATCTTTTGTTGAGAGTATAACAAAGTATTCTTGAATTCAAACATCACTCAATCCTAATCAGACTAGATATTTTGGTAGTGAACAAAGAGAAAAATGTGTCAGATAATGGATTTCGATATCAAAGCAATCCATTTGGTGAAGCTGAAACAAAGTGAAAAAAGTATGATAAATACCTGGAAGTTGTCAAATAGGTGAAGAACCTGTAATATAAAATTCTAGCAAAGACGCTAGAAATACTGGGAATCCAAATGGAAGCACTAGTAAAGCCCACAAGGATATTGCCCTTGAGTGTTGAGCAGATTAGCTGTCACTTGATCTCCATTGAAAGCAACCAGTCACCACTGGCGTGAAAACTAGGAAAGAAAGTGAAAATTGGAAAAGTACCAGTACTTGGCCCTGAAACTGAGAATGGTGTGGATCATGAAGATCAGAGTCGCGCCAATAATAGTAGGCGCACTTGGAACAGTCCCAAAGACATTGAATCAAGACTGGAACAGTTGGTGACAAGAGGAAGGATTGGGACTATGCAGACAACATACCTACAATAATCTACCCGAATACTAATGAGGATACATGATATAAGAGAGACGTGATATGGCCAAACAGCTCCAAACAACGTGAATGTGTTAAAAGATAGGGAAGACTGGGACAGTACAAACAACAGTGCTGCTTTTATATGTGAAATATTGTGAGTCGAAAGCTAGAGACCTGAAACTTATAACTATTTAATCTTCGGCAATTACATCTAATGAGTGCTACTATTATTTTTGAGACACTGTGAACTGTCCCAAAATCCTTTTTCAGGGGAAAGAGCGGACTGAAATAAATTAGAAAGAGAACTGGTCAATCACTCAATGAAAAACATAATTTTGCACCATGCCGTGTTGGGGATGATTAATTAAAAAATTGGAAAGGGGATTATCAATGAATAAGGTATTTCTCTCGCCTTTTGGGACAGTTATCTCTAAAAATAAGTCTGGTTGTGCAAAAAAAAATTCTCCTGGGAACAAAAGCAGGAGTCAATTGAGCATATACTTTTATTATAAATTTAACCCACTTCCAACAATTATTTTAGGGATTAATTTTTTCAAAAGTTTCAAAAAAAAAATTCTATTTTCTAGACATGATAGTAAATGTTATATAACTCTATCAGTGCTACCTGTATGCATGAAACACACGTATCATCATCATCATCATCATCATCATCATCATCATCATCATCGGTCTTTCAACGTCCGTCGTTGGACATGAACCTTCCCCATGAACCACCACATTTCTCTATCATGGGCGTCAAGGAACCAGTATTTTCTAAATTTGTCGACTTCATCTCTCCGCCTTGTATTCTGTCGGCCTCGGTTTCGCATGTGATCTCTAAGGATCAATGTTGTGAGTCGTGATTTCCATCGGTTGTCTGCCATTCTTGCAACATGTCCAGCCCGTTGCCATTGAAGTTTTCTTATAAATTCTATGATGTCTCAGACTCCCGTTTTGATTGGATAGCCAGGCAGAAGAACTTAAAAACTGAAGAAACGTATACTGATAGTTCCGTTGACAGTTTTGGTCGACAGTTTCTAAGTAAAGAGAACACTTCTGCATATGATGGCAAAGCGAAAAGGCAATGAAAAACAAAAGAAACGGAAAGTCACTTCGCTACATTATTGCTACGAATTGTGATGAAAAATAGAATTAATCATTAGGAATTGTAGAACTTTGAGTCGACCATAGAAATAAAATGATACGTTCGAAGATCATAGTTCAATATTTGAAAGAGACTTTAGCACTTTTTTTTTTGATTCCAGAACCAAGAACAATGATTAAAGCGTATTTATTGCTCCAGTATTGATGTAAGCTGTGATTTATCAACGTTGATGAAGGAGTCTGAGTGTATTTTCGAATAACCAAATCATTTGTTTCTGTTCATCCTTTTACTGACTCTAGTATTCCGGGTATCTATGTTGGGATGGATATTTGGAGAGTAAAGAAAGAGGGACTGAAATAGCAGACTTGTTAAAGTTATCATAACATTTTAAATCATTATTTTGATATTTTTCCCCGGTAATCAAAAAAAAAAAAAAAGAAAAAAAGATTAACTAGAAACCCTTCACAAGTTCATTGAGTATACATTCAAAATTTGGTTGTTGACCTTATGTGACTTCAATCAAATTTGAACCAATCCTACTGCAGGATGCCGGCTGATCTTGAATGAACTAACATGTATTTATATAACTCCCTATTTCCTGTTGCAGGTCAACTCAACCTAATTTATAATAAAAAGTAATAGTAACAATCTACCAAGCTTAGCATAGATGTGAACGAAGCCACAGATATGGGGCGCCCGATGAAGATGGAACTAACTACATCAATAATAGGCAGCAAGATTAGTTTGTTAACCAGTACTCCAAAGCGTGGCATTTTCTGCTCTATTTTGATTCTTTTACCGCGACATTTATGTGATTATAGAAACGGATATATGATCCGATAGAATGATTACAAATGGCAATAGAGCAGACATGGATCAAGAATAGGCAGAGTAAGAATTTGGAGCCCGAACAATTATTATGACCTCTATATTACTGGTGTTTGTTTAGCTCAATGGTTAGAGCAACGTTACGTTGAATTAGCTACCCTATTAGTCACAGGTTCGATACCTGGAGCAGCCATATTTTTTTTAATCTTTTGTTCTATTTACGCTGTCTCTGCCTAGTCATACATTCACTGCGTAATAACGGGCGATCATATTAAATCAGAGTTACAATATAATATAACGGAATTTATAATAATAATCGTATATATATATATATATATATATATATATATATATATATATATATATATATATATATATATATATATATATATATATATATATATATATATATATATAAATGAAGGGCATTGTTATTTATGGATGGATGGCACTAAGGAACCTAAAGCTAATTCGATAGATAATCTATTTCTAATAATTCAAATATTCTGATTTCAAGATTTATTCAAGTCTCAGCACAACTAAATCTTTTTTTGAAGATGAAGAACGGGAACGTTTTGAAAATATGAAGCAAAAATCAATTCACACACACTCACACAAACACACACACATATCTCTCTCTCTCTCTCTCTCTCTCTCTCTCTCTCTATATATATATATATATATATATATATATATATATATATATATATATATATATATACGTATATATATATATATAATTAGGAAATGGATATATTGTCAGACAGAATAATTATAAATTGCACTATGTTATACAGAGAATCTGTTTGGAATGATATCCCGTTAAAGTGATGTTTCGTTGTCTACGCCAGATGATACATTCACCGTGTAATAATGGGAGATCATTCCAAGTAGTTTCAAAATAATGCAATTCATAATTACATATATACATGTAAATAATGAAGTAATAATCCACTACATAAACACGTTTATGTTTCTGCCCTATTTGGACTCCTTCGAGTGAATGATTAAGTTTATTTTAGATTCCTATTTGGGATATTCTGACGGTGTGTGTCAATCATTCTTGGGGTTTGGGTAAAGAAAAGTACTTATGTTTCTGTATAATTCGACATGACGGACTTAAAAGCCTCTATATGAAAAAAAATCTTTGAGGAAGCCATAGAATTTGCCAAAATCTATAATAATATTAACAACAGAGACACAGAAATGATTAAACATTGTAGGAGGACAGCATTATTCCCTAATCAAGAACAATGAACTAGAAAAAAAACGACGTATGCAGTTTTGCTGTTTCTGTGGGCAGTTTCAATTCAGACAAGATGTCGGATTTAATCGGTTTATATATCTTATATAATCTCACCAGAAAACTAGATTCCAAAAATATAGGACTTTACCAGGACAATGGTCTACTAATTACTGAAAAAGGCGACGCACGAAAATGTGAAAATACTGAAAAATACATCGTGAAAGAAATGAAAAAAAAAACTTAACTTCACAGTCGAAATCTAGGCCAATGTTAAAATAGTACAGTTTTCAGATGTCACTTATGTAAGTAATATCGTCCACAAACTATATAGAGAAAAAATTCTAAAATCAAATACATCAATGCAAGTTCTTGCAACCCCTCCAAAAATCATTAAAATATTGCCAAATGAGTAAAACTTGACTAATGTATATTTCCTCAAAGGGAACAATATTCAATAATGTTAGAAATTAATCGACTAAGCCCTAAAGAATATTAGTTTTATTGAAATGAACTTTAAACATGATAAAAAAAAAGTCAATTCCAATAGAGAAAAACATACCGACAACAAAGAAAACTAAAGAAAGAAAAATCAGAATATATCTTATTCGCAGAGACAACTTGAAAAACAATCAAATCAACAAGGTCATCTTAGACGTGAGGAAACCGACTAAACCCTATATAATCGAATAATTTCTTTTTTTCTATATAATATAAAAGGGAACCTTAACATTGGGAAATAGATTTGAGTTAGAATAAAATGCTCCCATGGGATGGAACACTACCACAAAGGAACTAATAGAACAACCAATTGCTGATAACGAAAACCCTCACACCATTCACTCCTTGTTAGTAATTCATAACCACCAATAGACATACACTTCCATTAAATAAAACAAATAAATAGCATGCAATAGTCAACCACTAAACTATAACATAAATTGTATATCAATAAAAAATGTATGAATAAAAGACGCCACCATCTAGAATAATACACCCCCCCCCCAAAAAAGACGTCTCAAATACGAATCTGAAATAAATCGATGTATTTGCCAGAAAAAGTCCTAACAGGCCAGAAACATAAAAGTATTTGTGTAGCAAATCCTTACAGAAACTTATTTGGATCAGAATTTTTATCTTGTAAAATTACTTGACTGCTTTTTGACAGCCGATTATGAAAGGCAAGGAATATGTCACCTCAAAATATGTCATAAACAGATATCAAACATCAAATATTTCTTCAAACCATTCCACACCCTTTTTTTCTTTCATTTTAGTTTCAAACGACCATTGTTTTTGTTACGCATTGTTTATTGTTCCGACAACAGACTATCTCATTTTCAAAGTCTTTCAGATGTTTCAAAATATCTTATTACTTTATTCATTATAGGTTTTAGGTTATTACAGGACTATAATACTACAGACAATTATACATTTAAGCATACCAATCTGCATATATGTGTGTGAGTGTGTGTGCTTATCTTGGTGCACATGAGTGCGTGTGTGTCTGCATTTGTGTACATAGAAAATACAATTCTTTGCAGTAATACTGAATTTCTTGTAAGTGATGCAATCATAACACCATATGCTCTATTCCCAATATCAAGCACTCTTCACGTATACATAACTCAATCCTTACAAAAAATTACAATAAGTATATATATATTTATGTATATATATATATATATATATATATATATATATATATATATATATATATATATATATATATATATATATATATATATATATATATATATATATATATATATATATCGGGGATGCATATGATATAATATGGTATGACACAATATCCAATGTATAATGGGTTTATTTTATTTCAACATTAAACATCAAGTTGATTTTGAGTGTATTGCTATCATATATATATGTATAGTGGAAATATCTATAGATAATGATGACTTTGAGAAGGGTGTGACGCCTACATCATCAGCGAAATGGACAAATGAAGAAGAAATGAAGAGAACTGGAGTTCTTAGCTGTGAGTGGATATGATGGAGAGGAGTTTGAGGCTGTCTGCGGATAGATACCCGGACTTTATGTTGAATTAGAGGATCATATATCTTTCATTATGCTATCTATGTTGGACTTGGGATGGGCACTTGAGTAAGAGTGTCGTCATGGTTGGTTCATTTCCTTTTTCTTTGTGAGGGGAATATGTGTCAACTGAACAAAATGTTCAGCTCTCCAACCATCACATATCGACCATCAAATAGAACGATTCGGCTCCCCAAATCAGTCTATGTACGTTGTAATCTTCCTTGACTAAAACATTCATTTTATGACAACCCTGGAGAAATCAATACACATTTAATCACAAAGATGGATGCTCAGCGCCTCTAGATATTTTGTCAGCATTTCTCTGAGCTAAAGAATAGTTTGGCCCGGTGCCAACCGGTTCGTTTGGTTTGTTTTGTTGTTGCTTTCCTTTTGTCCGATCAAAAACGTGACACGTAATCAACGTACATTAATTTGTCCGGTTCTCATGAAATGACTGCAAATTTTTCCTGTTTTCCCTGTCTCTCTGATATTTCTCATTCAACTCCCCCCCTCCAACTTCTGTGACATGATTGATACTTGCCACATTGGATGGTTCAATAACTCATGTCTTGTCATTCTCATCCAGGCTTGTTTGTTCGGCAGGAGTGTAGGTGAGCTCTTAGCGGGCGTTTTTGAGCTTGGTGTAGAGATCAGTTTCTGCCTTAGATGGATGAACAGGGTCACCGTGGAAGGCTCACTACATTGCCCTTAATTGCCTACGGCAACCCAGTATTCCCAGAGGGTCACCTATTTATGTATTGACCAGGCTCGACATTGTTTAACTCAGGTGAATGTACGAGATCAGGTGGTAAGCCTGTAACGGGACAAAATGTTTATGATAGTCTCGAGTTGAATGGATTCTTATATGGAGTATTTTCATTACAAACTCTTGAATAATGTTCGTATCAACTTTGATTGTTGCTTTTCATTGCATCACTTAGGTTCTGACATTCTCCGACCATTTAAGTATGCATCGTGGATCAAAAATGAAAAAGCAGCTCCAGCAAGACCTGAACTTGCCTCTAAAATCCTTGGAGTGAGTCTAACGTGGAATCCACCATTACTGATTCGGCTACGTAGGCTATTAGTTTGACACTGTTTTTTTTTTTTTAGCGGTCTTAGAATGTAACAAACTCAGTGCTGTGATTAAAATCAACAGTAAAGTGGAAGGGGAGCTAGCCAAAATGATAACGATACTTTATATCTCAATTAAAGCAAGAATCTCTCAATCTGGTCAGGATTATTTCTCGTATAATCTTCTTACAACGTTTTAGCCGACCCGCCTTTCAGACCTATCCAGGTATAATCTGCATCCGGTAGTCTTTTGAAATTGGTCTTTTGAAGTTGCTTACTACATTTTGATTTTCTTTTTCATCTCATCTAGAACATGTTGTCTGCTTCATCTAAAAATTTTGGAAAACAGTCATCCGTAGCTCTCTATCTCGTTAAAAATATGATTTTATTCTCTATCTTTCTCTCTTCATTTATAACTCTATCTTAACTTCCTATGGACCAATTTATTAAATCCTTTATATATCCGTCTAAGTTTTCTCATTTTATTACCCATTCGTCTCGTCCTTGTTCCTGTCTATCACAGTGAATCATAGTTAAGATAACTAGGGCAATGCCCTTTCCAAAGGTCTGTATTTGAAAGGGGTCAGACTTTAGAGCTTTCAAAACAGCCTGGTACAATAGTCATTTAAAATGATTATTTGTCAATCGTTCAAACATACGGCTTCGAGGTATTTCGGTCACTTCTCTCCAATGTTGCCAATTTAGATATTTTATATCTAAATTCAGATTTATGATTTTAGATAAAAAATCTATAATCTCCATTTCTTATTCATATTTCATTAGATTTCTCGAGAACTCCTGTTCCCAAAAACCTCAAACTTAACATTGTGCTGCCTCCAGTGCTGATATGTCTGGCAAGTATAAACTTCATACGGTGGTAAGCTGTTGAGTGATCGCAGAGTGCAGAGAGAGAGAGAGAGAGAGAGAGAGAGAGAGAGAGAGAGAGAGAGAGAGAGAGAGAGAGAGAAAGAGAGATAGAGATAGAGAGAGAGGGGGCGGGGGGGAGAGAAATGTCTTCAGTTACAGTTATATACTGCATGTTGTGCTACTTTTCGGTAAATTACGAATTTAACAGATACAGAACTGTTACAGTCACTCCCCCAATTATTATTACATAATCAGAAATATGCACATGTGTAAGCAAGCCACTGTTTTTACCCTGAGGGTTAACAGGAGAGAGCCGTTACCATTTTTGCTAATGTTGAGGCCAGATATTAAATCCAAGCCCCAGTATTTATTAACACCGTTCACCTAACGTTGTCACTCTCATATTATTCATTACACATGTAGTCATCTCCTACATTTAGTAAAAGAGAAAACAATTGTTGGCAAATGTTACATAGCTCATTTCCATTTCAAGATATATACACGCGTCAAACCCGAAACGAGTATGGCCTATAGATAACAAACTTACACAGGATCGATGGTAGCATTTAAAAATACGTCAAGAGATTATCATTGTTACCTCTTCTTTCTCCCTTTTCTGTCCTCTTCCCCTAATATTCATCAATTTTCTTCTCATTGACTTTTCCGCAAGCAAGATGAATTAATAGTTTCCATTCTTGATGATTATCTACTTTTTTCTTCCACTGGTTTAGGACACCAACACATTTTTGGCATAGATATGGTGAATCGGCTAATGGAACACGATCCGTTGGGCTCAATAGAATACGCTATAAAAAACACATCCTAAAAAACGCACTCCATTTTAAAACTATAAATGTTGATTGCATACAAGAAAACTGCATTTAGGAACGTCATAAAACAACGTGGACACTTAAAAAAAAAAGAATTACAAATAAAGGCTGAACGAAGATGACAAGGGCAGGACATCGCAATGAATATTTTTGCACACTATTTATAGTTTATTCTGTTTTATTTTGTTTTTCTTTCAAATAAGCAATCTCTCCCCACTATATAGATTAGGCTGCAGCAATATTCCTATCTCAAATTTCCCAACATCTGGCCTGGTATTATTCTGAGCTGAGAAATATGAAAATATCTGTATCTTCCTGAGTGAATCACCGTAATTAGCACGTGCACCAGGAGTGGACATTTATAAAAAACATCTTTCCTCGGAAATTATCAGAAGAATATTGGCGCAAGATTTGGACATTGTTGGTCCGAAATGACCTTACAGACCTCCCCAACAAAAAAAAAACAAAACAAACAAAACATTTTTACTGGAACCAAAATAACTTTTATAGATGGTGACTAGTGGTGTTCTATGTTAATTTTCAGGGTTGTAGCCTCCAAAACGTGACCAGGAGCGGGTTTGAAATTTTTGGGGTTGTGTTAATTCGATTGGCAATTTTAGAGATCAAAATAAGAAATATAAAAAAAAAAAAAAAGACAATTATATTAAAAAAAAATGTTTGAAGAAATTCAGGGTTTTGTTTAATTATTCACTAAGGTAAGCAACAAGATGACTGATAGCGTAGAAAAAATATTGAAAAAACGTTCGTTACATTATTATTGCAATAAGAACCTGATGCATTTTGCTTGTACACGAAAAAACCTTTTCAGGGGTTCGAGCGAACTTCACATTTAAAAAAAATAGATATTCGTTGAGATTACTCGAAAAGAAATAGGCCCTGTTACATGTCTAAAACGGGGTCCGTTGGTGGTTCAACCTCATAGGGGTAGGTGAATCTGTGGTTGTAATCAGTCGTTTTATTTACTTAATGTGTATATGTGCAGTTCTTGTGTAGATGTCTACTTGGGGTTTATTGCTCGACTGTTATTAATATACGCATGTGTTCATGTGTGTGGTTGTACGGAAGTATGTGTGTGGTTGCAGTCAGGTTTGTAGCATTACCATGTGCATTAGATGAACGTAGGCAGACTCGATCGGAAAATTCGTTGGGTTCCGAACAGTTTGTGGTGAACAGACAACAGCAGCGATAGAGTATAACACAACACCAACATATACGAGTTGGGAACAAAAAAAAGATGGAGAGAAATAGGAGAACACGAGAAAGCAGAAAATTGTCTTGCCTTTGGTATTTGGTCTTCGCTGCTTTGTATTTACTGGATAGGGAATGCATTCGCTCTTGTGAATAAATCTATTGAAACGAGTATTTGGGAGTAAGGAGAATTCCTCTTTATGTACTTGATGTCGCGTTGAGTGCCTTACTTGTGAAAAAAAGACTGAGACAATTTCCTACTCCTATTCTCTATTTGACCTTCTTTTTTTTTTGCAGTAAAACTCTCTCTATCTCTATTTTCCTGACACGGTAATGGATCATTCAACCACAACGAAAGCATTTTTAAACGACAGACTAAAGACATGCATTAGCACAAAAGGACGTCTCTTTTTCAACCTTAGACTTTTACAATTCTTTAACTATATTATATGATAAACGTTTATGTTAAAGCTATTTATCGGATTTAGTTGATCCCATATACCGACAGTAATCCCTGAACCCAGAAAATGAAGAGATTGAAAACCATAGGGGTTTCAGTTTAACTGTTCAAGGGCTGGGCTGAATAACCGTCCACTGACAACTGGCCTCACGAATAAGCCGCTGGAAACCGCCTTGGTTGATTATTGTGAATGCGTGTCATCTTGCCCACACAACACCTACACGCCCACTCTTACCACCGACATGCCTATGCATAAATATAAATACATACATACATACATACATACATACATACATACATACATACATACATGTGTAATAATAACTACCATGTTAGTAAGCTTGCAATTCTAGTGGAATAAAGTGGCAACCAAAACTCCTAGTATTCAACAGGTTATGGTGTGTGAGTGTGTGTGAGAGAAAGGGGAGGGGGAGAAAGAGGAATAGAGAATATGAACAGACTTTCTCTGTCCAGTTAAATATGGTCAATCCTTTACCACTTCTAATGCATACATTTTATTGGTTTCTTGTGTTTGGTTTAAGACACAAAATGTGTGCAAAAGTTTGCAACAAAAAAAAAAAACCAACAACAAAAAACCAAAAAACAAACAGTTTATTTTTAACTTCATTCAGTTTTTAAGATTCAGAAAAGAGAGGTGGGAACTTTTGTGCATACTTTATACGTAGTCCAAAATATGCGTACCTTTCTCACAAACTAGAAGACATCGCGAAGAATGGAGATGAAACATTCTCTGTAAATTTGAAATTTAAAATGATCACCTGATCCGAACTCTAAAAACATATCCAATCATCGTAAACAAACAGAAAAGACTACTACTACTACTACTACTACTACTACTACTACTACTACTACTACTACTACTACTACTACTACTACTGCTGCTGCTGCTGCTGCAGCAATAATAATAATAATAATAATAATAATAATAATAATAATAATAATAACAATAATAATAATAGGTCTGGTTAAGCACACTGTAGGAATCACGTGAGTAACGTTTTTTTGACAGGATGCCGTGTTGACGAGTGAGCAAATAGAATATTGGATAAGTTACCTCTTTTGTGTTTTATTAGGCAGTGGCTCCTGAAAAAAAAGTCTGAATTTGACGAACAAATAATCGTGAACACTGATGGACACAAACTGGGGAGCCAGTTTAGAATAATTGTGAATTGAACCCCCCACAGGAAAAACAGAAACAAAAAAAAACTATTTTTTGGGTGAGCAGTTTTACAAAAACAAAAGTATTGTTTCTTCTGGATAAAATGAGAAGTAAATGTTTAGACTTTCAGCTATCTAGCTCCATTGCCGGGCATGATAGATAAATGGCCGCCCAGCCAGACCAACCTGAAAACTGAGTAAGCCAATGTTGATGTTGTCTATGCTGAAGTTAACAGTTTGGCTACAATAACAATAACAGCCATTTGGAGCTCTAACAGCACCACAAGTTCCATCACCACCACTTCTACAACTCAATCTAATCTTAGTTCTCACCTCTTTTTACTTCAATCAAAATTCTATTCCTTAATTTTAAGATTATTTCCAGCATGGAATCAATATCAGAATTCTGTGCTATTAAGTCGTACTTCTACGTGAATAGTTAATTCAAGGAGGTAAAAAGAAAGCTAATAACATTTAAATTAATATTAATGAACATTGTGATGATTACGAAGTAGAGGAATTCCGTTGCTAATGTAATATTGTTTTTATAATTGATCTCAAAGCTGCAATCATGATGTTAGCGGTGAAGTCAAGGTTAAAGAAAAACATTTGGGAATATATTAGATCACTTTAATTAAACAGAATTTCCATTTCGCGTTGAATGAGATTGATTCTCAGTGACATTTGCTCTTCTGAGCCTCTCCGAACAGGAGACGCTCTTGGATGTCGAGATGCAAGATTTTAACAATCAATATGATTCATTCCTTTGCAAATTACTATTTCTGTTATTTGAATCAATAATTTTTAAAATAATATTGCTTATGGTAAAGTTTTGAGCAAGGGAGAGGGGGATTGATATTTTGATTACATTCGACCTCTTTGCCTCGTTTGACGTGGAAGGAAAGTTTCTTAAAATGAATTTCACATCTAGCGAGATGATGGTAAAATATTCATGGAAAGTAGTAAAATAGTCGTATAATGAAGTAAAAAATTACGTTTGCACTCTAATAGATCAAGAGACAGGCATCAGAGAGGAAAACCAAAGTCTTATTCGTAATCAGCAGGTACGGATAGAATACATGTCAAGTCAAATTTTGTTATGTGAATTCAGTTTCAATGCGGTCGGCCTTTGCATTCCCCTAAAAATCTATGTAAAAATGTTTTGTTTTTTTCAATCTGGAATTTCCTCAAAAAATGTCAAACTATATATATATATATATATATATATAGACAGAGAGAGAGAGATAAATAGATAGAGAGAGAGAGAGAGAGAAAGAGAGAGAGATAAAGGGCGGTGATTCAATAAAAGCATGTATGTATGTATGTATGTATGTTCGTACTTTAATAAGTCGAAGAACAGAACATCGAAGTGCATATTCGAAATCGACAGGTTTCAATTCACATACAGAACACATTCTGCACTGGCAGTTTCTATGGGATCTGCATTCACGTTCACATAAACAAAATAATTTCATTGCTGAAGTAACGAAATCAACAGTACACAAGTGCTGAGAAGCGAGGTAAACACAAAGGATGGACCAAGTTCAAACCCTGAGGGAAAAAAAAATCCATGTCTTTTTATTTTAATTTCTATTAAACCTTTAATCATTAAAGAAATTTGTAAGTTTTAAGGAAGGAAATATTGAAAAGTTTTATGAAAGGGTAATTTTTTCACAATGAATCTATACTGCTGAACTGCACCCTTTTTTTCCCATTTTGCATTTGATGTGAATTTCTCTAAGATGAGAATTTCTTTTCCTCTCAGTGCTTATTCTAAAGTCGCAGTATTTTTCAAGTACTCTTATTCTAACCTGACTAAAGAATATGTTTTTTTTCTTATGACAAAGAGCTATATTCTTACCTTTTACCCTAAACGGCAGGCTTTGAAAATAATTATTCCCAGAGGTGCACGAGGAAGTTGAGCTCAGTCAAGACATCGAATGCTGTTTTTTTTTTATTTATAAAGACAATCTCTTTCCATCTGGAAGACTGTGTTGCAGCAAAGTGTACATTCATAACAACAGCGATTGGTCAGTAACTCGTAGATTGAAGCTTATCTCGAAGGCGATTCTTTACGGTAGGAATTTGATCCCTAATGAGTGCTTGTAAAAATGGCGATCTATGTCAGAAATTGGAGAGAATGAAACAAAGAAGTAGAGAAGATGTGAAAAAGAAGGGAGAAGAAAAGAAAAAGAACAAGAAAAAATAACAGATAAAAATGGAGGAGAAGAAAATAAAAAAGAAGATAGAGGAAAGAATAGAGAATAGAGAATAAAGAAGAAGAAGAAGAAGAAGAAGAAGAAGAAGAAGAAGAAGAAGAAGAAGAAGAAGAAGAAGAAGAAGAAGAAGGCTAGGAAAAAGAGTTTGAATAAAGAAGGGTTAAAAAAAGTCGAATAGATTAGGAAGGATGAAGAAAATAAGGCTGTCAACGAACGGTGGAAGAGAAAAAGAAAATATTTGACAATGGAAGTAATTGAAAATGAAGAAAAATGGCGACATTACTGATAAAGAAACGATAAACATGAAAAGTTAAGAATTGAAGAAACAGACGATAAAACAAGACCGAGAAAACGTGAAGAAGATAAAGCCATAGGAAATCAGTATTCAAGATGATGGTTTGTAAAAGTGTATGAAATCAAATTATCGATTTAAATGCACAGGAAATTTCATTATGTAAATGGAGAAAGCTGACTGCCATTTAAAAAAAAATATTTGACCAACAAAAAAGTAAATGGAAAAAAACGGTTTGCTGATAGCATAAACATAGGTTGAGCGAAACGAACTGAATAATTCATTGACCAAATCACGAATTACACGGCCTTTTAAAATTTTTGAGACACTTATTTTCTTCTCCACCAGTTGCTAATTATAAGAACTCTTCAACTCGGAGTTAACTATTGAGCTTGCAAAGTTGGTTCAGTAGGCAGTGACAAAAAGTTGAATCTATGTTATCAGAGGTTACAGAAAAATGTTTCACTAAGTACCTATAGGGAACAGTGACGGCGACCTGCTTGGACGACGCTATCGTGGGGGTAGGGCACCAAGAGCACTGCCTAATATTGTTTCGAACAGTTTCTTGGTAATCCCTCTTCTAATGAATCATCTATCAGTCCACATGATATATCCCAAAAATTTTTCAAAAAATTTCTATAAAATTTTGCAAAAAGGTGGACAATGAGGCGCAGGAAAGTTGATTAGATTTTGGACGGATCCAGTGATTTCCTTCTGATTTAGAGATATTCCTATTTTTTACAAACAGTTTTGTATATCCGCACATAATATCTCCAAACGTTATGGATGAATTACTATGTACATTTGTTGAAGGATGAACAACAAGGTTCGGTAGAAGTGATTGAATTCAAGATAAAAACATTTTCATGGTACACGCAGTTATTTCCTTTATATCGATTCACAGGGTCAGAATTAAAAAAACAGAAAACTAAAGATGAACACCGGAAAAAATGCAATAGAGTAAAAAAAAACATCCACACATTTTTAGATCATTTCTGGTCCTGTCAAAATAAGACCAAAAAGATCAAAAGAGCTTTATTTTTCTAAAAATGAAAATAAGAATCCTTTTAAAAGGCTTTTGTGGAGTACTGCTGCAAATTTTAAAGTCCGTAGACAAAATGACATAACTGACGGCGCTGGAACACACACACACACACACACACACACACACACACACACACACACACACACGGACGCAAACACATAAACAAATACATAAACACACGCACATAAAAAGATCGAATTCATAACTTTGATGCCGACGGTTATTCAACAGTTTTACTTATCATTTGCTTAATGTTATCAACCGGTCATTTATATCTAAAAGGCTCTCTCCCAAAGTGATGGGAATAAACGGCTCTTCTTGTATCTCATTCCCTCGTGATTAATTAGTCATCAATTGATCAAAAGCCACATACTTTATTGACCCAAGTCTAATACATTGATCTAGTCATCCTAGTTCATCCCAATTGATGAAGTGTTAGTCTTGCACACAGTATTGGTTTTGTGTCGATATTGGCTCTGAATTCTCCCCTGACTGGAACGATTTGGGATCTCACCAAATTGACTTTTTCGATAGGACTTCACACATCTAAGCCTTCAGCGTATTGCTTAAAGAACTCTATTGACATTGACTGGAAGCTTTGAAACTGGCCTGGTTCGACACTCAATAGAAACTATCAAATAACCTACGTATTTTGGCTGCAGGTCTTGCTGAGGGTGAACAATTAAAATAAGAATAAATTACTGCTCTCACCTTTTGATGGGAAGTGATCACTAAAAAGCCCGAAATAAACAATAAAAAAAAACGAACAATCAACCAATCAAGTGAAAGTAATGTCGGACATAGACTAATGAACAAATTTAGCATTTTATATTATGAATTGACTCCATCGCTAGGAGTGTGTAGGAGTGGGGAGATGAATATTCAAATATTCAGCCCTGTTACTACTTTGGTGAAGCCAGCACGCATGATGCGTACATAGCCAGACAGACCAACTTTAAAACTGAAAGAAACAACAGCACTATATTGACTGAGTTAGAGTAGACAGATTTGGTTGTTTTTACAACTTAGCATTAATGGCCGCTTTTCTTCTTCCGCGTAAAATTTCGGGCAACGAAAACATCTGATTTCTATTTTGATAAATCTAGCTCAGTACGGCACAAGGCTAAATGAGGAGATTTGCTGCATTATCAGATCTGACAAAAGAACAGGAATTTGCAACGTCCGGTGGTAATTGGGCCTCAATACAACAGTTAGAGACTAGCTTACTAACCACAACTCTACTATGAGGTACCAAATCTCTCATATACAAAAAAAAAAAATGCATTCTTTCCCTGTTAAGAACCATCATGCAAAACTGTAACCGAAAATTTTAACATAGCTTTCTTCATTTTCTAAGTTGGTCTGCCTCTTTACGCGTACAAGAAGCACCAATGTCTACTTTTTCTTCCTTTGGTATATACACCGATGCAGGGAGGGGAAATTTGCAATGTAAGTCCCTACTAAATCGACCTATTACTTTGTGTAGGACAGCATTATTACTTGTTCGTATTTTTTTTCAATTTGGTCTTCCTAGTGATCCAAGCCAAACAGATTCATTGATCAACTCTTTTCCTAATTTTTAATTGATCACCCTGAACATATTATGCTGCAAGAGACGTTATCACGTGACAGTTTCTATTGAGTGACTTACCAAAATTGTTTGTTTGGGGTGATAATACTCCTCTTTCAGGTTGGTAGAATAAAAGAAATTCAGTCAGAAATGATGTTTTGGTAAATGACTTTAGCATAATTACATCAGTAATGTTGATCTGGTGAATTCCAAAGTCCAGTCCGAGTTATAAATCATAATAATGTTCATAGAATTATATATAATTCAATTACAATATTTGGACCCCGGCAGAATCATCAGACGCGACAGTCCCCACTCCAAAAATAAACTTATTTAAACCAATTGTTAGAAAAAAATCTCAGACTCCAAATGTTTGAACATGAATTATCGAATCGAATGATAAAAAGCAATACAACGTGCACATTAAATAATCATGTTCAATCACACTTGGTGAGATCACACGACAGCACAATATATCAGGGGAAAACCCAAATAGTGATGGGCTGGATATGTTGCAAAAATAGCAGACAACCGATGGACATCACAACTCACAACGTGGATCATCAGATATCACATGCAAAACTGTGGCCTGTAGAATATAAGATGGCGAGACGAACTTGACAATTTTAGAAAGTATTGGCTCCGCACCGTCCATGAGAGAGAGGTTTAGTGTGTCCTTGGGAATTTCTATGTCCAACGACAGATTATAAAAGACTGGAGACGATAATGTAGATGATAAGTGAAAGTCTAAACCACAGTGATACACAATGACCCTCCTAAAATAATTATGTCCTTCTTGAGATATGCATTGGGGAACACTATATTTGAAAACATATTGCTATTCGGGACTCCTAACTTCAGGAGTTGACTTTATTTTCCTACTGTAACCAGAATCAGTACAAAAAGAAATAGCTGACCAACATTAAGGGTGTAAATTTATTTTTTAAATTCACATTTCCCTACGGTGAATCTAAATCACGAGTGACTCATTGCCAAGATGCTGTCTTAATGACTGAGTCAAATTGATTAAGATATTAGCAGATACTTATTACGAATGTAGGCACTGGCTTATTTCATTCTAGTGAATAGATTCATTTTACGATAATGTTTTACTGTTTATCATTTATATAATACAATAATATTCAGTCGGAGAACAAGTTGGAATGGAATTGTTTTCATTACTTTCGTTTTCCTCCTCGTCTATTTTCATACCAAGGAGTGGTTGGGAGAGGGTTAATAATTCTTTGTCCCAAACATTCTTTATTCTTCCATTACTTACATTTATCCTTCCCTTTTTTCATTCGTTTTCACACTTTCATTATATAAACCTTTATTTCTCCTTCAACCCATCTCTAACTTTTCCTTTCTGTATTTTTCTTCCGTTCAGACTGCAATTAGTCCCCAATTATCTTCACAGTTTTCCCAAACGACAATCTATTGGAAACCGTCAACCAAAACTGTCTAAATAAGTTTATTTGGTTTTCAAGACACTGTAGCTGGCCATGTACGTAAATATGTATGTATATATGTATGTATGTATGCATGTATGTATGTATGTATGCATGTATGTATGTATGTAATACCCATACAGGACACATTAACCACCCTGAAGAGCAGAAAATTTACTTATTACATTGAGAGAAAAAAACAAAAACAAACTTTTTTTTGTTTTCGAAAATCTCCCCCTAAGAGCTTTTTAGTTCAGGTTCAATTTTCAATATAAATTCATGTTAAATTAGTCCGTTAGTATAAGTCCAGCAACATTCACGCTCGTTTTTTGAAAATTCGCACTTTTTTCACTGACGATTCCCCCTTGTGAAACAACTTATCCATTGATTACCCCATTTTCAAATTTTCGAATAATCAAACCTAACACAGCATGCTTCCAAAAGACGTTGGTCACGTGACAGGTTTTTATTGCGTGACTAACCAAACCATTCATTATTTTCTTTAAATCATTCCAAACTGCGTTGTAACAACACCGAAAAAGACCAAGAATCAAAATTAAACAAAAAAAAAAGGAAAAAAGAACAGTAAAGTTGCTATTTTGTTTACTTTTTTTAACTCTTTCTACTTTATTTTATTTTTATTTAATTCTAAAATAAAAACATTTCAAATAACTACTGTGTTATTTTATGCATCCTAGCATTCATAGAGTCTCATGTCTGAATGACGTCAAAGGCTCCAAAATAATTAACCTCTTTCCCCAAGTGGTCGCTGCCTACCTTACTGCAGACGCTTGTTGGTGTAGACAGAAACATTTTATAGAGTTTGACTAATAAACTAATAGACATTTATCGTTTGAAAAAAAACACTAAAAATTTTAATGGGATGAAACTACTATAGTTTATTAGTAGTTCTGGTTATTTAAAAGTTTCCGTGTAAAAATTGATATGAGCGAGTCAGGTTGCAAATGAATATATCTCCAAGCTTGCAGGCGCTTGCCGTGCCATAGTAATAAGCATGCCATTCTCACAGACCATATAACCAGAATCATGACTTTCTCATTAGATGCACCGATTTCTGTTGAACGAATTCCCAGTAAATAACACGTACGTGCCGCTTTTAACGATAAACTAATCGGTTAGTTAACAAATCGCCCATTCTATCAGTAGATATTAAATTTGATCTCATTAAAACAATTAGAACATTTTAGGCTAAGGACAAAAAACTCCTTTCTTCACGAATACGAATACAATTAATGACAATTATGGGAAAGGATATTTTTGCCAGATTTAAGTAGCTACTCTACAGTTGACCTTTCCGAATGTATGCAAAGACAAAATTGGCAATTATGTCGAAAACCAAACTCAAGTACAAGACCAGAGCACTCTCTTAATCACAAAGCATCTCTGTTGTTAAGCCCTTGAGAAGATATTTTAAGATTAGGGATTGCAAACAGATACTTTTTTCTAAAAACGAGTATTATATTAATGAAAAGGTTTCTGACATATTTTGAATATTACAAATTTTTCGAAAACTTAGGCATTTTGGAACCACTGATCAAATATGTAGTATTTCATGAGGCAAAACAGATGATAATCTAAAGAGAGGTCTGAGTAGATACTCAATAAAAAGCGTCATTTGACTAACGTCTTTTAGCAGCATGCTGTGTTGGGGGAAATCAATTAAAAGGGAATCGATGAAAGAGTTACATCCTCACATTTTGTTTAAGCACTAAAAAACGCAGCTGAGCACAAACTAATGTCCACTTCAGCATAATCGTACATTGTATATTGAGCCCTCAACTAAAAACCAATTGAAAGGGGGATATTTTTCAAAAAACAAAAACAAGTTGATTTTGAATTCATTATGGAGCAAATGTTTGAATTTTCAGTCTTCTCGCTCTGCAGGTACGTAATGTATGCGTGATACTTACATACCCAGCCAATCCCGCTCGAAAAACTTTATTGACATTTTGTGTTGAAAGTTTTTGTAATAAGGTCTGGATAAACACTGAATATTGTAAATATTCCTATTCCATTTCCATGATCGCTATATCCATTGGATCGATGAACTGTGAACCGTTCTTGTCATTCAGAGAAATCAGAGGCCGGATTTCTTGTCTGCAAAGTATTTTTTTCTTCAAAAGCACCATTTAAATGAATCCATCCTCCTCTGTAGATTTGTGTACTAACAATTTGTCTCAATTTCAGTAATTTGCAATGAAGAACCCCCTTTGAAGTAGATTCCATTGAAGTTGAGTTTTTCAAGATTCTGTTTAAATTCATATATATATATATATATATATATATATATATATATATATATATATATATATATATATATAAGTGTATATATGTATGTGTGTGTTTGCGTGTGTGTGTGTGGAAATAGTGCAGATGCTTCCCAAAATACACATATATATGCATTCATGTATGGATGTACATGTATGTATGCATACTTGTATGCATGTACATGTGTATGTTTGGTGTTGTATTCTAGTCGTTATACGTGTATATTCAGCTTTTTAACCACTACTACTGGTCGAATTAATACATACACAGAACTATATATATATATGTATATAGATAGATAGATAGATAGGTATATAGATATATAGATAAAGAAAGAGAGGGGAAAAGTGAATGCAACAATCTTAATTCAATAAATATCAACTATTTTCTTGTATAATGTGTTTAGATACATGTTTATTAAATGCTTGTGCATATATCTATATTTATTTGTACATATATTCTATATGTATATGTGTATATATAAATATATATATATATATATATATATATATATAGAGAGAGAGAGAGAGAGAGAGAGAGAGAAAGAGAGAGAGAGAGAGAGAGAGATTATAATATATATATATGAATGACTAGAGAATGGTGAAGTTAGGTCAGAGGATAGATGTAATATGTACTATCAAACTTTTTTTTTTAACATTAATTCCCTTTAAATAGATAGTTTAGATAAAATCAACTGACTGCTGTGATCACGCTCGTTGTACAAAATTAAATGTTGAAAGCAATATGTAGAGAAATTCCACACTTCACCAAGAGAAAATAAACCAAACAAAAGACAATTGGAACTGTATCATCAAACCCAATGTTTATAAGTTCCATTTATGTTGTATAACCCAATTTCTTAATTCCTCAAAATACGCATCCACATACACGGATGCCACCCTTTTTCTCACGCTCTAATTTGTGTATATGTTCGTTCAAAAATGACTTTTGTCATCAACGTTTCCATAAAATCATGGCTAAGATCCAATTGATAGAATCAGCCAAAGGTCGGATGTTGGGAGTTACGCTCGGTCCCAAACAATGATCATTGATTGAATTCTTAATAAACGAAAATAGCTAAATTTTGGTGTCCAGGAAATTTGGTGATTAGGGAAATGAATGTTTCATTATCGTCATAGTCAGGAGTTGGTTTTGTTTTCCTACTGTAACAAGAACAACTTTCACCAAGTCTAGGGGTGTGACAATTAACATTCCTTTTCTGTTATTTGAATTCACGCCCAACTGATTGGTTGGATGGAGTCTTTCTGATAGGACCCAAGTCTTACATACCGATGAAGTTTGTCTCATAGATACAAAAGAGTTTATTTCATACTAACATACATTTATACTAAAAATAAATATCTAAAAAATATTTTTTCATTTATTACATATACAATTCAAATATTGTGGTAATCATCTTCAGTCGGAATGGAAATAAGAGATGAGTTTGATTCTGCAGCACTCAGACTGTTATCGTTTTCTTTCATAAATGATATAATTCTATCAACCCCTAACACAAGTTGCGTATATAGTCAAGGAGAAATATCTAGATAATTAATTACATCGACAAATTTCGGTTATGATGGCGTCGGGATGGTTCTCAAAATAAACGCATGATTGTATGACAGAGATGATGGATATCCTGTATTAATATTATCCCTACTTGTAGGTTTTGCACCACAAGTCAACAGGAAAATATATTACTCAAGGATTACTGTTAATTTTCTCTTGTAATTACGCAAATCTCTAACATGTGTGGTGATCTCGGGTTGTCATTTATCATTTTCAACCTCTTAGTCACGGGCGAGCAGTATGGTGCATATTGAAGCAGTACTATTGATAATTAGAACCAACATGCTTCAACCATCGAACCATGCTTCGGCTTCGAAAACGATGATTTTGGTTGGGACCATTTTTTACCAACAGAGGGTGCAGGAGAGAAATTAGGGATTAGGGGAAATACCATTTATCGAGAAAGCTCCTCTCCTCCATTCTGATTTCGCCGAAGGATTTAGTAAGGGAAGTCGGCTTAAAGATCTCGTTGAACAATGTCTGCCTATTTTCAGCATCCGTCCTCCATTGTAATAGTCGATTCTGCAAGAAACAGAGGTCTGTCTTTGGGAATCACTGTATCTCTTTCGTGGGTTTCCTCCGTTACGTAAGCAGTGGACCAGTTTACAGAGCAATACGGCCTTTGGAAGTTGATGGTCTTTCATTTTCGATACCTGGTTCACCTAGCACAGCTGTGATTCTTTCCTGCATAGTCTCTATACTGGAGGCACTGGCACTCTTGAAAACTACAGTATCTGTTATGAAGTTACCCTGACACACTTCGCAAATGGTGACAAGGTAGCGCTGTTCGAAGCATTCGGGGTGTGGTCCCGGTAGATTACCCGAAATTCGGCACCATAAAAGAAAGTGTAAATGCAGGATTGTATGACAGAGTTAATGAATCTTTCGAGGCTCAGTAAATATCAACCCCGTCTTTCCGGTCTCTTGCCTTCCCTCTTGGTTATTTATGCATCAAATTAACTGGAAAAATGCATTTCTCAATTATATAATATATAATCATATACATTGCAAATATACTTATATATTCATGGCATCATTATAGCACTCACATCAATCTCTATAATGTACAGATTGTCATTTAATTACTTATAATTTCGTGGCCACAGATCGGCAGTATAGTGCGTATTGAAGGTGAACTCGCTTCTACTGATAGTTGACACCATACTGCAACTATCAAATGAAATTAAGAGCAAGTTCTTATTGCAGCTAATGAAGGAAAAAACAAAAAAAACTTGTTAGTCACTCAATAGAAACTGTCATGCAACCGAAGTTTTTGGCAGCATTCAGAGTTAGTCGTGTGCAGTAGACAAGACAAATAGTCATCAATTTACATACACAGTTATTCTAAGCCATTCTTTCTTTTGCTGTTACCGAAGATAATAAGTTCATTAGTACGAACGATTCTTAGAATGGCTGATCTTCTTAGTCACTCAATACATACTGCTGCATGATGAATGACATTTGGAAATAGACTGTGTTAGGGGTGATCAATAAAAATGGAAAAAGTGCGTCTTAATTCAGAAAAACAAGACAAAAAAAAAACAATCATGAATGCTTCCAGACACAAACTAAGGGGCCAATTTAACATATACCTACATTGCAAATTTCACCTCCCAACAAACTATTTGGGGAGGCTATATACAGAAAAAACATTCTCGATATAATAAAATGTTAATGTTCAAAATTTCAGCCTTTCAGCTCCATTGATGTGGTCTGTATGCGTAATACAAACGTACACAGTCAGACCAACCCTCTAAGTTGAGAAACTTATTTTGACAATCTTGACAGAGAGTCTGTAACAATCCATTATTTTAAATTGCCATTGTTTTCAATAGCCTTTTACTTTAAAAACTGTTCTCAATACGCCCAAATATTGATATATGAGACACGCGTAATGAAGACATACCTAGTCTAAACAACTCACAAACTGGAGAAATCTATTTTGGTAGTTTTGGTGGGTGGTCTCTAACAATAAAGATGGTCTAATTTGGTGTCTAGGTGAATAATGTTTAGATGGGGAAAGTGTTGTGGTTGATCTATTGCTGATATTTTTGAATAGTTGGTTGATTTTCTGAAGAATTCCCCGTTTCGAATTAATGATAGACTGATGAATGGACTTACACTTCAGTAGTAAAATCAAAACCATGCTGGTAACTTTATATAATGTCTATTCTTTAAATTTTCACTCTCAAATCCATATCATTATTCAGGTTCATGGGTCTCTTGTTCCAAAGCTTGGTCGAATTAAAACAATTTTAGAGGTATGAGACTATTGAAAACGATAGATTTTTAAAATTGTGGATACGGAAAAACACTTTTTACCTAGAAGCACACAGAGAATGGATACCTCTTCCAACCCCATTGTCACCCAGAAAACTGAATTTGTTGCAATGCCGGGGGGATAACTGTAAAAAATCATAAGTCTGCCTCAATATAACCAATTCTCCTTTTGCTAATGACCCCTCATCAAAAAAACATCATTGGGGGCTTATGGAGATATTGTGTTGTATGATGAGTTCAACGAAGGAAATAACATAAATTACCTTAAGAATATTGGAGAATAAGTGACTGAAATGATATTAATCTTTGAAACATACATATAGTGTTTAAAGCTGTGAAATATATATATATATATATATGTGTGTATGTGTGTTTGTTTGTATACATACACGATGCCAAGGATGTAAATTTGCCCCCAAATTTAATTACATCTTCTGTAGGCAATCGCCTGCCGTTCCAAAACCATGCAAATAATCAGATAGAAAGACATAATTTGATATATATATATATATATATATATATATATATATATATATATATATATATATATATATATGTGTGTGTGTGTGTGTGTGTGTGTGTGTGTGTTTGTGAATGTGTATCCCAAGTAAAATCAACATTCACTCAGAAAAACTTTCGAGCAAAGCGATGGATTTATTCTCCTGTCTGCTTCTTCCATTTTCTTCATCCGATTAATTGAATTGACTTGTTATAGCAGTTAAGGCAATATCGAAAAACATTATATTTATAGATGCAGATACCGTCAGCCATGTTGATGATGGTTAAGGATTTTTTTGCAGCCGAAGTCATTGAAACTGCATACAGTAGCAACCACCATATTTCATTCAAAGCCACTACGTCTTTTCTCTGTTCCCCCAGTCTCACACCATATCTCAATAGTCAAAGTCCGGTGTCTTTGAGACTTACTCATCAAACAAGTGAGTGCAATGACGGATGTGATAGTTGAAACATCCTACGGTAGCATTCTGACCTTCTTCATTTAAAGACACTGTGTCTTCTCCCGGGTGGCTGTCCTTACTTCCCTCAGTTTCATGCGAGATCTTAATGCTTCTTTTCCAAGTTGGTGCAGTTGCAGCCTTTCCGAGTTATATTTCTTACTGTTGAAGGGAACTCAACTCTCATTTGGCGCAGCGAACTCGCTCTTGTCAAGTTTTCAAGGTCTGTTCAAATCAAGTAATCCCTCCTAACTTGTAACACAATTTTCTTACCCTATTCTCCTTATTTAGTGCCATACTAATATGAATTCAGTAAATATAAATTCGTTACCTCGAATTCAACTTGGGAGAAGAAAATTAGCTAATTTGCCATATGATACACCTTCAGTAGTTTCCGACCAAATATCTATAACAGGCTACTTTTTATGCATATAACATTTCAGAAAACTGTTTTATTATAATATTATTCTATCGTAATTAACTTGAATAAACACTTCAATCAAAATATAGAATAATTTTGCAAAAATTGTCATCAGTTCAGTGTATAGTGGCTTTCTATAAGTAGGGCACATTGGACTCTCTGGCCTTCAGAAACGAACCCATCTATGATTCTAAACCTACTATTTCAGGTGTTTTTACATCCTATTTGACGTCCTTACGGCAGCTTCTGCAGCCAAGCTGGCTTCAGATGTGTCGCTCTGTTTTCCTCTGGATTACATCAGCGAGAACAAACGGGGTATTATGACAACTGGAAATCTAAAGGCCTCGATACGTTTCAATCAAGCGTACATCCTGGTTGGGGAAAATGTCTGTTGAGACAGAAAATGAACCATTCAATATGAAGTAAACATCTTTACTTTTGGCGTTCAGTGCTATAGACTCGACGGCTCTCAGTTGGAAGGACGTTGCGGAATTCTTACGGGTACTTTTTTCATCTACTAATAGAGTATGCCACGGGATGGGCTATATTTTCTAGCTATTTCACTCGCCAAAGGAGATAACTATTAAATGAAAAATGTAGAGTTGACTCATTGATTCCTTTTGAGAGTAAAAATCTGGGTTTATCCGAGTTGATCATGATGAAATATAAAAAGAAGATAATGTTTTTGATATTGAGAACTGTGATATTGCAAAATATTTTAAATGCTGCTGTCATTTTTCATGGCATAAGGTAACTAGAATACTATGAAATATGATGCTTTGTAACCATGATAATTATTTAGTCGGGTATTAGCATAGGAAATTGAGGTCGACCTCTGCGAAATATATGAAAAATTAAAGATGAGTAATCAGGGAATCAAAGGTTGATCCCCACAGAAAAACGACGGATATATATATATATATATATATATATATATATATATATATATATATATATATATATATATATATATATACACACATGTATATGAAAGTGATCACGGAAAGTGATTATATGCATTAAATTAACTCTATTTCACGCAGATAAGATACATTCACCTGGCTCTGAGATCAAGGAGGGGGCTCATTCTCACATGGTTCACCAAAGCCCAGACCTGTCTGAACGATCGATGGTCTCTAAGGGTAGATTACAGATGATTGTTGGCAAGAGATGAGAGTGAAACCGGACGATTGGGCTGGCAAATACTGACCAGCGGCCAGAGGTAAGTATAACGAAAAAACAGTGTGTGTGTGGGGGGGGGGAGAAACATTGATCAAGCGAGTGAGAAAGGGGAATCGAGTTTCTAATGGACTGAAGGCGTATTAAGTATCCTATAATTGTATGGTTCGTTAGCTATTTGTTGCTAGTGTACTCTAGTAGGGAAACTGTCCGTATCGGTCAGTGGTCAGCCTTCAATTTAAACCGTGGACTCTTGCCAAGTGCAAAGTGGACATTAACACACACACACACACACACACATACACACACACACACACACACATACACACACACACGCATACTCTGATACAATCAACATCATTCTCATCAGCCTTTTAGCATCCATTTCAAAATCCTTTCCAAAGATCTGCTAGACTATCATGGGCCTCGCAGAAACAAAACTTTCTGAACTCGTCTAATTTCCAGTTTGGTGTATGATTTATGGCGATCTACGTCTTGAGTCGTGATGTCAAACGGTCAACCAGTCTATTGCCATTTGAGTTTTCGAAGGGATTTTATATCACTAGCTCCTGTTTCTTGACTGATATACTGTGTTGTATTGGAATCTCTCAAGAAGATGTTAAGCATGATTCTCTCCTGTGCCTGTTGTGGGAGTCACAGTTTGAAGGCCAATCCTTTTAGTTGGATGGCATATCAGTCAGCCTGCCTCTTGCCTGAAGAAGCTATGCATTTCCAACAGTTGCCAGCGGTCGATGTTCGATTTTTCATGATTATTCTCAACTTAAACTCATGTTCGATTCTCAAATAAAGATTACTTACGATGTCTATTCCAGCAAATTTTGTTTGGCTAAGAGTTTACAAAAAGTCAACAGTTGAGTGACGTCAGAAATGTTCGAGTTGAGTTGAAGTCATTGCGGGTGTCACTTAACGGAAGACAGGTTCAAATCACCAGAACTTGTTTCTTACAAAATTAATCGAAAGCAAATGCAGAATGTGATGGTGCCAAGTCCATACCATGAACAATGCATTATAACGTTCACTAAAAACATAACATTTTTGACAAACACCCAAAGCTGAATTTATTATCGTGAATTTGTCAGTTTTTTTAATTTAAGACATGAATAAAAGAAAGAGAGGAGAAAAGATTGTAATGCCATGATGTCAGTCCATTTACGAACTCTCCTTATCTATTTGTAAACATTGAATTTCTGTTGTGAAAACTCCTACTATTGAGTTTTGACTTTATTTTCGTATATCATAACAATGATAATGACCACACCTAAAATCAGTTACGTCATGACGGCTCCAATAGATACGCAAAAACTGATAGGGCATTCACTTTTTCAACTTAGGTCGACTTGCTTCATTAAAATAACTACTAATAAAGGATTCGATATTTAACACATAAGTTTGGTAGAATATTGTATGAAGAAATGGATCCTGTTTTGTTTACTTCTTAGATTATAATGAAGCAAGGGAGTCTGACGCAGCCAGGTTTGTTTTGATTTGTAATCATTTTTATAACTTATTGATTTTAACTCTTAGGTTCGTATTTCATCACTTTTTAATGAACTAGTGATAAATGAAACCAACAGAACGAGTCTGCAGTAGACATTGCCAGCTACGAAGAAGACTATTCACTAATCAAAGCGTTCATGAAAAGGATGATATATTGCACTCTTGAAACCATACAAATACAGTTATGCTCAAGTGAGAACTAAAAGTGACAATATAATGCTTCCTCGTTACCAAAGATCCCTTGAGACCACAGAATAGAAGATGTTGAGACGAACTAGACAAGTTCAGAGAGTACTGGCTTTGCAACACGTATGATGGATAGGTTTTGCGAATCCTGGGGAAAACCTATTTCCAAAGACGGTCGATAAAAGACTGATAATGAAAATTCATTCTCCAGTCTAAGTTGGAGTTTAATCTGTTTTCTCACCGTAACAAGAACAAGAGCACTCCTCACCTAACGAAGAGGAGAAAACACTTCACATCTTCTTTATCTTGTCATCTTAAATCAAACCTATTCATAAAAAAAAAAATTAAAAAATTGAATAATGACCAATTTATAGCTAGGCAGCTTTCTTACCAAGTGGGCCTAACAGACAAGTCCTATGAATCTAAGAATCTATTTATAATTTATACACTACGAAAGTTGCCGTCAACATCATCAGTTGGAATAGAAATGTAGGTGAAGTTTGACTCTGTAGCAACCAGGGTTGTTGCATTTATATCTATATGACAGTAGTTATACTTTTGATATATTTATTTTCAATGAAATAGGGAGAAATGATTGAGACAGCCATCATGATCTTCTAAAGATATCAAAAGTTGGAATCTATCCAAAGGTAAACCCCTGAATCATAAACTATGCGTAAAAAACAGGATCTAGCATCTAATAGCGAGTATTTTGAGGTTATTTGCATTTAGTAAATTGAGGTACAGCATAGAATTGGGTAATTACCTATTTTATGTACATGAAATAATTTTCTTTGTAGATTTTTTCCTCCCCTTCAAATTCAGCTAAATTCAATCCATTAAACGTTTGAACCATCAAAAACATATTGGCGGAAAAACAAGTTTTATGTGGGGTTTCTATTTGCGATGTTGCTATAATGCTAAACTACGTACTTAATTTCTGTCATTTACGAATGTACTGACGGAAGTTCTGCTTTACATGGCCTTTTTCTAAGAAGATGCAAATCACATGATGCTGAAAAATGAAAATAAAATCGAGAATTCATACAAAACAAATCAAAGGAAAAATAATTAATTTCGTAAAATCAGCGGAACTCAAGTCCCCAGTTTAGCATCAATTTTTGTTGTATACACTGACTGAGCTTAAGTGTGTGTGTGGGGGGGGAGGAAGCAGACCCACCAAAACTGATCCTCGTATTTCGTGGA
>OY735226.1:12582973-12652973 GCA_963457665.1 Thysanoteuthis rhombus | reverse complement strand
ACGGAAATACAATACTGAAATAATCACAAAATCCCTCAAAGTGATAAATCCACGAAAAAGCACCCTCACTACTACATTCTCGACAGTCGCAATACATATATCTTTACGGGAACAAGTTCTACAAGAATGAACATTTTTGACAAACAACTCAAAATAACTCGAAGAGAAAATTATATCCTGAAGAGACTCTAAATAGTCGGATGATGTGTTGCATGAATAGAATAAAAAAGTGACAATACTCAAATTTAATACATTTGCAGAATTCCCTCTTTCTTCATATATATATATATATATATATATATATATATATATATATATATATATATATGTGTGTGTCTGTGTGTCTGTGTGTCTGTGTGTCTGTGTGTGTATCTGTGGTATTTAAGTTGTGCATGTTTCAAAACCGTTCCCCAAGAGTCACCAGATCCCTCTATCATTGGCGTCACGGAGCCAATATACTCTGAATTTGGTTACTTCCTCACGATATCTTGCTTTCTGTTTGCTACGATTCGACGTATGATTTCTGGGAATCCATGTTGTAAGTCTTGATGTCCAGCAGTTGTCTGACATTCTTCCCACATGACCAGCCCATTGCCATTTGAGTTTTCTAATAGTTATTGTGTTATCTCCGACCCCTATTTTTTTTAATATACTGTGCTGTCTTAATTTCTCCACATGAGACTGAGATGATTTTCTCCTATGACTGTTGCATGGTTCTCAGTTTGAAGGTCAATTGCTGGATTAGATTTCATGTTGCAGCTCCATTCAGGTGACCATCAAGAGTTTGCATTGGCTGTAGACCTTTCTTTTTATGACTAGCGCAATTTTCTTGTCCATGATCTTGCTGCCAAAATCTTGCTAACCTATTTTTTACTTGAAATTTCTTCTTCGAGGATTTTTGTTAACCTTGGTTGATGTACTGGTTTATCTTCTCCAGCTCTGCATTATAATTGGGGAAAAGATCGTATTCAATATTAACTATAATTTTTAAATTATGATATGATATGACATGATATATATATATATATATATATATATATATATATATATATATATATATATATATATATATATCCAAAGTACTGTTCAGTCTGAGCAGAACCCGTTGTGAGCCAGTGACATGTAAAACAGGGAGTGATTTTTTTTAATTGCTCAATTCTCCGAATGTCTGGGTAAGACCTCGCATATTAATGAGGAAAATATTGATTTACCTTTATGAAAGACCTAACGGAAAAATTGTTCCGATAAAATGATGCAAACATAACAGATTCCCACATGGTACTCTAATAACAAAGTATTCATTGAACAAAAACACTAGAGAAAAATAAATAAAACTCACATAAAATTTAAAGCTCAAACTATAGTAACACATATATGGAAATAATTGACTGGAGTGACACTATGATTGTTTTGAAAAAAATGTTACTTAATGCATTTAGTATTTATATATATATATACATATATATATATGCTTGCAAATATTTTCTTTAATTTTAAATCATGGATGTGTTTACCTCTTCATTGTAATAATGGCTACACAGTATTTTTGAAATGTAATTTTTATGAATACTTGAGACTTTCTTCCGTGAGGCTTTGAAGGTTTGACGCTAATTAGAGAACATTTTTGTCGTGACTTCCAAAAGAACCACAAATTCTGATAGCGCATAGACATTTAATTTCTATTATGTTTCAATTTGTAATATCCAGACATTGAGACATTCCAGTTTCAAGTCGTTCAGTGATTCAAACAGAAGTATTTCCACATCTGAATTCAACTAATGAACCAAGCGAAACTTTTTTCAACTTGCATGAATCTCTATCGATACGGAATCATCATCATCATCATCATCATCATCATCATCATCATCATCATCATCAGATAGCATCTGTCTTTAGGAATAGACCTTCCTCAAGATACGCCAAACCTCTTTCTCGCAGGCGTCGCGACGCCAATATCTCCTGAACCTATCAAAATAGTGACGCCATTTTATTTCCTGCCGGTCACAATTTCGCATATGATTTTAAGGGGATCCCCGATGTGAGCCACGATGTCCGATTACTTTTCATGAATACATTAACTGCTAACGGTGGGAATTTCCATCACTACAGATCTATGGCAAACTCGATGAAATTCTGGTTTTAATATGATTAATGACGACTCAGTTCTGTCTGCAAATCAGTATTTTCATGTTTCAAAGGATTAACTTGCCATAGACGATTTTTTTCTAGCTTGCAATGGATAACTATCCTTTTTTTTTTACACCGCTTAGTTGATGGGTTAAAGATGTTTATATTTTATCTAATCGTCAGACTTCTGCGTTGAAATGGAATAAACTTATATAACTGATTTTTGTTTTTGCGTTTTCATAGAATGAGCTTATGTATATGAATTTTACTTCTTTCTTCTTGGGGTATGCAAGCTTGCAGAATTAGACAATACCTAGATAAAGTATAGACATTTTACCATTGTCTTACATTTTTTTACACCCAGACATTCGGATTCCTGTCGTTCTTTGAATTAAAGGGAAGAATTTCCATATCTGAATTTGACTAATGAAGCAAGTCAGGCTTGCTTAACGACTAGCATGAATCTGTGTCAACACGGAATCGTTTAATACTATTCATTAAAGACGTTCATGTATTAGTGTAAAGAATCGCTAACCAAAACAGTTATCAAAACTGTCAACATAGATTTCTTCCGTTTTTAAATCGGTGTGGCTTGCTAGCTTTGTATGTATGTTTCATGCGTGTAGGTCGAATGAATGGAGCTAGAAGGCTGAAATTTCAAACATTTTTACTCCTTATAATGTCTAATCTTTTATCAATCCCTCCATCCCTCAATATGTTTTTAATCGGGGATTCGTACTATACCTGTTCATGCTTTATCTACTCTTTTTATTTATTTCAACGCAACAATTACGTTATTAAAAAATGAATAGACTGTGAATAATAAAAATGGGAATTTGGAGTTGAAACAGTTATTTTGGCTTTTTCATAACTTTTGCTCAATAGTAAGAGCAAAGCTACTTTGGAACAGCTACGCTGGTTCGATTCCTGCAGCAGCCTCATTCTTTTTAATTTCTCATTTTATTTACGTTATCTAGGCCAAATGATACATTCAGCATGGGTTAGTTGATGTTCATCTCAAACAATAGTTACTATATAATATAATGCAATTTGCAATCATATATGTATATCACATGTATACAATAAATCCTACAATTTGGTGATTCAAACATTGAATGAATTCTAAAAAGTCTTCATTAGTTTCATAATGGAGGCTATTGATGGCTTTATATTAAAGTTAGAAACTTTCAACCAACCATGAATACTTGGTAATTCTCTGACACTACTATCATAAATACGGACACACTCACTTTCTTTCCACCCGCACTCTCTTTCTCTCCAATTCATGCTCTCATACACTTTCTGGTACTTGTTCTGCTATCAATTTGCTCAAAACTTTTCTAGCAAGTTACCCGCTGCCAACTCCTGCTTCTCTTCCTTTGTATGCCCCCCTCTGAGCGTCGAGTTCTCCAAACCTACCTCATTCACTATGAGTCCAAAAACGAAACCAGCAGTTACAATCTTTAGCAAGATTTAAAATCAATAGATATCCGATAGAAAGGAAAAGAGGGAAACGATGTTTATCAAAGAATCAATTCGCGTTGTGTATGTTCTTTTTTCGGCTTTGAAGTTAACTGATTTTCTAGTCAGATATTATATCCACGAAAATAGACGGAAATACAAGTTTACTTTTCAAGATTTCGTTCGTATGATTAAATTCATTCTTTTTGCAACTCTAGTTTAACTGCGATGTTTTGGCCAATATACTCTACGGCTTTCCTCTGCAGAAAAGGCAAAAGTTTCTTTTTCTTTCAAAAGTGAAAGCCCGAAAAAACAGACAAATACAGATCCCCTCCATACGTACAGAGCAGAAGAATCGATCGGCCAAAACGAAAACAAAAGAAGAATTAGATATTCCGGATAAATATATGAATAATAATGCCTCTTCTCAAAATTATAGAAGTTTGTTTGATAATTAAATTAAGACTACCTTCACTGGTACTATGATGTCACTTCCTGTCACTTCTATTGAGCTGAGGGCCATTTATTATAAACCAACGATAGTGGGTCGTGTCAATAGTGCTTTTTTGGTGAGTCAGGTCGTGATAAATGAGAAATAGAGAAAAATATGTGATATCATTCAAAGAGTTTTTTTGATGATTTAACGCCTTGTTTTTTATTTGTGTTGTCAACAGGGCGTTTCGGTCAATCAATTCTACGAGCTTCTTCATATGTACCATCCGAATGTGATGGCAGTGAACGGAATTTTCCAATACTAGCTCTAAACATAATATCCAAATGTTAACCATGCTACGACTGAAGATCCGGGTAGTGTCGATTTCTTCCTCTTTTCTTGTTGGGCTTGGATTTGCATACCCTATCCTTGTTGAGTAGCAGAAGCCACATCAGGCTGAACTCTGCACTTGTCTGACATTGAGTCGACATGTCGATATGGGCTGCCTCGATTCTTCTCAGTTTTCAAAAGCATTCCCTGTCTATTTTAGAAAAGACAGAGAAATCGACATCAACCAAATCCTGCGTCGTAGTGCAGCAACCATTCTGTTTACTGCCATCACATTTGGATAAAGCACCTGGAGAAGGCTACAGAATGGGATCGGCCGAATGGTTGTGTTTACAACAAAAACAACGAGGAAGAATTTAAATATCAGAAAGAAACCCTTTAATGTAACTACACTCAGTTATTATCGTATCAATCGTACACAAATATGTTCAAGTGGTGTCCAATCCACATCTTGCATGGTTCATTACAGCTTTCGATTACAACTTTTTTCACATCGGTAACAAATGGTGACTAAAGAAAAAAAAGACTTAATGACGCATATTTAACAAAGATGCTTTCCGTACGTGTCGCACACATGAAGAAGACCGTTGAATGGATCACCCGGAACAATAAAAACAATACCAGAATGAGATCAATAATCCAAACAAATCATGGAATGATAACAGGCCCTTTTGAAATTTAGAAACTAGTGATGATATTTTACATACATTTTGTGCAATTGGAGAAGAATGAACCACCCAGAACGTAATGGTGACAAAAAATAAAATGGGTTCAATATTATAAACGTCTGTAAATGATGAGGATACTTATCGAAATAACAGAAGTTATCAAAATCAGAACCTCCGTTGTCCATTAGTGGTAGATACTTCCTCAAATACGAGTATCTTTTCTGTGCCCGACCCTCAATTATCTGCCAAGCCACCTCGCCGAAAAGGAGGGTGTTTTGGAGGCTATCTTCTCCAATCCAAGTCATATGATTGTCAGTAAATTGTTTGAAACATTGCTTCAATGTTTGTGGCTGTGGCTGACTTGAAGACGTTGGTGTTTATGATGACGTCATTCAGGAGTCAATTGAAAATGATATGACAGCAACACCGATGAAATGAGGCCTAGGTAGCGCTAGTATATCACCCAAGATTCGACGCTATATTGAATGATGGGAAGCACGCTGGCTCTGTATCTTCTGCGATACGCATGCGCAGTCTATGAAGAATTTATTCGGTCCTAGTCAATATCTTTACTACCCTTTTGTCCAATCTGGCACATAACACAACATAGGAAGGTGAGATCCTGGACCACCCCCAGCGGGATGATGGGGATAAGAAGCGGATGATATCTCTGTTTAGGTGAAAGTTGATTTTACCTGATGTACATGATTATACGCGAGCTTTTCATGTGAACGTGTGACCAAAAGAAAACGTGTGAAATATTTTATCCTCTTTAATGATTTATTTTCTGGTGATACAGGTAATCTGTGCGTCAAAGAAAGGATCTAAGTTTCGTTGTTCATAAGAGGTTGAATAAAAACTCAGGATATGTTGTCGAAATTTAAGGTTTCTCTTTTCGCTGACCACTGACTTTACCGCTAACCCACCACTTCACTTTTAGCAATTGTTATTTCATACACTAACAAACTGAATATTTGTAAAGGTATGGGAAAACGTCGGTAAAAGACAGAATTAGGGAATTGTTCACTCAACCGAAAACCAGGAAAAATGGACAGTTTATGACCAGGAATTGATGTGAGCGTTACTATCAGATAGGACTATTGTACGTATAATTATAGACAATATGCTACGAGATAGAGTAGTGGTTAACGAGCTAGAATCGCAAATCATTACGACTGATGAGTGTTCGATCTTTATTGGATTCCCCAGATTTGCGACCTTGTGTAAAACTAAGGTGAACTTGGTAAATACCTATATATTATAAGTTATGTTTTTATACTTCCAATGAAAAGCTTGATTTTTTTTTTTGAATCTCCTGGAATAATTCCTTTTCTTTCTATGTCAGACAGTTTGACAGCCATCCAACCTGACGAAGAATATTAGAAAAGTCAATTAAATTTTCACTTAGACTGTCAACGTAGATCCCTTCAGTTTTCAAGTCATTCTGGCTATCTGACTGGCTATGCATGTATAACGCATACAAGTCGCACCGATGGATCTAGAGGGCTGAAAATTCAAACATTTACTCTTTATCATGTCTACAAAAATTTTTTTTCGAATCCCCTCCATACAAGTTTTTAATGAGTGGTTCAATTTTCAAGGTAAGTTTATGCTAAATTGGTCTCTCAGTTTGTATCCGGCTGTAACCAATCTTGCTTTTTTTTAAAATTCAGACTTTTTTCAGTGATCACAAGCATACAAAAGACAAAAGAAGTAATTTATTGATCGATCGACCCCTTTTTCCAATTTTTTTTATTGATCATCCCTAACACAACCTGCTGCCAAAAGAAGTTGACTTGGTGACGATTTCTATCGAGTGTCTAACCAGACCAGTTGCATTGATGTTTTATTCTTTGTCAGTTCATCAGTGATACTGAGGATCGCTTTCGGCAGTGTTTATTTGCCTAGTTGTATGTTCTGTTAGAGCGCTTTTGAAGTGAGTTTTCATTTTTTTTTCCTTCTCGGGGACACATTCCAGTAAAAAGGAGAGAAAGAGAAAAATATCAGTGATAGATAGCGAGGAGGAAAACAAAAGTTTAGAGAAATAAACGAGACACAAAAACACATCCAGATATATCTGCTTGAACATTTTTTTACAGGTATTTTCACCGTCGTTCTTTTATTGTTTCTGTCCTCTTCATTTCTTTGTCTTCATGTTTGAATAATTGTCATCTTTGCTTTAAACAGCTCTGAATACAAACCAGACGTGATCATTTTTTTCTCTTCTAAGAGAATAAAACAACCAAACAGTTTATGAGGTTTTCAAAGAGCTTACAACTGACGTTAACGCATTTATCAAAGTGTATACCGGAAAATATGGTTGGCAATAAAGTAAATTATATATATATATATATTTAAAGATATAATCACACGAATCATCGTATACAGGCTTTCATATCAATTGGTATTTTTCGTAGACACAAAATCTCTCGTTATAACGACACTCATTCTAACAACACTCTTTAATGACACACGCATTCTAACTACACGTTTGTTTTTATATTCTTGCAAAGTTATTTTCTGAGATTAGATTTCTGAAAAAGCATATGAAGATTTCAGAGTATTATTCTAAAAACTAAAATCAGTAAACCCTTAGATTGTACCTTTCTCTGATTTTTGGAATTGAACATCCTCCCGCTCAAATTATCATTCTGAATCATTACTGATATTTTAGATAATCAAATAATTACACACTGCCATGTATATAGGTGGGGCAGAATTTTATTTTAGGTTCATTCATTCTATTTGTAATTTTACAACCCATATGCGGGGCATTAGACCGTTGAAGGACAATTTGAAGTAATTCAGATCTGCAGTTTTGGGTTTCTCGTTATTGATTCACCCAGTGCAAAGATACACCGACTATAACGCCTAATTCATCATAACGTCACTAGGGTGCCGTAATAACCGATAATAACCAATGTGTCCTCTCGATAGTCACCTATGACGCTGGAACATGAAACCTATCTAAAAGATTGGCCCTCAAACTGAAACGCCTGCAACGTGCACGGGGAGGGGGGTCTTGTTCAACATCACACAGGGAGATCAAAAATAGCATTGATTATTGGATAAAAAACAGGAATCAGAGATATGAAATCCGTTAGAACACTCAAATGGCAATGGGCTGGCCATGCTGAAAGAATGTCAGCAAAACTCTGGTTCTTACGACTCACAACATGAATCCCCAGAGATATGCAAAACTGTTACCGACAGAAAATAGGATGGCGTGATGACTTGAACAGGTTCCGCAGATATTGGCCCCACGACGCCCACGATCGAGAGATTTGGCGGATCTTTGGGAAGGTCAAAGTACGAACGTTAAAAGGCTGATGATGAACAAGCGTTGCATCATTTTTGCTTTTCCTCCCAGGTGTGACCATCAATGATATTGAAGTGTGTGATAAAAACCGTGGTCTTTCGAACTTCTGTGAGAAATTATCTTCATTATCCCTCACATTTTTTTCAGAATAGTATTTTAACACTTTTTCAAATAGTATCTCATTTGATATACTCCCTGGCATTCTGTTAGAGTATGTTGCATAAAGCTGCCTCTAGGAATCACTTAGTAACATTTTTGATGGCATATATACCCCACGGTTATATAAAGACCCTTCATTTCAGCAAGGGATATTAAGAACAAGTTTTCAGTGCATTTGTAGGTCAGCATGTGAAGCTATTAGAATATGTAGCTACAGTATAGTAGAAAAACGTGCAACGGTTGCATAGTAAGTGCTGCTTGATATGATAACATGGTATTCGACCATTCAATAACGACCAACGTCCAATTATATGTTCAATTCACACTCATTGCCAGAAATGACTATCGAACTTCATTGCAAGAGATGATTTTTTTAGCAAGCCATCCATTTCAATCAATTTTCACAAATTTGAACCAAGGAAAGGAAAATGTTGGTATTGAAATTGTGTTGCACCAATCTTCAGAGTGAAAGAAACCGACTTGAAAATCAGCATTCAAAATCCTGTTTTTTTAGGACTGAACACTGATTCAGATAACGAACATTTGGTCAAGGGTCTGTTAATGAGACACGGATAAACGATTGTGAAACCAAGTATAATAATTATCAGCCGTCATAAGTCCATTGCTTGGCAAAGACCTTTTTATGACGAACGGTACTAAGCTTACCTCTGCTATTTCTTGCCGGCAAACATTTTAACTCAAAAATGTTTTTCATGCCTGGTCTCTTCTTACTTCGTTCACCGTCCCATTAACATCAGTCAGTTTACCTTTTGCTCCGTCTGTTGGAAATTTTTCTTGCTCAGTGTCTAGTGCGTCCCAATGCTATTAATGACCCCATCAAAATGAGGCCTCTGAAGCATTTTTTTTTCAAAAATTGAAAAAAAAAATTAGAATGGGGCTCGTGGAGTGCTTTGGTCGTTTAACGTAAAAAAAAAGATAACTGTTCAATTTTTCAGACAATCTAATATATCAATGAAAAAAGGCCTTCCTGAAACGATCCTATATCAAACCCATCTCCGACTCACCCATACACACGACATGCGCGGACAAACATACGAGCAAATTTCCTGAAATCTTTCACCTACATTTAGCGAGGAACGATTTTTCAAATCCTGAGTTTAAATTGGATTTAAATTTCCTTTCCCAAGTGTCCGTAAGTTTTAAATAGAGTTTCTTCATTTTTTTTCATTGTTAATGGTGACAAAAATCGATTGATATTTTTTTTTCCTGAAGTTAAAGCCAGGTCGTTCGAAATCCTCAGATTAAGGAAGGAAAAAATCATTTAGACTTTTTTTCACGTTCTCAATCTTGCAATTAGCTTTATTTTTTTTGTGTGTGTCAAAAGAAGAGAAGACAAAGTGGTCGATTGAAAATGCAACAACAATCAACCAAATTCTGTGAATGATGGAAAAAAATTCCCAAAATCAATTTACAAAGTGCTACACGAAGTTCAGTATTAGATTACTAAGATTTTTGTCAATATTTCTAATTTTTAATTATCAGCAATCAAGATCACAAGACGTTGCCAAGAATATAAAACACACTAGTAATCTATTACTACAAGGACAACAATTGTTTGTTATCTACTCGTATAAATGCATACTTGTGTGCGTATTGATTCCCAAGTGGCTGCATGGTAAGGGCTGAAAATTTGTCTATTAGGAAAACCAGATTCCAGAATAACATACGATAGAATGCTTTGATGTGCGATCTTACAACGCCAAAAGTGAGTTAATAAATTTTCAGTTTCGAGAAAAATTAGCTTGTAAGAATTTAAGAAGGGATTAAGGTGTCCTTCCGAAGGGGGCTTGCAGGCCTGCACAGATCTGCTAGGAAGTTTTTGGACGTAAAATCATGCTTTTGAAATTTAGCCTAAATTAGGATTCGAATATCATTTGTTTATAGTGGAGTTGGAGTTAACCATTAATGTATCCCAACTCAATAAATCTCCCGTGATTCTGTGAGTGGGTGCTTGCCTGTGTATGTTAGAACATATTTGTGTCATTAATCCAATCATTGCTCCGGCCAACATTTTCAGCCACAATATTCCAGCCGATGCATCCTTCGTCCTTTCTAAGGCTTTGTGGTAACTTTGTGCTAACCATGACACAGTAGGGTCAATCAGTGCAAGTCTAAAGCACTTTCCCACTGATCAAGGAGTTGCTTCATTCGAGGGAGTGTTCAATATTTCAAACAATCTAATATATCAATGAAAAAAGGCCTTGCCGAAACGATCTTGTTTCAAACCCATCTTCAACTCACACATACACACAACATGACACCGACAAACGTACGAGCAAATTTCCTGAAATCTTCCACCTACATTTAGCGGGGAACGATTTTTTAAATCCCGAGCTCAAATTGGATTTAAATTTCCTTTCCCAAGTGTCCATAAGTTTTAAATAGAAAACAAAGAAAAAAAAAACAAAACGGAAATAATCGGAAGGGGCGATATTCGATGTTTATCATCATCATCATCATCATCATCATCATCATCATCATCATCATCAGTCTTTGGACATAGACCTTCCCCAGGGATTGCCACAGTTCTCTATCATGGGCGTCATGGAGCCAGTACTTCCTGAACTTGTCTAGCTCGTCTCTCCATCTAACATTTTGCCGGCCTCGGTTGCGCATGCGGTCTCGGGGAATCCATGTTGTGAGTCGTGATATCCCTCGATTGTCTGCCATTCTTGCAACATGGCCAGCTCACCGCCATTTGAGATTTTTCATGGATTCTATGATGTCCCTAACTCTTGTCTTTTCTCGGATATACTGTGCTGTTTTTTGGTCTCTCCATGTGAGGCCCAGCATTATTCTTTCATGTGCACGTTGCATGGTTCTCAGTTTACGGGTCTGTCTCTTGGTTATGTTCCATGTTTCAGCTCCATAAGTGACTATTGAGAGAAAGCGGAATTCAAAGAATTGATATTTCAACGAATTTCATTTCAGAAGACGGAGAATTGGAGAATATACGAGCCAAAAACGTCAAGGTAAAACCAAGAAAGATAATAAGAGCGTCCTACTTCACGGTTGAAATAGTTCTGCACTTCCTGCTGGTGCCTTGAACTTTGCTTGATCTCAGGTGAAAGTCTGGATTCCAAATGCTGATTTTTGCAGCAAGCAATCGACTCCAATCTGAAAAACAAGTGCAATGATGCGTATCATGTATCACTCACATTTGGTAATATGTGGTACTGAATGGAATGAATAGTCACGTTTTGTCTCCGTCTATTCTTGAACGTCCCGTGCAGGGTCTCAAGCCTGCGCGAAACGTACGGAAATTCAGGGAAGCAGAGAGCAATGCCTCTAGCACCAGTTTAGTTGCAAAAGCTGCCGAGAAGACATTAAATTGAATGACAAACCACCTTAAGGGGGCTCCACTCTCTGGTTTAGGAATGACAGTTGTCTTTCTCCTAGACTGGTTGCCCTCCCAATGGCAAGAGAATCTAATTTGCCCTGCTATTTAACCCATAGCTTGGGGAGGAGAAGAGTTGGACTCAAATGAACATAAATATCTCCAACCGGAATTCAAACTCGTTTCACCGATACCATTATCCGTGCTGTTCCCGACGGACTGATCTAAAATAAAATGAGGATACTTATGCTTTGTGTTATAATTTCAGACAATATTTTTGATTGTATGTATAAAAACTTGTATTTCGAATGTTCGTTTTTCATATATTTCTTGTGGGTGATAAGGCAGAACAATTATTAACTTAGCGTTCGGCTTAAAAGAAAACCAGCACATATTGAAAAGAATGCTAAAATCCGAGACAAATATTCATAAGCCGATTACTTTCCGCGTTATGGAACCATTACATAACTCCTCAAATATCATGCGATTAGTTTATCAGCATAACTAAAATATTTCCAGTCGATTTCAATCGGATTTTCTGATTCTCGAAGAGCAAAATATTTAGGTTGTAATTCCAATGTCCCTGTTACCACACATGCAAAAGAATTCCTTAGCATATTCACTACTACCTTGGTTATTACAGTATACAACGCTACATAACAAGCACATCCTTTGTTATGAGTTAAAAAAATAGAAGAAGAAACATTCATATTGGTATTTGTATTTTTATTCTTTTTCAACTGTTTCGGGAGTATTAAAAAATAGGACAGGTTTATCACTATGGCACTTTGTGTCGTAATCATCAATATGTCGATGAATATAAGTATCTCATAATTTGAATTTATTTAGAAGAAAAATATCTTTTGTTTTTATTCAATTAATATAGATGTAGGTTACTATGTTACATGTATTTTTTCTGTGTGTTACAGATAAACCCAGGTTAAACATGAAGTAAGATTCTTACTTATCTTGATATGTAATCAATAAAATCTAATCACTAATTTGTATCTCAATGGATATATCAATTGCATATTTTTACTATTGTATGTTGTGTGGTTATATATATATATATATATATATATATATATATATATATATATATATATATATATATATATATATATATTCACTTTTTTCTAATAAGTTTCATGAAAAAGATACTGAGAAAGGTGCTGAAGATTTCAGAAAAATCGGTGTCACTTTGTTTTGAGCGATGATAATCCATTTTTCTCTCATGAAGATGTTAGCAAATTTGAAAATCCATGCATCTTCTGGGACATCTGTGACAATTTAAAAACAGGAAAACGCGAAATTGGAGCATCAAAATGCAAAGAAAATAGATGAGGATAATGATAATGTTGCAAAGGAATATGTTTTATGCATCCTTTTTCCATACTGCGAAGGAACTAGGAAAGAAAGCTGGACTGGAAGGAAATAATCAAGTCAAGGCATGTAATGCAATAGCTGGCACAGTGCCAATGGGTAAAAAGCGAGTTGGAAGCATATTGCAAAATCAATAAATATACTGAGAGCAAAAAATAACTGACACATTTTGAAAAGTTCATTTCAATATCCTTATGCATCATCATGATTTACGAAATTCGGAGCTGAGATTGGAGAGTACAGAAAGTATGAGGTTGATCATTCAAAAGTTATGTATAAAACCTGGAATCTTCAGTTTAAATATCAGTCAATCTTAAAAGTTGTCAAGATTGTGAAAATATTTTAGATGTATAGGATACATTTTGCATCACTGTGGAAGAACTTGATTATCTAGAAAGGAAGACCTCATGGGAAATTCATGAATGGTGCTAAACCAAGACATGCTCTGTATAGCATTTCTGTTGCATAACGAGTGACTGAAGCTGACACATTTTGTCTACAATATTGCTAAGGGCGGACACAATTTAGCATTGGATCAAAACTATTCTATTCAATATAAAACGAGAGACAAGGAAAATGCCGGTAATATTAGTATTTGACAAGGAAAAATTCTTTATGCTATCAATTACTTACCTGTTGCAAATTGAATTTACACTAAGTAATGTCTTTGAAATAAAATGTTATAAAGCCTCAATTCAGACTGTCAACATTGATTTCTTCAGTTTTTAAGCTGGTTTGACTGGCTGGCTACGAAAAACTCATGACAAAATATTAAATAGCTACGGAGGCACTTCATCCAGCTCTTTAACTTTATAGCAAAAACATGATCATGGACACAAAACAATTTTTGTTTAATAGTTGAACATACTGACCTCATGAGATATAAATCAAACATGTTAAACTAAAATATTTAAATCATTGACATATTCTTTTCCAAGATCAAATACAAGAATCATTCAATGCAGGCAAAATATTATCAAACCAAATCGCTATTTGTGATTCTAAAACAAATACCAGCTCAAGTCTATCCATGCAGATTGATCGACTGTAAGAAAAAAGTACCTGCAGATAATGGTCCGTTTTAGTGGATTAATTGAAGCAAATCAGCTTCAACGATTGGTAATAGGATAAAGTGTAAAACTCCTTCAAGAAAGAAATCCAGCATTGAGTCTGACAAAAGATAATGATGTTCCTAGTCAGTTGTGTCTAGAAGTTGATGAAAATTGGTAGGTTATAAAGGAAAACATACAGGTAAACCCTCAGATGATGTCAAGGCATCAGGATGGGAAACTGAAAACAATATCCTTTAAAGATATAAAATGCATGACGGAATGAATTAAAACCAACGGTAACAAATAAAGAGGAAAAAAAAGTTACAATAGGCAAAAGAAAAGCAAGGATCAAGTGTCGATGATTTAAATAAAAGTGATATTCAGTGATTAATCATGAATCAGCATTGGCCAATGCAATGATGCAGCAACTTTTGTCTAGTGTTATTTCAATGGAAAATACATAAAGATGACTGCCTGAAGAAAACGAGCAAATTTATCAACTCATTCATGATATGCAGTTGCGTGTCATGTGAAGAACCAAAGGAGGCGGCAGTCAATATTTCAACACCCAATGCACAATAGCTCATATTGACATGTACACAATTTTCTCATTCCATCGATGGAAAATGGATTTAGTGATTATACATCTTGCCACAGAGAAAACAGTATAAAAGTTTTTATTCAGGAAAGACGTATCAACCCTATGATGTGGCCAGTAACCAGCCCAGATCTCAATCTGATTGTAAATTTATGGGGTGAATTTACAAAGTCAAATGTGGCACGGTGAGGATCCATCCTGCAAAGCTGATCAACAGTTATTTGAAAAAGATGGAACCAGCTCGATGGAGAATTTCTTATAATGATGAAACCAAAGTCTCCTAAGTTCAGGTCATCATAGAAGCCCGAGGTGGAGTGCTAAATCTGTTGGTTATTTGTGGATGATTCCATGTATATGATCCGTACAAAATATGACGATAATTTGAACAAAGTTAACAAGACTGAGTACTTCAGAGTCAAACCTTACTCTGAACGCTACTATTTCTACCACTAAACCGAATTTTTGAAAAGAAGATTTCGATACTTGTTTGGGGAAGTGTGTGTTTCAAGTTTCTACTTTCGCCGGTTAGGGCTGAGAAGAGTAGAGGAGAAAAGAAGAAAAAAATACTAAAAGAAAGAAAAAGTGAAATGCTAGTTGACACGTCATGACGTCACAGAATCCCTCTTTCTTTTTCCCCTCTCTCTCTCCCTCTTTCATATCTGTATGCAATAATAAAGTCAACTCGTGGAGTTAGGCAATAATGTTATCTACTTTGTTTAAGGTAGGCTTTATGCAGCCAAAATGATCAGCCTTTAAACAAAATATTTTGTTTGTTTGTTCATCCAGCGTTTTACTTAATTGCGAAAAAACAAAACAAATCACCAACTCAAAGTGTGATCATCCCATAAATTCTACCATGAGTAGTACACGTAAACGTATGTATGTACATACATTTCACGTGTTCAAGGCTACATCGATAGAGCTAGAGGGCTGAACTTCAATAATTATGTCTAGAAAGAAACTATTTTGTTTTTTTAATCCCCAAAATAGATATCCAGTTCGAGTTTCAATTTACAATATAAATTTATGCTAAATCGATCCCATTAGTTGTTATCCGACAGAGCTCACGCTTGTTCTCTTAATTCATTTTTTTGCGATCACCGCTCAACAAAAGGTCCGAGAACTAACGTTTCCATTCATCACTTTTTATAACAATTTCTTATTGATCATTCCCAACACTGCATGCTGCCAAAAAAGTTGGTCCTGTTATAATTTCTATTGAGTGACTAACCGCAAGATTTATTAGTATCGATAAATATGAAGAACAGTTATGAGGAATCTTCACATTCATATCATTTCGTAATAATTTGGAGGCTGTTGAGGACTTCAAGCAAAATAGAGCGAGAGGAAAGAAATCTAGAGAGAAGACCCCAGAGACTGTTTTGAAAATGAAAGTATACGAGTTCCAAAGGGATTTAGGAAAGGTATCAAGGTGTCATTGCCCTTGGTAGGGTTTTTCCGCCCGGCAATATTAAATGGTTTCATACTAACCTCTCGGACTAACCTCTCATCAGGCTTAAGAGAGCAAAGTCTTTTCTGGCTGATGAGTGATAATGTAAACAGTTTTTAAACTACTTATTCCCGATAAAAAAAAGTTTGGGGGGCCAGAGTTTAGGTTATATGTGAAAAACAGAGTTGACATTTACAGAACTGGTGAGGGCGCGTCTGCTGGCTTAGAATCATGATTCTTGTGAACAATCCACAGGAAGTACACAATATCCAGCAGAAATGTTTTATAATACACTACGAAAAACATTTAACATCATTATTTAACAAATTTACTTAATCTCTTAATAGAATCTGTCACGTGAACAATGTCTTTTGGCATAAATATCAGGCTAGCCTGACCAATTTGAAAACTTAAGAAACCTACGCCGGTAGTTTTGCTGACAGTTTGGCTTAACGGTTTCTTACAAAAAACACGTGCTATCATCAAGCTTTGTCATAAAACATTTTACAACTCTCCTTTACCAAAACACCTCGATCGATAATGTGTTTTCTATCTTTTTTGTGATACTTTCTTAACCTTTTTTTTTTCCAATAGACCCCACATAGCCATACCGATGTTGTATCATACAACAGTCATTATGAATATCACCGTGTGCGTGTCAGACGTTAAATCCTGGGAATGAAACTGAGTACAGAATACAAAAGTGTTGAAGTGGATATCAGTTTCAGTTCAACTCCCGTGGTTTCAAGGAAGTGCAGATCAAAGTATGGAAGGTGAGGTAGAATAATGTTCATTTCGACAAATAACAGAATAAAGACATTGATTTACGACCAAAAATGTTTTGGCCTCAGATTTATTTGATTGTATCAATACAAGAGGTATTTTAAATAATAATATGATTCTTTATAACACACCGTCAACCGGAACTATCATCAAAACTCGGTTTCATCAGTTTTTAAGTTGGCTATGTATGTATCACGAGTAAAAGTCGCACAAACGATGCTGGGGGGGGCGCTGAGATTTTCATTTTTTTAATACCTAAAAAGAATGTTTTTGATGGAGAATTAAATTTTGGTTGTAGGCTTATGCTAATTTGGCCTTTTAGTTGTTATCTGATAGCATTCACTCTTTTTAGTAATCAATGCCCTACGAAAGGCAAGAGAAGTAACTCATTCATTGATCAACCCATCTTCCCACTTTTTAATTGATCACTCTTAATACAGCAAGGTACCAAAAGACGTTGGTCACGTAGGAAACCATTGATTGTCTAACCAGACCTAGTGTGTATTTATTTTTGCAGAATTTTAAGTCATAAAAATGAGAGTTACGAGGATATGAGATATCAGGGAAAGTGAATCCGATGGGATGCTGAAAGGTTTTCGGCCAGATAAAGAAAGGAATGACGAACAAATTTGCAAATAACGCAGCGATATTACAATTTGACAATTTACAATATGTTAGAATTCTATTTCCAGCTGCTGTGGAATAATAACGGTGAGATTGAGGCAGTTGGCTGGGTCGTGAAGTAACATCGTTTCCAAAGCCAAGAACTTTCAAGCACCTCCTCGTATCTAGACAGAAATGTGTTCATTGAAATACATAAGCGGTGGAAGATTTTGATAAAGCTTTATTTCTCAAATCGAATCCATACCAAGAGAATTATTAACATAGAATCATAGCGAATCATCAGGTTGGAACTGCTTATTCCTTTGAAGTAATTCCATAGAAGCTTGCAAATACAAATCTGGATTCAATGCACATGTATGTGCGTGTGTATGTACTTGCACAAGTCTGCGTACACGCACCTGTGTGTGTATGTGTGTGCGTGTATGTCTGCGTGCGCAAACTTAGAACAAAATGACAGTGAACAGCCTTCAGGGATGTTTTCTTTTTCAGTCTCAGCTTACAACGTAATAAATGAAAATTTATAAAACAGCCTGCTTCAGTACCAATCAGAACAAATGAAAAAGTTACGAGATACTAATATAGATCCTGCTATTGTCCTTGGTCAGTGTTCTGCCGAAAAGAAAATGCCGGCCATTAATCATCGGTGCCTCCCAGTTTCTGATGCTGTCCCTAATGCATTCAACGAACTCGAATTCTCGAAGTCTCCACTGATGTTAGTTTGAAGGATAGAGGAATGGTTCAATGCCGATTATAGTCCCTAAGACTAATCTTCTGTTGACATCGTTGTTGCCTGGAGTAGTCTCTTATCAGAACATGAATATCTTGATGAGCTTGAGTCGCCCTGCTTGATAAGCCGTAGTCGCCCTGGTACCGCTCCTATCGATGGATCAGATAATTTACTTTGCATTTTTTTGTCTTAATCCTCATAGGCCAATGATCTTCGTCTCAGCAGTATGATCATCTAAGTAAAGCTCAGCCATCTTTAATTTTGGTTATTGGGTTCTTGTTCCGTTCACAATATTGCCAGAAAAAGATTGGGAGGGTGAACAAGGGAGTTAGGTGCTTTGATCAATTGATTGGTCTGGTCAATCCCAACTGCACTGATGGTTGGCAGTACCCAAGTGAAATCTAATGCTCACGTTTCTGCTGACACCGACTGTTTCGTCTGTGTCCCTTTACTGTTATAGCTAGCCAGACACAGTGTCTAACTGGTTGCCTTCCTTTGCTCAGATCAAAGATCAAAACTAAATTGTCACACACATATATATATATAATAACCCAACTGGATTACATACTTTGCTTTCATTTAACCACGTTTAACATTTATGTATTACATTAACACGTACCACCATAAACATCAGTGGTCAATCAGCGCTCTTAAGATTAATACAACTATCCAGTTTGATATAGTATCGCACGAGAAAAAGTAAGTTCAAGCTGAACTTTGGGTTATTTTCAAACAGTTGCTTATGGAGGCGTTTCCTTCTGACGTGGTGTTTATCTATAGCATCTCTAATGCTAGTCAGGAACGACATAGGGAGATAGTGATAAAAACCTGATAGATTTGTAGAACTGCAGCAGTCAAAAGATCTGATATTTTGTTTTAACTAATAATCTAACTAAATTGGTTGTCTTGTCAAGGAGCAGTTATTAGCAAGCTGGTTTCTTAGACAATTACTACTGCTGTGAGTTCAATCTTCATTGTGTTTCTTCAACGTGCTGCTAAATCTAGTGAATACGAAAAGAATTTATCGCCAGAGAGTAAGGGTTAGCAAAAAGACCATAATCAGAAACCATCAAACAAAACTATCAAAAATATTGGTTTCTTCAGTTTTTTAAGTTGGTCTGGCTGATTATTAATGCATGTATCGTGCGTACAGGCTGCAACAATGGAGCTAAACGGCTGGAAATTTGAATATTTTCTCTTAGACATTTCAAAGAAAAACGTTTTTTACAAACTTTTCACCTCCTTAAAAGGCTCTAGAAGGCAGTTCTATTCGAATCTACGTTTACGATAGCATTCACGCTTGCTTTTTGAAAATCCAGATATCTTAGTGATCTCTGTTCAACAATAGGAGAAATAAGTAACTTATTCATTGATTCTAACTCGGTTCAGATTGTTTATCGATGCCCCTCTCCAAACATGTCATGCTGCTAGAAGACGGAACGGTTTCAATTGTGTGACAGTTACCGGATCTGCTCTGAATACATTTTGGAGCTAGTCAACCAGATCGGATTGTATTTATTTCTTGGTTTCGATTCTACACACTACACTGGTCACGCTGGTCTCTCCAGGAGTTTTGCAATAAAAGAAATCGTGAGCATATGTACTTTTGCAACGGATGGAAATGCTATAAACATCGTCAAGGCACATAACTCTCTAAAAGGAAAAAAAGATAAAAGAAACAGTCTTACTGTGGGTTAGTCAATCCTGCTTAAGCCTTTGTGTTCTCAACCAAATGCTCAGATCCATTCTGACTCTGTGGTCAGTGGTATGGTCTCACAAGACAACGGGCAAACACATTCAATTATCTGAATAATAACCTCAGGCAACTTGTGGTTCTTCTGAGTGGAATGTTCCCCTGTCGTTTCTGTGTTCAACCTAGTATCGCCAGTGTGTCCCACTAAGTGGTCTTTATTGAAATAATTAATCGAAACTGCGTGTCTTTTATTATTAACAACTTGGAACGCAAATCATGGGTTCTGTTAAATTGGCTGTGAACCTGTCAGGCCCAAACTGAAGCATTCTTGCAAACAATTAGCATCCAGGACAGCAAATTGTGTATGCATCAGTGCTATGCAGAATGCCCATCGAACTATCAGTGCTCTATTCAAAAACCTCCTAATGGAGTCTATGGCCCACGATACCCGTGTGATGCCACACTCGACTGGCCTAGAAGGATCGATTCTGGGTAGTGATGTAAGGAGAGACATATGAACAACTACAATGACGTAAAAAGAATTAAGTAAGTAAGCATTTCAGGCGCCTTATCTTGGGGCAATGTTACGTAATTTAGTCTGGTTGTTTGGGGTTGGTTTAACACCTGCTGGGAACCCAACAGTTGTGGCTTTGTGTAGAACTAAACCGAACGCAGTGAATATCAATAGGTCATTGAGCAATTATCAATCTAATCATGACTTCATATAAACGTAATGTAATCACTCGACCATTTGGTAATTGCTGTAATTTCAGACTCAGTTGTGAAGCAAGACGTTATGGATACCATTGAATTTCTTCCCTAAGAATTGAATCATAGATCTCGCAAGCATATGTTAGTTTTCCCTCGAAATGAAGTGTACATTATGATAGTTCTATTCGGCGAGGAAAATGTGCACCAATTCCTGACAGCTGACATTTCTGATCTTTATGATTTTTATTAAAAATCATACAGAACAAATACTGAAACTTTCCCAAACAAATTGTAGGCAAAATTTCCATCATTTCATCGTTGAATTATAGATTAAACTTTTAAGCGATGATATTAGTATAATGATGTTTATCTATTCATAACAATACCAACAACTTTCCCCTTCTTGTACGAAGACCAACACTTACCAATTGTGAGTGATAGCAAAACCGTATGTTGGTGATTACGGATGGAGTTGAGTATTGCTTCGTATTCTTTTGGAACATCGCTAAAGATTATAATTTACATAGGTTTTGTCGCACAACAAAGACAGATGTTAAATATTGGTTCTCATATTCAAAGTACCGAGATGTTTTGGTGTCTCCTTATTACAAAAATAAGTTATATACTTTTAGTATCTTTTTGTCATTATATCACGATTCACAACGATCAACAAAGAAAGAGGTATTTGGTGAACAATTTGGAAAACACTCATATCTACCTTACTGTCTAGACAGTAGACACGAGAAAAAGATATTACACTAGTTGTCTACCTTGATAAAAGTCATTCAAACTACATGCACCATTAGTCTGGCTTGGAGTTGTGGTGTATTTTATGAATCCTAAACATGTAATATAGTGATATAAATAAAAGCTCTATACTGCAAACAATGCTTGCATAAATCATCTGGTAACCAACAAATTTTATTCTTATTTCCATACGGATGGCCAAACTTGCTGAGTCAAATTTTAATCCTAAAATTGCGAAATTCGGTTTTATTTATCAAATTTTTCTTTATCCCTAGTAATGTTGATATCTTGTTAGTGCAGAAGATGACCTGAGCGAATCAGGTGTGAGGTAAAATAGTGACAAAGATATTCTGTGTACGAAAGAAAATCAATTTTTTACCCTGAGTTTCATGCTAATGGTGCAATCGTCAAAGTCACCATGAACAAATGAAATTTCTATGTTCACCAATTCACATATGATCTATCTCTGACCTTGAGCACTCTCCATTCATGAATAACTTAACCCACAAAAAATAAGAACAGTACATATATATATAATCAATATGGTTGAACCAACAATGTTTGAGTGAAATGACAATATTGGAAGGCTAAAGATTCTCTATTTTGATGTTTCTACGAAAAAAATGGTATCTTTATTAGTAGCTTGCAAATTGTGGTGGTATTTAATAAAGTAGATGGACGGGTAGACCAAGTATGGACTGGGTGATAAGACCTGTGAGATGTGTGTCACATCCTCAGGTATATCAGCTTCCAAGATTCGTAGTCATTTATTTAGCTGGTGTTTTTAGATGTCTCTGAGTACACATAATAAATTTGAGCAATGGAGGATTGAAGTCGAAAAGGGGATATATCCAAGGTGCTACATAGATTTATGCGATGGGTGTGTGAGATTCTGGCTGCGTGTGTTGGCTGTGTCATGATTGTTGGCACATGGGGGTCTACAAATCTGGTGAATGTGCGTGAGGGTGTATGCACGTGCTCATAAAGGATGAATAAGGTTTGTGTCAATAAGGTTTGCTCGGGGGATATGCCTAAAATTTTCAGCAGTCTAATCTCTTCATAAGTGTGTTTTTAGGGAAATGATAGCTGCTTTGATGCATTTTTCCAAGTGATTTTTTCATTATACGGGCGTGTCATCGTTGAAATCGTGACCTTGTGTGTTTCTAAGTGTTGTGAGTTCATTGGAGTGGTCATCTAGTTTGAGTGCTCTCCTTTGTCGAAGATTTCGTTTACTGGTCTTGAAGTTTATCCAGTGTACATTTAAGGCAATCCTGGCAAGGGCTTGCATATATGCATGCTTCATTATTATTCCATATTAGTGCTTTCATACTGGGATCTTTGATTATCATAGATGTACTTTGGATGATATGTATGTAGGATTCTTTGTCTTTAAAATGATATATATATATATATATATATATATATATATATATATATATATATAATGTTCAGTGCTGAGTAAGAAGTATTTGACCATCAGTTCAATAATTTATTGAGAGATTTATCCTTTTTTAGTCCTGAGCGCAGAGTTAAATTTTGCCAAACCTTTGATACACTTTGACAATCATCTCTTCTGTCATTCGTGATTTTGAATTATTTATGAATAACTTGGAAAGAAATAAAAAAATGCTCATTCAGCCTCGCTCGCACGCAAAAAATCAATTGATCTTACTTCACGTTCTAAGATTGCAAAATATTTTACAGTTTTCTTCGATTTAAAAATATTTAAGCAAAGATCTATATTTTTTTATAATTCGTCGAATTTGTTGCTTCTTGCATGCAAATAGTTTTCTGAATATGCAACACTTGTACAATAGCATGAATATGCATTTTACCTTAATTTTGATTCCATATCAATGGAGATCATCAGTCTTCATAAGTTCGCAGCTGGACAAAGGCTTTTCTCATCTCCTTCCACAACGAGCGTGTTTTCTCCCATCTCTGCTACATTTCGTGTGAAAATTTTTCATCTCAACTCTCCATCTTGTGTCTGATATTTGTACCCCTGTATTTACTGCCCCACTGTCACCAGATTGTTTGCTAGCTCTTTGTCTAATCTGTTCTCTCTTCTTCTCCCTATGTGCCCTGCCAATCTTTATTTTTGTTGTTTAAAACTTGTAAGATATTCTTCACCCTGATCCACTCATAGATCCATGCTTAGTGTCTAATTTAAAGACAGGGAGCATTTGCTCATCATATTCATGGTAGGTATAAGTGACCGAGCTATTCGCATTATGGATAATGATATCTGCAATCCCGATTCAAATCCTGGCTTAGACAATTTGCATACATTTTTAAAAAAATGTCTCCATCTCTGTTATGTTATGGGCCAGCACCTACCCACTAAATGTCTTAAACTTACATGGGGAAAACTTATAGCCAACCCTGGACCTTAAAAGGGTGATAGAAACTTACCATAAATTATTTCCCACTCACGAGTACAGGCAATTACATACAGTGTCACCGATAAATACATACAACCTCCTACACTTTTTTTTAATAAGAAGTCAATTTTCCTCCAAAGTGAACAATGGAGGATTTTATCATTTCTTTTAGAACAGTACACAATCAAAACGAATACATGCATGTATTATTCATGACCAAACACTTACTTGCTTGGTTTAGGAGAAAATAAACATGCTTTAAAAAAAAGTAGGGGTACAGGTTTTACTCATTTATAGCTGATACTGTACACACACACACACACACACACACACACACACACACATACACATGCATAGACACACACACAAACAGACACACACACACACACACACACAAAAGGACAAACATACCATCCCTTAAATTAACAGTGATAGAGGATAGAATTGTTCGAAGTCTGTCCAAATCTTTGATCGCTTCTGACAACACAGGCTAACAATAAGATTATCGTTTACAAACTTTCGAAACTTGTAAACATTGTTTGTTCCCAACGTATTTCACAGCGTCTACTATAGCAATCGATAAAAAAAAGTAATGTGTTCTCCTCGTGAAGCCCTGCAATAATTATCATCTAACCTCTCTTTGTTTCGGATTGCCTAAGGCCACCAATGGCAACCAACGACAGTAATTAGATTCCAGAACATACGAGGTTTACAGGTTTCTCTGGCTGTACGAAAGTAGAGCATTCCTATGAAAACTCCTCGTAAATCGCGGTAAGAAAAAAAAACGATTACAATTAATCTGTATAGCAGAATCTTTTTGTGTTCTCAGAGCCAAATGTTGGTATAGATGGTATGTTAGGTCGAGTCTTTGAAAATTTGGATTGTAGTGGGGGTATTGCAGACTGTGGTGTAGGAGAGAGGAAGTGAGAGCGTGCGCGCTGTCTCTGTAATGGATCACCTTAAAACAAAGGCTGAACACTATTGGTAATTGTTCGGATTAGCTTCTGTTTGAAGGAGGCAGTTTACTTATTTATATTAGTTATTGTGAGTAAATATTCGTAGAATGACAAAAACATTAATCTAATCTTTTTTCTGATTGATTCCATTGTATATTCATTTCAGTTTTACATACAGGAAAGGAATATTCAATCTCTTCTGCTATCAATTGCTGAATTAACCAACACAAACCCTTAACTCTAAATCTCAACACTAACCTTAAATCAAATACTGTTTAGCAATTTTTTCGTATACAGATCTAAGAATTTTTCGCTTCAATTTGTTAGGTAGTAAGTTAGGAGCAGCAGCTCAAAAAACTGTCTCTGAAATTACCTCCCTTTTTTTCGCGAACCTAATCCAAACAACTGCCACTGCTATTCTCCTTTTCCAACGTATCTTTTTGTAAACGCTAAAAGGTGGTGCCAAGCAAATTTTCGAAAAGTAGAGAATACCTGTATCTCAGTGAAGGAACATACTCAGCGTTGGTTCCGGCCCAATGGCCTGTCCCTGAACCTTCCACTTACGTTACATCCTTCTGTCTCCTCACTTAAGTCAATTTTGTCAACAAGCCAACAAAACACTCAAGACAGATCTACATTTATTACAGAGACCAGCAACTAAGTGCCCACTCAAAATTGAGACCTGACAGATTTTTCACTCTCCGAATTATCTTATAATCGGAAGTAGGAAAGACGTCCTTTGATTTTGGCAGTGTTGGAATCTAATAACGGCAATTTTCGTTTCCCTCGCCTCTTCTAAGAATTGAAATGATGAAAGTAGCACAGTACCCGTGAAAAATGACAGGATTATTTTCGTATGGATTTGCACTGCTACCTAGGATTAGTGTATTTGATCACTTTGCTTAGAATCAAAGTATCACCCCCCCTGGCATTTCAGCCTAGCATCTGAGTGTATTATTGAAAATTGTGATACGCAAAAAAATCCAATTCAGATCATTCTTCAAATAATCGAACCCCTTGTTTTGTTTTGTTTTTTGTTGGCGATTGTTAACCTTTTTTCTGCATTAAATTCGAAACATACAAACGCTGTAAACCATTTTTCATTGGCGAAACTTCAATCACATTTGCTGCACTCATTTGACCCGTAATTTGCCTGGATAACTTTTTCATAGTTAGTAAAAATAGTACGGACAGTAAGTACCCCGAAAAATTATTTCTTTCTTTTGGTCACTCCTATTTAGTTTTCTCCCACAATTGTCAAGACTCATCCAAAATGCCAATCATTGTATGCTTTGTTGTTAAATTTGATAAAATTTAGTTTTGAATGGTCAAGTTTCCTCCTTCCATCTAAAAGACGAACTTAGAAAAAATCACAGGTAAGGTTTTTGAAACAGTGGAAATAATTACATCAGAGAAAATTTCCAAATTAAGTCTGGAAAAATATTGTATGGAAAAATGAATTTGATTTTGATGAAGCAAAGAAGTCTGACCCCTGCACAGCAAAGCTTGTTGTACGAATTCTTAAATTTTTCTATCCAAGCAATGATTGACATCATATCAATAGCGTAGGAATTTCATGTGATATCATAATTACGTCACTGAAATAATTTCCCTTAAGATACCATTGAAAGCGTAACATTTGAATGAAGGCAGGCACGAGCAGAATGATATTATTGATTTATACAGACAATTCAATTTCCTTTCCCCATCCTTATGGCTTACATACCATTTCAGTTGGTTCCTTTCGCGTCTTTCGTTAGGTATATATAATATTCTTAAGAAGGAGTATCTTTTATAAGTCTCTTTCCCCTGTAGTTCAAAGCATGAAAATGATATCTAACGGAATGATTTGGTATATAACCGACTTTTTTTTTCAAAATCATTGACGATATCATATCAAATTTAATGAAATATGGTTTTAAATGGTCAAGTTTTCTGCTTCCATTAGAAAAAATCATTGGTGATGTTTTTTTGTTTTCTAAAGTGGAAAAATTTAAATCAGAGAGAATTAGAAAATTTATGAGAAAAATGCAGTTATTGTTCATAGTTTTTGGTCGATCTATACATTGTTAACAACAAGGGAATTCTTTAAATGCTAATAATGGTCGAGACAGAATCCTAATTCTAGAGCTGACTTTGCTTTCATGTCTAAACATGTTTACCTTGCCAAGAAGAGATGAGTAATGCACACAAAACTATGACGTAAACAAAAACTGCTGACGAGTCACAAAATGGCAGCACCGGATTTCTTCGATAAGATGAATGGAATGGGACAGAAATACCCATGGTCATGGAGGCTATCATAGTACAAGGTGCAGACCCTGTATACGTAAAAGTACTGCAATATATGCACCATCACAGCAACTCCTTTATGAAGACTCTGAACCCTTCCAACTCAAAAAAAGAGCAAGGCAAGGTGATACCAGCTCACCCAAACACTTCATAGCCTGTCACGGAATGATTTTCCGTAACTTTGACTGGGAAAATGGAGGAATAAAAAAAAAAAAACAGGGAATATTTGAGCAATCTTCGTCTTTTTTGTAGAGAACCTCCATGACCTCCAAATAATGCAGGATGAACTAAACGAAGGAAGCATAAGAATCAACCTACACATGAACTTCAGTAAAACAAAAATCATGTGCAACAACCACATCAAAATAAGGACATAGCAGTCAAAATCGAAGATGCAAAACTGGGGAAAGTAAACCACTGCATCTACCTAGAATAAAAAATCTGTATAAACCTCACGATAGAAGAAAAATCAAGCAGAGAATCACCCAAAGATGGCAAGCCTTCAGCAAAGAAAGCTCAACCTTCAAAAACAACACGATCCCAATGTTCCTAAAAAGAAGAGTATACAACCAATGCATCCTCTGATAGTAACTTATGGAGCTGAAACATGAGACAAAACCACAAACTGAGAATCATACACAACCTCACATGGAGAGATCACAAGACAGCAAAATATATCAGAAAGAAAATGGGGGTCCAAGATACCATCGACTCGATTAGAAAACACAATTTGCTGATCATATTGTAAGAATGAAAGACAACCGATGGATATCACGTCTCACAACATGGACCCCCAGAGACCAGATGTGAAATTGATGCCGACAAAATACAAGATGGAGAGACGAACTACACAAATTTAGAAAAAATACTGGCACCACGACACCCATGATAGAGAAATGTGGCGGATCCAGGAGAAGATCCATGTCCACTGACGGACGTTAAAAGAATGATGATGATGATGATGACTGTTGTTCAAAGCGAGGAGATAATATCTTACAGAAAAAACATGGTATATCAATGTATCTTTTCAAAATCATTGACGTTCTTATAGATCATATTGGAATGGTTGCTATCAGTTCGTGAATTCAATATCAATGGTTCAGCGATTACGTTCTGGACTATGCGTCTTCTGCTACCGCTACTAGCGTACAAAATGAACGAAAGTAAAATCTCGAACATTCATATTTAAAATTTCGGTGACAACTTGAAACCTAAGAGGCAGACCTACAAACTGAGAAGTATGCAACGTGCACATGAGAGAATCATGCTCTACCTTACATTGAGAAATCACAAGACAGCACAGAATATAAGGAAGAAAACCTTGACATCATAGAAACTATTAAAAAACTCAAATGGCAATGGGCAGGCTATGTTGCAAGAATGAAAGACAACTGATGGACATCACGTCTCACAACGTGGTTCCCCAGAGATCACATAAGAAACTGAGGCTGAGAAGAACACAAGATGGAGAGATGAACTGGACAGATTCAGGAAATACTAGTTCTGCAATGCCCATGATAGAGAAAATTGTGGCGAATCCTAGGGAAGGTTTATGTCCACACACGAAGGTTAAAAGACTGATGATGATTATTTAAGCATTTTTATCGCTAGTTGCCAATGTATATTCTTTTTAGTTTGTCATTACTTGCATTCCTGACCCTAAAACGAAGCGTAAGTATAACTGTAAATTGTATCCCTCATAATTAAATTGAATGAAAAGTGATTTCAGATTTAGCTTTAATAAAATGCAGTGTTAAATATTCAAGTTGCCTGCTTTCGTCCATTTTGTACGTTTGTAGCAGTAGTAATAAACGACACACAAGCCAAAATGTAATCTTTCACCTCCCTTTGACATTGAATTTACGGACCTAAAATTATCTGAGAGTTGCAATAAGAATATCCCAACTCTCAGATAATTTTCTTTATTTGGACACAGTCTTCTTTCCTTTTCACACACAATCTATCAGTGTCATTTCTGAAGAGTAGGGTCTTATGCATCGTCACCAGTTTCCCAGTTTACCCTTTGCTCATCCTAGAAATGAGCCTGTGTATCCTACTACGGTAACTGCTCATGTGTTCATCCCTTCCAAAAAATTTCTGTCATTTGACTTGAATATTTTTTTTGTTTTCTCCTAAAATCTTCCTCTTCATTTTCTTTCATTTCTTCTTGTTTTATAGAGTCACATTCGAGAGCCTCAAGGTATTCATATCGACCTATAGTTAATGTTCTAATGGTTTCTTTGTCCAGAAAGTCTATTTCATCCATCGTTGCAAACCTTCCTCTACGTATCACCAATGACATGAATTTTACTATTTCCACCCCAAATGTCATTGCTGTTCTTGAATTATTGTGTTCTCGATTTATTGAACAGAATTTTGAGACTTTCCCCATCCTTTGCGAATAGTTTCATATCATCCATGTTCATAAGGTAGTTGACTTTTCCCTTTGTTTTGAAAAAGTGGTATAATTCATTGTACTTCAATATTCTGTTTAATGGCATCATGTATAAATAATAGTATAAATAATAGTGGGGACAATTTCCTTGTATAGTATCCTCTCTATACTTACTTCAACCAAGTTTTCTCCTGTTGCAGTCAAGTCAAGTTTCCTGTCTTTTATAGAGTTGGCAATGAATCTTAGCGCTGATTCAGCATCACCATAAGTGACTATTGGGAGCATGCATTTGTTATACACCCCTCTTTTCAGGATTAATGGAATCTTTTTATTTTTGAAAGTTGAGCTTGCTCTGCCAAAGGCTTGCCATCCTAGTCTGATTCTTTGCTTGATTTCTTCTTCTTTTGAGGGTCTCACAAAGCTTCGTTGTCCTACGTAAATGTAGTGATCTACTTTCTCCAGTTCTTTGTTCGATTTTGATCTTAGTGTTTTTATCTACGATGTGGTTGTTGCGCATGATCTTCGTCTTGCTGAAGTCCATGTGTAAGCCGACTTTCTTGCACTCATTATTTAGTTCATCTATCATTATTTGGAGGTCGTACGAGTATCCAGCCATGTGGGATCATATCGTATATTTATTGTGATCATCCCATCCCATTTGCACCATTCTTTCTTTTTCTCCCATAGTCCTTTCGTGATCATCAGGTTAAAGTTGTTATTATTAGTATTATTATTTGCATTTAAACACCAGTAGCACGATGATCACCACAGGGAACTGATTGGCAGCAAGACTCTCCAAGTTCCTGACCCCCTCTTCACACTCTCACAGTCTACTGCAGTGCTGTTTATTACAGTTTCACACCAGTTGGTTAGTTGACAGTAAGACTCCTCAGGTCTTCAGCCTTCCTCTCTTATAGTTCTCACCTATAACAGCAGCTCTGTGGTTTGTAGTGTCTCCACCATGCCTTTTTCTTGTTCTGTGCACCATTACTGGTGCTATTCTGACTTTCATATTCCATATTTTTTCAGTTTCCTTTCCCTGTCGTTATTTTCTTTGTTTTTTTTTCTCTTCCTCTTTCGTTTTAACTCTGTGATCTTCAGTCACGACCACGTTTATTATTTTGTAGGTAATCCTTCCTTGTCCACGATTATCAGTTTTGGTCTTCTCGCTTGTATGGAGTAGTCAGTTTGGATATAAATCATTTTTAATTTTTTGTGATTATGCTCAGTCTTCATCTGTTACCCGGTGGTCACAGTTGGAGACTGAGAGACAGCAAATCTTTGTGGGTATCCTGCCCTCCTTTCCACACCCTCATAGGCCACAGCAGTAATGTGGCTTATAGTTTCAAATCTGTTGCCCAGTGGTTATCGCTGAAGGCCGAGTAAATAATTCTCCTCGGGTCTTCAAACCTCCCCTCATATCTCCCTCACCTATTCCAGCGGCGCTGTGGTCCGTCCCACCACCTGGCTTTGTGTTTCCCTACGCTCTCCTCATCTCTTCTCTCTGTTAAGGCCACTGCTAACAGCAGGGGTCGTAGATCTCATATTTTAGTTCTTTTCTCAGTATTCATGCAGCACCAAACAGTGCTGAGGTCTGTATGGTCTCAATCCTTCCTATCACCCCTCATTTCTCCAATTTCGCTTTCAGTGTCTCTGGTACGATTCCATGCATATTAACTATCTCAAGTACTACCCTGACTTTCATGTTCCACACCTTCTCCTGTTCACTTGCTCGGTCATGGTATTTTTCCAGCTTCTCGCACTTTTCCCTATTTACTCTGTGATCTGAAGGCACAGTCACGTCAATCATCTGCAGGTTCTCTTCCTATTGTCCAAAATTACCAAGTCTGGTATACTTCCTTGGATGGGGGGGGGCAGGCTGGATGTTGAAATACCAAAGTAATTTGTGATTTCCATTCTCCAGAGCTGACACCAGTTTTTGCTAGAACCACTTTTCTGCATGGCTAAATCCCATTCGTTTACTCCAATTCCAGTGTATCACTGTTGCTACTCTATCGTGTCTGTGTTCTCAATCTTCCTGGGCTTGTTATTTGGTTTACAGTCTCATCTCTTTCCCCATATAGGCAGCATTTGATGTTAGTCTGGGGTTGTGTCAATTTTTGTCTTGATACAGTTTGTCCTGATGCATTCGTTTTGGACTACCATGATGGGTAATTCTGTTTCTCTCTTCAGATTTCTTTTTCGTAGCGATGACCATGATCCCTCGTCTGAAAAGCCCTGTGTTATTATTATTATTATCATTATTATTACTATTATTATTATTATTATTATTATTATTATTATTATTATTATTATCAGCGATTTCACATCGGTTGCCTGATGGTTACCACTGGAGGTTGAGTGACAGCAAGTCTCCCTAAGTCTCCAGCCCTTTTCTCTACACTCTCATAGTCCACAGTTCAACACCAGTTGCCCGGTGGTTATTGCTGAAGCCTGAGTGACAGTAAGTCTGCTCAGGTCTTCAGCCTACATCTCATCTCTCCTTTGCCTATATCATTAGTACTGTGGTTCACATCGCCGCTACCATTAGGGTATTTTCATCTCCTGTTAGGCCAGTTTACGGTCGTAGTCGTTATATTTTTAGCACTTTCCTCAGTATCCGTGCAGTTCCTAGCAGTGCTGTGGTCTGTACCGTCTCAATCTTTTTTTTCATCCCTAGCCCCTCCAATCTCACCCTCAGTGTCTTTGGGACAGTTCCAAGTGAGCCTATTATTACTAGTACTACCCTGACCTTCATGTTCCACATATTCTTCAATGTTTTTGTCAGATCTTGGTATTTTCCTAATTTTCACTCAGTTTCCTCTAAAGTCTATAGGTACAGCCAAGTCTATTTTTTGGCAGTTTTTCATGTTCATTGTCTACAATTACCAGGTCCAGTCTTCTTGACTGGATGAGGTGGTCTGTTTGGATGTCAAAGTCCCAAAGTGATTTGTGATTTCCATTCCACAGGGCTTTTTCCAGACTTTGCTGGTACCACTTATTATTATTATTATTATTATTATTATTATTATTATTATTATTGTCTGTACTACCGTTATTACTATTGCCACCAAAAAATGTCAGTACTTTGCACAAGAATTGTGATGATTTTAGAATATAAAAATGACAGTCATTCCACTGTTACTTTGGGTATTGGAAGTGTTCCTTGTGATCGTTTACTAAGTGATTGAAATAATCGGGAATTCAAGAGAGAAATAACTTGATTAAAACCCCAGCTCTACCGAAATCAGAAAGGAAAAAAAAACCGGAAGGAAGTAATGGAGATTTGAAAAGTTGAACAGTAATTTTAGCTCTCGTAAATTCCACCAGAAATTTCCTTGGTGAAAATAACAAGGCAGAAATCGATAGAACCCAGCAAAATTGTCAAATATCAACGTGGCAGGAGGGAGACTTGAACATAAAAGGCCAGGTCACAGGGTCAGGAATTTACACCGAGAATATTGCTTTACTCAAATAAACTTCCAACGCTCTGAAATCTAATTACCATCTTCGGCTGCCCCCGCTGGCCTTGGGCTTCGCTTCTCAGAAACAAAGCAACGCCAGATAATTATTTATTATTGTAAGGCTTTACAGAAAAAACAATAGTTTTTTCTTATCGATTACCATAGCAGACAGCATGAAATACATTGTGAACAAGACGTGTTTACTTGTATTGAAAGTTTGCAAACGATCATCTTACTTGCCAGTCAGGGTTGTAAGAAGACGTGATGTGGGTGGCCTAACGTTTAACAGTACGGAGAATGATATCGGCGAAACAAGTTCGAATTTCACCGAGACATCTACGTTAATTTCATACTAATGCATTTAGGGAATGCATGAATACACTATGGGTCAATGACAGGGGAATTTGCATCCTGTAGCCCTGTGAGATAATCTGTCTTGAGTTTTATGAAACTTGTGGATTATGGCGCGAGGACCTTTTCTGACGATGCACAGGTTTGGCTGCACTGCAGCTGCAGCTACAGCAAGTATGGAACAAAACAACACAAAACTTATGTCGGGATTCAAAATTGAACCTTTAGTTTTTCTTCTTTGGCCGACCGGAAATATATCAATAGTCTCAGTTTGAAGACTAAACGAAATCTTCAATCCGAGAGGTAGAGAGAGAGAGATAACGAACATGTTAAGAGAGAGTGAGTGAGAGAGAGAGAGAGAGAGTGAGCGTGAGAAAGATTAATGTCCTTCTACTGCCAGCGGCCAGCGCCGGCGGCCAGTGGGCTGCACGCCTGCTTGGTACTCTGGTATCTTTCACTCCAAGCCTATTCTGCCTGATTTCTTTCGTTTCTCACGCAACTAAACTTACTATATATTTCTTACTTCCGCCGTTGGAATCCTTATACACCGTCCATTTTTATCAACTTCTTTTCACTCTCTTTCTGCAAATGTCTTTTTAATTACAAGTATGTGGCTGGCTATCTATCTGCGAGGGTTCCGAGCGACTACGCTTTATCTTGTCAATAAATCTACTTGGGATGTTCCAATCGTCCTTTTGGCGTCTGAAGAGGGTTATTCAGCAATATTTTTTTGACCAAGTATTCAAGTAAACATCACTTACAGCCACGCCAAAAGTATCTTTATCAAAAAGATAAAATAAATCATTTTGAAAATGAAATAAAATATTCGATAAAAAACGTCCAATCAGTCCCCATATTGTAACAACATGAGTATCCGTTAACCTATAATGGTTGCAGCACTTTGAAAGGTAACACATGTACGAGAATCAGAATTGATAGTGAATTGGCAACTTGATAAAGAATCATGACAGTTTGCATGGATACTGAGGATAGTACTGGTGATTTCTAGAGACTCACTGTCACTCGATCTGAAGCAATAACCATCAGACAACCGATTTGAAGTTGAAAATATATGAATGTGGATCACCTTCTCGACCCAGTCATGTCTATTCATGTACCCCTACCGAACTATTTTGCTGCACTAGTTTATCTGATACTTTCATCTCTTTTTAAGGTGATATTCAATGTTATGCTGTGTCTCGTCTATCTTAGTTTTAACATGTTTTATTTTCACAGAATTATTTTTGGTCGTCGTTAGATGAGATTAATTTTCTTTCTTGCCGTGTCCTCTTCATAAACATGTCCATACTGGGGCACTGAAATTATATGCCTGTGCAGTTGACACAATTCATGTCATGTCACTATAGAGGTAGGCGGAAATTCAGAGTAAATGCCTCAGATTTGAAGATACTTGATTTTGCTTCATCTCCAACGATTACTTCTAAATAAACCTTGCGTAATAATAATAATAATAATAATAATAATAATAATAATAATAATAATAATAATAATAATAATAATAATAATAATAATAATAATAATACATTGTTGCTGTGATTAACTCTCAGAGACATTCCTTTTTTAACTTTAAGGGAGACTTTTTCCAATTTGTTGAAAGTTTTAATTGATTTTAATCGAGACTAAACAGCGTAAAATGAGTACATATATGATTGGCTAATTCAACAGATCTGAGCGTATATGAAGTGAACTCATTATTTGAAACTTGATAAATGAGGGAGAGGCAGGCACAGATCAATAACCTCCAAGTACTTACTTTGAGGCTTAAATATAATGAAAGGGTTAAGGACCAATCGGATAAAAAACAACTACAAAAAATAGAAAAATAATGAAAATATTCTTTCGGCTCAAATAGTCAGATACGGACAGTTTCTGGACAAAACTCAGCAAAGCTAGATGTAGCAATATCACTTACAGATTCTTTGATTGATAATACTGTTTTACCCTGTAAATATCCGCTGAATATTCGATCACAAGTCAAAGGTAGGAGAAAGAGTTCATTGAATAGACTTTGGAGTTTGAAAGTAACTTAGACTTCAACTAGAGAACAAAAGGAGCCAAACTCGGCCCTGTCTCCTCTTTTCAGTTTTGAAAGTTTTAGCCATGAACATATCTTAACAGCCAAATGACAAAGGATATAAACGGCCATATGCCTGAATAGGAAGAAACAAGTCTTTGCAAGATGACCCCTTAGGTGAACCGATTCTGTCAAGTACCCTATTTTCGATCTTATTATTCATTCGGTTCTATCCCGTTTGGAATTCGTAACAAGTACAACAAAAAAAAATGAGTTTCGGGTCTTGAACAGGTACAAAGAACCCTCTGTAAGTCAGCAATACGACAAAAGAGATAGTACCAGCGAGTGCTCAGACTTATAAGTTTTTTTAAATCATGATTCTTATTTTGCATCCAATCTTTACTTATTGTTTTAATGCTGTAATAAGTATATGTGTTAATGAGGAACCTTTACTATACATTGCATATTTAGTGATATAGACCCATGGGCAATACATGCTTACAATGCTACGCACATCCATTGCCTTACCCTATCGAAATGGAATACAAAGGATGCTAAGGACTGGTGGAGTTATCAGGTTACTCTGATTGGAATTAATTGTGAACAACACACCAGGATTCGGTAAAGGCTCATAGAACCATCGATCAAACAATTTCGAAAATGATAATATGACCACAAAAAAATGAAGCACAAATTCAAGATTCGTGCATCATTATAGAGGGATGTTTTTTCGCTGGTCTGCAGGAGGGGCTTGGTCGTCGTTCGGCAACCGCTGGCCAAAATTCCAGTTTGTGTCCCTTACATGGCTCCTAGGTATTACTTAGCAACTGCAGGGGCTGGAAGAATAAAAAAATGAAAAAAGGACGACAATACAATTGTTATTTATTGTTACTTAGAAAGTAAACCATCTGTTAAGGGTTCCAGGCAATGCATGCTCAGAATATGGCTGACCAAGTGAAATGATTTTCTAAAAGAAACAGACTATAAAGGAAAAAAGTTGCTGGAAATTAGAAGTTTTTATCTTTCCTGATCTCATATTGCGATAACGCTTGTTTTCAAATTGATTTTTTTTTCACCTCGGCTCATTTTGTGAAAATATCTTTTGGGAATTTGTTTTCCTACCTGATCTCATATTCTGATAATACTTTTCAGAAGTTGTTTTCTCGACCAAACCTCGTGATATTATAATACTTTTTAAGGTAGTTTTTGATCTAACATGAATTCTCATCACAATAACAATGTTTTGGAAGTTGGTTTTTACCTTAGCTCATATTCTGATACTTTTTAGTTGTTATTTAATTTTTTGTCTTGGCTCATCTTTAGATAGCACTCTTAGAGGATACTTTAATAGCTTTTTATGTTGATTTTCTTTTGCTTAACCTAATATTCTTATAACACTTTTTCCTTTATTCAAGTAACAGGTTCATCATCCATTAATACAAATTTAATGACTAACACCAAAGAATCAAACAGTGATGACAGCGGTAATTATCAGAGTCTAAATTAGATTGAAGGTATACAACACAATAAGACGAAAAGAATACTATAGAAGAACAAGACAGATACCGAAAAAGAAATCATACTTGAAAATTAGAATTCAGGCCATCAGCTCAGTAGCTGTTCAAGAATTCTAATATAGTTTTAACATCAATTGGAACGTATCAGATATGCAATGCGTGGACACTAAAACTAGGAAATCGCTCACAGCAAGTAAGGCAGATGTAGAAAGACTCTGGTTGCCAAGAAAGGTGTATGACAGGGACCTCATGAAGCTAGGAATATCACACATGAAAACCACTGGCAGGCTTCAAAGTTACGTCCAAACTACCAACGACTGGATGATAAAACAGGTAACAAACACAGCTGGAGCAAAAAACTGCATTCCGTCACAAAGGAAGCGAATAAGCATAAGAAAAAACTTAATCTCAATGATTTGGCGAATAAGAAGCTGACTTTAACTAAAACAGCCAAAAGAGTTAAAGTCAAGGAATGAAAATACCACCCGAACGATGGCAAGAGACACCATTCAACGTTCATCATCCTTTTAGTATCAAAAGAGCTAATATAGAAAAGAAAAAAATAACAGTGGTTGTGGAGTGCAGTGTTGAAAGCTAAAACGAAGGGTTTCGTACAGGCAGCCTAGGACCAATGAAACAGAGAACATTGAGATTAAGGGTCCATGCCTTTTTTATGAGCATCTACAGAGGAGGATACCAGTTGTCAACAATCATCTGTTCAGAATACCGAAAGATTTGATTGCGAAGAAAACTCCTCATTCATACGGCGTTTCGGCCGATCCACTCTACGACCTCGACTAAGTGTCCTATCCGTATGTGGAGAAAGGACTTTAATTTTGGTAGTGTTAGATAATGGTAGCAAACAGAATCTTATGTAGCAGCAACACAGAAGGTAATATATTTAACTCATTTCTTTGTGGGGGCAGGACTTCAATACTTTGTCACTGTTTAGTAGCAAAAGCCACATCAAGATGAATTTCAGACGAGCTTGATTTATACATATACACACCATTCTGATTTTTGCTACTTCTTTGACTTTTCTCACCCCCAGCAGCGTTCCCTCGCCATTATCTTGACTTACTACAAGAGAACGAGTAACAATCCCTTCTCTCTCCTTCTCTGCACACGTGATCCTCTATGCCAGATTTTTCCAGTTCGTCCTTACCAGATCCTTTAGTCAGATATAACCACAACTGATTATTTTTGCTACAGTCATTTGACACGGTTCGAAAAGGACACCCTCTCTTTACATACGAATCATCATCATCATCATCATCATCATCATCATCATCATCATCATCATCATCATCATCATCATCATCATCATCATCATCATCATCAGACTTTTAATGTCCATCGTTGGACATATACTTTCCCCAGGATTCGCCACAATTCTCTATCATGGGCGTCGCAGAGCTAGTATTCCCTGAATCTGTCCAGTTCATCTCTCCATCTTGTGTTCTGTCTGCCTCAGTTTCTCATGTGATCTCTGGGGATCCATGTTGTGAGACGTGATGTCCATCGGTTGTCTTTCATTCTTGCCACTTGGCCTATCTGTTTCCATTTGAGTTTTTTAATAGTTTTTATGAAGTCACGGACACCTGTTTTCTTCCTTATATACTGTACTGTCTTGTGGTTTCTCCAAGTAAGATTAAGCATGATTCTCTCATGCGCACATTGCATACTTCACAGCTTGCAGGTCTGTCTCTTAGTTAGGTTCCATGTTTCAGTTCCATAAGTGACTATCGGGAGAATGCATTGGTTGTATACACTTCTTTTTAGGATTATTGGGATCATCTGGTTTTTGAAAGTTGAGCTTGCTCTGCCGAAGGCTTGCCTCCCCAAAGTGATTCTTCGCTTGATTTCCTCTTCTTTTGAGGATCTCATGGAGATTCGTTGTCCTGGGTGGATGCAGTGGTCTTCCTGGTCGAGTTTTGCATCTTCTATCTTGACAGTTACGCTCTTAATTCATGATTGAAGCCATTGAATGAATCAGTGGAACGTCGCGTGAATAACAAAACCAATAAGAATGAGTCTGAGTGTGTAAGAAAACTCCATGAGTGAGAAAACCCATACTGCGAAAGTTTTTAGTTGGCCCTTTACGCGATAGAATTTGTCATCGAAAAAATCGATGTGAACCCATTTACAAATCAATGAATTCATACGAAGCAATCGTAAAATCAAATCCGTTGTAAATCGAATTAGTAATAAATCGATAGGCTTCAGTCTTATCGATTCATTCAAATCCATAAATCACTGGTTCCATGTATTTGCCAATGAAAAAAATGCCCTGTATTTTGAAAGTCAGATATTGAAAGATGGAACGTCTAATAACATGGCCTGGTTTGTTCTAATGGAGAAAAAAAAAATCTCATGAATATAAACAGAAAATTATTCCATCTTGAATTCTGTGTTTGAGATGTAAATGCAAAAGAAATACAGAAAAATATATTCCAATATAATGGTTTGGAAAAGTTATTGTCTGCTAAATTTATCGATTTTTTTAAAGTCATCTTCTCGACCTAATTCAATTTTCTACTCATTTACATAAACTAAAATTGTAATATTCATAAAATACCGAACGGCAGGAATGTCTTTATTTCCATTTCCGGCTCGAGACTTATTAAATTGTGCGTGACTCGAGGTGCAATGTATCATTAGCATATGTTTAAATTCATTTCTTTCCGGATAATTTATTTTTTTTAATTTTCTGTATACAATACAAAAGTGAATTATTATTCATGCATCCTCTCTCTGTCTCTTTCATTGATTGCTCTCTTTCTCTCTTTCGCTCTCTCTCTATCTTGCTCTCTCTTCACACACACACACGCACACAAATATATATATATATATATATATATATATATATATATATATACATATATATATATATATATATATATATATATATATATATATATATATTGAATGTATGTATGTCCCAATATCTCTCTGTTCTCAATGCACAAGCACATAGATAAAAGACTCTCACTTTGCTTCAGTCTTCGTTTCGCTGTCTCCACCAATCGGTTTATTTTCTTTCTCTCTCTCAATCCCACTCCCTCTCACTATCTATTTCTTTGGCTGACCCCCTCTCTCTCTCTTTCACACACACGTACACTCTTTTGATATATCCCTATATCTCAAAACACACGCATATGTACAAAGATTCATACGGTAAACGAATAATGCTGCCTGCAAGTAATGAGGAAGATGACAAATATGCTTTATAGATACTAGAATATACCCATAACAATGACTGGTTTATCTATGTATGGGTTGGCACTAAAGTGCCCTAGGCTTTTTTAATGGGTAATTCATTTTTACTAATTAACCATATAATGAGCTCACATGAACATTTTTTGTTTATTTACCTAACAAAATAGCGTAACACTTCTTAGTACCGATCCATACACAAATAACCCCACCATTTTGGACGGGTATACTCTAGTATATATATATATATATATATATATATATATATATATATATATATATATATATATATATGTGTGTGTGTGTGTGTATGAGTAATAATTGTGGATACATTATGTAAGAATTGATATTTCGTCTAGTACCAAAAGTGACCGAGGAGTCAATCAAACAGTCGACCATCTAAATGAATAGAGGAATAAGCCCCGTGCGGGATCGGAACCTGCATCCACCAGGGAGTAGTCTCAGCACGACTCTACTGTAACAACAGAGCTAACAGCACTCATGGTAAGCATGAGTTTGAAATAGCGCACACGCCTCTCATTATTGGTGATGAGTGGTAGATGCGGGTTCAACTCCAATACAGTGCTAATTTCTTTATTCATTCACGTGGTCGACCATCCGATTTGCTACTCGGTAAATTTCGGTACCTGACAAAATATGTCTCTTAATATAATGTTTCTATAATTATCACATTCCATCGGATAGGTTTCAATTCTGCCTCGCGGTACTGGATGGGATAATGGAAAGTCTATAGCCACACTGAAGAGATGTAATTCATCGAAATAGCTGTCTGTGGATGACACAATAATTAATGCTTCTCTTTTCAGGGTTGAGCATTCTTTAAATGAGGTAAATCATCCACTGTAAGCTTATGCAATGCTCTTCCATAGGAACAGAGCATTCTGGTGGCTGACAGATTTCTGTGTAAATAAATATATCGCTTAAATTCACCATTACTGACTGTTCAGTTCCGGAGTCCAGAGGTAAGATATCGGCCAGCGGGTCTGAAGTGAAGATTTCAATTCTGCCTCGCAGTATTGGATAGGATAATGGAAAGTCTATAGCCACACCGGAGAGAAGTGATACATCGAAACAGCTGTCTGTGGATTACACAATGATATATATATATATATATATATATATATATATATATATCAATTTGGTGCAAGACATATATACATAGATAGATATAACGGATTTCAGTGAATGCGTACTACCAACTGATGTTCTATACTATACGTCATTTATCTTTAATGGCTATCTGTTTTTCTCTATGAATACAAATCTATCGTGATATACATCCAATACAACAAAATCATGTATGCAAGCACACACATGCGTGCACATTTGTATACATATACATCTCACAGATTAGAGATGAGTTATAACCATCCCAAGGGTTTTTTACACGACTTGATCAATTCATATCTTTGTTATTATTGTAATCACGGCGTTTCCCTTGATCCATTATAGAGTTTCCTTCAGGAGTAGAATCACTTAGATTAGTTGAAATTTGACTATTTTGGCTTTGATTGAGAAATAATCTTTCCTTAGACTAATGGTGGTGCTTAGTCCAACTGCGTCCCCAGGAGATACGTTATAGATTATCTCAGATAAAACTAAATTTGTTTAGGTCATTTTCTGTGGCCATTGTGGTTGTGGGGGTCTTTAGATACATTGCACACCAGAGGTCTGGTGTCATCCCCTTGCAGTTGCTGGGTCTACAAGTGTCACCCATCGCCTCCGTTTCAACGTGTCAACTGCAAATTCGACTCCTGATTATTTTTTGTGACACAAGAAATACCAGACAACGCAATGTTTGGTAATGTTTCTTCTTATAGATGTTGGAATCGACAAATTGTCTCTGCAGTAGGGGGAAATTTTTCATGGCTCATTACAAATGGGGACTTTCATCGAAGTGAATGGTTTTTGACTGTCTTCTTGAAGATGATAAGATCTATGAATAGTTCACATCGAACAATTGTCTCGCATTGTAATCAAGGCAACTCTATAATTCAGAATATCATCAAATAGTAGCATCTTGAGAAACAAAGGAACGAATATGAACGCTGATCAAAATCTTTTTCCTAAAAATACTCTGTATAAGAAGTATATATATATGTATATATATATATATATATATATATATATATATATATATATATATATATATATATGCGTATTATCTCGGCTCAAAGTATTAGGCACTATTGAAATGAAAATATTTCAAATATTGGAATAAAGATACTTCGGATGAATATACAGGACATGTTGTACTTATATATATATATATATATATATATATATATATATATATATATATATATATATATGTGTGTGTGTATCTGTGTATGTCTGACTATATATATATATATATATATATATATATATATATATATAGAGAGAGAGAGAGAGAGAGAGAGGGGAGAGAGAGAGAAAGGCACTATTAGTCTGCAACAGATGTCCAATGAATGTGAAATATAGAGAGGAAGTGTGGAAAAGTAACACGACTTGGATATTAGCTTATATTTGATAACTTGAATATCCCGTACAAAAGATTTGTGTTCATATATATATATACATATATATATATTATAGTTTATTCGTTCCATCAGAAATGACGGATAAAGATTTTATTTTCATAACTTTGATATTTGCAATGCAGTTAGCCTGAAGAATAGCGTTCTGATGACAACAAAACAATGTTTTTCTGAATTTTTATTTTTGTTACTATATATATGTATATTCTTTAAATTCAGCATTTTTATTGTATCATCATTAAAACATGAATGAAATTCAATTTTACTCTGTCAGTTGCGTTTCATAGCGTGATAGAAGACACTTGCACATTGCCTATTATCATGTGTATGGATATGTTTAACATTGAATTGATCAGTTTTGTATCCAACAGAATGTGATAATCGTATCGTAGAGATTGTTTGTTTTTGTTTCTTTTTGGGGAAATATTTCGCCCAGAACTGATGTTAACCAGTAGCCGATCGAACATTTGACCCCGAAATAAATAAAGAAAATGAGCGTAGTGCAAAACTCGAAACCGTGTCTATCAGGACGCAGTTCTACCAACAGTGTTATTGGTTCTGTTGTTAGAGCTGAATCGCAATTTAGCTGCTTCATGGTGAACGCTCTTTTTCTCGATTCATTTACATGATCTGCTGTTCGATTTGCTACTGGTTAGGAGCAGTACTGGACGAAATGTGCCCTCAATAATAATAATAATAATGATAATAAAAATAATAATAATAATAATAATAATACACAAAAACAAACACACACACACGCACACATGCACACACACACACACATATATATATTTACACATATATATATATATATATATATATATATATATATATATATATGTATATATGTAAATGTGAGAGTGTACGTATGTATACAAGACTTTATAAAAGCGACCATGAAATGTCCATCCGCTGATAAGAAATTTAAAATTCAAACAAAGAAAGAAATCTAAAAATGTTACCCTGAACTAAAACAATGCCACCGAATAAAGACTTTTGAATGAAGTTTTGGCATTTTAGGTGAGACTATCGTAAAAATTGCTTGGATATCTGCCAACTGGACAGACCTTTGTTTCAACCTCGTTTGGTGTTTGACGGTTTCCGGCGATTCATTGATAACGATCTAATTCATTGGAGTTCAAACAGTTATAGACAAAAGAAGTCTGAAAATATGTGCCAATCAGCGTTCAACAGAACTCAACAATTAATGGTCTCTCGATGAAGGGGCAATAAAATAAAATAGATAGATATAAACAGACTGAGATATTTATATATGAACAGAGTTACAGATAGATTTTGATAGAAATATATATGAAGATTTTTTCACAGGTACAAAGAAAGAAAGAACAGACAGATATATAGATGTGAACCAATTGTGATAAACAGTTATTTATGATCAGATACATGGAATAGATAGATGGATAGATAGATAGATTGACAGATAAAAAGATATAAGCTGATATAAACAGATTGAGACGGATAAATAGATAGATAGATATGCTGTTTAGGAGCACAAATGTAATTTAAAATATGCACCAATCTAGTCATTACTGATATAATAATGTGCATGTGCGTGCGTCTATGTGTTAGGGCTCACGTGCGTGTATGGATGCTTATGGGTGTAATAAAATACTTTTTTCTTCGGAGTGTACAATGTTTTAATACCGAAAAGAGTTTCAGACAAAAAAAAAAAAAAAGAAAGAAAGTATGATCTACCGATCATTTCCCACCATTCATTTCAAACTTGATATTTTAATGGCGTACATTTCCCTACTACGACAGATATAAAATGTCAGAAATAATTTTATAGCAATCATATAGTTTTCTTTTGTGATAGGTGCAACACCTACGCACGCGTTCCTGCTTGTGTCACCGGAGACTCTCCTGATCTATTACAACTTTACTGCGTCTCTTCCACGCAGTCTGCCATCATCCATATGTCAAATTTAACGGTCCAAGTTCCTCCAATGTTTCTCTTTTCTTTCCATTGCTTGACAATTTTATCGTACCCGTATATTTTTTTCTGTAACTTTCGATAAAGTTCATCCAATTGAATTTGAACCCCATGATGGAAAGATACTTCACACTTTTAGCTCAGTAGTTAGAACTTTGCACAAAGTGATGCGTGTCCCTGGGTTCGTTTCCAGTCGCTGCATATAGTTTCATAGTCAACTAAGGATAAAATCTTACAGCTGTTTGGTTATCAGAGGAAAAAGTTTAGAATTATATCGAATCTTCATTATTTAATTGCTATAGAACTAAACCCCAAACTAACATCAAGAATCGAGTTTCTGGTCTTCGAGAAAACCGAAATGCCTCTCAATTTGTTTCTTCTTCGGGGTTCCATACTTTGACAGTATGAAGGTCCTAATATCTAAGTACATTAAGTGTTCAAATAAACCAGCAACCCCCGTCCAGGAGTAAACTTTGCATACCCAGGGAGTAAATTTGTTGATGCTTGATCTGTGCATATTCATATATATTTTTAAAACTTGAAGTTTAAAAAAATGAGCAGTAAGTCGATTTTGTGAAAGGAAGCCCTCATTTTTAGATGTACCAATACGCATCTCTATTGAAAAGTATGTAGGTCAGTTTGTCCCCCAGTATATTTAAAATCAATTTCAGCCACATGATAGAAAGAAATGAGAAAATTGGGTAGTTTCCGCACATTATATCATGTTTTGGGAGGGAGGTTTAAATTCACTACACAATTACAATGCAGAACTTGACACTACCTCTGTGGCCACTTGAAACTACATGATTCAGGGGAAAAAGATTCTAATGATGTCATAAAAATATTTGAATAACGAAACAACTTATTCTATGTTACTAATGGAAGGTAGAATATTGACACATCGTTGGACTAATGTCCTTGTTTTCTTTCTATTGTTTGGGACTCAACAATCTGTAGTCTATACTTCCTAAGTCTTGTTAATGTTTTAGTCCAATTCAGAGGAAATCAACTCTAAGAAAAAAGAAATAGAATTAGTCATCAATATTCAAATTTAAAGTTATCTCAACTATCATATTCTGGTTACTTACCCCAAGTTCGTCCATACTTCCGTATATTTCAATGTATTTCGGCATTAAGAAATACTGGAAGTTCTCTTCACTATTTGTTTGCGATAGGCATGTGTATAGTCTTGTGTCTTGATTAGAAATGTTAATTAGGGTTTTAGTTCAGAGGTAGAAATGTTGCTTCCACGTTGAACTAACCATAATTGTTATATTTTTCAACAACAATGTATTTTAGATCCCCCTTGCCCAGCGCCTGGGTAGTTACCATATTTACTACGTCTCTTCCAGGCATTTACGTCCCCTACCCCTTAATCTGAACAGGGGGAAATTCCTGACCTAGTTGGGTCTGCACAAATGAGCAACGCAGATTCTGATTCTGAGTTTTAAAAGAAACTTCCACCAGAGTGAACATTTGTACACAGCGTGTTCAACCTATATGAATACATTTCACTCATTTTCCTCATGTTGAAAGTCGAACGTCATCATCGTCATCATCATCATCAGCAGCAGCAGCAGCGGTAGCAGCAGCAGCATGAGCATCATCAGTCACTAAGCATCGTTGAACAGGGACTTTCTCTAAGATTCGGTAGACCTTTCTATCATGGCCATCACCGTGCCAATACTTCTTGAATTTATCTAGCTCATCCATCACACTCTCAGTCAGCCACAGCCTCGCACCTGATATCTGGGGTTCCATGTTATGACTTGTTATATATTGTGGTTGTGTGCCATTCTTGTAGCATGTCCAGCCAATTGCTATTTTGAGTTTTCTAACATTTTCTATTATGTCTTAGACTCCTACCCATTCCTTGATATACTGTGCTGTCTTATGATCTCTCCACATGAGGTTGAGTATGATTCTTCATTATGTGCATGTTGCATGGTTCTCAGTTCGGGGTTCAATATTTGGTTAGGTTCCATGTTTCAGCTGGTCGGGTTCCATATTGTCAGTTTTGTGAAAAACTTTACAACTCACAATCTGTTACTTTTCTTGGGTTGCTTTTGATTTTTGTGCAATTCATATTGTCAAACAAGAGGAGAACAAGGAGTGTCATACATTGATTTTGGCTTTGATTCCATAATTGCTGATAGTGTTCAGAAACGTAATTTCTCATCCCGAAGTGTTGGGTTAAATGTCTCTAAAGCCTTTTATCTGGAGAGCTCACTTTACTTCATCAAGCTGATGACGATCGGTAAACATATTTGATTTCATATAGTTTGGTCATTTTCCAGTTCAGGATTCGCTCTCGAAAACAAACCAGTATTGGAAGCATCTTATTGTGTCGATCTAAGGATTGTGAAAGAAAATAAATCTCATTCAATGGGGTGGGGTAGAATTATGCGCTATAGGTATGGTTTTAACTCGTTTGTAATAATATGTTTTTGTATTAGTGATATGTCACAAATCATCCAAAGTCAGATTATGTATAAAATAACGAGCCAGGCTTGCAAAGATCAGTGTCCAGTTGGATGAGTCCTCTGTCCACGAATGCTGGTTGTTTGTCGTGAAGTTCTAGAAAAATATTTGATTTGTTTGATCCGTATAATCTTTCATTGAATATTATTAGTTTTCCCCTGCGTAGGTTGGGCTCCTGTCATGATTAGTTTGGGTTTGCAATCCTCGTGAAAGAGAGAGAACCACGCGCTGTTTCTCACAATGATGTCCTTCATTGACATGCACTGGCAAAAAAAAACCATTACGGAATATGTGGCACTGCATCTATGAATTTTATCATAGCACAAGCCCTCTATCATTCCCATTTTTAAGTGTTCAGTGATCAAGGGTGAATAGGATACACCATTTTCTTCTACCCGACATGTGAGAACGAAAATCCCCTTTGAGTAAACAATTTTGTGATAAAGAACTTATGGGAGCCTAAGCTTACTTTTCAAATATTTTTTTCTTGTCTAAATCAGCTCAGTGTTCAAATGTAAGGAAGGAGTGTTACCGTCACGAAGAAATGCAAAAGATAAATTTGGGGGCTTTTCATACGAACTGGGATCCGTGGAGCAGGTGTGTTCAAATCGACAGTCACGCAGATTTCCCAAATTCAATGACTAAAAGATAAGCGAAACAAAAACAGCGACGATATTTCTGAATTCAACGTTGAAATTTGACAGCAGCATCTGGTTGCTTCAAATCCATCTTCGATAATTATTTTGATGATATGATATTTGATGATGTTACTTCTTGGATAACCCTTTTCTCCAAGGCCAAATTTGGAGACCTTAATGATGATATCTTGTGTTGTAGTGAATTGATTGTTCTTGAATCATCAACAACTCTTTGCGTAAACATTCAAATCTTGCAAAGGATACTTCTTGACTTTTTGGTGTGGATTGACCGAGATATTTTGTTGATTGAGGGAGCTTTCGAAATCATTGAACCATTTGCTTCAAGACAATATGAGAATTGCTCTTTCAAAAACAACGCCAAGAATCTCCCAAATCACCATTAGTTTATCATGAATAGGTGGAATAACATTGTTATGTGCTATTATTATTATTGTTATTTGAATTCAAATAAAATGATAAAACAATGTCTCCTAATTTTCTTTTCGTCAGTTGCTCTATTATTTCAGAAGTATGAATTAAAATTACTCAATAAAATAGGATGGAAGATACGTTGGTTTTTGACTGTTGCCAGGGTTAAACAGGAAAAGGTTGAGAATGCCTGATGTAGATATCTATCTCTGAAAAATGTCTTCTGAAACAGTTTCCGGTTTGTAACTGGTGCTTATGGTCGGTGTTCAGGGAGAGGCCATGCTCATTTTTAATGTAGTTTGGACCTTTTTTTTTGAATGATCAGCGCTACACAGTCTTCTTGCTCTCAATTGTGACTCACATTTAGATAATTGCCATACTATGTCAATTTTATTAATTCTTATCATTGCTCATGCGACGGTATTTATTTGTCTCCCAGCTCGAAGGAAAATATGATGCAAGGCCAGATATGTGGGTTTAAACAAAAATTGCCTAGTCCCCACGACTATTGCCACAGACATCTGGTTAAGGCCACTGATACTACGCCTTTGGTACACTCCTGCCTCAGAGAATCCCCAGGGACCAAATATGATTCATTTGTGTTCTTATTTGCCCGAAAAAGAGACGAAACTGATCTGAGCCAAATCATGCGATGATGATGGACAATTTTGCTCACCTCTCGTGGCAGCATAATACTTATTCCTTCGAGATTAAATGCAAAAGTTTGTTCCGCATGTCCTAGAATATCTTTCATACCAAATCTTGAAATAGATCAGTCAATCCGTGATATCTGTGCCAATAAATTTCTAAAAAGAAAAATGTGAAAATTTACCAGAAAAAAAAATAGTAAAACATGATGTTAACACAGAATAGAAAAAAAAAGACAAGAAGAGTGTAGACGTGTCATGGTGTGATCAGATCAAACGTCTCTATGCGCATGCGCTGACTATTCGTCTCGACAGAGGTGCTAAACAAGTTGAACAACGCTCTATCATCGTCGTTGTCGTCATCGTCGTCACGGCTGACATGATTAATGACTAATGAGAAGCGCCACCTACATTTTTCATGACTTTTATCTGTTTTGACAGCCACTGATTTCCCGGAATGAGATCTAAAACTGTATGAGATTTTTTTTTAATCACTGCTTTAATAACAAAATGCAAGGGAAATAAATGAAGAAAAATCAAAATGCTCTAGTAATAAAAACTTTGATCTGATGTGGACTACCAAAAAAGTCCCCAAATGCTACATTGTTTTAGCTTTTTTTCTCATTCCAAACTTCCGACCGTATTAGCCACTTCTTCCGTAAAGATCTGATAATTTGACTAAGAACTTAGACCCCGCCGCAAATATATATATATATATATATATACATATATATATATATATGTGTTTATGTATATGTGTGTGTGCGTTTGTATGTGTGTGTGTATGTGTGTGTGCGTTTGTATGTGTGTGTGTATGTGTGTATGTATGTGTGTGTGTGTGTGTGTATAAGACCAACAGTTCTATAAGAATGTTTAGCGAAAAAAGTCCAAAAAGAATTAAATGGAAGAATGCAGAAGTCATTGAGATTGTGATTGTTCCCTATCAAAGTCAACAATCGGTGTAAAAGATTTTTTCGCTACTGCTTGGATAGGTCAAGTTATTCAAGCTTTCCCTAGTGCTAATTCACTCACTTCTATCCCCTTCAACAATAGTGTCATGCCAGCGACGGAGACTTCGTTGTCAAGATATCTATCTTGAAATATACTTAGCGGCTTAAATATTCTCCCATTTGCCCTCACTATCAGTTGTCAGTATTCGATCCCAAGAAAAATCGATATTTCAAATACCCATTTATAAGGCATGTAGGCTTTTCTTACCTGAAATATTGCTACCACGTGATCCTTGCAGTGAAAGGATAGTCAGTACATTTAATCGCTTGTAAAATTCTGAGTACCTACTGGTATCTTCCTTGGATAATGATCTCAGCATATATCTCTAATGGTACTCTGGCTATATTGGTAATGGGTTTGTCTGGTCCATCCGTAATCTTAGGAAAGGATTTGAAATTTTAATTTCCATCATAGTAGATTGACGATACAATCTTGCTAGCCGCCGCATCGTACGCCTAGTTGTAAAACCTGTGACACTCATGAAATATAAACATCTATGTATATTGTTTCCATGGTGGAATATAATTTCCCAATTCCAAATCCCCTCTCATCCAGTTCTGCCCAAGACTGAACTGAGTTATCTATCTATCTATCTGTCTATCTATCTATCTATCTATCTATCTATCTATCTATCTATCTATCTATGTCCCACAAATTCAGGCTGCACCAATATAGTTAGAGGGTTGAAATTTTTGACATTATTTCCTAATTGCATCTACAAGAAACATTTTTTTTTTCATTGTAAAAAAATTCCCTGTGAGATACATCTTTAGTTGAGGTCTATTTTATAGTGTCAGTTTATGCTAATATGCTTCCTCAGTTTCTTTCCAGTAGTATTCACGTTTGTGTTTTGAAAATACCAACTTTCTCCCAGGCCAGAGAAGTATCTTATTCATAGAACACTTGTTTTATCCAATTTGCTCATCCATAACAGGCCATACTGCCAAAAATGTTGTTCTCGCAATGGTTTCTATTGAGTGACTAACAGATCAGTATATCTATCTATCTATCTATCTATCTATCTATCTACTGACATATGTATAGATGCTTCCAAATTGAAGTATTGTACATTGGACGACTTTGAATGGAGTCAAACTTTTCCCATGAAGGTTATAAGTCAGTCATTGTCACTAATTGAACAAAGAAAAGTCTAGCAAAGAAAGATTGAAGATACGAGTTAAAGGAAATAAGGTCTCTCTATGGCCACACTGACATTTGCTCAGGGTCATTTCAGGAGCACGAGTTTCTGCCAAAACAAAATGGCTGCCCGAGGCATGTATGATGGGTCATGATGCTAGACGCCGTGAAAATGTTGCTTCTGCGGTATGGGCGTTGTAAGCCGTCGGTGGTGATGCCAGCTGGTCTGGATTATCTCATTTGACAGAGAATGATATCGGAAGGTCTGCCAGAAGATAGATATGAACTTTGGTTTATGAAAGTTGGGATAGGAGGGAAATTCTGGACAATTGGTTCGCGTGGTGATGATTTGATATATTGTTACTACATACATGAATATGGTGACTTCTTATTCCTCGCTCTGCTAACATAGTACACGTCAAAAATGACAAGCTTATCAGTAGAGTAAAACAAGTACCAAAATATTAATGTAATAATGATAATGTAATAATAATTATGTGTAACGTAATGAAAAATAATGGATACTAATCAATCGTGCATTGAACCAACGTGTTACGATAAAGAAAAACAATAATGAGATGGCATAAAGCTAATAATATGATAATACTAATGCTGGACAGTATATCGATTTAGACTGTCGTTATAAGAAGTGGCAGTAACAAATTAAGTAATAAAACAATATTAATTGTCTGGGATATTAGTTTTAAATTCCCTGGGAAAGATTCCAGGGTTGCTGGAAAGAACAATATACATATCCGTAAAAAGTAAATGGATTTGTATCCAAAAATTTTATCTTACGTGACGTGCACCCAACAAAGCGTAGAGGATGTATCGGTCGAAACGTTTAAGATATAAACAGCAAAGATGAGGATGCTGTACCGGAAGAATCGCTTTACAGCAACAACGTGCTGTTTCGGAAATCGAGTCTGATTTTTTTTTCTTCTCTTGGCACACGGAGCTGAACGTGATTTCCTGAAACCTGATAAATAATTAATCTCTTTGCTCGAGGTTGCTCAATTGCAAACAGATATACAAACAAGCAAACCTACGCTTATTTGATTTCGCCTTCACACACGGGCGTATCTCAAGAGACCCAACACAGGCTTCTCCCGTTATCCATAAATAATACGTTCCTACAATAACCTTTCATAAGACAAAATGGTGTTAAGCGAGGAAGCATTTACCATTCATTTTCATTCGAAATATTTTCGAGCGTTCCCAGACCTACGAATTGTGATGGTTTTTCGTTAGGCTGAGTTATCTGGGTTTGGTGTTTTTGGAAAATACAGGAGACCCTGGCTTTAGAAGGAAGAAGAGAGAATGTATGCGTTCTCTATGACAGTTTGATGCAAAACAAACGCTGGGTGCTATTTTCGCTTTCGGCTTTTTTTCCCCTTACAATCGTATACTTGGTGGAAAGCAAACTTTTGTAGGAAAATAGGAGAGGAAGAAATATACGGAACAACAAAAAGACAGAGAAACGAAGAATATCAATCTGCAGTTCTGAAATATAGGAATTTATTCTTTGTTACGTGTCAAGTGCTGTGGGTGCTGCCAATTCGACAATTCGCTTCGATTAATCCTCTCGGTTGTATTATAGCATAAATCTCTCCAATCCATTTCATAAAAACATTTTGTGATACTTCTGTTCCCAATATCCGTTAATGTAATCTATGTAATTTTCTCCAACGTTCTTCATGTTTTACAGACTTTGATATTACAGTAATATATATATATATATATATATATATATATATATATATATATATATATATATATATATGTGTGTGTGTGTGTGTATATATATATGTGTGTGTATATATATATATATATATACATATATATGCATATATATATATATATATATATATATATATATATATATATATATATATATATATATATATATATATTTGTATTATGGATTGACTTGGTGAACAGAGATCTGGGAGGGTTTACCGCGCCTGCTGCAGGCCCTTCAATGACCAACCAGACCAACGCAGAAGATACAGGACTTTCCGTAGCGATTACAGGAGAAAGTCCTTGGGTGCAATCGTCTCTGTGCTTAGTGTCGGTAAGAGAGGTTGCTTGGTAGACTCTGAGTCCTTATGCATTCCTTCCGGTTGCCTCTTTTCTTCCCTATCCGGGGTTGATGTCACAAGAGGTGAGCCCTCTCTCAAAGTACCTCTTTTGTGGGGCATCGATTCTTCGCTGGCAATGGACTAATTCTCCGAAAAAGAAAATCTTGGGCACCTGATCGTTCTCCATTTTCGCCACACGGCCTGCCTTCCACTGGTGGGAATTCTGCAGTGTAGTCTCCATGCTTGTGGCCCTGAATTTCCTGAGGATCTAGTGGTTTGGGACAAAGTCACACCAGCGTACTTCTAGGATGATGCTGCAGCAGCTTTCTTGGAAGTGCCCACGAATCTGCATCGTTCAAGAAAGTATGAAATTCTATGGCTTTGTAATCTTCAATTTCTGTGCCTTCCTTGAGGTTTTTACCGCTCTACATGCGCTTGTGCAGTCTACCAAAGGCTTTTTTCAGTCTGATATCGCCTAAATCATTTAAGATCATCTAGTGGTCTGAACTACTTGCTCAATTGAATACTTTTACCAAATGCACAAGCGTTACGTAATGACTCTTCTGTTCGAGGAAATTTTTCCTGGGTCGCTCTTAGGGCAAAAACTATGTCAGTCATGCCCCGGTTTGCTCTGAAGCCATATTGGCTCTTCTGTGATTTGATCTCCGTCTGTTTAGAAGTATCCTCACGAGGATTTTGCCTACGATCGAGAACAGGAGGTTAGCACGTTAATTCTAGCAGTCTTAATCCTCTCACTTGTTTGGGGGAAGGGTAATAAATTCTTGGGTTGATTTCCCCTATTTCAAGCAGTTAACTAGAAGTTCATGGAGTTATGTGTCTATTTCTGTGTCTTGCTTCACATCATCTGCTTTATTTCTTCTCAAGTTTTCTTTGGTATGGGCATCATGTCTAGTCCTTGTTGATAAACAGATATTTGCTCTGTAGAATAAATGCTTTTTTCGACATTAGGCTGCGTGCTTGATAGAGTGCCTGCGTGAATTTGAGCCTGGGTTTTCACTTTGTCTCTTTCATAATCATCATCATCATCATCATTATCTGTTACATGTCCACTGCTGGATGTAGGTCTTTTCCACCCCTTTCCTTTATGACCACAATTGTACTAATCTCTGCCATGTCTTTTTTGCAAACCTTTCTATTTTGTCTCCACATCTTCATTCTATTCTTTTCCTACAGTGTTTATTATCACAAAGGTACCAATTGGTTAGCCTCTCACACAGTCCGGTGTCCGTTCAACTCATTATGTGCCTGCCCATATATATTTTTGATGTTTGATTATTTGTACGATATCCTTCAATCTGTTTCTCTCAAGGATTCATGTTGATGTTTTTCTATCGTTAAGATAAAATACAATTTTGGGGGTTCGTATAATCGATATAATCATCACACACACACACACACACAAAGACATCCAAGTTTGAAAATAGACAGGCCTGGTGAGTCACACAGAAGAAATCGACACGTTGTAAAAGGTCTTATGACAGCTTGCTGGGTTGGGGATGGTCAGTAAAAAATCTGAAAAGGATATGACGAATGAATAAATTACTAAGCTTGCTTTTTGTATGGCGATGATCATTTTAAAAAGTATTGAACGTTCCCAGACGGAAAACTAAAAGATCAATTTAGCATAAAATTACATTGTTAATTGACATCGACCTCTAAAATCTATTTGGGGTTTGGGGGTCGGGAATAAATGATAAAAGAAACTTTTTTTCCTAGAACATGATAAGGAATATATGTTTGAATTTCCAGTCCTGTACTCGTGCTACATAGATTGATGGCAAGTTAGTCAACTAGACCAACGTAAAACTAGAAAAAACTTTTATTGACAGACTTAGTGACAAATCAGTTTGACGGTTCCTGACATTCATTTGCTTTATCTCATCTTATGAAATACGGGAGAGAAGATTGGATTGTGTCACGCTAATCTGCCAATGGTACATATATATATGTAAGTATGTATGAAATGTATTCATGCAATCACCGCCTACCTGCGTACGCCCACACGCAAACATGCAATGAAAGAAGTAATCGATTTACACAGCTATTTTCATCTTTTTCGCTTAGGTTTGTCTGGCGCTAAGCCCCCGAGATGTTGTATCCGTCGAATATTGAACTCAATACAAGCTTTCCGGTCGTCGACATAACCAATGAACTTATACATACACTCATGTATATAGCACCTAGTTCCAAAATTATCCTCTTTCTTATCAGGATTCTAAAAACTATACATTTATAAATAGATGTATATGAATGTATCATTTGGCCTGGACAACTCAAATAGAATAAACAATAAAAATTGAGCCGTGTCCTGGTTAAGATTAAGCCAGTAAGACATTGAGCGAACATATATAATACTGTAAAAGACTTTGGCATACTGGAAGCAGCTACACTACTTGTACTGACTAGATATACACGTCACAGTGGAATAGCTTTGTTTCTGTTTCAAAATCTGTTGAGCCCCATTTGCTGGTCAAGATGATTCAATTACAATTGAAACCTTATGGGACCTAGGACATTAAGCGATGGATACGTGTATATACATATACTACATATATCATGATTTATTTATTACTCAAACGTTAGAATGGTACATATATCTAAGATCTATACAAAATTTTGATGTACAGTGGAACCGTATTATTTGAAACCATCGCAATTCGAACACGGGAAAAATAATCCATGTATACAAATTATTCCCTCATATCAAAACCAAAAAAGGCTGGTCTCCAACCAATGTTAATAGACAGTAACAAAAGACTAGGGAAGTATCTTTATAACTCTTATGAAAGATTGCATCTATTTTTTCAAGTGTATGAAGAGACAAAACACCAACCGTGTGTTACCTGATGTTTTTGGGGTTTTTTTGTGGAAGATGACCCCCACTTTCAAATAAAGATCTCCCTCCTCTTTTTTGGCCATTATCACTCCTCAGTAAAGTTTAATTCTTAAAAATCTATTTGCATAATATTGCATTGTTCATTATTGTCATAAATTTCATATATGATTTTATGCATATAACCTTCAAAAACAAGAAAATCCCACCAGTCTTAGAAAGAACAGTATGCAACCAATGCCTTTTTCTGATAGTCAACTCCTGAGCTGAAAAATAGACTGACCGACAAACTGAGAATCATGCAACCATGCATAATAGAAAATCATGTTCAACATCACTAAGAGACACCACAAGACAGCAAAGTATATTAGGGAGAAAAAACAGGTTCAGGGATATCATAGACACTATTAGAAAACCCAAATGGCAATGGACTGGTTACGTTGCAAAAATTGCCGACGACCGATGAACACCACGACTCACAACATGGATCAAATGCAGATCGAGACTTGCAGAATATGAGATGACGAGACGAACAAGACAGGTTCTGAAAATATTGGCTCTGTGACTCCCACAATTGAGAGGTGTAGCGAATTTATGCTAAATTGGAATCCAAGTCTATAGACACAGCATTCATTCGCTTTTAGAAAATTCTGACGTTTTAGCAATCAAACTGAAGGTGAGAGGAGTAACTCATTCATTGATCACCCCTCTTTCCAATTTTTTCATTGATCATAACCAACGTGGCATGCTGCCAGAGGATGTTGGTCTCGTAACGGTTTCTATCGACTGACTAACCACAGCCCCTCGTTTAATTACTAAACATTGAAAAATATTCAAAAACTTGAAATATTATACAACGCACTATAATTGTATATTGAAGAGAAAGATCAATTTCTGCTTGTGACGATTTTCGAGCCGGCGAAGGATTTAAGCCTGTCCTAGAAGTCAGGCTGCATACTAGTATTGTTACAAAGGATAATAGTCTCTTTCTTTCATTGCAAGGAAATAACGATCAGCGAAATGCTCCTACAGAGAGAACTTTGAAGAACTCAGCGACTGTGCGAGTAGAAAATCGATTGTCCTCTCGTTGAGGTGTTAACATACATAACAGAATTGAGTGATTCCACGGTGAACGCAATATATCCCATTACAAATACATGCTCATGATCACATGCATATATATGTATATATATATATATATATATATATATATATATATATATATATATATATATATATATATATATATATATAGACGGGTAGTTTTTCATTTGAGAACAACAGCAAATATATAATCAAATAGCGAATGTAGTCACTCATAAAAAGTACACGCACACACACACAAACATATATATATATATATATATATATATATATATGTATATATATGTATATATAATGGAGTAAGGATTTGTAACACGAACACGTTTAGATAAATGCGTTTATGTAGCAAATCTCTATTTCATATTTTAAGCTCTACTCAAAATCGACTTGATGTTGGATGTATCGAGCAATTCATAAAATGATGCCAATGCACATTATATTCGTGATGTATTTATATATATATGTATATATATATATATATATATATATATATATATATATATATATATATATATATGTAATTGTGTGTGTGTGTGTGTTTGCATGTGTGTGATCCAACAGAATGAATTATAAATCGCATTATGTCATGTAGAAATTTCTTTGAAACGATCTTCCGTCGTTACACACGATTTAGTCAACGTCAACAGAATAAACGATTGAAGAAAATGGAGCTGCTACAGGAATCGAACCTGCCACCAATAGGGTAATCACTTCAACGATGCTCTCATCATTGAGCTAAACAGCAGCCGGTAATACAAAGGCCAAAATGACTTTTCAGCTAAAATTTCGATATCGTTTAATTTTCTAATTGTTTCTTTGAACGCGACGCTTATGTATTGAGTAATAGATATACCGACAAAAAAAAAAAAGAAACACTCAAAATAAAAAAGATAATCACTATTGCAGTCAATGATTTGACAGCCGTTGCATCAAAATTTTTAGTCATTTTAAGAAAGAATCTATCAAGGAATAAATATTGTCAGAATAAATACAATTTATAACATCACTGTAGTTTCCAAGGAGAAATGGAGTAAACATCAAAAAATTTCTAGATTCAGGAGAATCTAGATGTTATGATTATTCCCCTCACACCCAAAAAAGCCCAAAGGTTAAAGAAAGAAAAAACTTTAAAAAAAAAATGTTGGAAAGAGTCTACTGGAGTTCGGATGCCAATTTTTAAGTCAATAGACAAAACAGTATGGCTAGAAGCACTGGAAAATAAACAAGCACAAAGAACAAACATACCTGCACACAAAAAATGATAGAACCTCCACCATCTTTGATGGTTAGGTTTGTTCGATGGTAAATGAACTAGAAAAATAGACACGTCTGTATTCAATATCTGCAAGGATTACAATGACGTCATTCCTTCCGTCTTCAATATTCTCTATGTAGTAGTTGTTCACTTTCAATAATCTTTCACTCATACGACTTGCGCGGGAAGAAATCTAGAAAAAAATTTTGACGAGATGAATAGAGAAGCACCTTTCATAATCATCTTTGAGAAGGCATTTTCTAAATTTCCAAGTGTAATTTTTCCAGCGAGTTGTGTAAATAAACGATGATAGAAAATAGAGGATGGTATCACGTTCGGGTAGACTAACGATTAGCCGCGCGGAAAATGGAATTGGTTTGTTGAAACTCCGGCTCAGACCGTCTGCGTCGATTCTGCAGTAAGGAAAACATGACTCCATTTTTTCCCATCCCTCCCCTGATATGAATAGACAGAAGGGAAGACTGGACTCTTCAGCTTTGGATGCTTACCAGTCTAAAAAAAGGAACAACTCTGAATTCAAGTTGGTAAATTTCAAGTCCTCGAATAGAGTTTATAAGAGGCTGGAGACAGGCATATCAGGAAATATAAAGGTGAAGCTTTGATGGGCCTAGCAAACTTTAGATGGATCATAATGAATTGATCAAGTTAGAAAAACAAAAACAAAATAAGAGCAGGGAGGAAAAATAAAGTGGCCACCGTCTTCATCTACCCACGATACTTCGAGTTTAAATGGAAGATTTCTTTTAAGAAGATGATTAACCTAATTTTATCAAATCTGGCTTTTTCATTCTCTTTTGACCCCGTCATCATCTTCGTTCACTGCTTTTTGTTAATACTAAATATATCCTGTATTTAGGCTTGAGGAAAGGTTCTTCCAGGAGAAGAGATGGGTTACAGTGGATCTGATCGTGTTTTTTTTTCACACTTTAGTAAATGATCGTATGACCCCAAGCAAATAATATTGAACTTCGGAATTGCAAAACCGATCAAAAGGAATATGGTTACACAGGTTCTTTGGCACTCAATAACTTAAGATACGTGATAATAAGAAATAATAGGAAATTCATGGTTTGAATAGAAACAAAATCAGGTATCTCATATTTGACGGACCTGATGATAAACTAATTACCATTCTCTATTTCAACAGTTTTCCGTCGTTGACTTTTCTGCTTTCAAGATTTGTCTTGTTTTACGACAAATGTAACAATTCGATCGGTGCACGAGTGATGGTCGTAAAGAGTAAAGACGTGGGACGACAATGATAATCAATAGTAGCCAATCTTCTTGCTGAGTACAGCACTTAGTCATACGTGGACAGGGAGATTGTACTGCACCAATTTTCCCTCTCCTGGCTTCTATCTGGGATTGAACGCCGAATACTGGCAATGATGAGAAGTATTCAAATATCCTTAACACAAAATAGACCCCATTATGTTTTAATGCTTAAAAGGCTCGTTTTGCACATCATTATTACTATAAATTGCGTTTGGTCATCACTTGGTGTCTCATTGGACCGACAGTGAGTAACGTAAGATAAAAAAAAAACTACTCAATAGAAACACACACGTATACACATATGTATGTACGTACGTATATATATATATATATATATATATATATATATATATATATATATATATATATATATATATATATATATATCTTATCTTACAAATAATTTACTTATTTCGTCAACTTTTTCAAAAATTTAAGCGGATAAATCGATATAATCGAATTGGAAACAGGAGTTGTTCCGATAATATTTGCTGCTGTTGTTGTTACAGTCCCTCAACCGAAATAATCACAAAAGCTGTCTCATTGGTATCTTCAGTTTTTGAGAGAGTCTGACTGGTTGGCTGCATTTTTTAGAAATCACTGCACACAAAAGGCAAAAAAAGTGGGTTATTCATTAATCAATCCTTTCTTTTCAAATTACTTAATTGATCAAACCTCGAGCGGTATGCTGCCAAAAGACGGACTCACTTGATGGTTCCTATCAACCAACCAACCAGACCTATTGTTAGTTTGTTTTTTGTTTTTACATGTTTTTTGTTGTTTTTGTTATCTGTTGTTTATTGTTGATTTTTAGGGGGCGGGTGAGAGGGGTGAATTACTCTTCGGGCAGAATTGTCAAGAACAGAACCAGATCATGATAAAAGTTATGTTTGGGGCACAGCAGAGAGAGAGAGAAGGGGGGGGGAGAGGAAGAAAGAGATAGAGAGAGGAAGAAAGGGAGTGAGAGAAAACTAGGACACAGCGAAGAGAAAGAGATATGCAGAATTTTGAACTGATGTCCTGAAATATAGGAATTTGTTCTTTGTGACGGGTTAAGTGCTGTAAGAGCTGCCACTTCGACAATTTTGTTTGATTAACATTTTCGATCCAGTTTAGCCTACATTTCCCTATAATCGCGTGCACACACACACACACACAAACGATCTCCTGGTATAAAAAAATGAACATTTCCATCATTTCCCAAATGGATCTGAATATTGCAGCGTCTAAAGCATTGATATCATAAATAGCTATTTTGAGTTGTACAGCTCACAAATCAATAGTGAAGTGTCGTTTTAAAATGCTATTCATGTAAGCTGGCCGATATATATATATATATATATATATATATATATATATATATATATATATATATATATATATACATATATATATATATATATATATATATATATATATATATATATATATATATATACATATTTATATATATATATATATATAGATATTCTGTTCATCTGTAGAGTTACCCAAATCTCGCTGGACATTATACTTATCAATCGAAATCAATCGATCACGAGATAATCTTTTTTTATCCAAGGATCCTTGAGGAAGCCACTGTGTGTGAATAAGGAAAGACAGTTTGAGAAGAAGAATTTTTTTAAAAACTGGATTATATACAGCAATGAGTGAAACAATGACGATGATCAGAAAATAAAGAAATGAACCCTGAGAACACCTATGTAGCCTACGTCTGGGCTTACCAATTGTACCAACGGGACCCTGACGGTAGGAAGAGATCGAAATGATACCTATAAATCATTCCTTCAGATCCCATCCAGGGCTTATTCCTTCATTGTCCTACCATCATCGTTGCCTCACTCAGTACCGTGAGAGAAATCCACTCGAGTAAAAATTCTTTGAACTGTCTTCCCTATTATTAATTACGTTTCACACACACACACACACACACACACACACATATATATATATATATATATATATATATATATATATATATATATATATATATATATATATAATTATTGTGTCATCCACATACAGCTGTTTCGATGTATTACCTCTTGTCAGTGTGGCTAAAGACTTTCCATTATCCCATCCAGTACTGCGAAGCAGAGGTGAAACCTTCACTTCAGACCCGTAGGCCGATATCCTACCTCAGTAAGGCTGGAGCGATACATCTATTTGCTCAGAAATCCCCCATCCACCTGAGCACTCTATTCCTATGGAAGAGCATTGCATAAGCTTACAGTGGACGAGTTACCTCACTTAGGGAGTGCTCATATATATATATATATATATATATATATATATATATATATATATATATATAGGTATATGTATATATATATGTATATACATATGTATATATATACATACATATATATATATGCATACTATCTCTCACACACGTACACACACACACACACATATATATATATATATATATATATATATATATATATATATATATATATATACATACATACATACATACATACATATATACATACACATATGTATATACATATGCAAATATTGGGTAATTTCAAAATTCATTCGGTTCATTTTGTAAAGATATAATACTCTTTTTCAAATTCTCGATATTACCATTATTTATCGCATTGTTCGACTACTTGTCAAGCAACTTCTTAATTCTCAGAAATGTCTTGGCAAAGACGTACCCTAATCGTCCATCTCCAGTCTTTCAGAAAAAAGTTGTTTTTTTTCTTTCAAACAATTCTATACGGAAAAGAATAAATGATGAGCCTAAACTTGGTATATTTGATGAGTTTGAAGGATGAATGAAAACTTCACAATCAAGCTTTAACAAATGGTCATCGAAGGAACGTGCAGTCCATGGTTGTCTTGATGGACTAGTGTGCACTTCCTCTTCACACTTTGGAACATGAATTTGGAGCAACAATTACAGGATGAAAGAAAAACGGTTGAAAATTGATAAAGCTTGATTGAATAAACGATAATTAAACTTGAAATAATTGACATTATTCCTCTTTGTTTTGTCTTGTTATTCCATTTTTGTTGTCAAATATTCTTGATATAATAATTTCAAATAAAATGTGATATATTTGAAATGGTGCATTTTAATGCATGTGTAAAATCCTGTGTAGAGTCATAATTAGTAAAGCTGTAATTTTAGAATCAACTTGTTTACCACAATTATGTTTACTATTCTACTGGATTATCCCTTGCATTCAAAGAATTGCGGCAATATTTAAGCAATTTTGCAATCGCGTTGTAATCATTTAAGATGCAATTCATTGAATTCAATGGAGTAATTGCTTGGATTATATTGAAAAGATGATTAGCCAAGAAAGTTGCTAGAACCATCCAGCATTCCCCCATGCCTGCAAAATATACTTTGATCCAGATGTCAGAAAAGTCTGGGTAGAACCTGTATGATCAAACTCCTATAGTTGACTTTATTATCGAGAAATCATCAGACATTGAAATGTAAGACATTGATATTTAAGGCATGAATAAAAGAAGTATAATCACGCTATGGCGTCATGTTGTGTCATGTAGCCTCTGAGAGTTCTTGGAATTTTCTTGTATGAAAAATATCGTCAAACTCATACTTTTGAGTTTTGACGTTAATTCTGTATGCCAAAACAATGACAACAACTTCACCAAAAAAGGTGATGTCATAACTTTTCGAATAAGAGTTACGTATGCAAAAACTGATGGATCCACTCTCTCATCCCGGTGGGTTTGTTTTATGACACGAATCAGATAAAAGAGTTGAATCGGGATATGTAGTTTTTGGATAATATTGTGTGGAGAAATGAATTCTGAATCATTTACCTTTTAGATTTTATTGAGCTCGATCCTAACACAGCCAATCATGTTGATCCAATTTCAAATAACTCTATCTATTTAAAAAGACGAAAGGATATTCATGTAGTTAGGCTGCCCAATACCAAGTAACATTCCAGTTAATTGGGTGGTATTTATTCAAAGTCCTGGATTCGAGCAAAAAGGTTAGACACTCAAGAGCTAAGGTTATTTGTAGAGTGAAGCTGTGTAAAACCGAGTGATACCTCCCTTCATCGAGTGGTATTCATTTTGAGCGTTACATTCGACTCTTGAAGACTAACTTTATTCGTGCTGTCAAACTGCTGAATACCAAGAGACATTCAGCTTAATCGAGTAGTATTTATTCTGAACGGCAGATTCAAGCTAAAAATGTTTGGACTCTCGAGAGTTGGGGTTTTTCGTCAAGTCAAACTTCCTTGTTCATTTGAAAATAGGAAGATATAAGCATTAAACTACATTAAAAAAATAGTTTCTCTTTTCATAATAGCAATTCCACCAATGAATTCAATTATAATCCTTATGATGCAAAAAAAAAGAATCAAGGATGAGATATATTATATTTGTAAATAACATGGTTCTTGTATAATACGACAACTAGATTCTGAGCAGAAATATAGTTACAGAAAATTGTAAAAGTATACAGGATTCTGGCAAAAAACGGCTCAAAGATAAAGAGAGAGAGAGAGAGAGAGAGAGAGAGAGAGAGAGAGAAAGAAAGAAAGAGAGAAAGAGTCATAATTAGTTGTTCATTAGAACTATGAACTCCGAGATCCTTGATTTTTTTTTTAATTTCTAAACATAAATTCTTAAAATGTTACATGTTTACATTATTTTGGTTTCCAAGAACCCACATAACAATTTACATTCTATTTGGTTCAGCAGTCCAAATGTTTTGCATATTGGCATGTGTTTATTTACACATGAAATGTAAACAAACAATCAGATTGACTGTAACTCACCGTTTTTCAAATCTTGGCGTTTTGTCAACATAATACCCAAATATTATTAATATTGAAGAAGCAATTACCATTTTTTTCTATGGGAAACTTTCTTCAGACCACCCAAATCGTGATAATGGTATGTTAGGCTGAGACATTGGCGATTGGTGTGTTGGGCAAGAATAAAGAGAAAGGTGTGTGCTACCTCTATAATGGCTCACTGCAAAACAAACTAGGATTATATTTGCATTTATTTTCTTTTTCGTAAGAGTGAAAAAATTAGCTTACTGCAAAGGTCTGGAGAGCAGGGTATCTGTATATAAAATCGTCTTTAGCTTTATTACCTTGAGTGTCACTTGTGTCTCAGAACAGTGAACACAGAAGAAGAAGACCAGACATAAAATTGTTCAACGAGATAGAATGGACAGTTAAGACATAACAGAGGTAAGCATAGGTATGGTCGACATGGAATATGTTTGGAAAAGCCTTTGTCCAGCACTTATGATGGCTTCTGTTGATGACGAAGAGGAAAAGGGTGATGATCAGTCGTCGAAACATCGGATTGAACGCCAACAAAAAAGCTGCTTATCATATTTTTAACATTGAAAAAGTTCTACGCAGTGTTACTCTTTCAACATTGAAATTTTTTCACAATAGTGTATACTAGAGAAAAGACAGGAGTCCAAGATATCATACACGTAATCAGAAACTAAAATGGCGATAGGCTGGTCATACTGAAAAAGTGTCAGACAACTCCTAGACATGGAAACTCACAATGTGGATCTCAAGAGATCATATGCGAAATTGTAGCCATGGAAATTAACATGGTGTGACAAGCTACATTAATTCAGTACTGTATCTGCGATGCTCGGGACTGCAGTAATATATGTCCACCTCTACCGGGGGTGCAAGGGGGAGGCACTAGATATGTTTTAGATAAGTTTTAAGGTTCTTTTTTGCATTCAATATTAGTGGAATTAGTGGCAAATTATAATAAAAGGCCCCATTGGAGAGAGAGAGAGAGAGAGAGAGAGAGAGAGAGAGAGAGAGAGAGAGAGAGAGAGTAAACTTCTTACTGTAGAATTGGAAAATAAGATAAAAAGCGATGTTTGCGAAATGGGCACTTATATGGACTTGGAACATCTTTTTACGAGCCTTTCGTTGAGAGGAATTCATTTTAGCATTGATTGTTTTAAGAGAAATTAAGTTTTCTGAATTTTTTAATGTGAAGTGTATAAGCCTTTATTTCTTCCTATTTTCGTCTCTTTTAATGCCCACGTTGTTTTAAGTTTTCTACGATCGTTAAGTAAACAGAATTGATCGGAAATAACTCCAAATCTTGTCGTAGGGTTGTTCTTTATTTCTGATCATTGAAGCATGAAAGCATCATCAACGCTGTTGTTAAAACAGTCTTTAGGCTGATCCATTCTGTGACCTTCTTTGGGTGTGGTATCTAAATGTTATGGTGTTAAAAATGTTGTTTTTTCACTCAAATGGCAGCCAGGTTTGTGATGTAGGATCCGGGTGTTTTTTTCCTTCTCTTTGTCAAGCCTGGATTTTCAAGCCTTGCAGATTTCGAGTCTATGAGGTTTCTGCTACTCGACAGGGACAAGGTAGACCCAAGAAAGATATTAGAAGAACCGGTCAGAACGTCGAGTCAACAAAACAAGGAACGAGGAGTTCAATCGTCTGAGAAACTCTTTGAGAGTATTTTTAATATTCCACATATTTTTGGACTAATATTTTCATTATTTTGTTGTTCTTTATTGCTTTTTATTATCACTACCCGTTCGCTAGATATATTCTCAAGCCTCCAATTGATATTGCATAAACTTAAAGAATAGCGTGATTATTTGCAAGTTCAGGTCTCGTACTTAGTTACATTTTTATTCTGAATTCATGCAATTTGATTTGAAAACGAGGGAATATCTCAAAAAGAAATCGTGCTAAAAATAAATAAAAAAGATATTCTTCTTTGGGTTCCATGTCTATCCACGTAGGTTAATACAGTGGTCATCTGCTGTCTCTAAAATGACATGTCCAAACCCTTTTTATATGTCTTGGTGTTTCTCCATCCTTGCCTCACAAGTTTGCTAAGACACCTTCGAAGTCAAAGCTCCCATCTTCTCCGCTGTACCAGACTCCTGTCCTTGGTTAGATTACCATCCTAGAAATTGCACCTTCCCAGGTCGTAAGACATAGGAGATATTGACCCTTATTCCGCCACTTTGGTCCATGACATCTTTGCAGCGGAGAAGAAATCTCTGCATGATCCCTGTCTTACAGCTCCTGGTATTTCGAAATGTCTGCATCAATTTTCTGTGTATATCATGTATGGTAAAATCTTCAAGAAATATTATGCCTTTGATTAGTTGAACAGTCAGTGAGAATTTCAAATATATTGCTTCCTGCCTGTGAACGTGTCTTGAAATCCAAACTGCCTAAGTGCTTTGTCCAACTATGCACAACCGAATTTAAATTTTTTTTTAAAATTTCAAACTATAAGACACGCTCAGCTCACCACTAGAAAGAGATAAAGTTCTTGGCAGCAACACTTTTGGGATTACAAGCCCAAACAACGTAGCAAGTGACAGACGATCAGTACTTCGACTCGTTTGGGAGTGCTTGCGTGACCAAAAATCAAGTCCTTGACTTGACTGTGCCTATCAAATGAACATTGAAGCTTCCATGAAATATTATCAACTTCAGTGGACATGGCATGTTTTCTGTGTAGTGGCGAAAAACTTCCGAGGTATATCCTGCATTCCGATCCAGATAATGTCAAATAACAAAGAATGAAAAAAAAACATGCAAGGATCATATCAAGGTTACTTCCAGAAATTTGACGTCCAAGTATCCAATTGTGAAACATTACCATTTGACCTTCACCAACGTTGGATTTTGATGATATTGAACAAAACATTGTGAACTTCTTACGAAGAGAATTGTCGATAATGATAAATACCTACTTACCCACGGTGAGTAATCCTAAATTCACTTACCCTGAACACATGGACTAGCACGAATGACCTTTCTGCATACAGTTTTATTATTCATGCACACTCCCCCTCAAACTGTGAATCGTGCAACGATCGTTAAGTAACAGCATGCACCAAGAGAGAATCGTGCCAAACATCGCACAGGGAGACCGCAAGACAACACAGTATATAGGAAGAAAAACCTGAGTTAGAGATATCATAGAAACTATTGAAAGCCCTCAAATGGTAATGAGCATAGAATGCTGGACCACTGCAGGACATCACAAAGTTGATTCCCACAGATCATATACGAAAATGTAGCCGTTAATCTATGAGATGGCACGACGAACTACACAAGTTCAGAAAGTATTGATTCTGCAACACCCATGGGAAAGAGATCTGGAAAATCTCAGGATAAGTCCATGTCTAACGACGGACGCTGAAAGGCTGATCCTCATGATGACGATAAACTCAATTAAATTTTTAAAATCCACTCACAAAATGCAAATGTGTACACATCTCATTAAATAATCAGTTGTGAAGCCATGATTTTTTTGTTGAAGTTGCTACCTTATAACAATACCCAAAAGCACTCATCTACCTTCAAGTTACCTAGGTACTTATTGATTGATTAGTTAATCTTCTGACGCTTAAAAGTTTTATATTTATCATTAATAAGATGATTGATTTTGGTTTTGCCAACTTTCTTTGCACTCTTTCAACTTTAACTCCAGCAACGTGTAAAATATTGTGTTGCTTTTTTCTGTCACATAAAAAAAATACCGTTCGACTGATTCAAAGCCCCAGGCAGGATAGTCAGAACATGATTATGCTAATCATAAGTTTCACGTTTCTTGCAGTTACCAATTACATCTAATATTCTTGATATATTTACAAATATCGCTTTTGTTTCAAGTAGATTCCACAGAGCATATATATCATGGATTTGGTTGATCTATCTCTGCACACGATATGGGACGATGTATATGTATTCACAAGTTTCTGCCCGTCTGTTTGTCTACACATTACCTTCAAAAGTTCTCAATGAATTGAAATATGCTCCTTGAAAAGGTGACCCATAGGCTATAGGAAAATTGATTACTACCGGCCTGCTTCGTAGGTATATGTCCACACCAAAAGTTCTCAATAATTTTCATCGACACTTGCTGGAAGGGTAGGGAATGGGTTAAAAGAGGGTCGGTCATTTAGGGGTGGATCTAATATTTCTCCATTGAGATTCATTTACTCATGTTTATTCATAAGATATCTTCAAAAGTCCTGAATGTATTTGAACGGGCATTGACAGAAGGGCAGTCCATGGGCAAAAAAAGAATCGATTAGATTCAGCAATTTTTTGCAATTTCCTCCCCTGAAACTGACTTTTACTATCTTTTTAGTTTGGTGTATGGTGTTGGCAGAGGTGTGCGTTCTCTGATTGCTTTCTAGTTTTTGTATGACTTCTATAAAAAAAAATCAGACGCTGCGAAGGATTCTTTTTAAAGAGTGTGTAACATTTGAGATTGAGAAACAAAATTGCCATATGACCAGCCAGGCCGCTTTTTGATTCTGAACTTTGTTTATTTTCACAGTTTTCGAAAGCAGTCTATTATCCAAACTTTGTTTAGACTAAAGCTTTGGGAAAACAGATGCTGATTGCTATGTTGCCATTAATATAGTGGAAATGAACTGAACAAGGTGATTTTACCCAGATTCGAGGATATGAAGTAGACAGCTTCCAAATGACCATTGCATATTGGGTGTATGAGATGCTGCTTATAGCGAAGGTAGAAAGCCAAAGAATTAAAGGAAGCAATGAAAATACATTGGTCTGGAAAGTCAGATTACAAGTAACTCGCTATCACCGTCAATAATTAACAACCATAGCGTCAAAATTTGAAGTTGGGTAAAAAAAAATAAATTATAACAAAGAATGAATAAATACTATTTATGACATCATTGGTGTTTTCCGCTAGAAAACATTTAAAATAGAGAAAAAAACAAAAAAACAAAACAAGTAGAAGCATACAGATTCTGGAGAATTGAGATATTATGAATAAACCCGTCAGAATAAGGAACCAAAAAGTCCAAAAATCCTTTCCCCCATTTTCAGAAGGAGTTTAATGGACCACTAATACGAATTTTCAAGTCTATAGACGGTACAGTATGGTAAAGGGTGCTAGGATAAACAAACAAATTCATCAACTCGTCAGAATAAGGCCAACAGAAGTTCAAAAGAGCGTTTTTCAGAAAAAAAAAGGCTTTTAGGAAAGGGTTTAGAGGAGTACTGATGCCAATTTCTGTAGACAAAACGGTATAGCCATGAGTGCTGCCTTTTTCTTAATTCTTTGCTACTTTTACATTTTCCTTCACTTTATCCTTCGCCACTTCCTCAGTTTTTTTTCCATCTGTCTGTCTGTCTGTCTATTTGTCTCTTGCCTTTTCCTGGTGTATCTCCATTTTTCAATCAGATTATTCAATTTTGTTTTCTGTCTCTTTCCATACATTTCCTTTCCGTCTCTCTCTCTCTCTCTCTCTCACAGTCTCTTTTTGTCTCTCTTCTCTTTTCTCTTTCTCTCTCTTTTTCTCT
>OY735226.1:12550473-12577973 GCA_963457665.1 Thysanoteuthis rhombus | reverse complement strand
CCTGAATAAATTTTGTGTCTATAATGAGGCAATAAATTAACCGGAAAGTATAGTTACACTAAAGGCAAAGAGAAAATCGGAAACGAAATCAAATTAACAGTTAATGAATCTCAGTAGATACCATGTAATGTCTGTAAGTTGGCAAAGAGCTGCGTAAGCAAACCCAATAGAAAACAAGTCTGGTTAGTGACTCAATAGAAACTGTTATGCGAACAACGTATTTTGGCAACATGTTGTGTGTGGGGGTGATCAATTAAAAAAATTGCAAAATTGGTAATCAATGAACAAGTCACCTCTCTTGCATTTTCTTGGATAGTAATCACCAAAAATGCCTAAATTCTCGTTAAGCAAGCGTGAATGCTGCTGAACACAGACTCGATATCAATCTAGTATGAACTCACATTGCAAATCAAACTCTTATTAAGAACCTACGGATGAAAAAAAAAATTTTTTTCCCAGATAAGGATTGGATGTTTAAAATTTCTGCCCTTTGGCTCTATTACCAGGGCCTGTATCCGTGATGCATACATATATAGCCAGCCCACCAGCCAAACCAACTTGAAAACAGAAGAAACCTTTGTTGAATATTTTGATTGCAGTTTTGGTTGACTGTTTCCAACATGCTGTATTAAGTTCGGTAAATAACAGTTGGCAACTTCAAAATGGAGTGATAGTTAGCGAACTAAGCTTACTGTAACGAGTTTGATTCTCACTTGGAGCCCCAGACACATGAATATTCACCATACTATGTCAAGTTCAGAAAATATCTATTTTAAATTCTCACTCCAGAGTGTATCTGAGCTATCTAGTGTATTGAGTTCCATCCCCATTGGTAGCACAGTATTGCTTCTCCTGCACCATATTTAGCCATGTTGTAAACATCTGCTTTAACAATATATCAACTCATTCTTATTATCTAGGCACAAGCCCGTAGCTTGATAATTGAAAAAAGGCATTTATTTTACAAGCAACTATTTTTCAGCATAATTTCATTCTTGGTTAGTGCAATCAATCCTGAGGCAGATATTAATCTTATAGATCAAATATTGTACAGTGACAATCTCGGATCAAAATTCAGCTACCTACTTATCATGCAACAGACCTATCGTTTTACCCACGTATTCATGTTTGTGATACACTTTTTTGGAATGTTTCGTTTGAATTCCCTATGGAAATGGCTTCATCACCATTGAGCCGTCGTTAGCAAGCTAATGCTGAGGAGCATTACTAATTTAGTTACTTTGTTCTTCTATAGGTTTTCCACGCTCTAATCTAAGTCTAATAGATATCTATATTTAAATATTTGATTTTTTTTCACGACCTTTGCTTGCTAGTGTTTTGAGAAAATCCACTTGTACCCAGATAAATAGATGTGTAGCGTTACAAGATTTTGAGCGTATCGTGTTTTGGTCATCAATTTTCAGAGTGTCATCCGTCAGTATCATGTCAAGATCAGTATCCTGAATATTTGATACGTGCAGTTTGGAAAGGTTAATGAGCCAATTATTGATGCACTGAATAATCGAACTAAAGAATTGCCTTCCGTTGTTTTTGTCAAACTCAACTACAAAGTCTGGAGCGGGTTTTGTTTTCTAACAACAACAACAACAACGACAACAACAACAACCCCAAACAGCGAGAACCGCCCCCACTAGAATGAGCGGTTTAACCCAATACGTAGAATTCCACATTCTCCGAATATGATTTGAATTGGTAAGACCGTCAAACAGATGGAACTAAATTGACAAGTCTGTGGTATTAATGAACATTTTGCACGGGTTCATCCCCATTCTTCTTTATATATATATATATATATATATATATATATATATATATATATATATATATATGTATATATATATTTATTCATTTGTTATCTATAGAATAAAAGCATTGCAGTAATCATCTTCACTCGGAATAAAAATTAGAGCGGAGTCTGACCCTGCTGAAGTCAGTCTCGTTTTTTTTTCAGGTATGCTACAGCCATTGATGAAAGAGCCTGGGGACTGGGGGACAAATTCATCCACCCCAACAACTTTGGTATAATGTGTAGAATTTCGGACGATTCAATATAGTTCGATCCAAACCGTTGGAAATTTCAGGCAAATCAAGCCCTTTGCCCCTTCTCTGATCGAAAGAGTTCCATACCTGCATAGCAGTAGCAAGTGATGTGATAGAGGACTAAGGGCTATTTGGAGTTTTAGTTGACGGTTCCTAACATGCTGTATTATGATAAGTTCAATCAATAACAATAAGCAACTTCATAATGGTGCGATGGTTATCAAACTAGATTTACTGTAACAAGTTTAATCCTCACTTGGTGAATGACCGTCGACTATTTTCGCTGTTTTGGGATATTCAATCGCAAAAACCAACTCCTATTCGACGCCAGAAAGAGAACAATAACGTATCAAACAAAGAAGAAATGTCACTCCACCAGACTGATGAAAAGATAAATTAGATTAATTTTCTACAAGCTAGACCTGTCGAAATTCCACTGGTGTTGACAGCTTACATTAACCATTTTTTCATACCATTGCCCTTCTCTTGTTTTTTCTTATCCCTTCCAATCTTTGTTTCCTGCCAACGATTTTACCAAAATGTTATACAAACATGGATTAGTTTCATACACAAAAAAGTGCATGGTATTCATAAACATTCACTACTGGAAGCTACATGTTCTCGCATTTTATTTTTTTTTTGCTTTCTCCTTCCATAGAGAGAATTTAAACAAATCACAATTTTCACGCCTCTCTCTCCCTTTCAGTCTTTCAATCTTTCGTTTATTGTTTTCTTGACATCCAGTCAACAAACCATTCTTGAGTCTCCATTCTTTCCCCTTCTCAGGGTAGATGTTTGAATGAGAGGTGCCTTGGTGTTTGTCAAATTTGATTGCGTTGCACCTATGTTTAGGTTCTTTTCTACCGTGACATAATTACACGCAGATACCTCTCATTTAAATATGAATGGTTTTGAGAAGAACATCCTTTAAGAGCTATTGGAAGCAGATTCTTTTATAATGTACCTTTGATGCTAAACTAGAACGTACTTTCTGCTCATTTCAGAACGTTTCAGAACGGGACTTTATTTATAATGTAACGATAATAACTGGACCCTTACTTTCCATTCAGAATACTTTCCATTCAAAATGCATATATATATATATATATATATATATATATATATATATATATATATATATATATATATGGTATATCAGGCTAGCAGTATATCATAATACAATAATATATTAATAATATAAAGCAACTTCTGATATGTGATGGCTTTATTTCATAGAGTGCTCGATACATTCAACATTATGATATGATAGTCAAGTTGTTTTTTAACTGGGCTAGAAATAAATAGTAGAATGTAGATTTGCTACACAAACTAGCTCATGTTTCTGCCCTTTCTGGGCCTCATCATTCGCCTGATTTTCCTCCTTAGAATGGGACGATGCCTGTTTCAAAGTTTGGAAGGGATCAGACATTATGGTATATTCTTTTCGTGGTACTAAACTATGGTTTCAAATACCAATGTCGATATTCTATAACCAAATTTACATCCATAATGCCAGATTGATTAATTATAAACTTGCAAAACTTTGTGAAAAAATAAAACAGATTTCTGGAAAACTGCTTATAAAAAAACTCTAACTTGACACTTCACTGCTTTATGTGCGGATATATATCAGGCGAATATCAACTTTGTATATTGGTGAATTGTTAAGTAATCACAGTGCACACACACACACACACTGAGAGATCTATTTAATTTGAGATAGATTGCTGACAACGAATTTCATAGGCTCAGCATTGACTTTTCGAGCCACCTGTGCGTTCCCCTAACCACTGAACCTAAACCACAGCAAGAAGAGAATTGGCTGACGCGTGATTAGAAAAATGGGAAAACGTCTGATGTCTCAAGTAGGGCTGCGAGATTGAAAACAGAAATGTTTAGAAGATGTGCTGCGTCACTTCAGTCAACGCCCAAAAAGCGCTTAGCATTAATCTTCTATCTTGAGTGCCATTGTCTGTTATTTTGTCTGGTTACATTCACCTCGATGTTCTGATGTTTTCAAAACACAAGAAAGCAACGTATTCAACGAGACAACGTCCACGAGATTGATTATTCGCGAGAAAGAATGGCTGATGAGGCAGGTTGTGAACATCAACAGAAAGCAATAACAGTATATCGTGAAAAATTGAATAAGTACAAAGGAAGCTGATTTTAGCGATCCCTTTAGAGCAACGCCCAATTAACAATAGCTTAAAAATAGCATAAGGCGATGGATACATATTTTAGATGAACCAAATTTATTATTATGGAAGTAAGTAAGATACACCCATAAACAATGGCGTTATTTATGTTTGGATCAGCGCTAAGGAGCTTGAAGAAATCCAATTTGGTAATTTACTCTTAATCATTAAAATATTCTGATTTTGAGTCAAGTTAAGGTAAAGTAACAATTGGGATCAATGCAGAAACAAACAGAGAAGAGATTTGAACATATACCTATTATATGTTTAGATTTTTATCAAACTCTTTAGATTATGAAAAATTATGAAATTAAAATGAGGATGAATAATGGGAATTTAAAAAATCCCAAGATTCTGAATCTTCAAAATTTCAAAAACTCTCTAGATTTAAAAAAATCCTAAAATACTTTTACCATGCGTTTTAGCTTGATGGGTGCTGTTGAGGCCATCATCAGCTTCCTGGTTACTAAACTGTCAACATCAAGAGATTTTGATTTTGAAGGAAGAGTTAGGGACCAACTGATTTTTAAAACAATACCTGTTTGATAATATAATCCGAAATTATATCAAACGATTTCCTTTCGAATTGAGTTGATGCAACAGTTTCCAATTCTTTATCCATGTAAATCGATTGCTCCATCATTTGGGTATCAAAATATTTTGTCTGACTTCCGGTGGTCTTGATCCATCTTTCAGAAAAATATTGAATTTTTTCGTAGATGGACGATTACGGCTTTTGTTCGATAAGTTAGTTGAGTCATATCCTGTTTAAATTGGATTGTTTGAAGCTTTCATGGATTTAATCACTATTTTCTTCATTTTTGTTTCTCATACTGAATCCATTTTCGTTTTATTTGGCCATCTAGTCGGAAAAAGATTTTTTTTTTCTGTGCTGAGTAAGGAGGAAAAAAGGAGTGTTTAAATGATGATCGATGTTTGCTCTCGTAAAGTCATGTAGAACCATGTTTGGGCACACTTACTTCATTATTGATTTTGACTAGTGTTTTTACCTTCATCTTAATTTTCATTGCCTTTTACCCTAACTTTGAATCGGACTTGTGACAAAAATAAGTAGTAGTCAAAATTAATAATAAAAGTACCGAGTTGCAATATTTCATCCATCGATGAGAATTTAATTAGAGATCCGATTTTTCTAACAACAGATATTTTGATGACTTCACAACATTTCGAGACATCTTGTGAACCGTCATAAGTTCAATAAAAGGAGAAAAAAAAGCAAAAGTTTCTCCAAATAAAAGATAACAAACTATTCCTTATTTAGCCCACAGTCCATAGCTTCACGGAAATTTCATTCAAATTTAACGAGTACTTTTGGAAATATCGTGTGGACCGACAGGAAGATAGACGGAAGGACAGACAGAATGATAGACAAACGGAAAGACGCGACTGAAGTTGGCAGAGCTATAAAAAAAATGTTATAATAAGCATCAACGAACGTATCTCTTGTAATTGCGTAATAATTCGAGAGAAATAATCTTAGCACAAAAAATAATACTCACTTTATGAGATCATCATCTTGTAACGCTCTTTTTTTGTAAACATGTTGAACACTTAAGATAAACTACCATTTAAACATCAACCTCCAAATCTCTTGTTGTTTTACTTGATTGTAGTATGTTTTATTATGTTATGGGAGTGTTTCATTTACTTCCACGTAATGACAACAGCTGTTCTTCATAAATAAAGCATGCATGCTCTTCGAGAGACATATGGTCAATATGAGCCAGTACAAACACCAGCCATATATATATATAATACAAATCAAGATGTAATATGATACAATATCCGATGTGTGATGGGTTTATTTAATAAAGTGTTCAATGCATTCAACATTCAACATTGAGTTGATTTAGAGTAAAGCATGGAATATATTGAAGTATGGATTTGCTATACAAACATCTCTATTTTTCTGCTTCGTTAAGGCTTCCTCAGGTAGATCTGAATAAGCCTGAAGGTACCCGAACAGGGTAGAGACCTAAAAGTCTTTGTGTAGCGAATACTCACATCATGCGGGTGCAATTTGATGCACTTCGACGGGGACCAGCCGTCTTTTCCAGAGAAGGATATTTGCGATGGGTTAACAGAGAGGGTATGCTGTTCACATTTCGAGAAATATAAACAGCGTATTTTTCTATATGATTATAGATTGCGTTATATCATACAGGAACTTATTTTAAATGATCTCCCGTTGTCACACAGTTAATGCATCACTCGCCCTAGACGATGCTAATCAATTCCTTAATTCGTAACTGTCACGTTGAGAGAAGCAAATAAATCGAGAATAAACGAGATGAAAATTCAAGTTCGGAGCAATCATTTTGACCTTTGGATTACCGAAAGTTGTTCAGCTTAATCGTAAAAGCATCATTGAAGCGTTTACTGTATGGGTCGCTTGGTCAATTCCTACAGCAGTTCCATTTGTAATTGTTTATTCTATTTACGTTGCCTCAATTGAAACATTAACCACGTAACGATTGTAGATCATACATACATATATATATATATATATATATATATATATATATATATAGTACAAATCAGGCTAGCAGTATAACGTCACTTAATTAAGCCTGGAGAGGGCAGAAACATGAGCTAGTTTGTGTAGCAAATCCACATTCTACTATATATATATATATATATATATATATATATATATATATATATATATATATATATACCAGTACCCAGCATTGTCCGCTGAAATACTCTTAGAACTTTGAAGAATAAATTTTCTGGAAACTGAAAATTCATTTCATTTGACGTAAGTAGTTTGATTATCCGATTGCATGATTATCCGATTGCATGATTATCCGATTCAAATTGTACCTGTATTTTTTTTAATGTTTTGGTCTGGCTAGGGTTATAGATAGAGCATGTTTCATTGTCAGTTTAGGGTTGGATTCCTGAAGAAAAAAACATTCTACCAAACACATATATTCATTTAGGGAAAGAGATATTCACATCTATGGTCCCCTATGACAAATGTAAAGTAAGGCTGCAGTTTAGCAGAATAGATACAGCGTAAAGAGAACCCCTTCTTGTGAGGCCTCGGAATATATCCTGCCTGAAAATTGATAGATTTACGGAAGATTTGATGGTGTAATGAATAGAAATTTATTGTATATAGAACTCCCTTTAAAGCCTTTAAAAACTATTTAAAAAACAGACAAATGGTTCCGCTGCTGGGGATTGAATGCGGTTTGGTAATTCTTTTTCCCAAGACTTAGTATACTTGGCTATTGAACAGCCATGACTTTGAAACCCCGAATTATTTTCCTATTTTTTTTTTTGAAAAGCATTGATCCCTGCACATGTGAGTGAGTTCAAATTAATGATGCGAATTTCTTTCCCAGGTGACACTGATTCGAAATATGCGTAGTTTGATTAAATAGACCTAACTATAATTATTTTTTAGGAACCTTAGAATAATGAGCAGAAAGAGAATATTTTTTGATGGACTTGTTTTCAATTTTATCTTCGGAAGATAAAGCCCTTTTGATCTTTCTGGCACCTCATTCTGATCTAGACTATCGTGCAAATTCTGGAAAATCCAGGTATTTATAGATGTGTTTTTTGCTTGTATTTATACTCTATTTTAGACATTTTCCAGAGGAGAACGCCATCGATATCATAAATAGAATTCATTACGATCATACTAATTCTCCAATGAATTTTTTTTACATTGATTTATATATATATATATAATTTATCATTTCTTTATCATTTTGTATATTTTCTCATGTGCATGTTTAGAAGACAGGACGATGATTGAAACTAAGAAGAGGAAGAGAGTAAGAGATTGCATATGGATTTCAAGAGCCAGTGAGTTATCTCAAGAAAAGAAAGAGACAGAATATTGGTGAAGTTCTGTGGATTCAGATGTGGAGATTTGGAAAAGATTACCTTCCTAAAATAGAAATCTAATAAGATTGGAAATTGATCATCGGCCAGGTGAGGCAGAAAATGGTCCGATGTATTTTCACACGTTTATGATGTGTTTGATTTTCTCTTCATACCGACACCTTCCAGGTGAGAAAAGATATTCTTGGAAACGGTGATTAGGTTTTTGGTCCAGCTTCTCGAAGATAAGCGAATTCGGGAAAGCGTTCGTGGTTTACAATGCAGAAATATATAGAGAGGAAATTATGCAGGATGGAAAAGATGGGAAGACTGTTAGAGCGAGATGAACGGAAACTGAGGATAAAAGAGAGAAGAAAACTGGGTAGTCACTCAAAAGAAACGGTAACAATACCAATGTGTTTTGGCAGCATGCTCTGGTTGGGATGATCAATGAAAACAGGAGAAAATCGTAATCAAAAAGAGGTCAATTAGATGTAAACTTACATTGCAAATTGAACTCAAACCTTAAAATCTAGAAGGGAGCCCACAACTTTTCTTTCTAGATATCATAGAGAGTAAATGTTGAAAATTTCAGCCCTTTAGCCCAGCTGAAGCGGTGTGTGTGTGAGATACATGTATGCGTAGCCAGCCTAACAGCAGGACCAACTGGAAACCAACGAAACCCATTTAGACAATTTTAGTGACAGTTCTGGTCGACGGTTTCTTATAAAAAAAAGAAAGTTTGTGGTAAGGGTATGAGAAATTGATGAGAAAAAGAGTGAGGAAGGAAGATAAGCTGAATAACAATATTACAAAAAGAAAAAAAAAGGAAAAAAAGGAGAAAATGAATCAAAAAGAGAGAAAGACGGACAGAAAGATAAAAAATGAAAGAAAAGGAAGAAAAAAGTGGAAAACGAAAGAAAGAGAAAAAAGCTGGAGAAGAGAGAATAATGAATCAAATAGGAAGAAAGGACAGAAGAGAGAAAAAAGACAGACATAGATAGGGTAAAAAGGGAGAGTAAGAAAGAAAGCAATGAAAGAAAAAAATTGAATGAAAAAAAATAAAAAGAGCCAAACAAAAAATAGAGAGGAAGAGAAAAAAAGATAGGGATAAGAAGAGAGTATGAATGATAGAAAGTGAAAGAAAACAGTAATTTGACAGAAAGAAAGAATGAAATCATAGAAATCAATCACTAAAAAGATAGGGGGGGGGAATTCCTTCAAAGAAAAAAAAAGCTTTGAATGATAAAGGTGCCTTTGATTGGTTGTTTCTGAAGATAAAAGAAACGATTATCGTATGTACGAGACTTCAGAATATCTAAGAAAAACGGAGTTGAGATAAAGATTCAAAGAAACGAGAACAAAATTAAGAATGAGATATCAAAGGTGGCCTCATGACTGAAAGAGTTACATATGGCCAACAATGGTGGGTATAACTAATAAAGATTTTAAACTGATAAACCGCTGGAGACTTGGCGGAAGGAAAGATAACAACTAACTTTCATTATATGAATTCAGCTCCGGTTCGGTTTTGCTCTAAAAACTTTTAAAACAAACCTAGAGTTGGAGTTTTGATATGTTTCTGCTCTAAACAGCGTTTTCCAAAAAGGTATAGTACGCCAATGTCAGATGATGATGAAGATGTGCATAATTAATTACTTGAACAAATGAAATAAAGCAACAGTTTACATTCAACATGGTTTATTGAAACCTTTTTGTCTAAGCTAATACATAATAAAATTTCAACCCTTAAGATCTGTTTATTTAAGGTTTTAGATTGAAAAAACTGTGCTAAATTCATGTGATGAGGGTTAGTGGCCAGTGGTTATCTTTGCCTCCGCTAAATTTTCGGTGTTTTATCAGTTTAGCGTTTTCCTTAGCCGTGCCCATCACTGGTTTCCTATCGGCGTTGAAAGTAGATGTTCAAACCTAGGTAAGAGCTCTGATCTTCTCAGCAGGCAAATCCTCTGTTTTTTTCATCGTTGAGCCCAGTGCCATAAAAAGCCAACGTTAGAAAGTAACATAAGGGAGCTACTAGATGGAACGCAAGATACGGAGAAAACTGATGGATAAGTAATTATTATCAAAGCGTGTTTCAAATACGAGACATAGACTAAATATGTTGTTATGACCCATCATGATTTCAGACGGTTATCGACTGATAAGTTGATGTTAACACTAACCAATTAGAACATCAATTTTGAAACAATGAAAAAAATGAAACTCTGTTCAAAACTAGCGAAGCTGTTGATACGATTTCTGACAACATTTGTTTCTGTAATAATATTATTTGTTTCCAAATAATTTTTCTAGTTAATCCCTGTCGAAATGTTAAGAATAAATGAATAATCGTTTGCATAAAAAATTAATCAAAATATTGTCCAAAATTTAATTAATGTATTTGATGGGGAAAAGTTAAACATATATATATATATATATATATATATGTATATATATATATATATATATATATATATATATAAATATATATAGATATATTCATGTATGTATATATATATATATATATATATATATGTTTGCATTGTGGATGTGAGGTGATCTGACGTAATACCTGATCACAGATCGCAAATCCTCTAAATGCATCGATTTTAAGATAGAATCACATCGACGCAATGCATGACAACATCAGTACGCAAGGTATTGAGTAACAGCGAGAAGTCCATTCGAGAAATGGTGCAAGCACATATATACCACCATTTTGAAAGAAGTTGCATCCACCCTCAACCAACTTCTATATATTCAATGGTACTCAATACCTCCCCATCTTATAATAAAAGAAACACTTTTCCCGAAAAAATGGCCATTTTAACATCTTAATTTCTTCTCTCGTTGCTCTTCTTATCTAAGATTATCCAAACACACAGAGAGACAGGAAACAAGCACCTTAAATCTCTTCCTCTCACGGACCCTTCTCATTTGAAACCAAATGTTCCTCTCATCCACATAGATACAATCACCTCCCGTACCGCTCCTGCTAAAAAAAAACAAGCAAATAACACAGAAATAAATCCACTTCTCTTTTCAGCATCGAAACATGTGGATAGCAAATGTTTCCGGGAACCACTGCAAATATTCTTTTTTCTGGAAAACATGGCTTGCTCCCTTTGAAATGCGTCGAAATATGCCCATTGAAAAATATAAAAAATTCGAGGTGGGTTTTATCTGTTGGAGTTTTCTTCTCACCTTACAATCGTCATTTCCTGAATATATATATATATATATATATATATATATATATATATATATATATATATATATATATATATATATATGTATATATATATATATATATATATATATATATATATATATATATATATATATATATATATATATATATATATATTCGTGTGTGTGTATGAGTTATTCATTTTTTGATGTTCAAAAGGAAATATAAACCCATTATGCTGTTAAGTTGAATTCATATGATTTTGTTCGACGGCTCAATATCAACACCATATATGGATAGAGCATTACAATAATATTAGGAAAGAACGAGAGTGATCTCAACATCTCGTTTCGCAAGAGACGCACATCAAAATTGATTCAAAAACATAGGACACGGTGGGGTTTTCAAGCAAGATCGTTATTTTTTCACTCTAGCATCATTCAAAAAATCAACCAATCAGATTTCTTTTTAAACAAACCCACCCTGCGGCCAAATCCTAAACATAAAAGTATGACACTGTAGAAACAAAAGAAATGAACCCTGAACCATAAATGCAACTGAAAAAAAGACCATGCGCGTAGTCACAGTATGCACAGCTGAGAAAACAAACATTTCTTTTCAAGAGCGATCAGAAAATGGAAAACCAGGTTTTACCCGCACAATTCATCTTTCACTCTAAAAAAAAACAACACCCAGACAAGATAGTACTATCAAAGTATATATTGTTTTTTAAGGGGAAGGGTCAAATCCAATAATTAGATGATCGATATTGAGCCACTCCTAAAAAAAATTCAAAATCCTAACGTTCAAGAATAAGATTGATTTTTTACTCAACAAAATAAGTTGTTTTCTTAATGCAGCCACACGAAAAAATCAACTTAAAACCACACGAATATATATATATATATATATATATATATATATATATATATATATATATATATATATATATATATATATATATAATATATATATATATATATATATATATATATATAGTCTACAAAGCTTTGAAGCTTTAAACTCTAAACATTTAAAAACTTATTCAAAAGATTTTTTGAGCCACTTTAGTTATATCTGTCAATGCAATTTATGTAATTTTCTTCAGTATTTTCTGATGGTTTCTCATTTACTTTGTTATCATCGTACAATGTATATATTGTCTGGTTTGGGGATCATCAGCCGTCTACCATGCAATTGTTTCAGGTATATATATATATATATATATATATATATATATATATATATATATATATATAAATATATATATATATATGTATATATTTATATATATATATATATATATATATATATATAAATATATATATATATATATTTATATATATATATATACATATATATATATATATACATATATATATATATATATATATATATATATATATATATATATATATATATATATATATATATATAAGTTATAAATAGAATATAGTCTTTATTCACCCTTCCGTTATATCTCTCTTCATTGTACTTTTTTTTCATCTTGGGAATCAATAAAATATGACATGTAAAAGAAAAAGAATATATCCCTCTTTTTTCACCCACTTTCTCTCTTCTTCCTTTCTTGTAAACGCTTCCAACCAATTCAAATTTGGTCTGAACGAAAAAGTCTCTGGTATTCATAGACCTGTTGGCATAAGTCTAAAAGGAAAAGAATTTAGAAATGCTATGTATGGCGTATCTCATGTGCGTATCTCATGAGCATAGCCAGGACATAGACGGTAACAACAACACTTGAAAAGGTATGGAACGTATTATAGATGTTGGAATACAGAAAACAACAAACGAAGAAGTGCTCCGAAGAGTGAATAAAACAAAAACTGATTAACATCTTCAGCGAAAGAAAACTAAGATATTTTGGACATTTAATAAGACGAAATAACGTCTACAAAACGCTACTTGAAGGATATATTGACAGAATGAGAAATAGAGGCTGCCCGAGGTGTAACTGGTATAAGAACTTCAAAGAATGGACCGGCTGAAGTATGAGTGTGCAGTAAGAGTAGCAACGGAAAAAAGTAGGCTACTACTGTGTCATTCACCATCGAAACACGTAGAACCAGAATAAGGAGAGGATCGAGCAAAAAAGTTATAATCTAACAAAAATAACTGTAAAGAAAATAAGGCAGACATACAGTTCCAAACCGTCGGAATTGGATCCTATGAATGATTTCGATACTTCATCGTTTCTCTCGAAGACTGGAATGCTCTATTTTTCTTTTATGAGTTCTCGTCTCTCTTCTTATCTATCGCAATTCAATGGTCAAAATTTCATACCCGCACTCACATGATGTCAAAGATTGCGCATGTATGAAAATAAATAATAGATTTGATTAAAAAAAAAGAATAGAACATTTCTGTATTCTAAAGCGAAGTGTCGAAACAAGTTACATTCAACTGATCGAATTTTGACGGTTAATAACTCCATGATTGCCGAAAATTACATTATCATTTGTTTACATACTTGTGAATTGAATTTGATATTCGCTACTTTGTATCTGATGATGCAATTTTGATAAAACTGACATTAAAAGTAATGGCGAATCACTGTTTTAATAAGTTTGTGTTGATTTTATGTTAATCCCGGGTGACAAACCAATATGTGTTGCAAATATGGAGTAACGTTTATTGCATCCCTTGAGGGTAAAAAGTAAATATACGAAAGTGAAAGTGACAGCGGAATAATGTGATTCCAAATTTGGCAATGTCTCTTTAGTTTCCGGTGCTCCCTAAGAAGGAAGGAAGAAAGAAGAAGAGGAGGAAAGGAAAACAAAAGGTGTATAAGAAGGCAAGGAATAAGTGAGAGTGGAGGGAAGGAGAGATATGGGGAAGTTAGGAGGAGATAAAGGAGATATAGGAAAGAGATAGAGAGAGAAAAGAATAAGAAATGAAAGGCAGTGGAAAAGAATGAAAAAAAAACAATGAAAAATGTCCAATTTAACGGTCTCCGCTTGTGCTTATCCCTCTCTGGTTTTGCTGACACGATTTGCAACCAGCACACAACGAAAGTTAATATATGCACAAAAGATTCGCTATTCTGTCGATAGGTAAATGAGGTCTCATGGATAAAATATCGATTCACTACGTCGAATTCAAAAGCGCACATACTTTTGTCATGGGGAAAAATAGCACGGCGTGAGATTTCTGAGCGTACTGATTACAAATAATTAGAGGGAACATCGTTGAGGGGGATGTTTTTAGATTGCGACCAATAAATCAGGTCTGCTCCCACATTCATGTTAATGTCCCAGGATGATATTTTAGCAAAATGTTACGGAAATCTTACATGTTTCATTAAAGTTTGTTCTGTTCTTTATCACTTTTGCAATAATCAGTCAAATGTAGAACGTTAGGTTTGGGAAACTTCTGAAAAAGTATCAAAAATAGTAAAATGGGTTTCAGGTGATATAACGGAGACGAATATCAATTAGTTCTCAAAGACTTGGTTTTCCTTCCTTGCTCGACTCAGAAAAATCACTTTCGAAAAAAGTTAGCCGAGGAATCTCTGTTGAATCGAAAGCCACTATCGCATAGACAGTATGCAAAAAACACGTGACTTTAATCGGAAAACGTGATTTGCGTTTTACTAGGAACGTTTATCTTCGGTTTTAAGTGTAAAAAAGATGATCAGCATTTGATGCGTCCAAAGATATTTTAATCAGATACACACAGTTACACACAGGCTAACAAACCCATATAATGATCCAAATAAAGGTGAACTCCACGTGTTTGTGTGCGTGTTTAAAGGGACGCAGAATTGGCCTAATTGGCCTAATGATCAACACCATACAAAACGCAAAAAGTTCAAATTTAATGACTTCATGAAAAAGTTTGGTACAAATTTGCACTGGCTGGTAGAACCAGAACTATTAAAACCTGTTACATGTAACTAGGAAAAAAGATGGACTTCAAGTAATCCATATTTTCCCAATATACGCCATTGAGAACTCAACGATCTATTAGGTCATGAAAAATTTAGAATGATAAGTATCTTTGTATGTATGAATTATACATATGTGGATAAGTACGCGACTATATATATATATATATATATATATATATATATATATATATATATATATATATATGTGTGTGTGCGTGTGTGTGCGTGCGTGTGTGTGTATGTATATGTATATATATATATATATATATATATATATATGCATATATATGATATCAAAAAAATCAATTTCGTCAAAAATGATTTTTTTTAAGAGTAGATCGATTTTTTTATACAATTATTTACATCGAATGAAGTAAACTGCCGAATATATCAGTATTATAATGCAGAACCAAATACTAAAATTCTTCAAGAGGAATTGCGCTTTACAAATAATATAATGAAAGCTTAAAAATAATCCAACACTCCGAGAAACACATGTTAGGTAATTTCTCCTCCAGATATATATATATATATATATATATATATATATATATATATATATATATATATGCTTCACACATTCAGTATTAAATATCAAGTTGGTTTAGGGTAGAGCTCAAAATATGATAAAATGGAGATTCGCTACATTGAAACGTTCATATTTCTACCTTGTTTTGGCTTTTTCAAGTGAATAGCCTGAAGAAGCCGAATAGCCATTAACATAAACGTGTTTTCATAGCGTATTCTCAATCCATTATACATATATATATATATATATATATATATATATATATATATATATATATATATATATATATATATATATATATATATATATATATATATATATATGTATATATATATATATATATATAGTGACACAAAAAGATTTTGAACAGGATTTTTTAATGTTCAGAGTTCTAAGCTGTAAAGACTTGTAGAATATATATATATATATATATATATATATATATATATATATATATATAGAGAGAGAGAGAGAGAGAGAGAGAGAGAGAGAGAGAGAGGGGGGAAATCGAAAGTCACCTCCAATGTTTTTTTTCTAGACAATTATAAAACCATCAAGGCTAATTGAAAAGTGAAAAGCCTGAAAGTCACACTAACAGCTGGCTGGGAAACTATAAATAATCACCCAGATGTATACTCTCGCATTTCTAAAGACATTGGTTCATACTAATGATTTATCATTCTAGGACTTTCAGAAATACCTTTTAATATATATGAATATACAATGTTCACTTATAGTGAAGACTTGACTGAATTAATTTTGCATTATGCACAGGCGACAAAATTTGCAGAACGAAGCTTAATCTGAAGTTCCTCTCTCAGACCCTTGGTTCTGCCCCGAAACAGCATTACATGCTCCCGAATGAAAAAACGTTGAGGAGGCCATTAAATGAGTACTTGAAGCATTCTCTATCCTACAGTCGGTCCATAAATCGTGATAAATTATTCCTACTTATACGTATCCTCTTTCTTTGAAATCTCATAAAATATTTTTCGCTAAAAAGTAAAAAACGTCTTAGATATATATGAAAAAAAACCCCATAAAATCTAAGCGAAACATTATTTTTTTTTCCTATTTAATGAATAAAAATACTTTCGTCTCATTATACGATTTACATTAAGCATACGTATTCAAAGTCATAAATTCACATTAATTCAAGTGATAAAAATGTATGAAACTTAAAAAAAATGTACAAACTTGTCAGATAGAAAAAACATTTACCAGACACATTTTATCTATTCATTTCCTAAATTTTTCTATACATTTCGGTTGATAACTACCAAAATTGCTCTGTCAATTTGGTTTCTATCGTAGATGATCAGAATTCATTTTATTTTAGATTGGTAATAAGTGGGGCGACTCAGTGTAAAAGCAAGATATAGATTGATAGATAGATAGATAGATAGATAGATAGATAGATAGATAGATAGATAGATAGATAGAAAGAGAGATTATCTAAATCTACTGCATTTCAACCTTAATTTCAAAGCTAAAAAAAGATCGATGATATCCAACCTGGGCTTTGGATAAATGGTGTTTTGCCTGATGTCATCGAAACATGGCTATAAAATGAACATGCGTAATTATTTATCAAAATAAGATTGATCTGACACAATTTCATTAGTGTAGATCATCCAGTGAGTATCAAAATCATTTATGTGGAAATGGTCTGTGAAACTAGCCCGTTAATCGTTGCTACATAAGATCCACTACTCAGATGAATATATGACATTTTCGGTAACGTAATACGCTGATTAATCTCGACTTAATGCATCCTCACGCCACCGATAACTTGGTTCTGGTCACTTATCACGTTCAATGTGAAGATGATTTGGTGGACATGATTTTATAATATATTTCCTTCCAGAAAATGGATCAACAGTTAAAGACTATTTTCAAGCGATGAAAATCGATATAAATGATCAAAGACCGAGAATGAAAATCATAATCGAGGCAGAAGAAACCAACACTCACTCTAATTCGAGACTACTGGGCACATCCTGCGGTGAAATAGTCAATACAGGCAATACAAATTATTTCTATTTGCATGCCTCAGAATCTATCGTCTATCTTGAGAATTTCAAGAAACTTATAATTTTTGCGAAAAACGTAAAACATTTTATAAATGTTAACAGGAAATATGATTATATATTTACAGGTTCAGCCACAAATGAGTCTATATCTATCACCTCTTCGTAAAAGTTAATTTTTTCCGGACCGAATTAAGTAGGATTGTATTATTTCTAGTGGAAAATTGCACAATCAAAATAGATATTATCAGGTATCATTCATGATCAAACTTTACTGCATTGCCAAAAGAATGGAAGACGTTGCCGTCACCCAAGTTTATCCAAAACCAATACTTGGTGTGACCGCCTTTCATTCAGCTTACTACTTGTAGTCTTAGCAAAACTAACTTCACTATGTTCGCATGAACAGTTTTTGAAAAGTTTTCCCATCTGAACAGTCTTATCTGCAGCGTCTGTCGTCAAATATAGACATAAATTTGCTGCACCTCTTCATCAGGAGCGTTGCGGAACCAATACTTTCTGAACTTGTCTAGAGCATAACTTCATCTTATTTTTCACAAATGATCACTGGGAATTCATGTTGAGAATCGTGATGTTCAGCGTTTTTTTTCAACTTGACCAGCCCATTGCCATTTTTTCTGGATCTTTTCAAATCTGTGACTCCTGTTTTTTTTATAAAATGTGCTGCGTTGTGATCCCTCCATGTGATATTAAGCATGATCATTTCCCTTGCATGTTGCATGGTTCTTAGTTTGAGAGTCAATCCTTTGGTCAGGCTCCATTTCCGAGCTCCATAGGTGACTATCGGGAGGATGCATTGGTTGTAGACCCTTTTGGAAGACTAGTACAAATTTCCATTTTTTCTATCTTGGCAGAAGAAGATCGGTCTTTTAGAAAAAAATTCTGAAGAAAAGTCTTGAGGTATACTCATTTATGGGTGATACAGTACACACACACACATACATACATATGTGTGTATATATGTGTGTGCATGTGTGCGAGTGTGTGTATTGTGCATAATTCCTGTTTCACACAAAAGAAAAGAAATAAAATACTCAATTTTCATAAGCTAATGATCGTCATGGTAGGACTGTCGGAAGTTCCAAAATTATCATCCTTTATTCACTATATCCGATAACAATAACCATACCATACAATACACACACACACACACACACACACACACACACATACATATATATATATATATATATATATATATATATATATATATATATATATATAACGCCATTATAAGTCCACAGCTTGGCAAAGGCCCTCTCAATTTTTTCCGTGGAGTGTCCCTAGTATTAACGGTAAACCTTTGCATATGCATTTGTTCCTGTCCTTTTGCATTTATTCCCCATGGGCACAAATCGGCTAGACTTTAGCTCTATTAGATGTCATTTCTCCTCGCTGAATATCCAGCCCATCCTCATTTGAGTTGGTACATTATTCCTATAATATCCTTCTCTCTAGTCTTCTCTCTGATATCATATCACATCTGGTATCCCTCATCACAAAGACCTTGGGAGCCAAATAAAAAAAATAAAAAGTGACACAGAACAATCGACAGAAAATCATTTAACATGAATAAAGACTTATTGAAGAATAACTTTCTACTCAATTTGCAAATATATATATATATATATATATATATATATATATATATATATATATATATATATATATATATATATATATATACATATATATATATATATATATATATATATATATATATATATATATATATATATATATATATATGATTGCCCCATTGTCAGCTCACCAGACTAAGTGAATCACCGTACTACTCGATGTAATTTTTTCGCCTTGGGTTTTTCTACGTTACTATTAAACCTACCAATACACACGTGCAGACAAATACAGGAAATTATTTATTCTTTCATATTGGTTTTTATCTGACAATTCACGTTGTCTGGTTCGTTTTGTTTGATTGAAATACACGTCTGTGAAATTTGCTTGCAGCCTTCTAAAACTTTCTATTGGTAATTTGACCATGAAAAAGATATTTCTCTCATGGGGAGATCTAACGGTCTGGCTTAGTAAATAATTGATGTCATACGCCATACGTGGTAACAGACGGCCAGAGATGGTGCAATGATAATCTTGCGTCAAAATTTGAATGTTGCTTTATTGGACTCGTAGTCGTTTTGTTGTCCTGTCATAGAATGAAAAGAAATCGATTCTAATATCAGATAAATGTTATGTCAGGTTGCGTGATTTAACCTTTACTTATCCTGGAAGAAGAAATTATCACGTATCTAATGTCATTCTGTTTGAAAGTCTTACGTTTTTTTTTACTGTTTAACTCTCTCAAAATTTTACAAGTATATGAAAGTATTGCTTTGTGAAGTGAGTTAGAGATATTGGGTTCCTGGAAGAAGAGCACGCTTGTTATTAATATTAAACCAAAATTTCGACTTTTACATGGATTGAAACACAGTTGTACAATCAAAAAGCAAGTTTACAATTGATTGGTTAGTAAAATAAGCTCAAACTGAAATATCATCATAATGTGATCGGAATTAGCTAAGTTACCCTGGCACAAGGCCAGAATCAGGGATTGGCGTATTTAAGATCAGGCCTCCCCCAGCGTGTCCTTGGATAGATGTTCATTACTAGAATGAAATCACTGCAGAGAATCAGCTCTTTTATCTATAGAAGATATCCTTACATATTTGGTTCCCTGGATCAATGATGATCACATGACCAACTACGTAAATATCTTATTTGACCATTGAAGGTGTATATAAACGCAAGCAGAAAACCATTTATGCAGTGGTCATTCTTTTTTGATTTTTGAGTGCCCACGGCTTCACATCTTATAAGGGGACACGGCGGTCAACCGGCTCGTCTTTCTTGGGTTCCAAACGTCCAGTGCTCCCAAATTGGAGCGGAGCAACTGCAATCCATAGGTCCTTCCTTAGGTTTTGAACGCCAAGAAATGGAGAGAAGCCATTTAAATTCATACATTTAGAGGTAGCTAAACGATTTGAAATAGGTAAACCTGTCCATTGTTTAAATTCCCTTCTGATTCCATTGCACGTCTGAATCAAGCGGGAGCTATCAGTCACATGACAGCAAATTATGCTGTGTTTTTTTTATTACTACCACCACCACGATCGAAGAGCATTGGCTGTTACCAAACCTCTTAAAAACTGTCAACGGAGACTGTCAGTTTTAAAGTTGTTCTTCCTTGCTGGCTATGTACGTATCATGCATAGATAGAGGTAGATAGCTGAAAACTTAAACGTCTATTCTTATGTTTAGAAAAAAAAAGTTGAATTTTTTTAATCCCCTTGAAAAAGGTTTGGGGGGGGGTCAATTTGCAATGCAAGCAAATATTACATTGATCCCTTAAAAATTTATAATTTTCTACTGATCACTTCCCAATTTTTCATACTCAATCATTCAAACAGGGCTAGCTATCTAGAAACATTAGTCACAAGATGGTTCCTATTGAGTGTTTGACTTGTTTATATTACATTTTTTTCATGACCATCAAAATGATTTATTCCAATAGCAAGTTTGATAACTAGTTACTAATTTTTCTCAGACTTATGTCCTTATCTCATTTGATTTTAGTACAACGTTTCGGTCGTCATACCCTTTAGCATTCTCCAGGTGTCTACCTTTCTTGGCAACCTTCGTGCAATTTTTTAAGCGATCCTTTCATTCAGTCAACGTTCCATTGTTTATTTTGAGGGTGGATTCTCGTATAATTTAATCATATCTTGTTCTGACTCAGGTAGGATTTCAAAAAGGTTTTTCACATTGGCTCACTAGAGAACAAATAAAAAAACCTGTCATCACGATAAGTGCCAATCCCTAATGCTACCATGAAACAACTTTTGGACCTGGATATCGCATGAACGATCATGAGTGTATGCATAATTCTAATGGGAAATATCTCTCAATCTGAACAGAATTCCTGGATCCATCCCAAATTTTCACCACCTCTTTTTTTTTAATCCTTTAGCCCATCCCTCCTTGAAACTATATCAAAATCCACTCAGTTCTTTGGGAAATATGGTATGGAGAGAGGAAAAAACAGACGAACAGACCAAATGTATATGCTTCTTTTCAAATCGAATTGATTCACCGGAAGGCTGATGCAGAAACAATTATTTGAATATGTATTCTGTATCATGATTGAATAATGACACTTTCACAAAAGACCATCTGCTCGCACAATGGCACTTTCATGAAGATTTTAGGCTTACACAAGCCAGACATATTAGTTGTTCGTGTTCAACATGTCCAGGGTCAAGAAAACCTGACGAAATAGAAGAAATTCGGGTAATCCTTAGTTTAAAGATTCCAAAACACGATCAGCTATTGAATGGTAATTTTTGGTCAACCTTGCTATAAAATAACTTTCCAGTTCTAACATTAAACAAAACGTACGCTTAAAAAAATTCAAATTACTCAAATTTACAATCTTCGGATAACTTTCTATAACTTCAACCCGGAAACCTCTCCTCAAACCTAACCCTTACTATAAAAAAAAATTGAAATATTTCAAAAGAATAAAAATTCAAAAGATAACTCGTGGAAACTGTACCTCCAAAGTAAACCATCGCAACCTGGGAAAATAAATCCTAATTTAACCAGAAGAAACGATTTTATTGCTAATTGTATTATGAACTCTATAAACAAAGGATTAGCGAAACCTGCAAATATAATCCAAGAAACAGGGGCCTGGATCTACATTTTAAGCCTGGCTATGTTTCCTTGTCTTTGCTGGCCTCCAGCATCCCTCAATTAATTCAGCTTTCTGTTAACACGTTGATATTTAATGTAAATGTTTATTATACCAGATGTCAGAGATACTTAAACAGTAAGCATAATTGGACAAATCATTTCTTGTCCGTCTATTTATATATCTCCTAGCTTTTCTTTCTCTCCACCTATCTTTTTCTCTCTCTCTCTGTTGCTTTCCATTGACCTTTGCAATCACCTATCATTTCCCAACTAATCATTTTCATCAACAACCAGTTTCATGACGTCACTGATGCATTATTATGTATGTGATTACATTGAAAGACTCGTATGCATTGAAAGACTCTCAGAAAGTCACGCAAATAGTTAGAAAACAGAGGTTTTGCCTAAGGACGAATTTAACATCCTAGCTGAAGACAAGATGAAAACCCCTTCCCACGGTCAAGATCACCATATAGTTCCAGCAAAAGGCTTAATATGGCCCCTGGTCTTGATGAGTAATGAAATCTGTTTTCGTAATCTCGTATTGATTCAGTAACACTGACAACAATGCCCCATTATCATTTCATAAAAGTCATGCGCTCATAAGTGAAATAAGTCCTTTTGTTTTAGCAGGTCAGGTAGGCACATAGAAATCAGAACATTCTTATCTCCCACGAGGGATTGTACTTTTTAGTAATCTGTTTAGAAACATTATATGGCCGAAAGATGTATTGCAAATTCTAATTGATCGATCATTGTCCCTTCAATTGAAAGAACCTCACCTCATAATTGGATTGTTCTTACAGGAAAATGCGTACATACTATCTCGAGCGAACGAATCATTGGGAATGGAAAACATAACCCCGGTTCGCAGTGTCTTGTTTTGGAAGCTCTCACTCACTCATAAAAACAATTTTTTCTCTCAGTCTATTCTATTTCAAAATCATACAAGATCCGATTCATGTCATATTTACGTCATTTGTAGATGGCCATAAAATATGTACTCATTCCAGTATAAGATTTTATTGTATTCAGATAATCACCCCCACCACAAATCGATTAAAAGGGCCTCGAATCGAAAAACACTTGGAATAAAATTGGTTGTGAAAAACACTAGGTTTGATTTTGCAAAAAATGGAAAACATATCATGTGTATATATAACTCATAAGTACACTCAGATAATGAAAAAGGTGACTACGTCTGTCTTACATACCCAAGTTTGATTCCAAGTATGAGAGTGTGTCAAGAAAACTCCTTCTGTGCTCTCAGCAGCTGAATGAGTAAGATTGGGTATGCTGTGTAATCAGGGTTGAAGTATCCCTTCAGCATCTGAAGCGGTGGTGTGACCAAGCCCTTGGATGCGAATTCACAGCCTCGAGTAGACTTGAACTTTGTAAGGAAGCTGGAGAATGCAATGCAAACAGGGATTCCGTCACCGATAGTGGGCTCCAGTGGGAGTCTGTCCACTTCCTTCCCTTCTTTAAGACATGGAAATCTTCCAAACTTGCGTAGAAATCTCTAAAATGTTCTTTAGGGTGGACACACACACACACATATATATATATATATATATATATATATATATATATATATATATACATATATATATATATATATACATATATATATACATATATATATACATATATATATATATATATATATATATATATATATATATATATATATATGTATGTATTCAGGTAGAACTTTACACTTTCGTATCGGAATAAAATCTTCGGAGAGATCCCAGATGATGAGGAATATACAATTATTGTCGATAAGTAACAGACTCAGCGTATGATTCGTTACAACCTCATCCGTGGAATCCGTAGTTAGTACACTGATATGTATTTAAACGCCGTCAGTGCCATAGGGTGTTGAAACAATCCAAATGAAAACTATATCTCTCAATCAGAAAGATATTCCTGGATCTATCCCTAAATTTAAACACTCCTCCTCTAGACCATTTCATAATTCCACATAATTTCACTTGAATTCATCTGAAACTTTTGAAGATGAGGTATATCAGTTATCAAAAGTGACGCTCCTTTTTGATCATGATATCTCTCAGGTAAGTCTTGTGACCACAACAATTTATAGCAATCGGCAGCAGAAATATATTCGTCGTCTTCATCATAATCTGATCTACCTTCACTGACATTCTCAGACAGTGCATCCTCAGTGTCACATTCCTTCAACATCTTTTGGAATCTCAAAATCTTCATTTTCGTAGCGAGTCATATCCTATAAGAATATATATATATATATATATATATATATATATATATATATATATATATATATATATATATATATATAAAACAAATATTAACTTATATATATATGTGTGTGTGTGTGTGTGTATGTGTGTGTGCGTGTGTGTGCGTGTTGATCGACATCTAAGCTCACAGAATAGAAAAATTGTGAAAATAGTCATGGTTTCTGATGAAAACTTTTCCTTTTTGATGAAGCATGTTGAAGGAAAAAAATATAGGCTGTAGAAAGAGTTGCATGCGTGAATGAAATTAAGTTGCCTAGCATCTCCTGCTGAGCTTAGCGGAACGGAAGTTCTGTGTGGTCTACAGTGGTCACTTCTAGCTTTTATTGCTACCACGCGTACGAAAGTTGTAGACACCTCCGCCTCCAGTGGTCTGGACCAAAAAAATCCAAACCTGTAAACTATATTTTTTCTTCTTCATCATCATCATCATCATCATCATCATCAGTCTTCTAACATCTGTCGTTGGACATAGACCTTCCACAGGAATCGCCACAATTCTCTATCATGGGCGCCGCAGAGCCAGTATTTTCTGAATTTATCAAATTCATCTCTTCATCTTGTTTTTTGTTGGCCTCGGTGTGGCATGTGGTTTCTGGGGGATCCATGTTGTGAGTCGTAATGTCCATCAGATGTCTTTTATTCTCGCAGCATGATCAGTCCATTGCCATTTGAGATTTCTAATGGATTCTATGATGTCTCTGACCCCCATTTTCTCTCCGTCATATTATGCTGTCTTGTTATCTCTCCATGTGAGGTCGAGCGTTCTATTTAATCACTGGGCTTAACGTGGGAAGAAAGAGGAGCAACCCCTCAAAAATGGCTCCAGCTGACGCGGCTACAGTGGAAAAGCGCATAGAAATGGCTAGACAAGCTCCACCACGCAAGCGTCCACCAGGGGACCTACTCCATCAGCTGCAATGGAGCAGTGCTACCCCGGGGAAACAGAGACCCCGCAGCTGGGCTGAGTAATAATGAGAGAGCCCAAAGACGAGTCCAAAGGCTCCCCGATGCGCGAAGCAAACGCAACCTCAGTTAAACCTCATTGGCTAACGCTTGCAGCAGCACGCTCGCTCTTTGATGTCAACCCATACACATTCTCCGGCCCATTCGACGGGCAAGTGTCAGTCTATGCCGTGGAACAGATACTTCACTTTTATCCGGAAGGGAAGGCGAGAAAACTTGAGTAAGGTTGAGCATGATTCTGTCATGTGCACGTGCAAGCTTTTCAGTTTGCAAATTTATCTCTAGATGAAGTTCCATGTTTCAGCTCCATGTGACTATCGGGAGGATCACTTTTTTGTGTGTGAGAGTATTTTACAAGCAAATCAGTTCTAATTTTGCCCCCCCAAAAACAAATTTTTCATTGTCTATTCTAAACACAGTGTAAGATTCACGTTTCAAAACGTTATGGAAATTATATAAAATCTTATTTCTATTTGATTCGCACGAGGTAAAAAGTTTAACAAACATTAAATTCAACTCTTAAACATATTGATAATAAAAACTTGTGCATATCTTGTAATTGAAGACCAGGAACTGAAATAATCCTAATGTGCTCTCCTAACATATATTCTTTAGGAAGGCACTAAAAACCCCACTCATGTAGAGTTGCTAATTGATTTATTATTTTACAATTAGTTCAAGGGGAATGTTCGAACGTCCAACGTACCTATGCAGGGTTTTGAGGGTAAAATATATTCAATCGGAACAAATCATTGTTCCTTCATGAATACAATATTAAACATTAAAAATCCTTTGGAAATTTTTAGAAAATTTCTATCATTTTCTCTCTCCTTTCCCCCTCTCTCTCTTTTCTCTCTCTCACTCTGTGCGCACATATTTCATGATGTCTCGACATTTAGGAACTCTTAATTGTCCATCATTGTTTACTGTATGTACCAAACATTAGTGAAAGGACAAGATCCTTACTTAATACTAAAAATAAACATGTGTCTGTATTTGTCAAACAATTCGAGTAATTTCTGAAAAAAGTGTATTTGTTCCTGTACACAGACAGAAATTAAGCCAACTTACTAATACCCTCTGAAAATGACAGAAATCTTTCATATACTCTTCTCCTTACCCTAAAAATATTTTGGTGAAAATTTAATTTTTTGGAAAATTTGCCTTATTTTCCGTTTTGTTTTTCCTCCCACAATTCTAATCGAATCTGCAGTATCCTTTCTACAGATTTTATTACATCACATTCAATATCTCTCGTAAGAAACCATAAAACAAACCCATCATCAGAACTGTCAAAACCAATCAATTCAGTTTTCGAATCGGCCCGATTGGCTATGAATGTATCTATGGATGTACCACGTGTAAATTCCGAAAAAATGGTGAAAGACGGATGAATATCAAAACTTTTACTCTTTATTAAGTTTACATTCTTTTTTTTAATCCTTCATAAACACGCCTTTAACAGTTGAGTCTAATGTACTTTTATGCTAAAATGGTTCCTAGTTCGTGTCCATTGTTATTTTCTCCCAGATTCCTAACATTTCAATGATACTGTCCGATAAAAAGTGAGAGAAGTAACGTATTCAAAATTCACCCCTTCTTGCAATGTTTTGATTGATCACCCCAACAAAGCATGCCACCAAAAGACGTTGGTCATGTGACAGTCACCATTGATTGACACACCAGAACTGTTTTTTGGTATGGGGGGGGTTACAACAAAGATAATTCTGTGACAGTATTCGTCC
>OY735226.1:12542973-12545473 GCA_963457665.1 Thysanoteuthis rhombus | reverse complement strand
TTTTTTTCTTTTCTTTCCTCTCACCCTCTTTATTTCTCTCTCTCTCTCTCTTTTTTTCATCTCTTGTTTTTTCCCTGTCTCTCTTTTTCTTCGCCATTCTCTTCCTTTTTCTTTTTTCCCTTTTCTCTCAATTTCTTTCCCCACTCTCTTTCACACTGTCTTTCTTTCCCTTCGCTCTTCCCCCCCCTCTCTCTCTCTCTGAAACTTGAAAGCCAAACTCCTCTTTACGTACCGTGAGTGTAGTTATTTACTTAATAATCTTAAGAGGGATGCCAACCACACTCCTAAGGCAAATCATTTTGTTTCCATCTAAACACGTGGGAAATAATTCCTAATGTTGTTTTTCATATTATCTCCGTAGTGTTTTGAGAACTGAGAGTTTTTTTTCTTCTTGATAGTTTCATTTTTTTCTACTTATCTCACTCATTTGTGCAAGAAGGAATGTTGCAATTCCCTGGTTCATTAAAGATTTATATATTTCAGTAATATATGTATTTTTGCCCGGGGGATTCATTATTTACAGAATGTATAATATTACATACGTGGGATAAATGAAAGAAAATCTCGGTTGTAAATAATTTTAGAAAAAAATATGACCATTTCCACTTGAAAAATTCCATTTCCTAAGTGCCTAACTGTTACTTACCTGCTTCGTTAAATTCATGAAAAAAAATTGTCCTAAATATATGATTTACATAATTGTATAATTGCTGTGATTATTGTGCTGATGTGATCCATCTAACCCAAAAATGAGCTCATACGCAAATTGTTTTGATTGTTCGTTCATTTGCTCTAAAATGGGATGACTTTATTGGTTGATTTGCCTACCTACTATGACATAATAAGATTATGTTGTAGAAACTCCTAAAACTTCCTATCTGATCAACCATAAAAACAGCTTGAGATGAGTTGAGGCTTTAAAAAAAACTTGAAACTGGGATACTTGGAATATCAAGAATAGATTATTATTTCTATTGATATTAGGACCATCCTCATCTTGGGTGTTTTTCATACAATGTTTCGGCCGTTGCACTCTACGGCCTTCGTCAGGTATCATCTGGTAGATTTGGGGAAGTAACGAACCGAACCCTCAATTTATCCGACGGGGGTATATTGACCGTACCCCCCTCTTAGCGTTAGTAGCATTGTTATATAGTGTGAGACAATATAACAATACTACAAACGCTATGAGGGGAGTACGGTCAATATACCCCGTCGGATAAATTAAGGGTTCGGTTCGTTACTGAAAAAGATTTTTGCATGTACGCATATTTTACGTATGGATATATATTATAAAGAAATAGATATATAGTCCTACGAAATGATCATAGATTCGTTACTTGAAACTATTTGAACCGACATCTCGTTTTTACATTGCAAACACACCCATGCAAGCACATACACACACACACATATATATATGTGTGTGTGTGTGTGTGTGTGTTTGCGCGTGTGTATATATATATATACACAAATACACATATATGTATATTGATATGCATCATCCTACGTAAACAAGGGTATTGTTGCTAACAGTAAAACCTTCATCTGATGATGATCCCAGGGTTAGACATGATTTCCCTTTAGGCCAAAGCTATGTTATCTCTAACCTATTATACCATAGCTGTGCAATACCCGTCTTTGTTGGTTTTTCCCTCACTGTCGAAATGCCAGATGAAAATCCGACCTCATTATATATTCATTCTTGTATTCACATCATTGCAGTCAATATTGATGAGCCAAGAAATGAAACATCAATTTAATGACGTGAGATTCGATTTCGTTGAACAGATTACGATATCAAGACGTTGGGCGGTTAACGTGAACTTCAGCTGAAAAGTCAAATCCAAGTTCTACATTATCCAATCGGATATGACTGGCGTTCTTCATTGTTTGTAAACTGGTAGCTAGCGCCGACAAACAAAAGAATCCTGTGTGCAGTGATATCTTCCCAGCACTGTTTCTCTCCAATCGATGATTCACTAACGCATCTGATATTTACACCGCTGTCGACACAGGCAATCAATTTTAGTGAAATGGTTCTGCATTCTTTTCTGACGCAATCTCTACCCACTTTCAGGACACCCTGGAGGCTTATACAATTTGTTTGCGACGTGGCATAACAGACCAATATCAATATATATATGTACAAAAAGCGTGTGCATATGTATGAATGTATTAAGTAGATCTTTCTAAAAAAAAAGGTGCTCAATACCATCAGTAGAGCGGTTACAAAATGAGTGAAGATTTTTCAATGATTCATTACAGATTGTGCATGATTCACAAGAAAAAAATTCAAAAGTACATTTGAAGATCCTTTTAAAGCGAAAAAGAATGCACAGGGACCATTGGGAAAATCTTTACTAATAGGCATATATATATATATGTATATATATATATATATATATATATATATATATATATATATATATATATATATATATAAAGAGAAAGACAGAGAGATAGATAGATAGATAGATAGAGAGAGAGAAAGAGAGAG
>OY735226.1:12412973-12540473 GCA_963457665.1 Thysanoteuthis rhombus | reverse complement strand
CACACAACAGGATACCCCTGGCAGATGAGTTACCATTTTTTATTCACAATGCAAAGTTCCTGATGGTGTACTCTTGTTCCCCGTCAAACCTATAACCTCTAAAAGTACACATACACGCATCGCACACACTACTGAAGATGGAATACCTCCTGGAACATATCTAGACCATTAATGAGAACATTTCCAGAAAAATAAACTTTACTCCCGAGTCTGTCTCACTCTCTACAGTTCAAGTAATACATATATATATATATATATATATATATATGGAATAATGAAATAGAGTTATGAATCGATATCACAATTTAAGCGGGTCGTTAGCTCAACCCTGCTAGGGAGCCAGAACTGGTTTGTTTTTGAATTCCCGAAAGAAGAGAGAATGAGAGAGAGGGTGGGTAGTACATATATATATATACACACACAGACATACATCTGTATGTATGTATGTATGTATATATAAACATAAAAGCCATGTAGGCAAATCGATACGTTTGATTGTATAATTACATGGTTGTATGTTGTGTCCATGTCCTGTTGTAATCCCAAAGTTTCAATAATTTGGTCCTTATGAGATATAATAATATGATTGAATGATTGAAGGATTTTGATAAAACGTGAAAACGTGTGTAAGTTACCGAGAAAAAACATTCAAATAAAAAACTGAGACAATAGTGAAAACGGAGAAGTAGGATACTTCAATTATCAGAAATAAACTACCCAATGATAAGCCTTTTTCGCGCTGACCCATACATAAATAACCCTAATGATTTTCTGCCGATACATGTCAATATATATATATATATATATATATATATATATATATATATATATATATTTATATACATATATATATATATATACATATATATATATACATATATATATATACATATATATATATATACATATATATATACATATGTATATACATATATATATATATACATACATATACATATATATATATACATATATATATACATATATATATATATATATATATATATATATATATATATATATATATATATATATATATATATATATGTAAAGAACAAGGTGACTGTTTCTCTGTCTGTAACATTGAACTCTTACACTTGAGGTACTAATTTTGCTGACAAAAATATCCCAACACACGATTTGAAACGATGGACTTTTCCACTTATACAGTTTCAAAACTTTTGTACTTCGAGAAAATATCCTATAGAAAGTCAAAGTATCTTTTTGATTTCTGTATTTTCCGTTCCTTGATCCAAATCCTGTCATTTTTAAAGCTGTATAAGGTTGTTAAAATAAGCTTTTTACTATGTATCAAATATCTTTTGCCCTCTTTCTCTCTCTCTCTCTCTCTCTCTCTCTCTCTCTATATATATATATATATATATATATATATATATATATATATATATATGTAGATGTTGTTTAAAAACTAAGAAATTCATGCCACAACCCAAATTCTAAAATTCCAAATCCACAAATATACTCTACAATACGAATTCCCAATCTATAATGAATTAATGATATAAAATATAAACGACGAAAATTTGACATAATGACACAAATAATACGTTTTCATCAGAGAATAATGGATGTAGAAAGAGAATAGCTAGAAAATTACAAAGAAAGTGTGGAACAAGCCTATTTTAGTATCGAGCTTCTTAATAATAATAATAATAATAATAATAATAATAATAATAATAATAATAATATAGTACAATAGGAATTTGTTACACGAACATGTTTATGTTTCTGCCCTACCTGGGCTTCTTCTGGCAAAAAATCAGGTATATTTTAAATTCCTGCTCGTGAATTTTTCGGAATTTCTTGGTAGGTGTTAGAATGTGGGAAGAGTTTTCTCTTTTTTTTCTTTTTTTGTCTGATTTGTTAGATTTGTAGTGTGTGTATTTCTACTGATGGTTTCAAATTACATTCCAGGGGGTATGGTATTCATGTTGGTGTAATCATTAAGTACTTGCTGGTTTTGTGTGTCTTTGTAGGAATATTCTATTTTTTATTTAGATATCTTTATTGCCACCTGCAGAACAAATATCTCAAAGCAAATATCGTATTCCACGTCGAAATATCCACCCCATGAGAGACCCCTAGATGTGGAATAGTATATAAGAATACTGAAAAATGAAAAATATGAAAATTGTAGATCATTATCTATATATTACTTGAGAATGCACGCCATACATTTCAAACCAACTGAAAAATGGAAAATATTTAAACAGGCTTGCACATGCCAAAATATTGAAACCCCTTGCCACCTATGCCTAAATGAGAAATTGGAAATGCTCAGTTTTGCCCTAAAAATAGACTTACTGAACAGAAAAAATAAAATAGATTTAAAATGCTGGCATCACCGAAATTCCCTTATCAACTAACATAACTCAATAACCCTGATACAGATACACTAACTATAACTAACATAGATATGCCATCCACTAAGCCATCTAAAAGAATTACCTAATCAACGTAATTACTCGAGACAAGAGGAAGTGAACCGAAATACAAGATAATCACACAACGTAATAAGGTCATAAAAGAGATCTTAGCATGGAACAATAGCACCAAGATTTATAAAAAAATGAAACATTCCGATAAAGAACACACAAAACCAGCAACCATACACTAACAAGATCATCATCATACCATACCCCTTAACATGTTATTTATAATCACCTGCAGAAATACACAAACTACAAATCTAACTAATTAAACAAAATAAAAGAGAAGAGTCCTCCCACTAGTAACACCAACAAAAGGAAATTCCCTAAATTCCCAAAACAAGAATCTAAAATGTACATAATGATTAGCCTGATGAAGCCCAGAAGAGAAAGAAACATATTTTCCTGTACTAAATCCCCATTCTACTATGTATCCAGTTCTACTCTTAACCAACGCAATATTAAAAGTTTTGATATCAAAAGTATCGAGTACTCTATGCAATAAACCCATCATATATTGCATTATATGTTATTATGTTAAATTGCATCCCTGATTTGTAATATATATATATATATATATATATATATATATATATATATGTGTGTGTGTGTGTGTGTGTGTATGTGCATGTGATCTACGGTCAGCAGTTTTGTTGTATAACAACTTTTCAGTGTGGCTATAAACTATCCAATATACATCCAGTACTACTAAGTAGGATCGAAAACTTCACTTCAGCGACAGGCATTTTACTTCTGACTTATGCAGAACGAGACAGTCAGTAGGACCGAATTTAAGCGACATATTTACTTTACACACAATTTCCCACTCACCAGAGCGCTCAATTCTGTAGTTAGAAGAGCATTGCTATATAGTTTATGATGGACTATTTGCCCTACTCAAAGAGTGTTCAACCCTGTAAAAAGGAGGATTGATTATAGTAATAACTGGTAATTGTGTCATTCACAGACGGCTTTTTCTTGGTATTAAAACTCTTCACTGTGGCTATATGCTATCCGATATCCATCCAGTATCACGAGGTAATATATATATATATATATATATATATATATATATATATATATATATATATATATATATAAATTGACTATATGGAAAAAATTCGGAAAAACTTGAAACTGCTTAGTACATCTCGAATTTTTTAGTGTAGTAGCTCATGTAAATTTCACCCATGGAAACACCAGGTTTCCTCAAAACGAACTTATCTCCTATAAGGACATCTGCTTGTCTTGAGATCTAATTTACATATATCAGAAAAAAACTTTTCTTTTCAATACAAAGTAATAGAAGAAATACCCAGCTAAACCCTAAAAATTGTCCGCCTGAACTATCATCTAGGTACTATCTGTAATCTTCACGTAACAACTTTTACTCTCCTGGCTCTGACGAATCCACGTGTTTCCATATGTGAAACATACGTGAGCTATGACATTCTATAATTTGAAAAAAAGGAGATACGCTAAGTTATCTTAAGTATTTTCCTTTTTCCATATCGTCAACTTGCCCACAACATTCTGTCCGATATACATCCTTCACCTTCACTCATGCACACACACACACACATACAAACACACACACATATACATATATATATATATATATATATATATATATATATATATATATATATATATATATATATATATATATATATATCCACTGCAGAAATGATAATATCCTTGGCTACCTTTCTAGCAATTACTCACGAATGTGGACCACAATGTGAGATGATAAAATCTCTTTCGCGTTTTGCTTAGCTGTATATTCAGAGCGCAGAGACAGTGCAATATAAAACTCAGAACGTGAAGACAACTTAACCTGAAAACATCTTCGGTCGTATCTCTGAAATATTCATCAGCAGATGCTTCGAAAATGCAGACATATTGCCATAAAAGCTACCCTTGTGGTTTGAAAGGTTGCAAATCGAATTTCCATCTAAAGTCATGACATGGCTATAAAAATTTATTTGAACATCTCTAGTCTCTTCTTTTAAAATTTTTTCATACGAAAGAATTTACATTTACAATTCAATTTGCGAGAATACACACACACACACACACATATACACACACACACACACACACATATATACACACACACATACGTACATATATATACATATATGTCTGTGGATGACACAATATATATATATATATATATATATATATATATATATATATATATATATATATACTCACCAATAGATTAGTCTGATGCATTATTATATATGGGAAATTATACTGACAAGATATATAGGCATTTTTAAAGGAACATGTATGTAATCGATTACCTACATACGTATATATGCTTTTGCAGTTGGATAAAGACATCGTAGGTGGTCACATCTCCAAGCTTTTGAGGGTGACATCTAAAGGGAATTGATAACAATTCTCCAGCAATGAACTTTTGTAGGGGGTAAGATATACGATGCTTCTCACTAAAGTTGGTTTTGAAAATTCACCTTTCGACTTCTTAGTTTTCCTTTGAAAATTTGAACATCTCAATTTCCCTCTTCAAATTTTTGTCCGCTCTTTTTACATTTTGTTTTCTTCCTCATTTTTTTTAAGGTATTCTTGTGACTTCAACGAAAGTGTTTGATTTGCTATGGGTTTCTTTTTTGTCACATGTAACTGCGTTTCTTCCATGGTTTTACTACAATGGTTTGATTTTCGTCATTATTCGGAAGAAAGCGTAATTTGCGTGTGTATGGGAAGGTTCCTATTTTTAAACTCTCTGAATAGATGAATTACTCCCCTAAAAAATTATTTCCTAAATCTTTCAACGGTTTATCGCCCATTTGATGTTTAAACTTTCACACACACACACACACACACACAAAGACACACACACACACGCACACACACACACACACACACATATATATATATATATATATATATATATATATATATATATATATATATATATATATATATATATATATATATATATGTATATAATAAGTGGATGTATAATTAGATTGTAAATTCTGCTTATTACCCAGTTCCTTCATGATAGACAAAGCAATGTCAATTACCAACTTACCTCTCACAAACTAAGAAGCAAACCTGTCTAGCCAGGAAAAAGGAAGAACAAAGCACAAATTCTCGATGATAGAACCCCTCGTTAAATGTAAATCGGGGAATTATTTTTATTTGGCCTTTATCTATCTTATTTACTGGAACTGTCTTAACGAGTTCCCGCTAAATCGTCACGCACACTCATACACACACACGCATATATATATATATATATATATATATATATATATATATATATATATATATATATATATATATATATATATCAATAAAAGGTTTTATGTAATGTACTGTACAATAATCTCTAGCAATAAGAAACATACAACAAAAAGTCGATGAAAAAGTTGTCTATGCATTTCTATGGGATTCCGTTGGAAGGTCAAGCCACACCGGAATGAGTGATGATCAAATTTTGGGGGTGGTCCAAGAATCTATTCTTGATTGTCTGTCAACACGATATCTCGAGAATTTCCAAATAAATTTTAAAGAAAGAATGATGGACAATAGACTACGAAAGTAGTGATAGAATTTTTGGACGAATATGTGCACAATGATTCAGTTCTAAGTAGAAGAAATAACCATTCATAGTTACCTCTTTCTTATTTCATAATGGCTGCCCTAAAAGTTCTCAGGGAAATTGACCAAAATATTGGATTGTTTCCAGATATGATCAATTCTAGTTGTGAAGGTTCTACCCTAAAAAAATGATTTGAAAAATGTGCCAGAAACGAATATTCTATCACCTGAGGTTGATAACTTCTGTTTCACTCCTGAGGAGATTGATGTCGAACAAGTGCTAAGGTTTCCTTATTTTACATTGCCTGACCTGTTGCAACTGCACGAAAAGACAGAAGAAAAGGACATCAGCACAAATGCTCGCTGAATGATTCAATGGACAGATTTATATAAACATATCCTGGCAATCTTCATCAGCAGCTGTCGACGTGTGCTTAGTTGGTCATATGATTCGTGATGTGATATGTCTTCTTTGATCACTTATTGTTAACAAATATAAAAGATATTTTTTCCTATTATGCAACCATTATTTTTTTGTCATCCACTGACAGCTGTCCTGTCGTATTACAATTCTTCAGTGTGGCTATATATTATCCCATCCAGTACCACGAGGCAGGATTGAAACCTTAGCTTCAGACCCGGAGGCTGGTATCCTCTCTCTACTCCACGGAACTGGACGGTCATTGAGGTTGAATTCAAGCGATATATTTATTTATCGTATATATTCCTCTTCCACCAGAGTGCTCCATTCCATGTTCGAAGAGCATTGCATAAGCTTACAATGAACGAGCTACCTCACTTGAAGAGTGCCCAACCCTGAAACAGGGAGCGTTATATATATATATATGTGTGTGTGTGTGTGTGTATATATGTGTGTGTGTGTGTGTATATATATATATATATAGAGAGAGAGAGAGAGAGGGAGATGGAGAGCCATCAAGGTCCATTGTTGAACCTCACAACGTGTAAGCTTCAAACATTAAGCAAATTGAAACATTTCCAAACATCTTCTTATGTCACTTCAGTCACCCATTTCTTAATTTCCGTTCGTTCTATTCATGTAATTTTCTTCAGTGTTTTTTTTTAAAGTTTTACATACATTTTGTTAACATTTTCTCGTGTAGGGATCATCAGTTTCGAGGATTTTACGCACAGGACAATTATATTTTCATGACATCTGGGCAGTGTTGACCAAACAACCTACCCCCACTCAGCTATGAATTTAGTGTAAAGCTTTTGTTATACATGTAGATTATTATTTTGTATAGAGTAATATCATGATGCATCGTATATTGATTTTATCTTATGCTACACGTCAATTAATCTTTTGAGACAAGGCTGACTTACCTCAAAAACGTATTCAACGATGAGGGGAACAGTTAGTATAACAACAGACGTGACTCGTTATTCGTGTCACTTTTATTGAGTGTTCATCCACCTGAATATTAAATCCCTTGTGTCTGCTTAAACATTACACTGCATGCAAATCAACAAATGAAATATTTGAGATGAGTAATTACACAGACAAATTTTTGGGGGTTGATTTTCAACCATCATTTTAAATCGAAAAATTTGATATTTTTGTCCACTAAGCTCAAAGTTAATTTTTCCACGACGTACATCATCTCCCAACAATTTATACATATATAGTCTAGAAAGCTTTACAGCTTTAAACACTAAATGTATAAAAAAAACTTCGTCAAAAGATTTTTTGTGTCACTTCACGTCACCCATTTCCCCATATCTGTCGATGCAATTTATGTAATTATGTGTTTTTCTTTTTCACATACATTTTTTTATTACAGTGCGTAGTATAAATTGTCTCTTATTGGGATCATCCCTTGTTAACCATGAAATTGTTTTGAGAATTTTAATCATATATTTATATTTAATCATACATATAATCAGGGATGAAATATAATATAACAACTGATGGGTGATGTTCAATACATTTAACATTAAATATTGAGTTGATTTAGAATACAGCTTGAAATATAATGGAATAAGAATTGGCAACACAAATACGTTGATGTTTCTGACGTTTTTGAGCTTATTCAGGCCAGGACACTCGTCCAATTATTTCATGGGGCAATGTCATCAATATGGTGAAGAAATTAAAACTAATCCTATTGAGATATCAAATACTACAAAAGAATCGTTGAAGAAAAATTAAAGAAACGGAGAACAAATGGAGACATGAAAAGAAACTTTGATGACATTGTGCATTTTTTCACATTTTTCCTGAGTAATGAGAGCGTCCGTCTAATTGATTATGTCTAAAAAGTATAGAAAATTTCATTTTTTTTCCTTTCAAATATTGCTTATACTGATAATGATGATTTGAAATCTACTTATTTTCATTGAACAACAGACGAATTTGCACAATTTGTAATCACTTAAAATATGAATAACAACAATATATTTATATCACTATCTTTGCCACAAAACTCCGAAATAATAGCCATCTTCTATACCTTTTGAACATGAATGAATGGCCTCTGTTCTATCTCTGTAGACCACAGATCTCCCCTCCAGGACGCATTTTTGGGCAATACTGGGATGACCAGTCTTCAGAACCCCCCTCTCAGCCTTACTTCATATGGTCCAGAGTAAGGCAGAGAACAATACGTCTGGCATCAACTTTGCCACAAGAGCTACCAGAAAGACGTCAAATTGGGCACCAAAATTCCTAGTTTCCAGTCAGTGATGTCCTTGTCTTACACTGGTTGTCTTCCTAAGGTTCAGCTACTTTAGCCATAGCTAGTTGGTGGAAGAGATGGATTCATGCCATACCCAAGAGCATTAGTGCAAAGTGAATATAAACTGTCCCAACCGGAGTTTGAACGCAAGTCGAACGGTTCCATTGCTCACGTCGTCACTGTTACCGACTACGACAATCGTAACTCCACATAAGCAATCAGAAAATAGCACTCACTTCCCAGGAATGAAAATCGCGTTGCCTGGTATTATTTACCGACACTTTTAATTTTATGAAGTTAGTAGAAACATGATGCACTGAGAATTGATCCGTCTTTGTGTCCACAAGATGTAAAATGGAAGCCGAGCATACATTAAAGTGTCAAATTCTATCAAATCGAAAAAACACGTCTTGTCAGCGTTTGGATTCAAACGATATTTTCAAATATAGTGATGTCAACTTCTTTTCAAAATTACGTCACATTCAGTTTCCGAATCGAACGTGCAAATTTTAGTTTTATTTTTTTCTTATGAATTGAAACTTTCCTTTCTGTTGTTTCTGACAGCATCGATTATCTATACAGTGCACTACGAAGTTTCAAACTTAAGTGAAAATTCTGTATAATCTCATTATTATCGGGAATAAATCCATTACCGTTTGGGATTACATTGTTTATTATCTTATGAACAGCCTTTTTTGATGATGTAATGGTTACTACGTCTGGATCACGCACCAGAAGGTCTTGGGTTCGTTAATATGAGAGAAGAGTGTGGAAATCTCTTTATCAGGGAAAATTTCCCTATGCATTCAGCAACTAATTGAGTACATTTTGAGCTGTATAATTAAGGTGGGAGTATCCCTTTGGTGAACTTGCATCCTGCTAAGGGGATGGTAATGAAAAAACAACAAATTTGTTGATATTAAGTCCTAATCTCGACCAGACTTGAGAGCTGCAAGGATCGTTGAGCTGACGCATGCAATAGAACGACTTGATCAACGGCCTCAATACTCCATTAGGGTTCTCTCTTAAGAGATATGAGGCATTACCTTTCTACCGAACCATCTTATAAATAGCGCACAATTATGGAAAGTTCAGCAGTAATCATGGACTGAGTATTTTTAGCAGAGATTCAATTATCCAAAATCTTTATTGTGACTATTTAATTTCATTGGGAATTCACGTGGTGTGAAAGGTTCAAATGTGAGAAGTCTACACGGTATGGGGGAGAAACCAAAACCGTCCGATTCCAAACGTAGTAGGATTCTCGAACATCAGAATCAAGATCTGTGAAATAGCCGAGCAAATTGATGACCCAAAATGTAGATCGATATCTCTGATCCGGAGAGTTTACTTTTATTTTTTCTTCAGAAAGTTTTGTCGCTATGATCAGGCCTAATGGAACTGGATCTATTCCAGATATTAATAAAATTATCATATATATATATATATATATATATATATATATATATATATATATATATATATATATATATATATATATATATATATATGCGTGTGTGTGTGTGTGTATTGTTTACATATACATGCACACATATACAAAGCATTACAAAACCTTACATAGAAAATATCTCTCAACAAATATATATCCACTTTTCTCTTTCTCCCCCCCTCTATCTCTCTCTCTCTCTCTCTTTCTTTCTCTCTCTTTCTCTTTCAATATATATATATATTTGAATTTCTGATACAAATTTATTGTAACAAATGGTATAATACACGCACACACATACACCAACACATCCACACAAACACACACACACATATACATATATACTAATCAGGAATGCTGTATAACATAACATATCTTTACTTCTTATTTGGGACATTTCTTAGGGGCATATCAATTATTAAAGGTAGTGGGGTCTTTCATTTTATTAGTTTTAGTTTAATGCTCGGCTATTGCTTGTTTTTTTTTCCTTTTTTTTGATGAGGATGCGTGTCCGTTGGTGATTATAAATCACTAGCCAGGGGATATGGTGTGTGTGTTCTCGTTATCATTATTGTTCTATCAATCTTTGTACGGTGTTTCCTTTATGAGTGTATTTCATTCTCACTTAAATCTATTTCCCCAATGCTAGGGTCCCTTTCATATGACCTTAGTGGATAATTTGATTATATTGTGTTTGGTCTATTTTCTCCTGTCTGAGGTAATTATGTTGATTGGATTGTTCTTTAAGGTGGCTACGTGAATAAGTTATCTATTTTAGTTATTTTTAGTACATCTTTATGTTGGTCGTCGGGTTATGAACAGTGTCAGCTTTTCATCGCAAATTTCATTTTTTCTCTTTAATAATTATGTTTCATGTTTTTTGTTCTATCGCAAAAACTAAAGATTTCGAACTCCAGATTTTGGTATAAGTGGAATGGGCTTTCAACATTTTGACTTATGTATGTTTAGTTCTGATATTTTTGATTTTATCGTACGTCTGAGATTACTATCACCCAGTCTCCAATACTATGTCGACAGTGATGTACTGGTTTAATATTTTTCATGTCTAACCGCATAGAATAATAGATACGTCTTGAAAATGTCTTAAATGGGAATCTTGAGAAAAGCAGTATCATTTGCCCGAAGAAGCCCGAATAAGGCAGAAACCTAAATGTGTTTGTGTAGCGAATTCTTATCCCATTATATATATATATATATATATATATATATATATATATATATATATATATATATATATATAGAGAGAGAGAGAGAGAGAGAGAGAGATAGAGAGAGACAGAGACAGAGACAGAGACAGAGAGAGACAGCAATCATTCATTTGAATGTACATCGTTTAAAATTATGGACCAACATATTTAGAATATATCAAAAACAAAATTTTGATGACATCAATGAATGGTTTGAACACAAACTTTAAAGAAAAAAAACTGAAAAATTAGATAGGCAATAGACGGACAGTGTTTCTGCTATTCCAAACAATATATTCATACATATATATATATATATGTGTGTGTGTGTGTGTGTGTGTGATACGTATTTTGCTTGTAATTGTTTGGTTTTTAGAGTCAAAAACATGAACATTACGCAAATAGAGAAAGAAAACTATTACAATCAACAGATCAAAGCATGCATTTAGCCATGTTCCGGGTATGTGTATGAAGACAAACAACAAGAAGCAAATAGATTGTTGGTGATAAGGATCTGTCAACCAAAACTGGCAACATAGGTCCCTTCGCTGATTACTTGGCTGGTTAGGGATGGATATATGTATACAAACTGCACAAATGGAACAAAAGGGCTTAAAACATAAGCATTCACACCCCATTATGTCTGATTAAAAAAAGAGAATATCACCAACTGAAAAAAGGTTTTTGGTTCAATTCGCGATGTAAGTTTAATATAAAAAGACCCCTTTCTTTGTGTCCCTGCAGCAATCATGCTTTTTTCTTCAGTGATCACTGTCCAACAAGTGGTGAGAGAAGTAACAAATTCTTTGATGACTCGTTTTTTCTCAATATTTTAATTGATCACTCTCAACACAGCATGATGCCAAAATAACTTGGTAACTTGACAGTTCCTATAAAGTGACCTACGAAGTGACCTAGAAGGTGAGTAGACCCGACACTAGTTGATTCTATCTTATTTCTCTCTCTTCCGTTTCCGCACTACAGTATACCAAACTGCTTTTCGTGATGTCAGCTTATTGTCTGATTTCTTTTTCAAGTTCAATGCTATTCAATCATTCAGATATTTCGCTGCATAATTCTTCCTCCGCCCAGAGTCCCTCCCGCCCTTTATAAAAGAAGAGGAATAATATGGCTTGATAACTGAATTGGATTATTGAATAGCATTGAATTCAATTTTTTTTCTTAAAGATTTTATTTTGGGAAAAAAGAATGCGTAATAGAAAGTTATAATTAAAAAAATCCGTAGGAAAAGTTTTCCATCCAGTTTGCGTAGGATGCAATATTAAAATCTTTGAATACCAATTGAAAGAAAGAAGAGATGATTCAAAATAAATGCATAAAATGAGAGAAGACTTGAAAGAGAAAAGACGAGATAGCAAGTCGAGTTGGTCACTCAATGGAATCCGTCACGTGGTCAATCCTTTTGGAAGCACGCTGAATTGGCTATGACCAATGTCACTCTTGCTTCAAAACATCTAAAACAGATTAAGAAGGATTGAGCACAACGATGTTTATTCATGCATTTCACAATGGCAATGGTGCGAATTGAATGCAATCAGCTTCAGACAGAATTCAAACTTGATTTACCGATTTTATTTTACGATGTAAAACACTGGGTTCTATTTATTTCTTTCACATGTTTCTAGAGATTTTTTTTTCTTATCAGATATCAAATAAGAAAATGAGAAATTTGGCTAAAACAAAGTTTGAGGAAGAGCGGAAGGATATTTTTGTGTCAAAGTTCATTTTTTCTTTTTTCGCCTGTGAAAATAACAAATTTAGATATACAATACCTCTGTTTCAAACCTGCTACACAAATACACTATATATATATATATATATATATATATATATATATATATATATATATATATGTGTGTGTGTGTGTGTGTGTGTGTGTGTAAATATATATCATCATCATCAGTCTTTTAACGTCCGTTGTCGGACATAAATCTTCCCATGGTTTCGCCATAATTCTCTATCATGGGCGTCGCAGAGCTAGTATTTCCTGAATGTGTCCAGGTCATCTCTCCATCTTGTGTTTCTTATGTGATCTCTGAGGATCCATGTTGTGAGACGTGATGTCCATCGGTTGTCTTCCATTCTTGAAACATGGCCTGCCCATTGCCATTTGAATTTTTTTAATAGTTTCTATGATGTCACGGACACCTGTTTTCTCCCTTATATACTGTACTGTTTTGTGCTCTCTCCATGTAAGGTTGGGCATGATTCTCTCATGGGCACGTTGCATACTTCTCGGCTTGCAGCTCTGTCTCTTGGTTAGCTCCATAAGTGACTATCGGGAGAATGCATTGGTGGTAAACTTTTCTTTTTAGGATTATTGGGATTATTCTCAACATGATTATTGCACATAATTTTTGTTTTACTAGAGTTCATGTGTAGGCCGACTTTTTTGCAATGATAATAATTTAGAATGAGTTCAAAATCACCTTAAATTATATCCATTAGCAGTGTGTGAAAGCATTGTGCATTCTCGAACGGAGGAAGTTTTAAATCCATATCTATATCTATCCATATCTCTATCTATCTATCTATCTATCTATCTATCTATCTATCTATATGTGTGTATATATTTATATATATATATATATATATATATATATATATATATATATATATATATATATATATATATATTGTCTATGCATATTTATCACAATACATGGAAGGACATGGGGAAGTCCTTTGTCTGGCATTGTACCTAAATAACTGGTCCTTCTCACACACACAGACACACACACACACATATATATATATATATGCGTGGACAGACACAGAGATAAAGAGACAGAGACTGAAAAAGATATTGAGAAAGAGACAGAGAATAGTGTGATTACTTAATCTCTGCCAATGTTTTCTAGCCACCTTCCCTCCTTTGTCTCTTCATCTTATATCTGGTCTTTCCTTGCAACATTCACAAGTAATATGATATCAGGTCTATCGAATTTGAAGAACAAAGAATCAATGTATTCATTACGTGATAAGATATCTTTGAGTCAAATGTATACTTCAAGAAATCGAGATGTGGCCAAAGCTGCATGTAATCATGATTAGACGTCAGAGCCACGTATGCCTCCATTTGCCTCCTGCTTAACTTGAAAGAAGCAGAGGAGCAACACTGAACAAAAACAGCTAATTAAAGCTATTGTCCATTGATCAACGTCGAAAGGATTCCAAGTGCAGCTTAAGTAGAAGTTATCTAGTACAGTTTATCACCTCCCGGTTATATTTGCCAGCCATTATTTAATTCATCAATTTGTAAAGATTCCTTGGCATTTTTGAATTTTTGCACTTCACGCCACGGAAAGGCGTGTCAGTTTGAAACAAAGATACCTTGACTGATTTTTAGCGAGTTGGATGTTGCGACCAAAGCGAGTTGGACACGACGGTTCTCGTATGATCACCGTGAATATCCGGGAACACTCGTTGCTGTAAGCAGATAGGGGCATAGATAAAAGGTGTTAAATTTGTTGAGCAAATCAATGTTATTCGGGCAAAATCACGGAGAACCATATGTAAATCAAGCTTGTTGTCTTCTTGTAGAAAGAGTTCTTACGTATGTATGGTAGGTAATTATTTAGAGATCATTCTGTGGCATACGTCCTGGATCCTCTGACTAACCAAGCTGCGAACCACAATGATTTAATGAGTAAACTAAACTGTTGAATTATCAGATCAAAACTCTCTAAGACAGACATTTAACCAGTTATACTCACAAAGAAAAGGATTTTTTTTTTAGTTTTATTCATACAGTCAACATCGATATAGTCATAGGTTTCTTCAGTGTTAAAGTTGGTCTTGCTGTGTGTATTTGTGTATCTCACATAGAGGCTGCCCCAGTAGGATTAGAGTACATCATCATCATCATCACCATCAGTCTTTTAACGTCCGTTGTTGGACATAGACTTTCTCCAGGATTCACCACATTTCTCTGCCATTGGCGTCGTGGGGACATTATTTTCTGAATTTGTCTAGTTAGCTCTCCATTTTGTATTTAGTCGGTCTCAGTTTTGCGTGTGGTCACTGATGATCCATATTGTTAGTTCTGATGTCCATTGGTTGTCTTTCATTCTTGCAACATGACGAGCCCATTGCCATTTGAGTTTTCTGATGGATTCTATGATGTCTCAGACACCCGTTTCCTTCCTTATATACCGTGCTCTCTTGTGAATTTATCTTGTGATCTCTCCATGTGAGGTTGAGCACGATTTTCTCGTGCGCAGGCTGCATGCTTCTCAGTTTTCAGGTTTGTCTCTTGGTTACATTCCATGTTTCAGATTAGAGTACTTACCATTTTCTATTCATATCTTGAAGAATCGCTCTTTTTAAAATCTCCCCCACGGAAGAGATTTTCAGTGGGCTTTCAATTTGCAAAGTAATTTTTCGCTGAATTGATCCTTCAGTTTCCGTTCGGCAGTGTATACGACTTCTTTTTTTTTTTTTTTTTGTCTGTTTGCTTTCTTGATGCAGACTTCCATGAGTCTTCATCGACAAACAAAAGGAGAGGAAAGTAACTGATTCATCGATAACCACTTTTTAACTAATTTTTTAAAAGATCATCCCCAACAATAAATGCTGCACAAAGATGTTGTAACTAATTCTTTGATGATTTTTTTTCATACAATTTTTTAACCGATCACTCTCAACACAGTATGCTGGAAGTTTGTAACCTGACAGTTTCTACAGTTTTTAGTGACTAACCAGATCTGTCATCAGTTGATTCCACCGAACCTGCTCGCCTTTTATTTAAACGAGAATATATCATGTTCCAATGCCTAATTCTATCAGTTCTCGAACTAATTTCTCACGCAAGTTATTTTTATGTAAATAGTCAGTGCACTTAGCACTAAATTTCACCAACAAGTCTCTTTTTCGTCCACTCAAATTTTAAAGAGAGAAAAATGTTTTTTGCTTTTTTCCATTTCTAAGCGGTTGTGACTCATGTATTCCTGTCAGCATAAAAGAAAATATCTAATTAATTTATTTTCGTTACACCGCGGGCCATCACGAAGTAGGATTTTTCTTTGCTTTTAAAAACAGTGAACGCTCTCGAATGAATACTTTAATCCATTTAATTAATAAATTACCTTTTAGCAATTTTCTCACTAGATTGTTTAACATTCCTGGTTCAGAATTATAGGATATTTTCTTTAAACGGTTCATCCCCCAACTCACTGTTGCATATTAGTGGTACACTTCATGTTGCTTAACATATTCCTATTTTGTCTATCAGATAATAAACCACCAAAATATTTTTTTTAATTCCTACTAAACATGATTAAATTTGATGGGTCGAGTGAAAAATGGCTTTCTTACCTATGACAGAATTGTAAACGTAGAATGTCATCATCATCAGTCTTTTAACGTCTGTCGTTGGACGTAGACCTTCCGTAGGATCCGCCACCAATCTCTATCATTGGGGTCACGGTGCCAGTATTTTCCTAACTTGTCTAGTTCATCTCTCCATTTAGTGTTTTGTCGGCCTCGGTTCTCATGTGATCTCTGGGGATCCATGTTGTGAGTCGTGATATCCATTGCTTATCTTTCATTCTTGCAGCATGGCCTGCCCATTGCAATTTTAGTTTTTTAATAGTTTCTATGAGGTTTCGGATTCCTGTTTTCTTCTTTAGGTACTGTGCTGTCTTGTGTTCTCTTCATGTACGGCTGAACTTTAAAAAACCAGACGATCTTAATAATCCTGAAAAGAAGAGTATACAACCAATGCATTCTCCAAATTGTCACTTATGGAGCTGAAACATGGAACCTAACCAAGAGACAGACATACAAACTGAGAAGCATGCAGCGAGTGCATGAGAGAATCATGCTGAACCTTACATGGAGATATCTCTAGACAATACAGTACGTAAAATGTAAGCATGAATAAAACGAGTAAATGGTGAAGCATTGTTTTAAAAACCGTCGGGTAAGCCTTTACTGACAAGCTTTCAGATAACAATCTGGCTGCTCAGACATCCAATCGTTATGATTTGGAATGGGTCTGTTTAAGTCTTCTGGGAGACATATTCACCAACTTGACGAGTGTACTTGATTCTATCAATCACTTGCTCAAACAAAATATGGTCAATAATTCCACATCTTATTGAGAGATTCGAATTGGTTTGGGACAAAGTGACATGGCCCAAACCGTGACTTTGACAGATTTCCCCTCTGTCTTGTGCCTCATTCCAAGCTGCTGCTTCTGATCCTCCTCTTCATAATCATCATCACCTGTGGAGGTAAGAGCAGTCGTTGGAATAGGGACCTTCCCAAACATCATCATCAGCTTTTTAGCGTCTGTCGTTCTCTCCATTGTGGGCATCACGGAGCCAGCACTTCAGGAAAACATCAATTTCGTTACACCATTCCATTGCTTGTGAGCTCTGGGCATCCATGTTGTGAGTCGTGATGTCCAGTGGTTGTCGACCATCCTCGCAACATGACCAGCTCATTGCCATTTTATTTTTCCTATGTATTCTATGGTATCTCGAACTCGTATTTTCCCCTTATATATAGTGTTGTCTTGTGGTCTATCCGCGTTATGTTGTGCATGATACTCTATCGTGCACGTCGAATGGTTTTCAGCTTAAAGAGTCAGTATTTTAGCAAGCCCCCATGTTCCAGATTCATAGGTGACTATTAGGAGGATGCTTTGATTGTATACAACAGTAATTCACGAAGAAAAAGATTGTCGGAAAACTAATGTTCTGCTTGCAGTTGGTCGTTGCAAAAACTTTGAAAAATAGGGTATAAAAGTACGAGGGATCCTAAGAAGAGAACTATGGAAGCCACATCAATTACCATAGTCATATATCATTTTCTAATGGGGGGAAAGCATGAATAGATGTAACAAATATAGACAGGGCCTACTTTCATCGTCATCTCAACAGTAACCTTCTAAAATCTGTCGTTGGACATCTACCTTCCCCAATATCGGCCAGCCATCTTGTTCCTGAATATAATGGTGTCAACACCTCTCTAACTTGTCTAGATCCTATCGCCCACTTGATTTCTCTGATAAGATCTCGGGGGACAACATTGTGAGTCGTGATGTCTACCTGTTTGACTTTCTTGCAAGATAGCCAACCCATTGCCATTTGAGTTTTCTAGTCATTCTCATGACATCTCTGTAATCCCTGTTTGCTTTCTAATATATTGTGCTGTCTTGTGATATCTCCAGGTATGATCTTATCTTTTCCACATTAACATCAAAGCGTTATTTTCTCACTCTCTCAGTAGTTCTAGACTCAAATTGCCATTGATGATAATGAGATTTTAAAGAGACCACTTATTTATGTTTTTTCTTTATGTTGCCCTGAAGGAAAAAATAAATCTTTATTTTTTAGCATAGTCATGTCATACATTGAAAATTTGGAAGAAATATTTTAAAGCATATTTTTAAAACGGTTAATTTTCTTAAACTTAACCTTTAGGCTTATATTCCAAGTTCCAGCGTGTTCCATGAACAAATTACATAAGGAGAAAAAAGCATTGAAAGATATAACATATTCGAAAAAAAAGATTTTTGCAGATAGCTGCAAATAATTTTCTTGGGATATTTTATAGACATGAAAAACTCACCAGTTTATTCTAATTTTAGCATTTCTTTTACATATGAGATGAACTTAAAATTTTTTTCCTTTCGTAGACATACTTAAATTCAAGTGTTTTTTTTTTCATATCACAATTTCTCCATTGATACATGATTATGGAATTTATAGAAAATCTTTTAAAAAATCACGATTTCTATAAGATCTTTATTACAGGCAATTTTCGTTTACTTTCGAAAACTTAAGGTACTACTATGGATGCAATGAGGAAAATTTTTCCTTTGAGAAATGAAAAGCAGGGTCTATATCCAAAAACTATGAAGTTGGAACAGGAAACTCAACCGTAAAACTTGCCCTCAAACTAAGAGCTATGCAACGTACGCGAGGAAAATCATGCTCGACACCACATGGACACATCACAATATAGCACAGTATAATAGGGGAAAAACAGAAAAAGGAATCAGAGATATCATAAGACCCGTTTAAAAAGTCAAATTGTTATGTGCAGTCCATGTTACAAGAATGTCAGATAATTGCTGAACATCACATCTCAGAATGTTGATCTAAAAGATTATATACCGAAACACAGCCTACAAAAGAAAATATAAATGACGTCACAATCTCCAGAGGTTCGGGAGATATTGGCTCAGCGACAACCACGAAAGGTCTGGCTGATGAAAGGGAAGTTCTATTCCAAACAACAGACACTGAACGGTTGATTATAATGATGACGATGATGATTATGATGATGATGATGATTTAGGGAGATGTCGGTTGACATAACGGTTACCATTCCGGAAAACAAAATTGGCAGATCGATTTTAATTCTCTCAAGTTCACTTTGCTCTAATGCTCTCTAAAAAGGCACAAATGTCTGTAGAGACAAAAACGCTGACCACTCAGTGATGAAAAAGCCAATCAATTAAGAAAATTTGCCAGAAACAACTTGAGCAGATTCCCCTGTAAATAGAATCATCCGACACGCATGACTCGCTGATGGCATAATCAATAGGTTGATATTGCATTTCAATAATGATTTTTGATATCGGTATCTATCCATGTAAAAGCTATGTATGCAAATCAATATGTTTGATTGTACAAGTGTTTGTACGGTTGTCCTGTCCGATTGCTGTTATAACCTAAAACATATAATAGATTGATCCATGTGAAACAGAATAACATAGCTGATACATCGATTCTGACATAACAATTAGGATTATGCCATAGAAACTCTTATGACTTCAAGCTTGATCATACTTTAGAACGGTTCAAGTTGAGTCGAGATTTTTTTAAATCCTAAAATTAGGATATTTGACTTATCAAGCACGAACAACATAATAAAATAGCTGTAGGCTCTTTGCATCGATCCATGCATAAATGACCTCATCATTTTTACTGGTACATGTTAGTGAATCTATATTCTCCAATTCATCTCTTCTTGCTTTTTGAGATCGATAAAATAAATTGATGATTATCGTCTAAAAATACTGAATCAGAGTCCCTAATTCATTTTCGCTGGAAAGACATGGGACCAACTTCTCCCGTGCGCTGTATCATCGATATCTAACGAAAGGTCTTGTCACTTGCATCTCACAATGCAGACAGAGGAAGGGATGTGTGAATGAGTACAAAGTGAATCAACTTTCACTATAATTTCTTCACTTGTCCAGGCAGTAGTAATGCTCATACCTATTATCGATTTTGACAAGACCGGGACCATACAAAATACACAATAGCAGATTTGAAAAAGAAGGTCTAGAAAATACTGACATTAGTTTGAAATAACAAACTTAGTTAATATAGAATGCTTCTATCGAAGTAGACAGTGCGACAATTGGTTATTCAAGAGTAATCAATATCATTCTCAACCTCACATCGAGATCGTAAGACGACATAATTTATCAGAGAAAAGACAGGAGTCTGAGATATCAGAGATAGAATAAAAAATCTCAAATGGCACCGGTCTCGTAGTGTTTAAAGCATGTCAGACAACCGCTACAAGTCACAACTCACATTTTGGACCCCAAAAGATCATATACAAAATTATGGTCGACTGGAAAACAGTATGGCGTGAAGAGCTAGATTAATTCAGAAAGTACCGGTTCCACAATGCCAGTGATAGTGAGGTCGGGCAAATTTTGGGGAAGGTCTATGTCCAAAGATGGACGCTAAAAAGCTGATGATGACAAGAATGGGAATGAAGAACAAACTTAACGCATGCGTGCTATTTTCCTTTTCTAAACCATAATTGAAGAAATATCTCTGAGTGTGAGTGTGTGCACCGGGACCAATCGATAACAGACCATTGTACAAACTTGATATTCTTCGTGTATCAGCACGCCAGACATTGCCATGTCAAGTTATTTTGACCAGTGGTTCTCGAAAATCTATTGAAAATAAATTTCAGGAAATTACAAATCATAAATGTTTCATTCGAAATTATAGATATAAATGTATTTATGAAATACATAAATTGGAAACACTGAAAGAATTAAACCAGAATAATTCAAAGCCGGAGTTTCTTAAGTTGGACGGAAAGGTATTTTACATGACCATCATGGAAGGCTATTCAACATAATCTAGAGTCCAGTATGATCAAAACCTGCACTTTTAGGATTGACACTGACCTAGTATCAAGCATTTTAGACTTTTGAGTCTCATCAGAGTGTGCCCCGACTATTTCTCAGCGATGTCAAGTAAACTTTTCCAAATTTGCGAATATGTATTTTGAGCATTGGAGAGTCTGGTACGGATATTATCTCTGTCCTGCTTCTGTCACAGTGTTGCTAATCTAACGGTTTCCATATTGGATTTTGAGGCACCTCAATCCTTTCAGCAACAGATAACAGAAAGGGGGACACGTGGGAAGAGTACTTCTATCAATATACTGATGCAAAAGTTTCTTTCATTGGTTACTTGTACATTCTGTCTAATTCATTTAATTTCTTGTTAGTCAATACATTGAATAGTCTTGAAGTACGAGAGTCACCTTTTTGACGCACCTCACGCTCTCATTATTGAATCCAGCAATTCTCTTATGTCTTTTTGAGAGAAAATATCTATAAAGCTATTAAAGGTATGGCCCTCTCACAGAAGACTTTAAGCTACCATAGCATCAAACCGTATTCGTAAGCATCTGGGGTTTATCTCGATTCATCATTTGTATTTGTGAACTAGATGTGTCCTAATGTATCAGAAAAACCTAAGCGTGCTCCACGTTATCAGGGGTGGGGGGTCTGAAAACGCTCAAAAGAATTCACAATATAAAATTCTAGTTATTGCTTCTATGCTTTGAATCATTTTAGCTTACAGGAGGTTACATAAAATTTTTTTACTTTGGAAAAGATGACATACCTGTATTAGTCCCACCCATATTGCTCTCATAACATCACCTTTCCTAATGATAGTAGCATAACGGTCAATATTGCAGGTAACGGTATTGGTAAACCAAGTTTGAACTATGTCTAAAACTCCGTACACTGCTTTTTCGCTATAACTTTTGGGAAAGTCGTGAATCAACTTTTCATGAACCCTGACTCATCGCATGATATCTTGAGGAGATATCTCGTCACTTTCAGGATGGAACAGAGCGTAGGTGAGTATATGGACGTCCTCGGGAGGGGAAAAAAGGGCATTTGACCCTTTCTGGATCAGCGTCTCTCACCTCAGATGGAATGGTTTGAAAGATGGAGCCTTATAGTCAATGAAAGATAAGAGGTTCTCTACAATTTTTTTTTATATAAGATCACCTTGATGTGTTTATATCATAAGATAGCATTATCCTCTGCCTTTAACAGGGTTGCTGCTGATATACGTTCCAAGAATATCTTTTTCCACTCCCAGTGGAAAAGTGGTAGCCAATGGTAGCAGAAATATTTGTGCAGGCCATCCAACCATAACTGTCCAGACATTAGATGTAAAATGCTTTTGTCCCCATTGTCAACTAGTGAATCTCACCTAGCAGAAGTGAATCATCATAGCCCATGCTTATACGAGAGCAAGTTAGTTCAATGGTTATTCAAAATCATCTAAAAAAATCATTTTATCTAAAAGTATCTTTTAAAAAGATCTTTTATTTGAATTTTCTCACGAGATACCAGCGCAGGATTTGAGCATTGTTGATTCTGGAATGACTGTAAAGACTCAAAATCACTTAGGAAAACAAACTAGTGTACTCATGCAAACTTTCATGCTGATCACCCTACAAATACACCCAGGAGCACCCTCCCAAATGCACACATTAGTCTAGTCTAGTGTAAGACAAACGATGACGCCCTCCTTACCCATCGCTGATATCAGCCTCACATTATGGATATGATCTTGTTGAATTTAACATCTTTCGGATCGAATCACCGGTCAAGGTTTTGTCCACAGCATCCACATCCCTGCTGGTGCTTTATTTTTTTTTTTTTTTTTGCCGTAGATTGATGCACACAGCTTTCCCCGGGTCGGGCAGGTAATTCCGTCCCAAAAGAGTCGTGGGGCCTTGCGTCATACATGTATGCACAGCGTTGGTTTTTGACTGCGATATGCAAACTCAAAATCAACACCAACCTAGTGGACTACGGGGCATCGGATTGGTTGGTCAGTTACCAGAGCTTTTAGGAGCTTACGGGTGATGTCAGATTGTTTGAGGATGTATTCTAACCGTCCTTGAATTCGTTTCTTTGACCACCTACAAGATGCATCTCTTTCTGCAGCTCTCTATGTGGGATCTGCCATATTGTAGACATGGCGGGCTCATCTAAAGTGTCGGGTGACAATCATCGTCTCAGTGCTTGTAATATTGGAATTTTGGAGAATTGCCACATATTGGATACGATACTATCAGGTAAGATGCCCTAATTGCATTGTTCAATTCTGTGTGCAAATACAGTGATTGCAGGAGAGTATGTACTGAAGATTGAAGAGCTAAAACACAACCCTTCTTACCACCTACAGATACCTCAAAAGATTCTGATATAAAGTTACCGGCACATACTCACGCTATTATTCCACTGTGGCCATAAACTTTGGAGGGAACCCACACTTGACCATGACTTTCAAGAGCATGTCACGACTTATGGTTCCCCAAAACTTTGCAAAATCCCAAAAAGGCTGTGAAGATGCCTTGTTTCTGCTATCAGCACTTATGCAGTGGTTGTCTTGCTACAAATATCATATCCATCGTACCCTTTATCTCAGAAAAAAACACATTAAGATTCGAGTAAGATGTAAACTATTCTGTTTGATAGTCGAACAAGACTAACATGTGCAAAGATGTTGCCTGCTACATCTAGGAGAGGGATTACATAAGATATACCACAATCTGATTTATTACCCCTATCATTGTAAATCATTACTATGATTGAACTTTTGAATGAATGAAGAATGAACCCAGATTTGATCACCTAGTGGAGGCAGCAAGTCACTGCATAGTCATCGTACCTGAAAGTCTCCCCACGAATAGCGTCAGGACTAGCTGTCTTATTGTTCTTCAGGGCTTTAGAGTCTTTTAAGGCTTCAGGGTAGGAGGATGTTGAGTAGGAATGTTTGAATTGTGGGAGAGTTGGTAGACGGTCAACAAAATGTGGATCAATTGGGTTGACCCAATGAAGATAATACCAAGGTAGTCGACCCAGCAATTTAATATTCATTTGTGATATTTGATGAGGGTCACATCGTATGCAGTTCTGAAAGGGATTTTTAGAATAAGGAGATGGTTTCTAAGTTCTTCATAAAGGTTTTGATGATTATTTTGGTTTGCATATTGCTAGATCTCTGGCACTTTCGCCCTCTATCACTTATGATGTGTACCTTGAAATGCGTTGGTTTTCCCATCTGAGAATTTTGAAAGCAGGGCAGAGGAAAGAAAAAATTGAGTGATTTATCAGGGTTGTATGGGTTTTGTTCTTTTCTTAAGAGTGAATCATGGATATCTACATGGTTCTGGTCAAGACACTCTTTGCTTTTCATTCATCAGCTTTCGTCGTGTATAAGGCCTTGGTGAAAGAGCACTAGATTGCATTCATTTTGATATTATTGTTCTCATCACTAAGGCAGATAGGAGACTGTTTAATAGCAGAGGCTATCCCGAAATTCGAGACTTTGAAAGAATCATGAAAGCTAGATCTATCAATCGTTTTTCTATTATCTTGGATTGTTTCTGTGCTGGCGGTTGTTCCGCAAAGCTCGCCATTGATTCCCGGTTTCCGTTGCATGCGTCCACTTAATGATCCTAACAATCCTCAAGCCTAGTCACAGCTCTCCAACTACAATTCCTTTAGGGTTGTGACCCCAAGCCTTTATCTACCATTACTAAGCCACATAGCAATGAGACAGGAGTTGGTAAACAATTTCAATAACAGGAAAACTTGGGAAGACCATTCCCAACAAGTAACCCTCTGGCCATACCAGCATACGATATATGCCTCCACACACATACTTAGGCACAGAGATAAGCTCATACACACACAGTCAAAGAGAGGAGAGTCTGTAACTTACGTGGCTGCTTGATTGGGTCATTTACAGAGCTACAGTGCCCTCAAACTATGCAAGGCAAGAACTTCCTGGGGAATATTTTTCAGCATTCCTACATACTATGCATGAACCCTCACACGTACACACACGTGCACAGATACAGACACACACAGACACACACACACACACACACACACGCACATAGAATCATACATACTCAAAGAAAAAATAATCTATGATCTATTTGGCTGCTTGATAGGGTCATTTATTGGGCTACGGTTGAATTGAATTGAATATATACTTTATTGGCGGTGCTTGAGCTACGGATACTCAAATGTAGAGATGATAAGCTTCCTTCGTTTGAATTACACGAGAAAATTCTGAAGCAAAATGTCCCATAATCTTTTTTTGACCTTATTAATTTTGTCACGTTGGAAACTCAGTGATTATGTCTACATCGTAATTGACGTCAGTAAATGAATGAATCAATACGTTTTTGTCAGTCTGACGTATATTTGCAATTCATAATCTTACAAATAACCCAAAGTCAATCTCCAGAAAAAAAAATTGATTAAAATCGATCAAATTCCTAAATCAGATTAAATCGACAGACATCAACGATCGTGATTGGAATTTTTGACACGCGATGGAAATCTTCTACAACTTATCATATCTTACCATTGAGCCCAAGCTTAGACGTTTTACTATGGAAAACAAAAACATCTATAAATGAGTAGTTACCTTCTTTTTTTACTTGGAAAATAATTTTCTTAACCAAACATCCTCATCAGTCTTACAACGTCCGTCGTTGGACATAGACTTTCCGCAGGATTTGCCACACCTCTCTATCATGGTCATCGCAGAGCCAGTATTTCCTGAATTTGTCAAGTTCGTCCCTCCATCTAATATTCTGCCGGCTTCAGTTACGCATGTGACCTCGAGGGACCCAATCGTGAGTCGTAATGTCCATCGGTTGTCCGCCATTCTTGCAACATGGCCAGCCCACTGCAATTTGAAATTTTTAATGGATTCTATGATGTTTCTGATTCTTGTCTTTTCTCAGATGTACTGTGCTGTTTTGTGGTCTCTCCATATGAGGCCTAGCATTATTTTCTCATGTGCATGTTGCATAGTTCTCAAATTGTGGATCTGTCTCTTTGTTAGGCTCCATAAGTGACTATTGGGAGGATGCATTGGTTATACACCCTTCTTTTTAGAATTAATGGGATCTTCTTATTCTTGAAAGTTGAGCTTGCTCTGCCATAGAGAGCTTTAATTATTTCGGGTGAAATCGAATAGATTTCTAGTGACACAATCGAGACAGATATTTTCAAGTATTATGACTACCAAACTCTTCAGCGTTGAAATTATGTTGCCAAAAATGTATGTTAAATATATGTTAGCGTCCAAAAATGAATACACCCCATTCGAAAATATGTTTAACAATAGGATTTCAATGCTGAGGAGTCATAGATGATACCTGATGGTATCTGATTTGATTATGCAGTGTTTGTTTGTAGTTGGACCTATGGACGTTCAGATTCAAAGAAGGAATATGATTCTCAAAACTGCATCGAGGTTTTTTTGGGGGGGGGGGTCTGGAGTGATTTTTAGTGATTTCAACAGATAAATCTTTCGTTATCTCTGGAAAATGGTCAGATTTTTAAAAAATAATGTCGAGGTTTTACGAGGAATACTCTGTTCACAGTGTAATTATAATGCTAAATTGGGCATATATCATTATTAATATGGACGGAAGTTTGGTTTACATGAATAATGAAGTGTTTGCCCTGGAGTGTTAATTTTTTCACACTACTAGGCAGACATACGTACGCCCTATGGTGAGAATGCTGCAAAATGTAATTGCCCGGTCACTGGACGCCCTGATGGCATCAAAAAAAGTAGCAGGAAGAAGGTGAATATAATTCACGTAAGCAAAACTTCCGTAAAAATGGCTGAAAGTAAGCGCGTAGTTTAGCATTATATATCGTTAAGAAGACCTTCGAAAATGTTGACTTAATTTTCTTTTTTTTTTCAAACTAAAACTTTTCCGTGGGTATCGTAGGTCTTATTGATTGAAACAACATACACTTCTTCAGAATTTTTTTACTGATACGCATTATTCGGTTTCCAAATCTTACCCATGCAGATTTTCTGCCTGAATTCCCTTCAGAGAACGTATCCCTCCTAGACCTTGGCACGTAGACTTGACAAGTTTGACAGGAGAGCATTTTCGAGAATTAGAGATCCACTGGTCTCACTGTACCACCAACGGAAAGCTTCGAAGACGGAGCCAATAACTAACCGGCTCACGCTTCACGGCACAACGACGCATCCGTTGGTCCGGACACACCTGGCGCCTCCGCCCCCTCAAAACATCCTACTCACTTCATCGTAAATTTTGACGTTGTCGCCCGAGACGTCAGAGCGTGCAGTGTCTCCCTGGTGCAAGCTGGAAATCACGCGTTGGATAGATCGGAACAGAGAGCATTGGTGAACCTGGTTTGCCCTACGCACCATGGTTTGCATGGGGCTGTTATCATTATTATAATCAATAGTATTAGTATTAGTATTAGTAGTAGTAGTAGTAGTAGTAGTAGTGCTACTGATAAATGATACATTAGGGTAGCATACTCGTCTTTACTGATTTTATTTCATATTTTTTTTTGGACGATGGCCTTTACTCCTGAAGGCTGTCTACTCCGTACTGATCAGATGATTTCTATTTAAATCTCGTTGGGACACAGTATTAGAAACCTCCAACCAAAATTGCCTGAACCAGCATAGTCAGCATCAACATAGGTTTCTTCAGAATTCGTATTAGTCTTGCTGGCTAGCTATATATCTATCACGTAATCAGGCTACGCAAATAGAACAGGATGGCAGGAAATTTAAACACCTACTCCTTATTATGCGCAGATAAATTTGGTTACTTTTCAACTCCCATCGCCACACATAATTATTTTTAAAGGTAATTTTATGTTCAACTGGTCCATTACTTTCTGTCCGTGAGTGTTCACACTTGTTTTTTGAAATCCAAACATTTTCGGTGGTCACTGTCAAACAAAAGACAAGAGAAGTAAGTTATTCATTGATTATCCCATTTTCCAGTGATCACACATGACACGCTACCAAAAAATGTTGGTCACTTGACATTTTCTACTGAGTGACTAACCAAACCTGTAGTCACAATTCAATGATACGGGGTTAGATCTATTTGTTGGAAACCTCAAATGTAATTCTTAGCTGACGTTTCATCTGAAATGTATACTGTACGATGTTCAATCTACGTGATTAATATTCCCCAATGAATTAAGTGAATTGACAAAGAAGGAGATTATGTTGAAACATTGATATTTGTTATGGAAAAATTGATACTTTTTCCTTATTGAATTAAGGACTTGAGATTGAACCCACCTGTTAGGCATTATGATCCTCATTTTGGTTGCTCTATCACGATTCACTCTCTGCTGTATGGTCTTCAAAGGAGACGGCATATTTGGAAAGGAGTTTTCAAAACTTATGGTGTGCTCATATTCTTTTAGTATATGCACACCAGTGGCGTATGGTGCTTTACGTCTCAGGTGTGCTTTGCGCTACGGGTGAACAAAAACGCAAGACTATTTTAGTTTCTGTGAAAAGCAACGGGTAGTGAAATACATTTTGGTTCAAAGGAGAGAAGGTTGACCTGGTTGTAAATTGTAGAATTCGATACCCTCGCTCATTCGAGGTGACAAAGAGCAAACAAATGAAAAGAGTTAAGAGAATTGAAGGAAGAAAAACTACATTCATATTGGACACTATTATCCGATGATAATAGTGACTAATCCGAACTCTTTTTACCAATAATTCTCTAATTTTAACAATTGGGACCACCTTCCCTCCTTAGTGCCACAAAGGTCCCAACAGTCTATTGATTTTTATGGTAAGTAAAAAACTTTACACTTTTGTGCATCCGTAGTGTACAGAACACTCAAACCCCAAATATAAAGCATCATGCACCACTGACACTGACATATATATATATATATATATATATATATATATATATATATATATATATATATGTGTGTGTGCGTGTGTGTGTGTGTGCATGTGTTTGTGTGTGTGTGCATTGTTATTGTGTGAGTGTGTATGCCTGTATATCTATCTTTCCAAATAAAATAAAAATACGTACTGCTTCAAAGAGTTTTCACACCAGTAGTTAGACGTATCTAACTCACGAGATCAAATGAATGTAAGTTTCTTTAGTATTTATGGTCTCTCCTTGTTCATCTAGTAATGCTGTCGTCTGGGTGGTTCTGATCATTTTTTGTGTATCCATTTCCTCCAATCTCATAACAGAACACTTTGGGGCCGTTCCAAGCGCACCAAAAATGCACCCAACGACCACCAACTTATCCCTCACATTCGTGCTTGTGTTAGAGAATCAATTTGGATAAGATCTTGAAGTTTCTATCCTATAACATAAATTCTAAGTTGTAAAAAATATGTCTCATAAAAAAAGGTTACCTGATATTCACTACTTAAGTACGTTTTATTTCATCTAAACTCCCCAAAATATCTAACTTTAGATAAAAAATATCCCTGTGAAAGTGAATCTATTGCACAGATGCATACGCAGTTAAAGTGTCTGCTAAATCTGAATACTGTTATATCGGGGTCCGTTAAATCTAGGTTGGTCTTTACTCACTTTCAATGAAAGACAAACAAGTTACAAAACCGCAAAGTTGATTGGTTGAAAACTTTATCGCATCATTCTAAAAAAGTTATTTGTTTAACAAAAGTGTCTGGCTATCGTGCATTAATACTATTTAATTGATTGAGAAATGTAGGCGTTGTACTTAACCAGCTAATTTCGTTTCATTGACCGTGCTTGGCGCCATTAAACAAAAAAAAAGGAGAAACAGTAACCAACGCAAGACTACCAATCGTTAACGACAGAGTTGCATGACGTCAGTGCAAAGTAACTTAACACTGAATATGGTGGCAACTGATAACTCAGAAGTGACATTCAGTCATCACGCATTCAAATGTATTGGAATTATGAGGATATTGATCGCTAAAAGAGCAAGTATCGATTAATTAAGTGTGAAAGTCAAAATAGCTTGTTGACTTGGATGAGGAATTGGAATAGCGAATTCAGAATCAATTTGAAATAAAATTCATTGAATGTTTTTTTTGTTTGCAACTTAAACCATTTTTTTATTCATGTTTACGCGAAAGCCTGGCAAAGATATAAATCGAACTGTAAATCGATGGATAGAAATGATAGATATGTTTAATCGATTAATAGAAAACTGTCACATGACCAACGTCTTTTGGTACAGTTGTGGTGATGAATTGAAAGATTCAAAATGGGGTAATCAATAAAAAAAAGTTCTTGCTTTTGCCTTTTGTTGGGTTATAAGGAAGAAAATGGGCGTCCGTGACATCATAGATACTATTTAAAAACCTAAATTGCAATGGGCAGGCGATGTTGCAAGAATGAAAGACAACCAATGGACATCACATCTCACAGCATTGATCTCCAGAGGTCACGTAAGAGACCGAGGCCGACAGAACACAAGATGGAGAGATGAACTAGAGAGATTCAGGTAATACTGACTCCGCGACGCCCATGATAGAGAATTGTGGCAAATCCTTGGGAAGTACTATGTCCAATGACGGACGTTAAAAGACTGATGATGATGATGATGATGATGATGATGATGATGATCATCATCATCATCATCATCATCATCATCATCATCAACTAAAAGAAAAGTCAATGTTAAGGAAACAAACGTAAGTTCTGACACAAAGACTTAAACAGATGTGGCAATTCAAGACACGTTGAAAATTAAATACCCCATTGAAAACCTATATGTTTCCTTGATTTTGTTGGTGGTGCTCTGTTCGGCAGTCAACCTAGGAGCACATCAGCCCACTCTAAAGCAAGTGAACTTTCTAGAACCGATGACGCAGTAGGAACAGTTCATTTATTTTTGATCGAGTGAATCATGGGGGAGTCCTGCTACGCCGATCCATGACGTATTGAAGGGGGCTTGGCAGTGAAAACTACTTGTCGGTGCCCCTCACCATTGTAATTATCAGAAGACAGGTTGGTCTGAGTTTCATTGTTCCAGTAGCAGATAGTGATCCCTGACCTAACCTTGTTACGCTTGCCCCTGGTATCTGTAAAGTCTGAGTTGAAATTTCTCTTTGAATGCATCGAAAGGTTAGGCATATTGAAGATCTCCATTAAAATTAGTCTCAGATGATTCAAGCCTTTTCAAGACTATCCGATTCTTATCCATCAGATGTGACTTTCACCCGATATTCCTGCGGTTTTGATAATGGGAATCTGAGTTTGATTCGAAGATTACTCAAGCATAAAAACGGCCATACATAGTGCTGGGAGAGTTTTTCTTCTGAATACTATGGCAGGTCAGAGCAGTAACCTTTCACATTGATAAGGTTTTCACCTTCAGGCATATTTCTTCATCTCTTCTTTTTCTCTGCTGCGCTCTATGTCTGCTGATATTCATTAATTTCATTTACACAGAGTGATTGATCTAATATTTGCAGATACTTATAAAGGGAATGATCAGAAGCCATTGGTATGTGTATTAACGAGTAGTTACGTTGGTTGATATTGGATTTAAGAGTCTAGATATTTTAGTTATGGGAGACCTTAATGCCTAAGTAGTACAAGGTAATGAAATATGCGTCGTTGTACGAATACAAAATGTGCAAGGAGAGATATGAATATCTTGTTGATTTTGCAACGACAAATGGGCTCAAAATCGTGAACACCTTCAAGACGAAGGCAAATATAAAATGGACCTGGAGGCGCCCCTATCTCAAAACCTAGAATGAAACAGACTACATCCTTGCAAACAAAAGCGACACCGTCAAAGATATTGAGGTTCTGAATCGAAAAAACGTAGGAGACCACTGAATAAAACACAAAATCCAAATCGACAACAAGATAGAATGCAGGAAAATGTTCTGCATCAAACAAACATAGCGAACAAAAACTTAACAATCGACAATTCAAGCTTGAACTGAACAATAGAAGCAGAACAAAACATCAATAAGCTCAGCAACAACTTCTTCAATCGATGTCGCCGATATGTTCCAACCAAAGACCACAGAAACAAGAAATAAATGCTCAATCCCCACCCAAAAATCTAATGGGGAAAAACACTCAAAACCTCAAACCGCCAAGAACAAAAGAAAAGATCGAAGGAACAGAACAGAGCAAAACCATCTAAAAGAAACTTAGAAAAGATTTTTAAAAAGCCCTCAGAAGAATCCCCAAAATGGTTTGGGCTTCAAAACTATTGAAAAAACTCTCAGTTCAGGAAGGAAGCAAATAACTTATGTGCTCAAAGCAAATGGGTACCTAATGACAAAAAGGTACCAAATGGTCGAACGTGCCCAGGAGTTCTACAGGACGCAGAAAAAAAAAAACGCACACAGGTCTAAAGTAATCAGTTCGAAGATTTCCCAGAAGTTATTCCATGGGAAATGAAGCAAGTCATCAAACTAACAAACGGAATAGGAGAGGGCCCCAGGACGTAATAATATCACCTACAGCCTACTAAAAAAGGCTGGAAAAGTAATCACTAGGAAACTAGCTAATCTATTCAACATATGCCTTAAACAAAGTACCATACCAGAGGATTGGAACAATGCAATCATAATGCTGTTATTTATAAAAGGAAATCTGAAAAACCTCGACATCTACTGACGAATAAGTCTGCTCAACTGCATCTACAAACTTTCCACAAAAAGGTTCACCAACCGAATCACCAATATGCTTGATAAGAACCAACAGACTTCAAAAAAAGCTACTTAACTATCGATTACCTCCATTCAGTAGACCAACTGGACACGGCAGACTATAGAATGCCTCTCGCTGCCTTGCATCTGTTGGCTTTAAGAAGACCATCGTCCTGGTGGATATTCTCAAAGTGATAGACGTTAACGTACAAATGGAATCAATGTAGACGGTGAAAACCTAAGTAACCTCAGATTTTCTGACAACATCGTCCTTTTTGCTGATAACCTACTTGATCTCAAAATAATGCTAGGCAAACTAAACGAAGAAAGTTAGAAAGTACACATCCACCTAAGAGCAAGAATCACCATGAGATCCTCAAGAAAAGACTTTAGTTTGGCAAGCTTTCAGTAGAGCGAGTCTGACTTTCAAGAAATAGAAAATCCCACTAGCCCTGAAATGAAGGGTCTACAATCAATGCATCCTCCCAAAAGTCATCTATGAAGCCCAAATATGGAATCCAATCAGAAGATTGACACTCAAACTGAGAACCATTTGACGGGTATTGGAGAAAATCATGCTCAACTTCAGGTGGATAGATTACAAGACGGTATATCAGGGAGAAGATAGGAATCAGCGATAACATAGAAACCAATTAGAAATCTCAAATGGCAATGGGCCGATCATGTGGCAAGAACGTCAGATAACCACTGGACATCACTACTCACAACGTAGATCCTCAGAGATCAATTGCGAAATAGTGGCCGACGGAAAGTAAGTATGACGTAACGAGCTCAATTAAATCAGAAAAAACTAACTCAGCAACATCAATGATAAAGAGGTCTGGCTAACTCTGAGGGAGGTTTATATCAAACACCAGGTGGTGAAAGGTTCATTCCATTGCTTCATCCTGCGTGCAAAATATATATACATATATAGCAAGCTGAATAGACTGACATAAAGACCAAATCGAAAACATAATAAACTGGTATTGACAGTTTTAGAAATAACTTTGGGTGATAGTTTTTAGAAAGCTCTAAGAAGCATCGGTGTCAGTATGATATCAAGGATTATTCAAATATCAAGGTATCAAGGGCAAAATTTATCAAACCAATACTCCCAAATTTTCATTCACTTAATGATCTTTATACAGTGTGTCCCCAAATACTTTGTGCACTACGAAATGATAATAGCTAGAAACGTACAAATGTCAAAATTCTGCAGTAAATAGCAAGTAAAATCCCAACTAATACAGCTTTTTTATGAAATAGTCCCATAAAAATAGCGCTGATTATGATTTTTGTTTCACGGATTCATGGAGGGATCAAAATAGCAACCGTCGTTCAGAAGGTCAATTTTTTGCCGTGACTAGCTGGACTGAAATCGGTAACGACTGTAAGAAAGAAGTTCGTTACTCATTTTGGCAGAGATGCACCTCATAAACAATCAATAAATAACTGGTGACCCCAAAGCCAGAATTGCAAAAGTAATTCAAACAATCACAGAACATCAACTGAATATTGTTTCCAGAGAATTTACAAGTCAGGACAATCGATGTATTGGAAATGATGTCGCTTATGTTGAGCTCCACTTTGACAAAAATTTCAAAACTAAAACTCTAATGTGCTCTATACCATACAAATCTATTTCTTGTATATGTTGAGTAATACATTCATAAAAGATCTCCGGATTTTTAGGGACGCAGTGCATGTATGAAGACAAAGTCGGTTGTGCTGGAAGAGAGAGATGGAATAAGTCACAGTATTATTTCAGTGCCAACTGCATCTTATCCTGTTACATGTAGGTGAGATTTTAGCTTTTCTTATCGCTTCCTACTGACTTTGCCGCATTTCCGAATGATTTTGGTCATTTTTCCATTCTCATAAACAATATTCCTGGCGGTAAATAAGGGCTTATGATTAAACACCATATTGTGCGATTTTTATCTATTTTTGTGGCAATTTCCGGCCCTATCAGTATGCTGTGCACAAAAAAAAAGAAAGAAAAAGGAGATTATCAGGAAATGATGCAAACGCTGTTGACAAAAATTACCTATTATGTGCATATTATTACGATTAGAGTATTTAGTCTGTGCCAGCCAATCGTTATCTGATGACTGCATTTCTAATTGGATGAACACCCTTTTACTCAATAAATGACCATTTGATTCAAGTGAGTAATGCGTAGACCAAGATATGTTTAGCCAGTTACAGATAAACTCGGATTTTTAGAGAGAGTATTTACGGATTTAATGGATCACTTTGATCAGAAAATAATAACTATAATAACCATCGATAAAAATCATTTGTGATACGTGCTAGACTATGAGTGATGATATTTCATTTTGTTCAGCGTTTGTTTACAATATTACAAGCAATCTGATAATCCTTATCAGCTGCGTTCCGATTATTCACCTCTTTCAGTTGTCTCATAATAATTTGAGATGATGTTTTTTCATCACTGCCAACAAAGTTGGAACTGGTATATGTTTTTTGTCGTGCCTGTCTGTTCATCCTATATCTACAAGAGTTATCAATGAATTTCAATGAATTTTTTTGAAAGGGTGGCTTGCGGGCTCAGAAAGAAGTTATGCCGTCCGAAGATATACAGCAGTCTTTTTCTCTACGAAAAAAAAAAAGAAAATACTCAAAGGAAAAGAAATGGAGAAAAAGAACAAAAAGTTTGTCTACTGCTGCCTTACTGTCGAGATTTGAAGATCTCACCGTTATTGTCGTTGAAGATAAATGCCTTAGTGGAATGAATCTTCAATTGTCAAAAGCACTTCAAAACGTACAAAGTGAACTTTTCTTACATCACAAATATATTTTAATTCCTCTGCAAGATAAACAGTAATCGGTCGATATTTCTATGCATATATTCACACCCTTCCACCTGTGTTAACGTATATATGTAGGCATATATACACGAACATATACAAAAAAGGATGATTATTCTCTAATGCATCGATATCCAAACTGTATTCAACAGAACCAGAGGATTCCATGCGTCATATACATGGTTAGTGCGAAACAAAATGACATTTTGATTGTTATTTTTTTTCTATTCACATAGTCTTGGGTGAGTGATACATTAACCGTGTAATGATAGGAGATCATTTCAAAGTTTATAAATGAAATAACACAATTATAATCATTTTATATAATCATTTATGTATCCATTTCTCAATACATGAATGTTGCGTTGTAAGAAGCGAACAGATCGAAATAAAATGAGATAAACATTCGGATTGAGATCAGTTATTTGGGGCTCTGCATTAGCGGTGCCTGTTTAGCTCAATGGTAAGAGCTTCGCTACGTTGAAGCGGTTACCATATCGGTCATAGGTTTGATTGCTACAGTAGTCCCAATTCATTTTTTTCAATGTTATCTAGGCTGATAAATTAGTCGTGTAATGACGGGAGATCATTTCTAATAAGTCTCTATTTAATATAACGCTATTTATAATCATTCCATTGGATTACATATATCCTTTTTTTACTGTGCAATATACACGATAATTCTTCATTTCATCGATGATTCCCTCACAACTCATATATATTAGGATAATTCAGTAAACAAGGCTAAAATCCATTATATATATATATATATATATATATATATATATATATATATATATATATATATATATATATATATAACGGAAAATTATTTTTGAAAGGGTTTCCTAGAGAATTCAGTCATTGAAAAGGATTCCCGGCGGAGTTGAAATTTGAAGACTACTGCTCCAATAGGATGATTTCCACTCTTATTTTCGGTAACAAGTGAACATGTTTGTTTTACGTTTTTCTAAATTTAACCTTTTGACTGAAAAAATACCTACTAACCCACCTCATAGTTAGTCATAATAAACAGATTATATTTTATTGATTGACTTACAACTGAGTCTCCAATGTCCTTTTTTCGCCGTTATAGAGATAAACATAGCATCTATCCTTTTGGCACAAAAATTTCCACTAAATCACCGTCTTTCTTTTGTTATAGTCAGATATATATAGATACCAATTCAGCTAAGAGGGCATATGCTTTCATATATACTTATATGAGTTTGTTAACAATTTTGAAAGTGATTTTGATTGTTTAGACATAGTGACTCGTCATTGTATAACCAGTATAGTTATACAGTGATTACATTTTGGAGTTGGATCCAGTAATGGTCTACAGTTACCTGCCCTGCATCACAACTATATGTCTAACAATATCTCCAAAGTTCTAATTTAATTTCAGATAAAATTTCTGGAAGGGTACACCATCGAGTGGAATAGAATACGGTTAAACAGGGGATGGATAAAGAGATTTCTCAATTGAGAGATGTTAATTCCATCCATTTATGTATTTGTTCATGTTTTTCCATACAATATATCTGAAAGATCCAAATGAATTTTGAGGGGTAGATCATGAACTAGGAAGTATTGATCAACTTTTTGGTCTGATCCAGAAAATCATGCGTTGATCTACCCTGGATTGTAGTAATATATGAACCGATTTTCATACAGTTCTTAGTAAAAATGGTATTTGCAGTGGTGGGATTAGTGCTTTCTAGTTGAACAACTGTTGCCACCAAAGGTGACTAAGGGTTCTTTTATATATATATATATATATATATATATATATATATATATATATATATATATATATATGTATATATATATATATATATATATATATATATATATGTTTGTGTTTGTGTGTTTGCTTATGATTTAGTGTGTTCAAGCGCTCCTGGCCATACAGTTTTATCAGTAAACTTGAAAAAAGGCATCAATACTCAATTAGACATATTCGAAAAATTCTTTTCAGACTCTTTTAGGGCCTCATTTCGAAAGGCTCATTTTTTTTACTGTAATTTAGATGCTTTCCTGCTGACAAAGCCGATGATGCCATAAAGATAATCAATTCTTACCATATTTATTTGTCAATGGAATTTCTTTACATGACTTGACATTTTGATGCTACGATTTTTCAATCTTGGTGAGTGGGTTGATTTCATGTTATTCTGCACTTGAAACTTTTGCTCTTAAATCTGATGGAAATCCGATTAAACACTTCCGTGGCTTTAATAGGGACAATAACCCATCGCTTGCTTTCGAAAGGTTTCTCAGTATCTAATTAGAGAAATATAAGCACCGATCATACAATAATTGGAGATGTCGAGCAGTAGTGACAATAATTGACGGATGTTTTTCTGATAATGAATAAAATAATGTTTATTTTGCGTGATCGTATATCGGTTTATAAAAGGCAGAAGCTACAAGAACCATTTGCTCTCATATTGGTATCTTCTCAACCAATCACAGGCAATTCCTGCTTCCAAAGGATGACTGCCGATACCTCGTAACGTATTAGCATTTCTGAATTCTTGATTGCCAACACGTACAATGCTAACTCCTTTGTTACTCCATGCCTTCACTTGAGAAGATTAGCGTAGTCGGTAACAGCTTGAACTAATGGATTCGGCGACACGAGTTTATTTTGCACTAATACCCCAGGGAATGGAGAACCCATTTCTCCTCCCCTCCCCCAAAATCTAGAAATGTTAGTGAAGATTGGGCTCTCTTACCCAGGGAAGACAACCAATCTAGAAGAAGACACCTGATTCCAAACTAATGAGTGGGATCCCTTTGAAGCGGTTTGGCACCCAATTTGACGGTCTCCAGTGGTTCCTACAGCCAAGCTGATGCCAGACGTGTCACTCTCTGATACTCCCTGTGCCAAATTAGCAAGACAAGATTGAAACTTTAATGTTGACATTACAGAATCTCTATACGCTTCGCCCAGACCAGCAACTTGAAGGAGGCGTTCCATAGTCTGTACAGACAGAACGAAGCCACTTTCATTCCGTACAATCACCCTTATTACATCCTGTGTGTAATTATTTTAGTCTATGTATTGAAATTTCATTTTGGGATGTTTTGTTTTTATTTATCACCACTACCCACAGCAAGCTGGTTTAAGCAGTGTCACTGGGTTTAGGTTATTCATACGTTATAACATTTCTATCAATCTATATATATATCTTCACTCAATTTTTACCTTTCAAACTAGAAACCTGAAATTTTGCTCACACATTTTTGTTAATGAGTACAAAAGAATTATCATTTTTTTTTCTAATTTTTCCTCTAAAATAGTTTTTTTATTGTTGGAAGGTCGATATGTAATTCAAGTTCATGATAAATTTGTCACTAGTTTGTGCTTGCTTATTTTTTTAAAATTTAGACCGTTTTTTGTGACCACATCTTAACAAATGGTAACTTATTCATTGATCACCCCTTTTCCAAACTTTTTTAATTTATCACCCCCTCACAAACCATACATGATTGGCAGCAATTCATAATTTCTTTTGGAATGTTAGTTTCACTTGGTCAGGGATAAGCTTCTGGGTTTTAGATTATTTTTGATCGACCATCTGTTATTCTTTTTATAAATTTTGTTGCAGTCTCTGATCGTTGTAATTAATTTCTCGTTACACCGATGTGAAGAGTCTGCAAGTCTCCTGATAACTCTGTTGACACTATCTGCAATGCTGGTAAGACCTCTTCTTCCAGAATTTCTTTATCAAAGACTAAGCAAACTGTCTTATCTTTGATATTCAAAAGAACCACCAGAACCAGAGATGTCAAGTGGTTACAACTGAGGGATGTAGGATCGGTTGTTGAGTTCTCAATCGCCTCAAATCATCCCCTGTTATTCAATTCTGTTCGTAATTTATTATCAAATAACTGTTATCTTAAAACTGGCCCGCCCGACCAACAAGTCAAGAGGGCTACACATTATTCTCTCTTTGTTTTTCACATGTGTGTCCCTGTGCAATCCTGGTCACATTTTCTAGGCTACAACATTAAAAAATTACATCAGAACACCACTAGGCAGTATCTAAAAACGTCCGAAAAAATGATTTTGGGGCCTCTACAGTCAACTTGGACCATACCCATATCTAGTGCTGTTTTTTTTTTCAAAGATGATTCCAGATAAAATATCTGTTATTTCTTAAATACCTTTGATGGAAGATCTATTTTGGAGATGATTTCAGATAAATTTTTAGATAATTAGTTCGAGTGTACGTCTTTGTTTTGGACATTGTTATCTTCATTAACTACATTTTCGGTTCTGCTGTGTTTTCTATCCATTATCCCAGACACTCTAACAGCATAGAAAAATGGCACATTGAGTATACTTCCATAGCATTAAATACTGCATCTCCGAATTGCCTGAACGTGATGCAATGGTATTTAATCTGATCTCGCTGGCTACTACTTCTGTGGTGAGCTCGACTACCAGTGGTTACCTGGCACTTTGAGCATTGTAACATACTAAGCTAAGCTTATCGAGTGGAACTTGTATGGAAACTGAGAGGGGGAAAAGAAAAGGAATTTCGATCCTGGGTCACTATTTTAACATTTAACAAATCATTGGGGGAAAAATCAAGGGTAAAGTTTGTTTTCGTTTTCAGTGGTCAAAATCGAGAGGATGAAAATTAAGTGGGGACTTTTTTTCACTTTAAAAAGTCAAAATCGAAGACTATTTTTTTCACTTTCATGGGTCAAAATCGAAGGGGGAGATTTCATCTTTCACTTTTAAGGGTCGACATTAACAGAGAATATCTTTTCAATTTTAATGTTGACTTCGGGGTTCGATTGTATTGCATTCAGGGGGGTAAAATAAATCGGTGCAGACTTTGTTCACATCGACTTTAGCCTCTTTTTTTAACATTACTTTTTTTCACAAATTAGCCCGATCTCATTTTCAAAATTAACCTAACACCTTTTACATTAGCCCCAACACTTATTCAACATTAGCCCCCTTTTTTCCTACAGTGTAAAGAAAGAGTGGTATTAAATCATTTTAAAAACAAATTGAACGTTATCTGATTTCCCTCCATTAATCATTCTAACTTTTTTTGCGCGGCAAATTATTCCTCCCGCTAAGGCGGGTTTTTCGTATTTTGTCTCCTGACTATACAACTTTCATTGATTGAATTCAACCTTTAAATCTTTGTCTTTTTTTATGCTGTTATGTTTGATTTACGCCTACTGACAAAAGAATTTGTCACTTCTGCTATGCTTTCTTTGAGTAATTTTCGCATCCGACTACATAGCTTTCATTACCTAAATTCTGCTAAGTGATCGACACGTACTGGTCCCATGAGCATCAATCATAGTTGATCTGGTTACGTTTTTGATCTGGCAAACTATTTTAACGCAGCACTTAGGAATCCGGCAACTCTTTCGGAGAACAAAGGCAAAAAAGTTGATTTTGAAGTTTATACGGCGATTCGTTATTTCTGCAATAATAACTGGTTTATTGACTGTTTAATCCTCGTAAAAGAATTTACAGACTCATTCAAATTTCTTTGAGACAGTTCTTTCAAAAAAAAGCTACTGAACTCGTTTCAGTGAAAGAGGAAAAATCACTATCTATGATATATTACAGATAGTTTCTGTGCTTTTACAGAAATTATGTTTCACATTGCGTTATTATCGACTTGAATAACGTGCGATCTGAATATTCCTGCATTTCTTTTTAACATTCCTTTAATCCGATGGAAATATCACAAATGCACGACTAATATCAAACCATTATGGCTCAGTCGATTTACCACGCTAATATCTATGATTTCTACCGGAAGCCTCATTTTCTTTGACAGCCGACATTGGATGATTGAGACAAAGTTAGGTTTAAAAACTTCTACAATACTATGATTCGCCTTTCCGTCGCGATTGATAATAATAGAAGCAGATTTCTCGGAGCGTTTATATAATTCGTCGAAATATTTTCGGTTCAGAAATCCGTTTTCAAAGCTCTTTGAATATCCGAATAAGATAAAAAGAGAAAATCTATCGTGACTTAAAGTTGGAAGAGATTTGCTAAAATTGATTAAAAATGAAGCTAAAAATAAAACTTGGCAAGAAAAATTCCATAGAGAGTTAAATATGGGTATACTTTATTCCTTACGGGGTGGTATTTGGAAGGAATCAAGAGAAAAGATTCAACTGTCTTATTTTCATCATCCTGAAGTTTCTAAAATACACTGCACATGTTATATACTTAGAAACTTCCTTCCTTACAGGAACATTTTATTTTAGAACCAATGTAAAGGAAAATCTGACGGTAACTCGCTAAAAAAATCAAAGAAGCAGACATGTCTTTTATCTTGGAAATTGAAATCTGTGAAGCTAGATCAAATAAGAATAAACTCTTTGAAAGTTTACCATTTTCCTTTCCGTCTATGTTCAGAAATTTTCCGATTACAAGAATATCCTTTGCTGGAAATAAAGAAATAATGTCCAGTCGGAAGCAGTGAAGCTTGGTTGTTGTGCCAACCCATCGATAACGGATGACTGTAACCTACAAGGAATAGAATAGTTTGTAAACCCGGGTATTCAATTTACTACGTAATGATCAAACGAAAGGCAAAAGAAATCATTTATATATTGGTCATCCCTTTTTTCCATTTACTCTAATTGATCATCCCAGTACGTCATGCAACCAAAATACGTTGGTTACGTGACAGTTTCTATTGAGTGACTAACCCGACCCGTTCACTATATTTTTCGATATTGATTAAGATATTCGTTACTTTGTACTTTACTGTGGACTTTCGTCGGATCCGGATCATAGAAAAATCATATCTTATTATGATTTACGATAAATCAGTCTATCTGCCCGTATGAACTCTCCTATCGCAAAAACCACTGGACATAACCCTATGAAATATTCTGTTATATGCCCCCCCCATGATGTTTTAGCAAATTAGTTTCTGGTTCAGGGATGGGGGGTCGAATTGCTTGATAGTTGATCATGCTGAAATGATGTTTTGCTTTTCAATGGCGTAATAAAAGAATATCCACTATTTTTTCTTCAAGTCAATTCTCGAAATCAAAATATTACACAGGGTTGAATTATTTATTAAAGAAGAAGCTTTCTAAAAAAAATTCAGACATCTTTTTGGGTAATTCAAGAAATAAGAATCAAATACTGATATCAAAATGTCTAAATTACTTTTTTCAATGTTTTCTAACATTTTGCTAATTCTCAACGCTGAGATTTGTCAAAGTTTATCTTAATTTTGATTTTTCTTCTCAACGCATTCCTTTTTCCTTTCTGTGCATTAATCTTGATGCTTTTTGACCTCGCTTTTCGAACCTCAATATATCATTCAATCCATCATTTTTTTTCTAGATTCGAGAAAAAGGAATGCTATCCATCTCAACAAATTTATCACAATGTTTGTTCACTCAAACAGGACCATTAGCGAACACTGAATCTCCAAAGAGTCACGTACCTTTTCGATGTAAAAATCTCATTCAACCCTTAAATTTATGGCTGTTGCACAATCAAATCTTCCATGGCGTTTTTTGTTGTGCCGAAGTAGCACCAAAAGCTGACCAATTGACTTTTATAACTTGTCGTTAATGTTTGATACATATCGTTATTATTCTATTTCTTGCTTCACCTACGGATGATTTTCCCTATGTTCAGTGTATTTCATAAACTCCTGAATTACTTTTGGGCAAAAATCAATCCTTGTTATTACAAAGAAAGTTCTTGAATTAGACCCAGATGCAGATACCCGCTTTTCTAAATACATTTTTTTTCAATTTCGAACCTGAAATTAAGTTTCTGCTCCGTCTTTTATAACATGGTATTTCTGTCGGTACTCATGAAGTCTGTAAGTCATTGTAATTTCTGTCACAAAACTATCGATTAGAAATTGGATCTCCTCTTCTATATCTGTGAGAATACTCTCCATGTTCTGCTAGGAAGACTTTGAAGACTCCTTTCGGTGATTTTGGATTTATGCTTAGGGACTTTATCAGGAAGTTTGCGATGGCATCTTTTTGGTATATCTTTATTTCATGATTGCCAATTTGAATATTGGTGAATATATAATTATACATAATGTTGCATCAGAGAATAGGTAGGATGTTGTTTTCAGTTTCAATAGTAAACTCGCCATCTTGGAAAGTTATTGAACAAAGGTAGTGTCAAAAGATAAAGCAAAAAATTACATCGAAGAATGGTTTGAGTCAAAATCAGTTCGATTTATGACATCACTGGTGTTTTCCATAAGAGAAAACAACATTCAAATAAACTAATGACATCTTTGAATATCTAGATTCTGGAGGATCGAGATATTATTCATAGATCCGTCAAGATAAGACCACCCAATAGTGAAAAAAAAATTCTTTTTTTTCTTCAAAAGTCAAAACTTCTTTCTTTCTTTTCGAAATACGCTTATATTTAAGTTGTTAATAGATATTTACATCTACCTTGGACAATAAATGAAACCCTCAAGAGAAGAAATAAAACAAAAAATTACCCTTGGTTGGTAAGTTCTCGGCAGCACAAGTTCAACTTTCAAGAACAAGAAAATCCCTTTAGTATCAAAATGAAGTCTAGTGAATGCATCCTCCTAATAGTCACTTATGGAGCTGATAGACGTAATCCAATCAAATCACTGGCGTTTAGACTAAGATCTATGTAACTTGCACGAGAAAAAATCGTGCTTAAATCATTTTTAGAGATCACAAGAGGGCATATGATATCAGAGAAAGTTAACAGGATTTAGAGATATAATGAAATCAAATAGAAACCTCAAATGGCAGTGGACAGGTCAAATGGCAAGAATGTCAGACAACCACTGGACATCACAGTTTGCAACATGAATCCTAAGAAATCACATGCAAATTATAACCGGCAGAATATAAGAGTGTATGATGACTTAAACAGGTTCAAGGGATATTGGCTCCGTGACACACAAAATAAAGATGATGATGAAATTGAAAATCAGCTAAAAAATCTTGGATTCAAACTCGGCTCGAACATCGACCACAGGTAATAGTGAGTAACTATGAATCTGTTTCAGTCTCATCGGAAGCCTAGGATAGGATCAAATATATTTTCTTGAGAATGTTTTTATATCGTCTTTTGAATTATGCCACAAAAGATAACCTTCTCAAATTCGCCCTTCAATTCAGGTTTTATGAAGAGGCGATCGATACATAATTACTATTGCTGTTTAGAATGTTCAGATTAATTAAATGGCTGTACTTTCATGGCTGAGGAGAAAAGGTTTTATTAATGGCGTGCTGATTTTCAACCATAAATGGAAGCTTTGGTGAATAGATTTTTGTAGTTATTGCTATTTGCTCAAGGCAGATTGTGAATGTCTGGAGTAATTATTTATCGCGCTGTCGTATACATATCTATCTATCCATCCATCTATCTATCTATGTATCTATCTATCTATCTATCTATCTATTACCGTATGAATCTATGTCTATCTATCAGATCACCTGTCTGTTCACATCTATCAAAGACTGGTATCATGGCCGAGCTCGAAGCAAATTCCCCGTTGGTCGTGTTGTTCGATCCTAAACTGATAATTTTTGATGCAGGTAAGTAGGCGTTCTTTAATTGGACGTTTGGAGCCACACAATCCTACGATCTTCATAGCAACTTTTAATTATATTCGTGACAAATCAGCAAAGTATGAATGTATGTATCATCCTTTTCTTTCAATGAACTCATAGTTATATTTCAATCCACTGCATAAACTGCCGAGTTATAGCCCGCCAATTAAATTCTTAAGTTACTCGGTGCTCATGAATGTACTTAGCTTAGTCCAATTGAAATCTAATTCGCCTTTTGACTCTCTCTCTCTTTCTTTCGCTCTCTCTCTCTCTCTCTCTCTCTATATATATATATATATATATATATATATATCAGTCTGATCATATGTATATGTCTGATCATATCTATCCACCTATCTATTCTAATACATTCGTACCTATCTATGTATCGATCTAATCATCTATCTAATTCGCTAGCCGGGTTCATTCAACCATATGTCAAACAATTGATATTTCTATCATTGAATCTAGCTTCAATGAAGACAGGCACTCCTCATGTAGAAGCTTGGCGCAAGACAATCTCAGTAGCATTTCTGTCAGTTGGCCAGAATTTGAAATGAAATCTTAGAGGCAGACAGACACTCCTCATGTGGAATCTCGGCGTAACACGATCTCCTCAAACCCTCTTTGACATAGTGCTATCCAAAGCTGAATTTAATACCAATAACTTTCAATGTTTCTCTCTGTAACTGATTTATTTTTTCATTCTGTTTACCCCCAATCCTTGATCACACCAAACAATTTGGTCAAAACGGAAGGACGAAAAGTCATGTGTATTTGATGGATATATATAGACAACACAGCTTGGCATATCTCTGTTTTAAAATAATCTTTACGAAAGACTTCAAGCTGCCATGACTTTGAACTGTGTCTTTGATCATCTATACTTTAAACTGTTTCGAGCGGCAACTTTTATTAAATGAGAAAAAAGTGATGATCCAGTATCAAATTCCTTGACACGTGGTTTATTCATACTCATGAATACTCACACACATGTGCGCAGGCACATACGTATATATATATATATATATATATATATATATATATATATATATATATATATATATATATGTATATATATATATATATATATATATATATATATATATATATATATATATATATATATATTCGGGAGAGGTGGGTAAAACCTAATTTGGGAACAGAGATAAATGGTAAGCATAAAGAAAATTAAACATACGGTCAAATATCGAAAGCTGATTTTCAAGTTAGGTAAGCCTTTTCTACTTGATGGTTTCCGTCTTAGATGATTGTGTATTCCTCATCGTCGCCAGCAGTCGATGTTTGAAACTATGGGCAAGTAAAGATGTCAGATGCAGATTATCAAGTCAGTTAATTTTCCTATAAACATAAACTAATCATATGTCATTCTCGCCCTGTGCTGGTCTGAATTTAGGTTAGTGAATATCTACATGAGCCTATTTCGTGGCAGACGTAAGTGGTTTTTTTCACTATCATTGGTGGTTGGCGTTCGTGTTCAAGTGAAAGCCCACATTATTGATGCTGATTTTCAAAACAAGTGCCCTTCTACTTGGAAATCTTACACTACTCATTATTTCAGATCCATATTTTCTTCCATTAGTACTTGAGCTGAATTTAGTCTCCAAAATATTTACACGTCTGCTTGGTGTCAGGAGTATTCACATATTTTCGACATCATCCGTAGTCTGGATTTTGAATGCTGATCTTCACGGCCGACCACCTTTCTTAGCTGGAGAAACTGATGCGATATTTAGATTAGAATACGAAAACCTGAGACAAAATCCAACTTGAATTCTGTTCCTATATTAATGTCTGCAGTGGTAAATCGTGGTGGGCTTGCATATGTGTTCTGTTCTGGAATATCTATAACACCGGTCAATGACAATCGAAATCTGATATCGTTTTCTCGAATTTCTCCCCCCCCCCTTCTTTTTAGTCATTTTTTTTCATTCTTTAGGTCGTTGATTTATAAAGTCTTGCATGGTATCAGGGATTGAGCAGAACAAAAATAGTGACAGGCAGGACACATAGTGAGAAAAAAGTACAAGTCTCGCCGATTCGTTTCCGTGGAATAGTAAATGCAGTAAGAAAAGAACAGAACACAAGATGGAGTAATGGGATAGAAAAATTAACCCTTGGACATGGCAGAGATTAGTACAATCACTTCACACATGGAATGGAAAGACTTTCCCTCAGCAGTGGACTCATATCGGCTGCTTTCGCTGTTGATGATGATGATGATAATAATAAAATCTTTGATGGTATGGAGAGGGAAGCACAAGCTGGACTGTGCTGTAAACGAGGCTAGCGAATGTAATGGTTTTGCTATCACTTTTTAGAAAGATTTCTCTAATGGGTATAACTCATATTTAATTGCTTTAAATAAAGTTATATAGCCCCAGGTGACTTTGAAATGAATCAGAAATATCATTTTATTAAGTTCGATTAAAATTGGAATTTATTGGAAAAGAAAATATATAGACGCTATTCCGTTCTGACATCTTATGATAATGATGTATAAAGTGCAATAATAATAATAATGATAATGATAATAATAATAATAATACCTTAATGGCCTTCAGGAGAGACTCAGTTGTTACCAAGCTACTGTTGGCCCAAATCCCAGCTCATGCTCCACTAATGACAAGTAGAAGAGGCACAGCCGTCACCGAGTGGCAGTTAGCCAGAATAAGAAAGAAAATGGACAAGAGAGGACAGTAGGTTAGTAATGTGTTGTTACTTCAAAAGCAAACCATCATTGCAGTGTTGTAGAGAAAGCATGTCAAAATATGGAGGGATAAATCCACCGTGAAGGTATCAAACCAGTGCCTGGCCGATCAAATAAAACAAATGGCTCTCAGATACAGAACCACATGAGATCTGCAATGAAATAGAAAGAGAAGAAAATTGGTCATCCGAAAGTGAATCTCTCAACACAATCAATAGAGCCAAATATAAATTGAAAGGAACCCAAACAAGGAAACCCCTGAAGAAAGGCATACATCAGAGAGAGAGAGAGAGGGGGGATGCTGGCACCCCAAAGGAGGAAGAGAAAGCTAAGATGCTGATTTTGATAAGAGATTATGAAAGAAGAAAAAAAAGACACAGCCCACTCTTAGAAGCAAGGGGAAAAAACTAAAAGGAGCAACTGAACACGTCAACTCCCTCCCACAGCATAACGGAACGGACAGCCAAACAAAGGAAGCTGTGCACAAGACAAGAAACAGCTCCAAATAATAATTTGGAGGGAAAACCCAACTGGGAAACAAGATTGAAAAAACGAATCTCACAACCTCAGAAAGATGAAGCACTAGTGAGAAATGCACCATACAGGAATACACCGGATGTAAAACTACGGGACAAATGCAAGATAAGACGAAAAGGTATCCTCGTGGTAGTGGAAGAGATACAACGGAGGAAACTAGCGAAAGACGCAAGACTGAAGAAATACAAAGGACTGGGCTGTTCAATACACACAGAACTGCACAATGCAAAACAACGAGAGAAAGATCTACAAGGATCTGAACAGCGAAAGAAGACAAAGCATGAAACTGGATGCCACGGAAACAAAGAACAACTCGAATAGCATATGGAAAAATCTGAAAAGACACAACGAAGCCAAGTGATAGTAAGAGAACATAAAAAGAGAATTAGAGGACATAAACAATGGAGAACCAACAGTATTGAACAAAATCTTATCAAAACACGCTTTTGGAAATAGCCAACTAGAGAGCCCCCTGTCCTGATAGGATCCAAAGATATTTTTAAAGAAATTCACCACTCTACACGAAAAGCTAACCCACCAAATCAAAATTAAGCAGAGGTCCCAGAATGGATGACCAGAGACAGAACCACCCTCATCCAAAAGGACCCTGAAAAGGAAGACTTGGTATGCAATTACAGACCAATCATGTGCTTACCTCTCATGTAGAATATCCTGACCGGACACTTAGCAGAGAGAATATGGGTATATACATCCATGGAAAGAAGAGAGCTGTTATAAGAAGAACAGAAAGGATGCAGAAGGATAACTAGAGGGGCGAATGACTTGCTCTACTTCGACCACATGATCTTCAAAAAAGTGAGAAAAAAGGTAGAAAAATATTGTAATGGGATGGACGGACTATAAAAAAGTATACAACATGATTCCACACAGCTGGATATTCGAATGCCTTATAATGTTAAAGATCAGTTAACCAGTAATGAGATTCATTGCCAACTTTGTGGAAGACTGGAGGGTGGACTTGACAGCCACAAGGGAAAATTAAGCAGAGGTAAGTATAAAAAGGGGAATCTTACAGTAAGACTCGATGTCTCCACTACTATTTGTTCCAACTATGCCTCTGCTCAAAAGAATCCTGAAAAACAGCAAAGGATACCAATCCTCCAAAACAAAAGGAAAATTCAACCACTTAACGTACGTGGACGAAGTAAAATTATTTGCAGAAATACAGGGAAGACGCTGTTCGACAAAGTGAAAGAATACAGTGATGACATGGAGATTAAGTTTGGAATAGAAAAAATGTGTAATAATGGTAATGAACAAAGGAAGGCTTGCAGCTGCAGGAGGAATCAAACTCCTGGACAGCCGGAAGATAAGAGCGATGAATACACAAGACCGATACAAATACCTGGGAGTTCCCGAATGTAATACGATGAAAAAGGAAGAAGAGCGAATGAATAAGGATAGAATACCTTTGAAGGATAAGGATGATATAAGACATTAAACTAAACAGCAAGAACCTTAGGAAAAAAATTGATGAATACATGGACTGTATCGGTAGTAAGATACACAGGACCATCCCTTGGATGGACAAAGGAAGACCTCCAGTCAATGGTCCGGTAAACAAGGAAGTATATGACAATGCACAAAGCCTTACACCCAAAAAATGACACGGATAGAGTGCACGTGAAGAAAAAGAAAGCGGCAATGGACTTATTAGCAAAAAAGATTGTGTCCGGAGGGCCAAATTGCATGTAGAAAAATATAAACAAGCAAACAGAGAAGACATCATAAAGATCACCGGAAGCAGTGCAACGACAACACAAAAATAGAAAACAATGGAGCAGCTCAGAAAGCAAAGAAAGGAAAATGGGAGCAGAAGGAACTATACGGAGAATTTGAGAGACGGATACAGGATGTGGTGGACAAGATATCATGGACATAACTACGAAATGGAAACCTGGTGAGAGAAACAGAATCACTAAACATGGCAACCTATGAAAAAATGCATCAGAACAAACTACATCAACACTAAAATCAATAGGACACGGTCAAGAAGCAAATGCCGCCTATTTAAGGAAAGGGATGAGATTGTGAAACACATAACTAGATAATGTAGTCAACTAACCAAGAAAGAGTATAAATACAGACACGATAGAGTAGCAACGGTGATAGACTGGGAACTGAGTAAACGAATGGGATTTAACAGTGCGGAAAAATGGTACCTGTACAAATCGGAGACAGCCTAGGAAAATGGAAACCACAAATTACTTTGCGACTTTAATATCAAAACTGACCATCCCACCCTAGCAAAAAGACCAGATCTCGTAATCATGGATGAGAAGAGGGGAACCTGCCAAATAATTGACGTGGCCGTGCCTGCAGATTATAGAATTAATTGGAAAGATAATGCAAAACTGGAAAATATCACGACCTGGCAAGAGAACCGAAGAAGATGTAGAGCCTGAAAATCAGGATAGTACCAGTAATTATAGGAACTGGGACTTGGGAAGGTACCAATGATATTGAAAACGGGATTGAAAGAACTTAAGATAAAGGAAAGGATTGCCACTGTGCAGACCACAAAACTGCCATGAGCTGCACGGATACTGGCTTAATATTGGAGAAGGAGAAAAAAACATCCAAATGGTGGTGGAGGTACGAACCACAGCACTTCTATGATTGCAATTCCCTGGTTCATTAAAGATTTATATATTTCAGTAATTTATGTATTTTTGCCCGGGAGATTCATTATTTACAGAATATATAATATTACATAGGATAAATGAAAGAAAATCTCGGTTGTAAATAATTTTAGAAAAAATATGACCATTTCCACTTGAAAAATTCCATTTCCTAAGTGCCTAACTGATACCTGCTTCGTTAAATTCATGAAAAAATTTGTCCTAAATATAAGATTTACATAATTGTGTAATTGCTGTAATAATTGTGTTGATGTGATCCATCTAACCCAAAAATGAGCTCATGTACAAATTATTTTGATTGTTCGTTCATTTGCTCCAAGATGGGTTGATTTGCCTATCTACTATGACATTATAAGATTATGTTGTAGAAACTCCTAAGACTTCCTATCTGATCACACACAAAAACAGCTAGAGACGAGTAAAGTCTTTAAAAAACTTGAAACTGCGATACTTAGAATATCAGAAATAGATTACATAAAAAATAACTAAAAGCTTCGTAACCCATTCATTTTTGACGGCTGTCTTTCAGTTATCTACGTAATATTCCAACATGATTGAATACTATATCCTCAAAAGCCTGTTGATTTTACTAAAATTAAGAGACGCCATTGAGAAAAGTATCGAAACATTGGTGAACCAAAACCTTAGGAATGGCAACTACTGTCTCGTAATGACTGTGTGTAGCGCAAGTTATTTTTTTAGTGTGCTGAATGCTGCAACTATATCATTATGTAGTTATACTTATGAGTGACCGATGAATGATAAATCGTTACATCTAGAAGGCTGGGTAAGAGCATATAAAAAACGGCACGGCTTTTGGGATGCTCACGTTCAGTTCTGGGAAGTATCCGTCAATAATGGTCATCAGACAGAAAATCACCAACCAACAACAGAGCATTGAGTGGCCAAGACTTTCCTGCCAAGTAAAAAAACATTAGAAGTGCTACTTTTGAACAAATTCCAGATAACTTTAATCAAGGTGAAGAAAGTGAGGGAAAGATGAGATGAAAGGAGGACTGAAGACCTGAGGAGACTTACAGTCACTAAGCCTTCAGCGATAACCACCGGGCAATTGGTTTGGAACTGTAAGCCATAGTACTGCTGTACTCTATGAGAGTATGGAGTTGGGGACTGGAGACTTGAGGAGACTTGCTATCATTTAGTCTCCAGTGGTATCCAAATTATTATTATTATTATTATTATTATTTGGAATCTCACACCAGTTGCCTGGTGGTAACCGCTGGAGTTTGAGTGACAGCAAGTCTCCTCAAGTCTCCAGCCCTCCTCTCCTAGTACTAGCAGGTCGCAGTAATTCTGCGATTTACAGTTTCACACCGGTTGCCCAGTGGTTATCGCTGAGGGCTGAGTGACAATAAGTCTCCTCAGGTCTTCAGCTAACGTCTCCTCCCTCTTTCGCATATCATGACAGAGCTACAATTCGTTGCAGTACTTATATCTCTAGCACCTTCCTCAGTACCCGTGCAGTTCCCAGTAGCGCTGTGGTCTGTACGGTCTCTATCCTCCCCCTAATCCCGATCTCCTCCAGTCTCTCCCTCAGCGTTCTGGGGACAGTTCCTAGTGCTCCCACTATGACTGGTACTACCCTGGTTTTCATGTTCCACATTTTCTTTAACTCCCTTGCTAGGTCCTGGTATTTTTCCCTTTTTTCACCCTCCTTCTTTTTTACTCTATGGTCTGCAGGCACAGCCACGTCTACTATTTGGCAGGCCTTCTTTTTTTTGTCTACTATTACTAAGTCCGGCCTTCTTGCCTGGATGAGGTGGTCAGTTTGGATGTCAAAGTCCCACAGTAGTTTGTGGTTGTCATTCTCCAAAACTGCCTCTGGCTTGTGCTGATACCACTTTTCCCCATGGTTGAATCCCATTTGTTTACTTAGTTCCCAGTGTATCATAGTTGCTACTCTATCGTGTCTATGCTTATACTCCTTCTGGGCGAGTTGACTACATTCACTAGTTATGTGGTTTACTGTCTCATCTCTTTCACCGCACATGCGGCATTTGCTGTTTGCCTGTGTTCTGTCGATTTTAGCTTTTATGTAGTTTGTCCTTATGCTTTTGTTTTGGGCTGCCACGATGAGCGATTCTTAAGGTTTCCCTTTCGTAACCACGTCCATGATTTCTCGTCTGCTATATCTTTTATCTGTCTTTTAAACTCGCCGTACAATTTTTTCCCTTCCCACTTTTCTTTTCTAGTTTGCTGTACCGTTCCATTGCTTTCTACTTTGTTTGTTGCACTATCCCTCGCGCTCTTTATGATTTCTTCACTATTTGTTTGCACATATTTATCTAGGACTACTTTAGCTCTCTGGACACAATCTTCTATGCTGATGAGCCCCCTACCACCTTCTTTTCTCTTAACGTATAGTCTATCTGTATCATCCCTAGGGTGTAATGCTTTATGCATCGTCATAAGTTTCCTTGTTCGCCTATCCATTGATTGGAGCTCTTCCTTTGTCCATCCTAGGAATGGTCCTGTATACCTAACTACTGACACAGCCCAGGTGTTCATTCCTTTTATTAGATTTCTGCTATTTAATTTGGTTTCTAATATTTTCCTTATCCTTCTAAGGTATTCCCTCTTAATTTTCTCCTTCATCTCTTCCCGTTTTATCGTGTCACATTCAAGGACACCTAGGTACTTGTATCGGTCTTGTGCAGTCAATGCCCTAATCTTGTTGTTGTCCGGAAGTTCATTTCCCTCAGTCATTGAAAGCCTTCCTTTATGCATCACCATTATTGCGCATTTTTCTATCCCAAACTCCATTCCTATGTCCTCACTATATTCCCTTACTTCGTTGAACAGAGTCTCAAGCTCTCCCCCGTTTTTCGCAAACAATTTAATATCGTCCATGTACATTAAGTGGTTGACCTTTCCTTTTGTTTTAGAGAAGTGGTATCCTTTGCTGTTTTTCAGGATTCTGTTAAGCGGTATCATTGTTAGAACAAATAACAGTGGGGACAACGAGTCCCCTTGGAAGATCCCCCTTTTTATCCCTACCTCGGCTAGTTTGTCCCCTGCAGCTGTCAAATCTACTTTCCAGTCTTCCATTGAATTACCAATGAATTTAACCACCGGTTCGCTAATTTTGAACATTCTAAGGCATTCGAGTATCCAGCTATGTGGAATCATATCGTATGCCTTTTTGTAATCTATCCATCCCATTGCAATATTCTTTCTCCTTTTCCTTACTTCTTTTAAGATCATCTGGTCTATGTAGAGTAAATCGTTTGCCCCTTTGGTTCCTATCCTACACCCTTTCTGTTCTTCTGGTAGTAGCCCCCTTCTATCCATTGACATGTATATTCTCTCTGCTATTTGCCCGGTCAGGATTTTCCACATAAGTGGTAGGCAAGTGATTGGTCTATAGTTGCTTGCTATGTTCCCCTTTCCCGGGTCTTTTTGGATGAGGGTGGTTCTGCCTTTAGTCATCCATTCTGGTGCTTTGCCTTCATTCAGACAATTTTGGAGTAGGTGAGTGAGTCTGCCGTGTAACGTGGTAAATTTTTTGAACCAATACCCATGGATCCCGTCGGGCCCCGGTGCTTTCCAGTTGGCTACTTTCCTAAGAGTATGTTTTAATGTGGTTTCATTCAGTACTATTGGTTCTCCCTTGTCTATATCTCCTAGTTCTTTTTTCATGTTTCCTAACCATTGCGGTGTTACGTTATGTCTTTTTGGGTGCCCCCATATGCTATTCCAATAGTTCTTGGCCTCTGTGGCATCTGGTTTCATGTCCTGCCTTCTTTCCCCATTTAAATCTCGGTAAAACTTTTTCTCATTGTTTTGGAATGTGCGGTTTTGTGTGTATTGGGCCGTTCTTAGTCTGTATCTTTTTAGTCTTGCCTCTTTGGCTAGTCTTTTCTGGTGTAACTCTTCGACTACAGTTGCGATGCCTTTTTGCGTTACCTTGTATTTGTTATAAAGTCTTACTCGTGGTCTGTCTGTGTGTGGTGTATTTCTAAGCAGTACTTCATCTCTCTGTAGTTGGGAGATCTGCCTTTGTAACCTTCTCTCCCAGTTGGGTTTCCCTTCCCTATTATTGCTCGGGCTCCTATCTTGTGTTGTAAAGCTTTGTGCTACCATTTTCGCCCCTGCGTAAATTAGGTTGTTAAGTTCTAGGAGGGTGTTTGTTTCTATGTGCTGTAAGAGGCAGTTGACCTGATCGGTCACTTCTCCGACTTTCTTTCTGTCTTTGTCTCTTAGGGAGGGGAGTGTTGTTTTCTCTCCTCGCATGATCTCTTTCAAAGCTTGTATTTTGGTGTTCTCTTCTTCCGTTGGTGCCTCGTCGTCACCCTCTGATACATAGCTTACTGTGGGGGTCTCATGGGGAGTTATTCTAGTTCTGTTATTGGTACTAATTGTGCTGGGGGGGCATTCTTCAGATGTGTCACCTGAACCTCTCTCTACATTAATGCGAATCTCTAGTAGTTCAGTCTCAGACAGCCATTTCTTCTTTTGAATTTGCTTTACTTGGTCAGCAAGGCGTTGGTTCGATACATCCACATCAGATTTTTCCCTCCATATTTGGAGCATACGCTCCCTATAAGATCGCACTGAAGGCTTGCTTTTAAAGTAACAATACATAACTAGCCTATTCTCCTCCCTTGTCCATCTCTTTCTCTTGTTTTTTATAGCAGTCACTCCGAGAGGACCGCGCCTTCCCTGGGTGTCGTTAGTGGTATATGAGTCTTGGCCAACAGTAGCTATGTGACGATTGTGTCCCTCCTGAAGGCCATTAAGGGTACACGAGCCGGAGTTTTGGCCAGCAGTCACAGGATGACGACCGGGTCCCTCCTGGTGGCTAACAAGGGAACACCTGCCGGTTACGACACACAAATCTTGAATTTGTGCCCCGTTTTTTGCGGTAAAATGGTTTGGTTGTACTGTCATGATAGGGGTTTTTGGTTCTTTGAGGTAGCGCCAGACCTTGGTGGGTTGGTTAAGACCGATGTGGTTCAGAAATAACCGAAGAGCCCCACCAGCTCTTTTTGGTTCTTTTAAGGTAGCACCAGACCTTGGTGGGTTCGTTGAGGGCAATGAGCTCAGTGGCATTCTCAGAGTTCCACCAGTTCTTACAATCCATGGTACGACCTTACGTGGATAGGCCATTCTGCTGCACAGATATATCTATTTGGTGGTATGACCATCCCCTCCTGAATTCAGGCCTAAAAATTAGCACTAAGCTTCGTCTGGGTGAAATTAACAACCTTGGGGATCATACGTCTCCCTTAAATCTTCTAAGTCTTGACTTAGTATAAGTCTCGCAATCTGTGTTCTTCCCCCACGGTGGATTTCCCCCTGCTAGCTTATATTTACTGAGGGGTCCTAACGGTCAGTGGTGGACAGACTCCATTCATTCATACTCGGGGGAGGGGTAGCTAGGCATTACTTTCCCATAAGACACCTCTTATCTCGGTGGGGGGGGTGGAGAGTTATTAATTTTAAATTATAAATTATAAATTTAATTCCACTTACCCACGTCCAGCTCCAAGAAACAACAGACCACTCTCTCAACTTTTTTTTTTTTTGTCTTTTTCATTAGGCAGAATCTGGCAGTGGGCAATTCATCCAGGTGAAAACTTATCGGAATCGCAAGGAAAACCATCTCAGAAGTAGAAATATCAATATGTCAAGAATAATCATTCTTAAAGCCTAAAGTAAAATATCTTTTGAACCTTCGAAAATCATCACAGGGCTCATTCAGGGTAGGGGCCTGCGGTCCAAATGTTACAACTACCACTTATAATTATAATTAAAATTATTAAAATTATTGTTATTATTATTATTATTATTATTGAGACAATATACATATAAGAGTTTAGTCTGAGTTAGTTTTCAAAGTCAATCACCGGAAATCATTCAAAGAAAGAAATGTACCTCTTTGCCAAAAGATTAATATGCTGCTTCTACCCTCTGTCTCGCAATCTGTGTTCTTCCCCCACGGTGGATTTCCCCCTGCTAGCTTATATCTACTGAGGGGTCCTAACGGTCAGTGGTGGACAGACTCCATTCATTCATACTCGGGGGAGGGGTAGCTAGGCATTACTTTCCCATAAGACACCTCTTATCTCGGTGGGGGGGGGGTGGAGAGTTATTAATTTTAAATTATAAATTATAAATTTAATTCCACTTACCCACGTGCAGCTCCAAGAAACAACAGACCACTCTCTCAACTTTTTTTTTTTTGTCTTTTTCATTAGGCAGAATCTGGCAGTGGGCAATTCATCCAGGTGAAAACTTATCGGAATCGCAAGGAAAACCATCTCAGAAGTAGGAATATCAATATGTCAAGAATAATCATTCTTAAAGCCTAAAGTAACATATCTTTTGAACCTTCGAAAATCATCAAAATATCAAGAATAATCACTTACAGCCTAAAGTAAAATATCTTTTGAACCTTCGAAAATCATCACAGGGCTCATTCAGGGTAGGGGCCTGCGGTCCAAATGTTACAACTACCACTTATAATTATAATTAAAATTATTAAAATTATTGTTATTATTATTATTATTATTATTGAGACAATATACATATAAGAGTTTAGTCTGAGTTAGTTTTCAAAGTCAATCACCAGAAATCATTCAAAGAAAGAAAAAAAAAAAAAAAAAAGAAAAATTATTATTATTATTATTATTATTATTATTATTATTATTATTATTATTCTTATTGCACTGATAAATATTATCGTCACAAGAAATTACTTGGGCAAAAGTATTGAAAATGGAATTGAAAGTAGTGCCTTTGATGACTGGTGCACTTGGAAGTGCCAAAAACACTGGGGCGACTTCAATTGAATCAAAGATTCTAAGAGGAGTTCAGACTGTCCAGACCGAGGTGTTGTTTTGGTCTGTGAAGATACTGAGAGAACTAGTTGCAATTTGACGAAATTCTCCAACGATGCACATCAGATATCCGGTGTGAATAAAGTTATTGATAAAGTTGGTGTTCAGGGAGGAAACCCAGGAAAGAACAAAAGTGAAAAAGCTGTCTGGGAGATGTGACTGGAACGATAAACAACAAACCTACGAAGAGAAGCAAAATCACGGGGGGGAAAAAAGACAAGATACGTGAAAATTCAAAGGCAGGAAGCAACGGAGAAGACAAATTGCGACAAAAAGTACTGACAAAAACTACAGAAAATGAACTAAAAGCCAAGAGAAGCAGACTCAATAGACGTCAAAACTTAGTCCAGCAATACAAGTAAAATAGTACATTCCGGAACACTGAAAGCAAACTCTATTGCCAAGTAGATGGAGAAACTAGTGAGGTGATTGAACTACTAAGTGCTACAGAATGTAAACACTTTTGGAAACAGAGAAAAAAGTATGTGATAGAAAAGTTGAGTAACACCGAAATGAAAAAAAAAAAAATTACAAGCAGTCGATGGAGGACTGGAAATACAAATCAACTTAGAGACCTTTAAATCCCAAAGAAAAGAGGTCTGGTTAGTGATTCAATTGAAAACGTCATTTGTCCAACGTTTTTTTTTTTTTTGCAGAACGTTGTATTGGGGATGATCAATTTAAGAAAAAATAAAGTTATCGATGAATAAGTTATTTTTCTTGGCTTTTTGTCCAACTGCGATCGCTGAAAAATTCCACAGGATTCAAACTGTGGGATCAGTATAGTGTGAAATTACATTGAAAATTTAACAGCTACCAAACTCCAATCCATGATGTGAATTTTCAAGAACGATATTCTTTGATTTAAGGAGAATTGACCGTTTAAATTTCTAACCCTCTTGTTCCATTGGTGCAGCCAGTGTGGGTGATGCATAACCAACCACACAGACCAATTTAAAAACTAGAAAAAATCTATTGACAATTCTTGCAATAGTTGGCGTTGGCAGTTTTCCCGTTGATGCTTTGAAATACTACGTCACAATCCACGTCTATACAAAAGTACTGGTACAACTGACCAGCAAAAGACTGAAGGAAGCAAACATTCCTGAATGGATGACGTAAAGAAAAACTCTCCTGATGCAGAAAGACCTCATTCCCCGAGTGATTATAGGTTTGTAACATGCCTACCTTTGATGGAGGAAATTATAACTGCAAAGATAACTGAATAAATCTGCTACAGCTACTGTTGGGAAACAAAGTATCCATCACATACAGGAGATGTCGAAAGGGAATCAGTGGAAGGCGTAATGTAGGATTAATGGATACTGCTGTGTCTTGGTTAGGTTCCACGTTTAAGCTCCATAAGTGACTATTGGGGGGATGCATTGGTTATACATCCTAAAAAGAAGGGTGTATAACGAATGCATCCTCCCAATAGTAACGTATTGAACTAAAACATGGAACCTAACCAAGAGACAGATCGGCAAATTGAAAACCATGCAACGGGCACATGAAAGAATTATGATGGACTTCATATCGAGGGACCACAAGACAGTACAGTACATGCGAGAAAAGACAAAAGTCAGGGACATCATAGGATCCATTAAAAAATTCAAATGGCAGTGGGCTGGCCATGTTGCAAGAATTGCAGACAACAGCTGGACATCGTTGCTCACGACATGGATCCCCCGAGATCACATGTGCAACCGAGGCAGGTAGAATATTAAATGGAGAGACGAGCTAGACAAATTCAGAAAGTACTGGTTCCACGACGCCGATTATAGAGAAGTGTAGCGAATCCAGGGGAAGGTCTATGTCCAACGACGGACGTTAAAAGACTGATGATGATGATGATGACGATGATGATGATGATGATGATGATGATGATGAAAAAGAAGTAGCTAGCCTTTGCATGGATAGATTACAAAGAGGTTCATTGACTAACGCCGCTATAATTATACCCCAGAACTATATATTGCGTAAATGTTACGTATTAACAAAACTACAGAAAAAGTGGATCACCTTATAATTACTGATGACCGTATATCTTCTGCTGAAAGTAGAAAAGAATTGAAACCCCTGATACGAACGGACATGATCTTCAGTCAAGAACGGGTTTTAGAATTGTGAAATGGGCAATAGTAGTGATGAACAGAAAGAAACATCAGAAGGGATAAAATTACCCGAGTAGAAGAATCCGTCAGATCACTCAACGAAGAAGAAAATTACAAATGGTGGGGATTTGAGAATCAGACGCTATCAACCAGTGTGAGATCAAATGAAAAGTTGTTGAATCCTAATCTCTGGTGAAAGCGTCCATTCATTACGGGTGGGGAAACTTAAAAAGAAGAACAAGAACAAAAGCAACAGCAACAACAACAACAACGACAACAACAACAACAATAATAATAATAATAATAATAATAATAATGATACTACTAATAATAATAATAGTAAAACCGAACAGCCAAGAAAAAAGCAAGAAGGTGGCTCAGATCACAGTGCTACTGTCATAGATGAGGACAGTATGAGAGGAGGGCTGGAAACATGAGGAGACTCACCGTCACTTGGCTAACAGCGATAACCACTCGGCAACTGGTGTGAAATCGTAATCCACAGTACTGTTGTGGACAGTGAGAGTGTGGAGAGGAGAGCTGGAGACTTGAGGAAACTCTGCTGTCACCCATTCCCCAGCGTTGACCACCCAGTAACTTATGTGAAAATGCAAATAACAATAATAATAATAATAATAATAATAATAATAATAATAATAATAATAATAATAATAATAATAATAACAATGATGATGATGATGATGAAATTTTAAAAAAGGAATTTGTCGCCTTAAACAGATGTAAGAAAACAAACTATATTAGAGTGAAAATCAAAGTGAAAACCCCCAAGACAGCAAATGCCGCCTCTGTTGAAAAAAAGATGAATCGGTAAACCACATCATAAGTGAATGCACTTACGTATATTCATATAAGGAGATATATACTTATCTATTCTGTCTACATATGTATATACAACTACACATGTGTGTGTGTGTGTGTGTGTGTGTATGTGTGTGCCTACTCTGGCTGTCTGCATTTCCTCGTATGAGTATGTATTGGCACTTGGGTGTTTGCATATATTTCTGCGAATTTTGGACAGTAGCCAAGGAATAATGGAATTGGGCATTTCGTCTGTAAAGAACTGCTCGACAAGCAACAATTTTCAGTAAAGGTATTTTATTTCGGTAATTGGATGGGCAGACAGCCGAAAACTTTTTGTTCGTTTAAATTTCAAGGAGATGTCCGTTGCCATTGTTGAAATCCGGGCGGATTTTTTTTTCCCCGGAAATTCATTGGTCCACTGCAGTGGTTATCAAAATGTTAACCACCGTACAATAGTGAGTTACAACTACACCCCAAGTTTAACGCGTGAATTTTCTCGAATACGCAAACACGTATCCTGACACTTGAACGTTCAAAGTATGAGTATCATGTTAGACCTCCATATACCACACATTGTCGTTAACTTGGTGGTTTTATCATTCAATTTTTTGATATCCAAATCATTTCAGCGACAAACGAAAGGAATAAGGACTGATGAGAACTTATATCAGAATGCTGATACGGGGAAACTCACCGTGGTGTAGTGGTTAACTGATTATTCGTTCATTGATTTTCAGAATGTTCTTGTCTAATTCATTTAATTTTTATAGTGGGCATTCCGCGTAAGTCAAACATATTCTCTACGGCACCATCATACAATAAAGTCTGAGAACGACTGGTATAGTAAGTAGAATAAATCTAAAATCGTACCAGTTAGTTGGTATACAACACGGAGTCCTCAGAGATTCATTTACATCGATCTCACTTCGTAGGCTACTTAACGAGAGCAAATCACAGCTTGGATAATACTCGTTGCGAAACAGTTTAAATGTCTTTCCACGGACTAAAGCTGAATAGACGTGACTTGTTTATGCATTCTGTAACTACAATTGACGACATCTCTATCTGTGTGTGTGTATCTATTCACTGCGATTTTTCAGCTATTGACAATTGTCTGGAGTTCAACTTTGCCAGATATATCAGTCAGCACGCAAGACAATGCAGTGTCGAGTCTGATTTTTTCTTTTGAATCAGTGGTTCCCAAGAAATTTGATAGGAACAAATAAAGTATGTAGATATGAAATATCCGAATTGGTAACACTAAATTATAGAGATTCGGATATAAGATTTATAAATTGACAACACTGAAAAGAGAGAACCGAGATACTTCGAAGCTGCAGTTTCGTACGATGGGCGGAAAATTATTTTATCATAATGCTGGCTGACAAACACACCATAAATTTCGGCCCATTTCAAACACGCATCTCTGCCTTACAGTGTGTATTGTTGGAAAATTCATCGATTTTACTACTTATTGAGATTGGGTCTTTGCTAAGCTCACTTAGTCTATGATACCCAGTTGTAGCTATGAATTCGGATCAAACTCATCAAGTGATAACCATCACACAATGATGAGACACCAAGCAATACTGACCTCAGTTTAATTTGGCAAAGGATCAATGTAAGGTATTTGGCGATGATTATACTCACTACAGCAGTAACTATTAGCAATCTAGCTTGCTAAAAACTGCAACCCTTTTGCCTCTGCAGGCTGGATCACAGATTTATGAGTGAACAACTGGCCGGATGAATTTGATAGAAAATTTGTATCAATATTTCGTACACCAACGCATTCCTTTTGTTTAGCTCGAAATACAGCTTCTGCTGCATTTAGTTGAAATCAAAGACGAATCCATTATTCTTTTGTCAACGAAACAGACATTTTGAATTTTAATCCAATTTGAATTTTTTTCCCCAAAGTTCAGGAGAACTAAAGTATTTTATGACTTTTATTTATTGTATTGTAAATTTCAATTTTAATTAAAAACACCCCAAAAGAGAAATCGAATGACAAATGGACAATGACGATGATAAATAAAATTCAACCGTTATTTTTATTTCATCTTATACCATTTCATTCGGTTCAGAGAAATGAAACTAATATCCATTCAAAAAACATTAAATTATATCAAATAATTTCAGAAAGCGGGTCTCTTTGGTTAGTATCTGAAAGGTAGAAAAGAAAGAAAAAGATTAAGTTGCACATACAATCAGAAACTATCCACTTTTTTATGATGTCATGAAAATGGTCGATTTAGTGACGGATGAGCTTGAAAAAACGTCCTGACTTCTATTCAAATCTATCCACTTTTCAATGACGTCATAAAAATGGTCGACTTGGCAACTGATGGGCTTGAAATAACGTTATAAATACGATGAAAAACTTTACTCTTTTTTTATATTGTTTTTAATTATAGTCATGATGCCTTTTGAAGCTCAATTGTGGCTAAGTGAACTGTAAACCCGAATTATCGCCCAGAATAAGACACAAAGAATTATCAAAACATAGAAAGTATTGTCAGGATGCATTGAACAGTGATAAATTAGATCTTAAAAAACAGAGTAAATTTCCTGATTTTACTGCAAACAATTGATGCATCAATGGGAGAATTGATACCGTTTGTTGGTTGGAAGTCTCTCAATTTTCGGTGTCAAACTCGTTGATACCAAGCTCACGATATAATCCAGATCTAGTCAATCTTGTTTAGGATGGTTCTTAGTGTGCTTTATTTTTTTCGAAAAAAATGCCCACGTTGATAAGTGCCGCCAAACAATGATACCATTTTTTTGCATGTTGCACTGAGTACTGATATATCCCACTATGTTGAATATAGTTTCTGTACAAGTCCCACATTTTCAGAATTCATTTTCAATTTCAATGTCACCTCACGGCATCTCAATCAATTCCATTGAAAAATTTCCCGGTGCAGTGCCAACCACTTCATCAAATAGACCAATAAACAGATTAAATTCATTTTCACGCGATTCACTCACCAAAACGAGATGGAACAACGGTTCTTAATTCTTTGGCCACATGCATTAAATGCCTTGTGCCTTGGCATGGTGTAGACACTTCACTATGGCGAGATTCTTTAAGGAAAAAACTAATCTAGTTCGGTCATGGCCAATATATTTTGAGCATCTGGTGTGGATTGCACTCGCTACAATAGTAATTATCAGCTAAACTAGCTTTGTCTTAGTTTGGCGGAACACCACATTGGTGGAGCACCCGGTTGGCTAAGTAATAATGGTCTGATAGGCTTGCTTGCTAAACAATATACTACAGCGTATGTGGAACACAAGGTTAGAATCGTGCCCAGAAAATTAGTAATAGTCTCCAAATCAAAAATCTAACAATCCTCTTTATTGTCACCTATGGAGCTGGAACATCGAACCAAACGTTTGGACCTCAAATTGCAAACTATGCAACACACACAGGGCAGAATCATGATTAACATTAACATTACAAGGAGATATATCAAGACAGTACAGTGTATAACATATGTGAAAAAACAGGTTTAAAAAATATCATACAAATCATGAGAGATCGCTAAAGACAATGATCTGGTCGTGTTGCAATAATGTCAGAAAATCTCTGGACAACGTAATTCGTAATGTAGAAACCCAGTATGGATATGGAATTGTAACCGACAAAAATATGTTGGTGTAAGAGATCTAGGCGAGTTCTAGAGATAGTTGCTCTTTGACAGCTACGATGGAGAGGTCTGGAAGATTCGGGTAAAAATCTATTTACTACGACAGACGTTGAAAGACTGATGATGAAGGAAACAATGAGTTTCTTTGTTTATGTTATTCGGACTTTCTAATGTGTTAGTTGGATGCAAACATTTTTGAACTGCATCAATGAAAGTTACTCCATCTTAATTATGATAGCGGGCGTCTGTATAGATATAACAATGTTGCTATTAAAAAATTCTGATGAATGGGGCTCACCTTATCTCTTCTCCTCATCTTTTTTTATGATGAATTCAATGATATTAAACAAAAAGTAATAAATAATGGATTCCTTAATTACGTTGCTGATGATAAAATGAAACCAATTTGAAAGAAAGTTGATGAAGATAACTCAGATAATAATGACAACAAAAACACAATAAACCTATTTCATTGCAACCAAGTTCACCAAAATTATAAACAAAATAAAACATCCACGCTGGTTCGAATATCCTGTTGAACATAATAGATACGTAAGATAAGTAAACTATTACAAAAAACTGAAGCATTTTATCTTAGCATAACAATTAATGTATGCCCTCAGAAACCTTCATCAAACAACACACATACTCACACAAGCACATATACATATATTTATATATGTATGCATGTTTTGGTTGAGAATCAAATCGAAGAAGGTTCTCTTTTTGCTGGTGTAATTAGTATTCTTAAAGATATCATAAGCTGGTTTGCAAGCTGTCTGAAATTGAAACCAACGCAACCGATTGAATCTTCACATGGGTGAACATTTAATAGAAGTGACGTGAACAGCAAGTCACGCTTGTTGTTATACTTACTTAATTCGTCATTGTTAAATACGTTTTGGGGGTAGCTTACATGGGTAGGCCCTGTTTTAAAAAAATGATGTATAGTATAGGATGATATCGATATACAATGCACATTATATCCTACATGTATGGCATGAACTATATAGTAAGAAAGAAAGGCGGCGTTCGTTCAACAATGCTGGGGTGCCATGTTGATTTAAGTGTCTTCTTTTTTCTAATCACTGAAACGGTCAAAGGGTAATTGGATGATGATCTCAACAAAAGGAAATCCATACATCGTACCATATTAACAAAGTATATGTGAAACAGAGAGAAAAGCACTTGAGATGATTATATGAATTGCATTGACAGATATTCGGAAATAAGTGAGTGAAATGTCGAAGGAAAGTTTTGGGAAATTTTTTTCTTTTGGTGTTTAAAGCTTTAAAGTTTTCCTCTCTGTTTGTCTGTCAGTCTGTCTGTCTGTTTGTTTGTCTGTATGTCTGTCCGTCTGTCCGTCTGTTTCTCTCTCTCTCTCTCTCTCTCTCTCTCTCTCTCTCTCTCTCTCTATCTATCTATCTATCTATATGGGGGGTGTATAACAAGTTTGAGAATATTTGCAGACCATCCAGCCCTCTAACACTGTCGTTTGAAACTGAGAAATCGACTGAGCAATGGAGATTGTATAGAACTAACTATTTTAGATACTTTCTGTAGTTTTGTGAAGGGTCATTAACATTCAAAGGGTTTTGGGGGTGATTGAAGAGAAGTTCAGATTATAAATAGGGAATTCCGTTGAAGACTGAGAAAAACCAAAGTAGCAGCATACAACAATATGTCGGCAAGTTGATATCAGACAAGTGCAGACCTCAACTCGATGTGAAATCCGGTACTCCACAGAGACGAGGAATGAAACCTCACAAGGAAGGGAAAACACTTGAATCGTACGTCATAAGTATAAGGAAATTTACAGAATTGAAGAACCGTGTATAATGAATTGACCAATACGTTGTGTTAACATGAAGTATTAACATAAGGAAGGAAAAAACTCTCTACTAACTAAATTACAATAATCCTTTATTACTCTTCCGTGGGACATCAACGATTATCTTATCAAAACAACTTAATCAGTACCAAGATGTCAGATCCAAGAATTTTCTCGCCTTCCATCGAGAGCAAGTGTGACACAAGGCGTAAGAGTCTGATATTGGACTCTTCATGCCTGCATTAGGGAAGAAGTGGAAATTGCACAGTCCCCTGCAAAGAGTGCCACCAAGGCCCCAAGGTGTCCCCCGGCTCCTTCCTCTAATGCAATTGCTAGATGCTACTAGATTCTTTCTTTGAAGTTTAATCTCTCATAAATCATGCATTCTCATTCCGTCCAATAGCCAAAAAACCTACTTCCTATATTATGTTTGGAACATCACTGATTACTGTCGGAGTGTCAGTCGGTTGTACTTTCATTCTCAACACATATAGGGTCTTGCTTCATTCTTCAGTTTTCCGTGTTATCTTTGTACTTGATTTCCCCTTTACAGTCTTTCAATATAAGCATCTGTTTCTTACTAGTGTGCTTTACGCCACGAGCACGTTTCAAGCTCTTCTATTTATCTTGTCTCATTTTTCTGTTTATTAGTTTATCAAGTTCGGTTCTTTTGGTTCTCTCTTCTTTGGTCTTTATTCCCATATTTCTCCTCTTTTTAATCATTTAACGATCGGCTCAAAATCTTTTGGTATAAACAGAAACGATCTGGAAATAAAATGGCTAATATGCTGAAAACGTACGGGTATGTAATCAATGCATAATACCAGCTATAACAGTAAAAGCAGTTGGAACATTATCATGGCTACAGCTACAGATGATAATGATGATGATAATGATGATGCACTCCATATTACTTCAAGTGAAAACGTTTGAATGTACGTCTAAGCTCAGTAAATGTCATTGCGTAAGATTAAGTGATTATAATCACTTTTCGCTTCGGAATTTTTAGTGTGTCTGTTTTTCTCTTTCAGAAACATCACAGAGGTCTTTTTAGTGCCCAACAGCTTGCGTAAGTTCGTTCGAAGATCGCCTAAGCGTCGTGAAGAGATGCAAAGTAATGTTGTATGGGCACGTCTCTTGATCGAACGGGGCTTGCCAAGACAATCCTGCAAGACACAGTGCGAAGAACGAGAAGAAGAGACGGACAGAGGAAAAGATGGAGGGACAGCATCTTGAAAATGAACGGGCTTGGAGTGGAGCAACGCCCTGAGAGAATTTCAGACCTGAGGTAGAAGAAGGAAGCTTGTTGCCAAGTCATTTGTAGTGCGTCTACGGTAGGCCAGACTAATATATATATATATATATATATATATATATATATATATATATATATGTGTGTGTGTGTGTGTGTGTTTGTATATATATATATATATATATATATATATATATATATATATATATATATATATATATATATATATATAGATGGATAGATAGATAGATAGATGGATTGGAAATAACAGGAGAATGAGATATACAGGGTGTTTACAAAAGATTTGCACCACTGTCTCAAAAATGTAATACAGAAAAATTATTTAAGATATTGGAATTCACCACACACAATAATGTTGAAAACACTTAAAATATTAATGCAATGTTCTACATTAAAAATATTTTTGTAGTACTTACACGAGATTGGAAGGCCCTTTAAAAAATATCTCATAAAAAAAATTCCTTGAAATTCCCAAAGCCAAACCGACTGTGTTTAGAATATGGCTGGTGGGGTACTCATTCGAATTTTCAAAGTTCTTGAGAAAATGTTGTGTCTGGTAGCGCTGACATAGATTTTTAGAGGTGACCCCCCCCCCCCCAAAAAAAAACTGTTTTCAGAAAACGATTTTTGTTTTCAAGATTTTAGGCCAAATTGTGTGTCTAGGGAGTGAAAATAGAAAATTTAAAGATTTAATTGCGTGAGTAGAAAAATACACTCATCAATTAACTACAAGTTGCAGTAAAAAACTTCGAAGGATTCACTACAAAACTGTTCATCGCGTTTGTCAATATTTCAAATAGCTTTCTTTCAATAAATCTTTGAAACCGTACTTTTCTTTTGTAAACACCTTGTACATACAGGTATCGTATATATCAAGCGAAACCTGGGCATAAGCATTCCACTATTGTTCACGATTACATTTTCTAAAATACAATGGGAAAGAAATAAAAAAACAGTAAATGCCGCTAAGTTCTCCCTTATGTATTTTGTAAACTGTAATATGCTACACCAGTCAAATCCTACACTAAACTATTCACCATAATAAATCATAAAGTTACGTGGCAGGTGCTTACTGTAGCGTGATGATTGGCTGTCTCGTTTCGCAGGCCGGTTTGCTACTGAGAAATATGCCAGAATATGCTAAGCTAAATAAATCATAATAGAATTATACAGATATATGTATCTACTAAGTTTAGCCTGGTTTAGCATGATTACGCAGTAGCACCGCTTGGAGACACACCTGCTCTTAGGTTAGCACGAATGATCAATACAACAAAGGAGAGGGGAATTCAAGACAACAGTGATGGGAAAGTCTGAAGTCTGGAAGTCAGAGCCACCAAAAGTGGTAAAGCGTTATTTTCTCTTTTATATGCACGTGTCTTTTAGTGCTTCTGGTCGGACTATAGACTAGGAAATAGGCATCGGTACTCCACTAGCCTCCCCTTCTAAAATATTCATACTGATTTTTGAAGAAAAAAAAAGTATTTTCGACCCTTTCAGGGTCTTGCTTTGACGAATTCAATAATATCATCTACCTTCTCAAGTATCTAGATGTTTTTAGATGTTATTTTACTCAATTCTAGATAATTCTGACCATATTTATTGTTTGATGGTTTTGTTTAACATGACATCAAATTTTAACGCTACGGTTGTTCAATTAATTACAATGACCGCGAATTTCTTTATTGGTTGATTGATTCGTCATTTCAGTTAAAAACAATGTACTTATTGACATTATTAACACACTTCTAGCATAGGCATTTGCAAGGTGCATTCTCTCAGATTTCTGTGTTATGAGGAACAGAATCACTTTATCAAACCCTGGTCTTGAACAAGGGCCAATGAAAGTTAGTTGGGATTATGAAGATTGTATTGCACCAATCTATCAAGCATGGATTAGCCTCTCTGCTTTGAAAATAAACGTCCAAAATCTTGGCTACTTACCTGCACTCGAACATCGACCACCAGCATTAAATGCACAAGACTCTCGATGATTACTCAAAATAGCTTGTACTAAATGGCACAAAGTCAAACACAGAAAACACTGTATAGGAGAAATATATTCTGCCAATCTTCTTGCCAAGAAAATCAGCTTTTGGAATCTTTGCCTTTTGCTTTGGCCTGCATAGCGAACACTGGTGGTTTTTTAGTGAAAAATCATGCGGCTATCCGGACATGAGGTAGTTTGCAAAAGATAATCTACTAACGTTATCAACTGCGATCTCTTCTGTTTTGTTCGTAACAATTGACATTTCCACCTAAAGGTAACACACTTGCAAGTATATTATTTTTTCGACCGAAAATTTGGTACAACCGACTCCTTCACTAAGATGAATTCAATAATTTCTTTTCTAGGAAAATACTCTTATACAAATTCATATAAATCCGTGAATTTCTTCACGAAAATTGAATAGTAAGAGTTTTTGGGTTTGGAGAAGCCGATGAGGGAATTAACCTAAGTGAAAAGATCCAATATATGATAAGCAAGTGAAACCTGACAAAGCTGGCGAGAAGCTGTAAAGTCACAGGATCAAAAACACTGTTACATAACTAAAACTGCTTTGGAAATTCATCATACTTTCCAACTGGTAATTGCTAACGTCTGCTCTCATTCAACTCAAACATATCTAAAAAGCCGAAGTTTCTATCCATCAAAGCATGTCTGATATGAATCATAACCTCGGTAAATATTTACTGGGCAGAACCATTGTTAAGTGCACACTTAAAGTAATTTCATTTTTGGGTGCCATGTATTATCGAATCAGCCATAGTTAAAGGCGTCACTGATCTCCTTCCAAAAGCTCACGATATACGAAAGAAAATGTCAAGTGAAAATTTCTGAGAACTATTCTCATCAGAATACAAATAATGTGCTCATATAATACGTCAAGCATGCGACAATATTTTACATAGAAGAACCAAAAGACAGAAAAACATACTTTTACGCGTGAGTTACTTTCTTTCGAGGAAAAAAGTCGTCATTTATGGGAGAAAGATGATTGTATACAATGGTATCCGAATTCCGTGACAATTTCTCAAATGAAATAACCTCATAACTTCTTATATCATCATCATCATCATCATCATCATCATCATCATCATCAGTCTGTTAGCGACCGTTGGTGGACATACGACTTCCCAAAGATTCACCAGGCTTATCTGTCGTGGACATCGCGGAGTTAGCATTTCCTGAATTTATGTAGCTCGTCATGCCACCTAACTAACTGTCGGCCACAGCTTCGAACTTGATCTCAGGGGATTTACGTTGTGAGATGAGATATCCAGCGGTTATGTGGTATTCTTGCAACATGTCCAACCCATTGCCATTTCATTTTTAAAAACTGTTTTATAATGTCTCGGACGACTAAATTCTCTCTTATATACTATGCTATTTTATGATATCCTCATGTGAGGTTGGGCATGATTCTTTCATGTGCCTGTTGCATGGTCCTCACTTTGTGGGTCAATCTTTAGATTAGGTCCCATGTTTCAGCTCTGTATGTGACTAACAGTTTAGACGCATTGGGTTTATATCCTTCTTTTTTATATAGTAAGGTTTTTGTAATTGCTTTTGCTGCCTGACTCACTGCATTCCCCACGACATAAAAAATCGTAAAATTGAATAAATCCTGGAAACGATGAAATTCTTCTCTTTATAACATGTTCGCCTTCAATTTGAATCTTTATCAACATCATTTAGATGATATCTCAGAAGATATTTTTGTCTTTTCATGATATTTCTCGAAACACTGAATTCTCTTTTTTCTTTAATTCATTGTTCGATAATGACGTTATTAGACAACCAGATAAATTGATAATACGAAACTATTGACTCGGATCTTTTGATCGATGTCTTCAAATCAGTCGGATGGAAGATGTTAAATTCCTGTTAAGTTAAGCCATCATTCTGCTAGACTACGCCGCCTTTCCACTTGACTGATCGTTTCCGGTGTGAATATTTGTGATATTATAGGTGGTCGGTTCAAATGCTTTTTTTTTTCTATTCAAAACATCGGATGTAGCATTGATTGCATAACTTGACTGTTGTGGCTGGTACTAAGCACTCTATTCAGTTATTTATAATTCACAAAACGAATTCTTTTTAATTACATTTACCCACAACAGAACGGTTTAATCATTGTTGCTGGGTTTAGATTATTCTTGTGTTCTGACATTTATATATAACCATCCACGTATCCATAATTGCGGACTCAGCCTAGCCCTAACCGTTCATAGAAGAAACTTGAGAAGGAAAATGTTGTTTTTCTTGTTGTTTTTTTTGGGGGGGGGATTCTCCCTCCTAAATGTTTTTTTTTTTCAGTGAACGGTTTACATAGAGATTCCATGCCAAATTAGTCTCATTTGTGTCCAAGTATTTTCTTTTCCATCTAACATTTTGCCAGCCTCGGTTGCGCATATGGTCTCGGGGAATCCATGTTGTGAGTCGTGATGTCCATCGATTGTCAGCCATTCTTGCAACATGGCCAGCCCACCGCCATTTGGAGAGATGAGCTAGACCAGTTCAGGAAATACTGGCTCCGTGACACCCATGATAGAGAAGTGTGGCAAATCCTGGGAAAGGTCTATTTCCAACGACGGACGCTAAAAGACTGATGATGATGATGATGATGATGATGATGATGATGATGATGATGATGATGATTTTCTTTTCATAAATTTCTGATTCAAAACATATTGGTTGTATATTTTCATCATGATAACTTTACTGTACCACCGCCACTATTTAATTTACGATTTGAAAAGCAACATATACAAGTAGTGATGACTCACAATTTCCTTTGTTAGTGATTGTTTATTGAATTTACTCCATGCTGTTATGGTAAGACACAAGGTTTCAGAAAAGTATCCAGTCATCTAATATCAACAAAAAAAAAAATTCATAGGATAATGGCTCCTTAGTCCTCTTGAAAGTACTTTTATCTGGCCATCACACAATAATCTCTTGACTGCAATATTGCATTTCCCTTAATCTCGCCCAGGGTCAGGAACTCCCTTCTAACAACAAAAGCCAGAGGTCATCGGGAGTGAAATCTACACTGGAGAGTGATGAAAGATTTAGTTGATGCGATGTTTTTCAAAAGAAAACCCTCACTAGATATGGACGAGGGCACTCGTCGTGAATGCGACAGTCTCACAGAACACAACTTTCGTCTTCTAAATAGAATTGCGGAAATTTAGAACCAAAAAGAAGATTGGGACGAGATTTTAACTTGCATCCTGTACCATCAGAGCATGTTTTGCCATGCAATAACGCTTGTATGACTTCAGACGAGTTCAGGATCTGTTAAAAACTTTTTGATTCCTGAGATTTGATTCAAGCACTGCTGGATATATCCATTGAAAACAATGTAATAAAAACAAAACTGAGATCGTATAGATATTTGCAAAATTAAATGAGATGAATGAGGAATGTAAAGATTTTATCTAAAAACCTCAAGCAGCAATTAATTTTTAATTTCGCCATGATTATTTCTGGCGGGTTATTGATCAGTGGACTGTCCTTACAAGTCGTTATCGGTGATTATTAATTGTTAGCCCGTAACAGAATAATCTCTCTCTCTCATTTTTCATGAACAGCTTGTTTTAACCATTATATGCGTTGGGTTGGACTTATTTCCTAGTCTTGGCTCTTTTTAATAAAGTTTCGGTCGTATGTTCTCCGGCTGTCTCGGGTATCTGTTGCATTCTGAAATGACGTCAGATTTTGTTCTGAGAAATCAGTTGCATCTCTTCTCATGTACGTTACATCCACTGCCTGCGTCTGCGTGTTTTTGGCACTGTCTTTTCCTCATCTTTTGATATCCACCACTGGACTTTGCACTCACTCCCACCTCTCAGGCTATGTTTATGGAATGTAAAGTTAATTGCTGGTTTTTTCCTGATTAAAGATTCCCACGAGCTAGTAATGTTTGTACTTGGTCAACTGATTAAAGGTTCCCACGAGTTATTAATGTTTGTACTTGGTCTACTGATTAAGGTTCCCACGAGTTATTAATGTTTGTACTTGGTCAACTGATTAAGGTTCCCACGAGTTATTAATGTTTGTACTTGGTCAACTGATTAAGGTTCCCACGAGTTATTAATGTTTGTACTTGGTCAACTGATTAAGGTTCCCACGAGTTATTAATGTTTGTACTTGGTCTACTGATTAAAGGTTTTCACCAGCTATTAATGTTTGTGCTTGGTCTACGGATTGAAGGTTCCTACAAACTATAAATGTTAATTTATAGTCTGCATATTGAGTCATCTGAACATAGTACGTGTACGGATTCTCAATGTGTTTAAACTTCTCGGTCTTTGTCCAGTCTCATTTTTTGGTGGTCACCCTTCTGCTCTAAGCCACAACTGCATGGAATCTTGTATATTGGTCATGGTTTCCTCGAATAGGGATTACACTTTGATGAGATATCTTCTTAGGCTGGGACTGCTTTTGAATAATGTCTTGATGTTTTAGCAATCGTATATTGTCTGGATATTCACCACCATATCTCTGATGTAAGAATGGTTGTGAACAATTTTTTTGTGTTTTCTAACCTCGTTTGCCTGCTGTTTGTGGCTGTTGCGGGGTAGCTGTTCCATTGGAGAATGTTTTCATATGTTGGTTATCTCTTGTTTGCACGCATCTAAAGCACTGAGGTAGGGAGAAAACAATTCCAAAGAGAACATGACGTGTGTGAGAAGAGTTACTCATGTTTGTTATATGATTTTTTTAGTGTTCCCAAATACAACAAATGGTGATAATCTAATGTTAGGCTGAGCCTTCGCAGTTGGATTGGTGGGAGGTAAAAGAGACTTGCATGTGTGAGAGAAAAGGAGAATGCTTGTGCTGCCTCTATAACAGTTTGCTGGAAATGCCAGAATGCTTTTGTTTTTGGCCTTTCTAAATGGAGAGACACCTGGTTATCATAGATTTTTAAAGTATTGGTCCGACTGCAGAGCCAGATATTTCTTTCCTTGTTTACTTAGAATTCTTATCAGCTTTATTTGATTTTATTCTACAGAAATAAGCCATCAAGATAAATGACCGAGTTTCGTGATTTTTACATTACAACTGCCCGGGGGAAGAACACTTTACTCACATTTAAAATCTTCTTCACTTCTCTCCCGAGAGTTATCTGCATTAATAGACGAAACTGACTTTGCTTTTCAAATGGAGCCTCAGCATTTTTTTTTGTCTCTCTTTCTTCTTCCTTACCACTTGAGCTATTCGGGTCGAAAAATACTGTGAATACCTAAGAATCAAAGTCACATCTTGTCACGTAATTTCGCGTCAATTCACGCTAATCCGTGCCGACACAGCCATTCCTTGAAAGACGATCAATAAAAACTTCTTTTGATATATTGAGGACGCAAATTTTCCCTGGGAAAACAGCTTTTTCAAATAAAATAGCAATCTTCTACTCAGCCATAAGTAATCACAAGTCCCATGACACATGTATACACATAAACACAGCCAAAGACATATTTGTAGTAAAGGAAGTACTTGCATGTGTAATTCTAAAGAAGGTTGATTTTATGGAAACAACAACAGCAGCAAGTTTTCATTCAAAATCTAAAGACAGAAAACTGCTATAGAAAAAGGAACTTTCAAATAGATCAACTTTACCTATAAGGTTAGATATAATACAATCTTAACAAACATTATTATATACAAACTTATATAATTTCAAGCGATTTTGAGTGTATGGGTGTGTTTCTATATATTTTTATCCTGATCCGTTCTAGACCCTTCTTTAGATGTAAAACTATAGTAAATTACCTGTAATGTGCAGTTTGGTAGGAATGGGGTCAACTGCGTGCTGCGCCTTGCTGTGAATGAGCTAAACCGGTCGGTATGCTTTTCACTGTTTATTTTGATTTTGTTCACCACCATCTTTTTAAAAAATCCTCTCTTTTCTATACGGACAATACACGTGGAGAGTAGACCGGTTGAAAAGTTTTTGTAACAACACATGCAACTTATATGAGTTCAGTACTTCGTGAAACTATTGGAAGGACTCTTCTTGATATTATAAAAGAATCATTATCATATATCTATACGTGAATGTGTGCTGTTTATGTGTTCTGTGAGTGTATGCATCTTGTACCGTGGCTCTGTTTGTGTTATGTGTACATGTTGTATGCTGTACAAGTGTGAGAAAATATTGTATGCCTTGTATGTGTTGTGTATGTTGCGTTTGTGTGTGTGTGTGTGTGTGAAAGTATTGTATGCGTTGCGTGTGTAGCTTATTCTATGTGTGTTGTGTGAGTGCATGAGTGAGTGCATGTGTGTGGTATATGTGTTGCCACGGCATGTGCGAGCGCTGTGCACGTACGTATGTGTGTGTCGTATAGCCTCTCTCCCAAATGGAGAAAGTGTTTCAAAATTTAATATACCGACTGTCATGAGAGCCCTGCAGATATAAAATCATCTTCTTCATTCCGTCTGAGATTTATTGTAAAATGTAAAATTTCATTATTAATTTCGACTTATAATAATGTTGCAAAACTTAACACATTATTTTCTTTATTTAAAATATCGTGGTATGTGTAACTATTTTTTTTTTCTTAACTTTTTATTCATCAAAATGAGCAAATAAACATAATCAAGAAGCAGAAAAGTCATTGTATTAGAATCTTTTGGAACAACTGATAATTGTATGTGATTGCGTGAATGAAGAAAAAGATATCAATAAACTCGAGGGATCAAATTTTAGGTTATTGCTATTTGATTGACTACTTGGAAGCGGCTGACGAGATATTTCGCGATAACTTTCTGTGTTTCCGGTCTTCCTATTTCCTTGACAATGTATCAGAAAATGATCTAAAACTTTTAAATAACTAGCATACTCAAAGAAAACCGAGACATAACATCAAATAGAGACTGTATTGTCGAACTCACCCAAGAATTCTACCAAAAACTGAACTCTTTAACACATGGGCAACTAAACACCGAACAGGATACGCAAGACGCTGAAAATAACTTCGAGAACGAGCTATCAAACAAACTAAGTAAAAGCTCCTGGACCAGATAACATCACCATCGATCTACTCAAAAAGCTGGTAAGATTGTCAACAAAAGAAAAATTATGTCTTGGAAGACGCCAATCATAACACTTTTATATGAAAAAAGAAAACCCGAACGACATCAACAACCACAGACCAATAAGCCTGCACAACTGCATCGAAGAACTTTTCAGAAAAATTTTCATTAACTGGATCACTAAAACACTAGATGAAAACCTACAAAGGGAACAAGCTTGATTTAGGAGGAGCTACACTAATAAATAATTCAACTGAAATAAAAAGCTGCTGAATACAGAAACCTACTCGCAATACCATTTATATTCAATAAGGCATTCGACTGTTTGAAAATTTCCATGGTCATAAAGGCCATCACTCTACAAGGAATAGACCCTGTAGACGTCAGAATACTGCTATATAGAGAGAGTCACAGCAACTCCTTAAAAGGAGTAAGACAAGGTGATACAAGCTCACCAAAATTCTTCCTGGCCCGCCTTGAGATGATCTTCTGAAACCTAGACATAGAGAATAAAGGAATCAAAATAGACGGCAACTATCTGAGCAACCTCAGATTTACAGACAAAATTAGTCTTCTTGCAGAAAACTTAGAACGACTTCCAACTAATTTTCGATTAAATAAGTGAAGAAAGCAAGACGGTTGGCTTACACATAAACTTCAGCAAAACCAAGGTCATGTGCAGCAACCACATCAAGAATAAGAACACAACTATCAAAATCGAAGATGCAGAACTAGGGAATGTAGACCATTAAATCTACTTAGGACTACAAATCTCCATGAAACCCACAAAAGAAAAAGAAATCAAGCGAAAAAGCACTTTAAGATGAAAAGCCTCCGGCAGAGCTAGCACAACTTTCAAAAACAAAAATATCGCATTAATTCTGAATACGAATAGCATAAAACCAATGCATCTTCCCAATCGTCACCTAGGGAGCTGGAACATCGAACCTAACCAAAAGACAGACCTGCACACTGAGATGCATGCAACGTGCATATCAGAGAATCGTGCTCAATCAAACATAGAGAGATGACAAGACAACACAGTATATCAGGGAGAGAACAGGAGTCTGAAACATAATAGAATGTGCTAGAAAACCTCAAATGGCAATGGGCTGGTCGTGTTGTGAGAATGGCTGACAACTGATGGACATCACAACTCACAACGTAGATCCCAAGAGATCACATGCGCAACCGAAGTCAGCAAAATACAAGATGGAGAGATGAACTGGTCAAATTCAGAAAGTACTAGCTCTTTGAACGTCTATGAGAGAAAAATCTGGCGACTCCTACGAAAGGACTGTGTCCAATGATGAACGATAAAAGATTGATGATTATGAAATAAATCAGTTGAAGCAACGATGCTGCTGGACAAAGGCATATCGAAAACGAAACTCCAGTAACTTTAGATCATATTCAGCGTGTATTTAATAGATAAAGGTTTCTGAAGATATCTTTGAATATATTTTGAATACCATTATTGGATTTCAACGAAAGGATACTTCCCAAGAAATACCCATTTTAGTGGGACTTGAAAATGTCATTGTAAAACTTCACTAAGCAGACAAAACATACGTAGTTATTCCGGCACCAATGCAAAACTTAGAAAATCACCCTTTTGCGACTGCTTTGATGAGAACTAGCCATATTTGAAATAGAACAGCAGCAAAAGACACCAATCTGGAAGCCCAAACCCATCACATAAGGTTATGAGTGGTACACCAGAAGAAGTGTTCTAAGGAAAAGATAGCGAACTTATATTCAAACTGTCAAAAGACTTTACAACTGTAAAATCAATCCTGTTTCATGGATACGAGGATAAGGGGTTGTCTGGACTGGAAGGTTAAGCAAAAATACGTTATTGACTCTCAAAAATATCAAATATCGGTCTCATTTACTTTTCCATTGTTAAAAAGACAACAATTGGTTTTCCAACGTGAGCAAGTTTTTGGGCCAGAGATGTTCTTGAAAGATATCTAAGGAACTCCCATGAAGAATGTCATCGTGATCTTTCTTTTTTGACTATCAAACATTGTAGGGGGTATTTTGGTAAGAAGCGCTTTATCAGCTAAAGATTTGGTAATTCATAGCTAGTTAGGCATGGAAAATACTTTGATGCTGTAAAATACCAGGTTAAACTGTGTTGTGAATTGCTTCTGATAACACAGGCTCTACCTCATGACAGATATCTGCTTCCAGCTGAACAATGCTCCCTACCGGTTCCCTAGCACTATCAAAATATGGCTTGACAAAAATACTTTCAAATCGTATTACAGCTAAACCTCTCACCTGATAATTGGCAGCAAATTCTCTAACAAACATAGTCTATGGAATTCCATGTAAGAACCATGCAGTTCTCTACCTCTTGTTTTTTTATGAATTTATTGAGTGATTTGACGATTACTTGGATAAAACAACTAAATATTGATAAAAGTAGTTACTTTAATAAATATCAATCCACATTGATTCACGCTTATATTTTATATGCAATAGCAACAATCATCATCATCATCATCATCATCATCATCATCATCATCATCATCAGTCTTCCAACGTCCATCGTTGGACATAGACCTTCTCCAAGATTCACAATACTTGGGCGTCGCACAGCCAGTACCTTTTGAAGTCGTCTAGTTCGTCCCTCCGTCTATTATTCTGCCAGCCTCAGTTGCGCATGTGATCTCGGTGGATCCATAATGTGAGTCACGATGTCCATCGGTTGTCTTGCAACATGGCCAGACGACTGCCATTTTAGATTTTTAATGGATTCTATGATGTCCTTGATTATTGTCTTTTCCCGAATGTACTGTGCTGTCTTGTAGTCTCTCCATGTGAGGCCCAGCATAATTCTTTCATATGCACGTTGCATAGTTCTTAATTTGCGGGTCTGTGTCTTTACTGGTGTATTAATATCCAGGCTATAATTCATTATGTCTGCCTCGCCCTTTTTAATCGTATTTATACACACAACTTTCCAGATGCAATCCAAAGAAGAAAAAAAAAACGTTTTAGACAACATGCTGTGATAACAGTTACAGGGAATTAAAACGCCAATCCGAATAATACTTAAAACGATGACAATGATTCATCGCAAAACTCCAGACAAAACTATTAGAAAATATACCAACTTAATGATCAAAGCAGCTACGGGACGGATAATAGTCTGAATAATTCTCAAACATGTCTGTTGAGCCACTCAGTGAAACTGTCACGTGACAAGGGACTTTTGGGAAGTGACTATGTTTTGGGTGATCAATGACAAAAATCCAGAAAATTGGGTAATCAATGAGCTGCAATCACCGTATGAAATTTGGATTTTCCAAAAGAGCAAGTGTAAAGACTACCAGCCACAAACTAAAGGACCACTTTAGCATAAAATAACATCGAAAATCGAACCCCTCCCAATACTAAACATTTATTTTGGAAGCAATTAAAAAAAAATTCTCAGGCATAATAAAGAGTAAATATTTAAATCTCCAGCCCTTTAGCTCTACTTGTACGTGTGATCCATATATTACTAATGAGCGAGACCAACTTTAAAACTGGTGAAAACTATGTTGGCAATTTTCGAGACAGTTTCGGTTGACAGTTTCTTATAAAAATGTTTCATATCAGAGTTTTCAAACAAAAAAGTAAAACAAGAGGTTTGTTGGCGATCAACCGACACAAATCATTGATTGAACAACTTTAACCACTAAAGTTGGTAAAGAGTTCTACTCTTAAGGAAAATAGCTTTTTTGGTCTCTCTTTGGCCTTATTTCCTTGGGTCTATTAATTTGTTTTCGTGAGGATGTTTCAAGATTATTTTTTTACTTACAAGTCGTTCAGTGGAAATAACATGTAAATTCCATAGGATTTGGATGTTTGTTTTTTTACTCTATCTTAGAAGATTTCGATAGAAAAGACCAGCAATGCCATGAATAGAATTTATTCTGACAATATTTATCCTTGATTGATTTTTTTTCATGACTATACATCAAATTATTGACGATTTTATTCCAGTCCTAATGCCTCAACAGTGTACGTATTTATATCTTCATGGGATAACTAACACTTTCTTAACTGTCAGATGAATATATTTGTTACCCAGAAAAATGTGAAATGCTTGCATGTGAACAGATCCCTTTACTCTTCACAGCATCACATGGAAGACCAGCGTGAAATGGCAATTTGGAACTATCACGCAACTTGATCAGTTAAAAAGAAGTGAGTAACTTTAAACGCCTTCTTTAACTGACTAATCAATAATCGATAAAAAGCTGTCCAGTGTTGTGATATCGAAGCAGGTAATAAGATCTGCCATTCGAAGCCAATTGTTCAATTGGACGAAAACGGCGTTCGCGCACACCTGATCACACCGTGGAAACAATCGATACATCGACCATTTTCTAATAGATTCAAGAGTCATTGCAGCCTTCGTTTGCTTCTATTTGAGTATAATTTCGACGAGAACCACCATGTTCCGTCTTAATGTGAGGTCATGCAATCCATGTACCTGAACAGAATTCGTATTAAAGGCACTTTCTTTTCTTTTTCCCAGGCGTAACGAAGGAAGAGAACACCTTTAATGTGCAGGAGATTAAATAATTATATCAATTACTCGAAAGATTCCTGTAATTATCGGCATCAAATTACGACAACCATTATGACATATTATTCCACACGATTTCAGAGCCATTAGCATACATCACATTGTCCAAGGGTTCGGGTTGGCTCAATTGGTAATGATATCAGTGATTCAAAATCAAATTCTCCAGCTAGAACTTTCTACTGACATGTTCTCCATTCTTCCTCAAATGCATTGTTCTTGTTGAGATAAGAAAGTAAAAGGGGGATGTAAGTAGACCTTCGAACGGTTTTTACTAGTATCAACAGTTTTACTTTTCCGATCCAGATTCATAGTAATCTCATATCAATGAGACATTAGTTTCTAAGCTTGAAAATGGTGAAGAACTCTCTGTGTTTCCCGTTTGGCTTTTTGGTGATATATTGAGAAGGATTCGTGATATCTTTATCTTTGGATCTATGTAATATTTGTAGACAAGAATAAAGAAAACTTAGTAAAATAAGTATTTGGCCTATTGTACATAGGTGCAATATACTCGGAAAAATTGGACATTCATAACGCCACTATATTCAACACATGTTTGGAAAAAATAAACAGAGTGTATAGTGAAGACAACAAAAACGAGGATTTAAGTCTGACAAAAGAGTGTAAAAATGAGAACATTTCATATCAGAACTCCAGAAAACAATTCAGAATCTCAGTTTAGGTTCGAATGACAGTTACGCCTCATTTACCTGAAGAAAGCATGAAACCATTATTCCCTGTATTACGTCCCATTACTATTCACCTCCTTCACAGTCTCAACATAAACATCATGGAACGATATAGAGAGGACAACGCTGCATAAAATTTATTTCTTAATATTCAGTATACCTGAATCCTCCTACAAGCCTCTGTTCTCAGGAAGCGAGGACTGGTATTATTCCCAGTACTAAAATTACTAGTAAAACACTCGAGGCGAAATTCTAATGCATTTTAGTACGAGAAAATGAAAAGAAAACAATGTTAATCACCTGAAGCGACTATCCCCGGTATTTAATCAAAACATCCGCTCACAGACACTTGAGGGTGAGTTAAATTCCACTTCATTTTATTTTCTCATTTTTCTTTCTTACCTGACAACCGGATTTTCATTTAGCAAATATGTTCATGCTCCACCTTGAACGCCTTTGCGTACCTATACCCTGCTTGTCTCCTCTTTGCAGTGTTTCCATCAAATTTATTTTCAAAACCTACTCTTTACTCTCATCTCTTCCAACGGATGGATAAGCAGACAAGTTGCTTGTTATTTAAAACTGACGGCATCAACCTAGTCACCATCGATATAGATTTCTTCAATTGTAGTCTTGCTGAATGACTATGCATGTAACACGCATACAAGCTGCATTATCAGAGCAAGAGGGCTGAAAACTAAGACATTTATGTCGACAAAAACTTTTTAATCCCTCACCCATAATTGGTTTTCAGTGGGCAGACGGAGTAGAGAGCTGTAATCAGGTTACTATTTCTTTTCTTCAGGAAAAGAAACCAAAGAGACTCTCATCGTAGGCTATCACCACAGAACCACTCGGAAACTAGATATGTGTGAGGTCTGTGATAAAATCATCCATGAATACCTGCATATGCAAAAAGTGTCCGTGAAGCTAATAACTCGTTTGCTCACACCTCTCAAGTATGAAATAAGAGTCAATTGTTCCCAGTTACGTTTGGTCATGTTTCAGGAAAACTAATAGTCTTTTTTTGTCTGAGCAATTCCAAACGATAAAACGTTGGTTCATCACTTTGACCCACATTCGTTGGAATCATGGTAATTTCCTACCACCCCATGAATCGACAGACCTCTCTATCTTGCGCGTCACAGGGCCCGTACTCTCTGAACTTATCTCGTTCGTCATGACATCTTATATTACGTCGGTTTCAGTTCCGCATGTGATTTCTGGTGATCCATGTTGTGAGTCGTGAGGTCCCGCGGTTGTCTACCGTTCTTGCAACTTGACCAACCCATTACAATTTTAAGTTTTCTCATGGATTGTATGATATCTCAGATTTCTGTTTTTCCTCAAATATAATGATGCCTGGTGATCTCTCCGCGTGATGTTGAGCATGCTGGCATTATTCTGCATTATTTCTGATGGAATTACTGGAACCTATCGAAACCTATAGACGCTGCATGCTCAACAAAGGTACCCAGATCTTGGAAGACAATACATCTGCGCAAAACTACAATGTAGTGCGAATGGGCACCCGTTTCGGTGGCTACAAAATCTCTCCCAATCCTTACTATTCTAATGGCCTAGTATCGTTGAATTTCCACCCTTAATCCTTAAAAGGTAATATTTGAAAAGAAAATCCCAGGATGACTACATGCAGATCAATGAAGTGCAGCCCTGGCTTCAATCCCAGCCTGTGGAGTTTTACAAGAATGGTCTCTATAACAGAATCAGACTATTCGGAGGACTATATGGGATAAGATTAATCAATGTGACAATTTCCGGGTCCCTTTATCCATTGAAAATGAATTGAAAGGGAGCTTCGAGGAACACACCCCGTTGCACTCATCACTAAATCTACCCAAAATACCAAATACTTTTTAAAGAATTTTTCAAATATGTCAGGATTCATTTCCCTTGGGCAGATATAAGGCATTAATAGAGCAACTCTAATAAAACATTATACCTACGTGCTTTCAGTCAAAATCTCTAGATTTAACTGCATTCATCGATTTATATGATTTCATATACATATATATGTTATTGTACGTATACATAAACATAAGTGTACTTCGCAATGTGTGTAGATTAAAACAATGTATGGAATGTTGCTTTCAAGTTCAAAATGCAGCTGTCACATAACTACATGCATCTCTATACACGTGAGTATTTGAGCATATTAGAATGTATACATATATATATATATATATATATAGATAGATAGATATATAGATATTTACATATAGATAGATATATAGATAGATATAGATATATAGATATATAGATATATATATATATTTATGTATGTATATATATATCTATATGTTGAGTTCGTTGTATAAATTCGAGATGATCCGATAGAATGTTGGTAAAATGACAATTGGAAGGTGAAAAAAAATTCGGAATTTTTTATTATCACATGGGAATGTTCAGGTACGTATGTTCAATGGTTGCCAACCACCTTCAAATGTTCCCTCTTGAATTTCTCCTCACCTTCCGCTTGTCATTTCTACCAACACACACACACACACACACACACACACACACACAAACACACATACACACACAAATATATATATTTATATATAAATATATATATAATCAATCCACTATTGGACGAAAGCCTTTCCCAGCTCCGTCCAAGTCGACCGTGAATATGCTAATCTCATGCCTGGTTTACCTGCAAACCTCTCCATCTCATCTCTGCATCTGTTTCTAGTCTTCTACTGCGTTCATTATCTTTAAAACCAATGTGTTACCCTTTACACCATTTAAATATCTTAACTTCTTGCTAAAATGTCCAGCCCATCTCCGTTTTTGTCCCCAAATTAGTATCATAGCATTTTCTCTGATACATATACACACATATATATAGTGATTGCAGAGACATTCTATTAGGAAACATATTTCGTCTGGCACCGGTTCAAACCGAGTAGCAAATTGCGTCTCCCAGGAAACAGTATCAACATGATCCGGCTCTCCCAACTGAACTAACGAAATCTTCGGTAAGCAGAAGTCCAAAATTGGACTTCAATTGCTCAACTCCTTACTCTGTTGTTGTAAGCATTATTATTCATATATATATATATATATATATATATATATATATATATATATATATATATATATATATATATATATATATATATATATATATATATGTATATATATTCGTGCATATGTTCCCATTTTGCTGACTGCATAGAAATCATTAAATTGGACAGTGTATGTTTGACCGTATGTAATGATTGTAGAGACATTGTAGATAAATGAGCGCGGTGTAGGGCTTGAATCAGCGTCCACCAGGAAGAAGTTTCAACTGCTTGACTACTTTTTGATGGGCGTGGGTTCGAATCCTGCACGACTCTCCTTTACTTTCTTCGTTTACGTTGCCAGCTGTTGCTCTGGGTACAGTGAACGTAGTAAGAGAAAAACAAACCCAAGATGGTGAGATGAAATTGAATGAAAGGTTCAATGATGTTTTATGGCAGAGAGTGTATGTGCCTGCGTATGCATGTGCATTTTATGTATGAGTATTGACAATGAATAAATAGATAAATACATATAAATATTGTTGTCTTTATTTCCTAGTCATCTTTTCTGCGCCTACAACTAAAAACGACAGCTTTCTCTTTCATTATTTTTCTCTGCCTTATTTATCTCAATGGCGCATGCACAGAACCACACAATTGCTTATCAGCTTCGCCATCTTTTTTTCCCTCTCTTTCGACTTAAAATCGACCACAAACCGCTTGATGCGGAAACAAATTAAGTATTTCCTCGCGTATTTTTAACGGCAACGTGGTCCCAGGGTGCATATTATCGTGATGAATTGGCTTAGGTCAGGTTTCCTGAGAATAGAGACGAGTACTTCGAAGCGGTGTACACGCAACAATTATGCTTATTAATAATTAGCGGACATTGTCCGTTAAGCACGATTGGAAACAGTCGCTTACTTCAAGCGAATACTATGATAGCAAGAACCATAAGTTCAACGGTTACTGTCTGTGGTAGTAGTTGTAGCAGAAGAAGAAGAAGAAGAAGAAGAAGAAGAAGAAGAAGAAGAAGAACAACAACAACAACAACAACAACAACAACAACAAAAACAAGAACAAGAAGAACAAGAAGAACAAGAACAAGAAGAAGTGTTTTTTTCAACGGATTTTCGTTTTTGTAAAATATTGTAAAATAGAGTATTCTTCAAAAAAGTAAATGACCATTTTCTTGCTCTATTTTGGTTAGTCTCGTTTTTTTTATTACAAAAATTCGGATGCTGGACACTCTATAAGTACATTATATCGACTAGCAAAAAAGATGATCAGAATAGATGATCTTTTAATGTCATACCTTTTGATGACACCACATTGCTTCCTGACTTCCTTTTTTTGCTGCTTCACGGAATCTTCAGAGAAGCTTCTGACACGCCGACCGTGCGACTGGAAAATCTTATTGAGAGTTGATGACACATCCAAAAAAATTCTATTTGATAATTGATTTGGTACGAATACATCCACAAATACTAATAATCTTACAAGAGTTTCGACGAGTACAAAGGTTCCAAACATTCTATTTTGAGAATACAGACTGAATGATAAATGGTTGGTGGGAATTTCTGCATACATTGAACGTATACTCAGAATAGAGCAAAGGTTCGCATACTGCACTGATCGGACCATGTTTATTATTTTACGTGACTCTGATGTCCTACATTGAATACTTTAAGTTTTTCTCCTTTGGCTGAGATGCATCGGTGTGTGAAAAAGGGGCACAGTGTGGGAAAAATCGGTACTGTATACTTACTTTTGCCCTACTATATATATATATATATGGTTTACAACGCTACACAGTCTCAAACATTAAACATCACAATAACTCTTTCAGTCAGTCGTTCCCCAACATCAGTTAGAGTTATTCATGCGATTTTCTTCAATGTTTTTCTCGATTCACTTATACTTCGTTATTCTGAGACTATGCATAATATATATATATATATATATATATATATATATGTGTGTGTGTGTGTGTGTGTGTGTGTGGCTGCGTGAAAGTGATTAGTTAATATTTATTGATACTTTTTAAAACAATATTGAGCACTATCACCATTGATAAACAGCCCCTAAAGTCAGTATATATATATATATATATATATATATATATATATATATATATATATATATATATATTTATTCCAACTTATGAATGTGTAAAGACATTTACATTGTCTTTCCTATCTTTGAATGTGATCTGCACGTGCATATTCACGTACTAAACATATGTATATATACATATACATACATACATACATATATATATATATATATATACATATATATATATATATATATTATATAAAACGTGAACATGCACGTGCAGATCACATTCAAAGCTAGGAAAGACAATGTAAATGTCTTTATACATTCATAAGTTGGAATAAAAACGCCAAAACTGAGAGGACGTGACACAATTTTACGCTAAGACTACCTGAAAGAGGGGAAATAAGAGAAAGAACAACTAATCTCAAATAATACTGTCTAAAACACTGTGGAAACAATGAAAATCAGGTCATAAACTGATTAATCTATATATACAGAGAAAGACAGAGACTGAGAGACAGAGGAAGATGAAGGTTTATGGATGTTTTGAGTAGTGTAACAGTTATTGGCACGAACCAGAAAACAAAAGATGATTTCCTGCTGAGGCTACTCACGTATGCATAACACTAATACTCTTGGCAAAGGCATAAATCTGCATTTATGTGTTATGTCCCATCTGCAGATATCTTGAAAAAAATGCTAGCATGTCACGGAGAAGACAGAGAATGTGTGAGAATTTCGGAAAATCATTCTCCCATAACCAAGGATGTAATAGTTATAAAACATTGTTAGACCCGATGTCAACTTTGATGAGAGGTGTACGTGAGATGTTTGTGTGTGCGTGTCACAGGTTTATGTGGAATGACTTTCACTAGGTGCAATTCTAAACGCTGCTCAGCAGTACATACTTTAATATACACATGAGTAAATGTACAAATGCTTACAGTTTGAATTTTGAAGCACACTTAATTTACCTGTGTAACTATTTGTTGAGATATGCTTTATGAAAGGCGGTGGTTCTCGTTTTAATAACCGGTCACAGTTTTTCCCAGATATGCATACATACATACCCAGCACTTTCTTTTATTGTAATTTTATTTTCTTCTGAGTAAAATCAGCAGAATTGTATTATTTCAAGTGAAACTTTTTATAATTGAAACGGATATTATGGTTGATTTGGAAGGAAATTAACTTTCTGTTAAAAGTAATTGCGTTATAGTCATTTATACGTAATTTCATGTCTCCCATGTTGTAGAACAATACGTCGAGAGAATTAAATTCTAATCCTGTTTCATGATTTTCTGACAAATGAGGTTGAATTCTGACAACTAACAAGCCGTTATGTTTGAACTCTATCAAAATTATTCGTATACTTATATGTATATGAATACATCCAAGTCCCTATCTCTCTCTACCTCAGAGCTGATATAGTCAGACCACTTATGGCAAGTTGTATTTTTTCTCTGTTTTCTCCCTCCACCGAAGATTGTACGTTTGTATTATTTCATTTCTTCCATATTTCAATCCTCTGTCCTGATTTTCTGACTAATAAGGTTGAACTCTGACATTTACCAAGCCGTTATGTTTGAACTCAATCAAAATTGGTCGTATAATTATGTGTATGTATGAAAACACAGCAAATCTAACTCCTTATCTCTCTCTCTACCCAATATCTGATATTGTCATGGCAAGTTGTATTTTTTTCTGTTTTCTTCCTTCGACGAAGTTTGTACGTTTGTATTATGACACCTTTTCCCGTAGAATTGTTGTGAATGCATCCATATATCATGTCTACTGCTATATCCGCTAACACACATATATTTGAATACTGTGAGCAATCACAAACACTCCTTAGCATCTAAGATAATTTTATTTTTCTCAAGTTTGCGTTCATACTGAAGTTGTTCACGATTGAATATATTGATCTTGATTATTCTTGTCTTAGTGTCGTAATTCCACCCATCTAAAAGATGCGCTAAAATTAGTTTCAGGAACTAAAAGAAGAAAAGGTGGGAAAGAAGGGCTGCCTGATCTTGCTAGTGTAGCGATCTAGTGAGTGGAGTTTTGTAGTTTAGTTTTATACATTATCGCTCATGAATGAGTACACCAAGCCCAATTTTTTGATACAAGTTATTTTTCATATAAACCAAACTTAGCAGACTCAATATTTTTTGTGCATCATTACGCAATCAAAATCCTGTTTTGTTTATGATCAAATCCTATAGCATTGAAAATGTTTTCCTTAATATTTTTGTCGTGGGTGTACTCATATCTGAACGTCACCATATTCATATTTTTCGCAACAGAGTTTATATATGAGCACATCCCTACCGCCCTGGGCAAGTGATACAGCTAGGCCACTTGGGACCGATGACCCAGCAGGATTGGGCGTTTCCCTGGAGTGAAGTTTGGGTAGTCGCTGTTGGAGCACATCACCCCCACCCGAAGCAGGGATGGACGATATAACTTTAATTATGCTAACGACAGGAAGTGTTGGGCCATGCCCTGCCCCTTCAAGATACAATTTGCTATTATTTGGTTCATAATTATCTGGTCATAAAATGCGCTTTTATGCAATTTATCTATTTATCTAGTTGATTATTTGTTTGCGCTCTAATTGGATGGTCCTGTTGGTTGATTTACCTTCCTATAAAAATTACATCACAGAAATTCACGAGACTTCATGTCTGATCCCACATTTAAACAGTTTGAGTTCAATTCAGTTCAGTTCATGAAATATTAAAATAAAAATACTTGAATTATTAAAAATAAATTACCCAATTAAAAAGCTTCCCACTATCGATACCGACATGAATAACACTACGGAACTAAATTTTTATTCTGTTTTACGATTTTCTGACTAATAAGGTTGAACCCTGATTACTAAGAAGCCGTTACGTTTGAACCCTATCAAAATTATATAAAAACACAACATGTTTTTTGCAACAGAGTTTTTTTGATTTGGCGTCGTACGATTAATCAAGAAGGGAACAAGTCTTCATTACATTTCAGTAAAACACTTTTTTGAATTAACAATGAATGGAATAAAAAAATAGATGTATATTTGGCACTGCATGATGAGAAGAAAAAGGGGACAAATTTGCCCCATGGCAAAGAGAACAGCGTCACTCCCCAACGTTATCTTTGATATACAGTTTTGCTCACAGCTAAGCATGTCTGGTTGATAACATTCGCAATGTCTGAAACCTGACCCGAACTAATCTTCAATAAGTTTACTGTTAATCAGTTTTTGGCACTCACCTCGTCCATCTGCAACAGATTTGTTACACAAGGAGGCAGGCGATACATGACCCAGACACGCGACAAAAATGATCGGAAAACCCATACAATTCAGATAAAAGACCGTAGTCTGATTTATCTTGGAGCTCAAATAGCCCCGGTCACCTTCAATGTATATAGACAATATAAAAAAAGAACATTACTGAAGATATACTTAAGGATTGCAACGACTTGAAAAACATCTTTGAAACCTGATGGAAACAGAGACATTGACAGTGTGAACTTGTAGTAATAGCCAATACACTTCAAAAGTCTATACTGCTACAAGAAGTACTTCCTTTCATAATACAACAAAACTATTGGATAATAATCAAATTACCTCTGTTGCTGTAAAGATCATTTTCACACTTCCAGTATCAGTGAAAAATGGTGGTCGTACTATAAAAGCTCAAACTTATATACAGTCTACAGTGCTGGAAAACAGACTCGTTAGTTGAGCAACTATATCAATTGAACATTCGTAGGCATTAATACTTGATCTATTTGAATTGGTGACATGTTCTAATGAAAAGGCATTCAAAATTGAATTTTTGACTAATGTCAAAATCCCAATCTGTAGTTGATTTTATTATTCCCCCCGTAATGATAATGACAATGGCAACAACGATTATCCTCACCAAATTAAATCCCTGGAAGATGCAATATGTTATCATATCGTTCATAATTATCATGTCATATAACGTGCTTATATGCAATTTTTCTATTTATATATTTGTTTCCGCTCTAATTGGATGGTTCCATAGGTAGATTTACCTTCCAATAAAAATTACGTCCCAGAAATTCTTGAGACTTTACGTCAGATCCTACGTTCAAACAGCTCGAGTTGAGTCGGGTTGAGTTCTTAAAAAATCAGAATTAGAATATTTGTATTATTAAAAATCACTTACTTCATAAAATAGCCCCTTATTATCAATACCTATAGAAATATCAGTCACTTTGTATAGGTACATTTCAGTCTAATTACAGTTAACTCTGGTTGTAGTAATCATATAAATGTTTTTTGCATGTAAATAAAGTGAAGTATAATCACATAGTTTCGTCTAATTCTACATTATATTTACGAGACACGGGGCTCTAGAATAAAGTGTCTGGTTGAGATTGTACACATATCTATGCAATGGGTGGTTGGATGGGTAGGGTTAAGGGGACAATAACCGTTTTTGCATAGAGGCCCAGACTATTGTCAGTCCGAAATAAAAGAGCAACGTTCCCTCGCTTTCACACAGCACTACTCCACAACGTAAATTACCCAGGAGATATTTTAGATCGTAAATCCGACCAATCGACAAAACAATTCTCGATTCAAATCTCAGCTTGTAGTATCGTGGTTAGACATGCTACGTCTGTGCCACTCACCAAATCCAACGGAGTTGAAATGTTAACGTCAAATATAATCTTGTTTGTTGAATTGTATAAATCGTTTGTTCGTCAATGCAGGACAGAATTATTTGTGGTCCCTTAAGCAGAAAAGCAGTTAAAATGCAGAATCGATCGAATATATGCGCCGAGTACAAAGTCGGGTATTAATATATTTACTGTCATCTGCAGACAAATGGAATTAAAGCGATGTTCCGTTGAATGTGATCTACAACATTAGATTTTCAAAATTGGATAAACCTGCGTCTCAAATCCTTCTCATCTTTCTTTCTTTCTGTCTTTCATTCATTTTCCTTTCTTTCTCTCAGGGCATTTGAATCGTTTGTATCAGAGACCACTAACAGAAACTGTCACCTAAACTGTCAACATAAGTTCCTTCAGTTTGTGAATTGGTCCAGCTGGCTGGCCAGCTATATATATATATATATATATATATATATATATATATATATATACTATCACTATAGTCATTGTCAAATGAGGCAAATTGAGAGCCACAACTCACTTATCCAAGTGTTACATGATGATAGAATTTCTTTTGTTCAAATGACACTAGAATTTATCCAATTCGGTCTTCAAGTTTTACTCCATGTTTTCATTATTGCTATAGTTTCTCCGTTTCTAGACTCATTGATTTTTGTTTTTTGTGATCCTGAAACTTGACTATATTCGAGCGTCAAAGGGGAATCAAAGTCACTACTCTGTCAAATAGCCTGGAAGAAACCATGGTATGATCCCCAAATTTCAGTCCATCGTGTCTATAATAACAACCCCACTCAAATACAATCTCATGTCAATATACAATGTACCACAAACCTCCCAACTCGAGGAAACATTTTAAATAGTTCCCATGAATACATTCCCGTTTGTGATTCTAAGGTTGATTATCTCATAAACACTGTCAAATAGTTAAAAGTTGATAAGTTATCATGAGTTGAGTATTCTTATCTGGATTTTAACTACTGAAAACTTTCGTTTCGACTAAACTTTTATCTTATAGATTATTGATCTGATACAAAGGATCCATCTTTCAATCTATCCGGTTCTGCTGTGATTAAATACTGTCAAGTCTACTCAGTTTAGGAAAGAGACCAAAACTCTCTGAATCTGAACTTAGTACGATAGTTGAACTTGAGAATCGGAGTCTATCACAATATATGCAAGATAAGCAAATTCATCAAAAGCAGTCAGTTTTTAAATGTTTTTTTTGTATTACTGAAATAATTATTGCACCAATACAGGTGACAGACGTAAAGAGATATCAGGCTGAGATGAAAAGACAGTTATCAGATCAGTGCTGCAAAACTTGAATCACTTGATCGTGCATCTGAAAAGTGAAAGAAGGTCCCAAGTTCACAAAGAAACCATCAAATGAAAAAAAAGGAGGCAGGGTCCAGGCACAGAAAAACGATTGAAGAAAGTTATTGGTACTGATGGTGGAACATAGAAGTTTGGCTTATATATGAGATTCCAGTGGAGTAGTGACTTGCCTCCCCCTGTCGGCTAATTATATGTTTCACTGACAACCATTCCCCACACCTGAGCCAAACACACGCATACTTTGTGGACCAAGACACAGACGTATAAGATTACATTAAATCATCACACCAACCGTGGACAGAAATATATCCAGTAAACGGATTTGTAACATCAATAAGAGAGTGACCTTGATTAATGACCTTCCCCGGAATGACAACATCTTAATATGGTAAATTCCCTATAAGGATCTGATGCTTTTTGTATCTTCATATTCTTTGATGAAACCCTCGTGTTCTAAAACATTTTATGGAATAGAGTGTTCGATTTTACAAACTATTTGAGTTTTATTTACACATTGCTATAACTAATGTGATACATACATATATGTATTTACATACATACATACATACACATATGTATTCACATGCATACACATATATGAGTGTATGTGTGTGCATATGTATAATAGTTAAAATGAATTAAATATGTGCAATCATTGCAATTTTATTATTTATTCGTATTGCAATTGGAAAAAGTATTATAATATATCATTTCTCGTAATTTTGACTTGAAACAACTCGACTTAAAACTTGTGATAAAGTCAAGAAAAAGTTGAGATGAACATAAACATTGGTCAGAATTAAAACGAATAGCGAATCAATGTCATAAGATTTAGAAGTATTTTTTCAATGATGCCGCCAGACATTTTAGTAATGAACAATATTCCAGTCTCAAATCAGAGAACAAGGTGCATAGTTTTCAATTTCCTTGCGTTGTTCGATTATTTGCGAGGAACTGGGAACCAAAACTTAATCACTGTTTTATAATAACCAATCAATTATGGAAATGCATCATTAACTCATTTTCATTACATCGGAACATTGGACGGTGATTTCAACAAATCGAAGTCTACTCGTCGTTATGAAAGAAATTACGATGTAGACGATTTTAATAATGTATTATTATCTTTTTCGCAGAGCACTTTCATGTATTAATGCCACGAGAAACCATCAACCAATACAGTCAACATAGGTTTCCCCAGTTCATTTAGTTCGTCTAGCTGGCTGGCTATGTATGTATCATGCGTACAGGCAACACTAATAGAGCTAGAGGACAGAAAAAATGATAGATTATGGCTTGAGAAAATCTTCTCCAAAATATCCGTCCCAACACTTTTTTTTTTAGAGAGGGTTCAATTTACGTTGCAGATTTATGCTTAATTGGTTCTTTGTTTTTGCTCAGCAGCCTTCACCCTTGTTTTTAAGTAAAAATTTGGGCTTTTTACTTATCCAATAAAAGATAACTGAAGTAACATATTCGTTGATCACCCCTTTTTCCATTCTTTTATCGATCATACTAATATGGCATGCAACCAAAAAACATTGCTCATGCACCGGTTTCTGACTTATTAGAGTGTTATTACCTTATTTACGAAACACTTCCATGAATCAATTCTATCTTTCTGTTTTATTCAAGCTACGGTGCTACCATACATGAAAGTATACTGCGTGGGTGAGAATTAGCTCTACTAGGAATTGTATGCATTCTTTTGTTCAGCCGTCATATCATTGTTCCTCTTTGATTAATAAGGGGAACCAAGATGACTTTCAATAGGGGGTTTCTTTCCACCCACCCTGTGGGTACGGGATTATGATAATCACAGTCGACTTTTTTTTTTTTCAAACACATACACATAAACTCTCCCTTCTCTCTCTCTCTCTCTCTCTCTCTCTCTCTCTCTGTCCTTCTCTCAGTCTCTGTCTCTGTACCTCTCTCTCTCTTATAATTTTTACTCAATAGAAAACGTTACATGCCGTCTTGGGGCTGATCAATTTAAAAATAGTAGAAGTGTTTAAGATGTAATAAAGAAATAAAGAAATAAAGAAATAAAGAAATGAATAGTTGCAGATTCCACCAGACACAAATAAAGGCCAAATCAAGAATAAACTTCCATTGCAAAGCGAAACACTGCAAAAAACCTGTCTAGGGAGAGGATTTTCGAAACACTTAAAAGACTCGTTTTCTTTTTCTTTTTTTTCAGGAATAAGGAATAAATGTTTAAATCTTTAACATTTCACTCCATTGGTGGAGCCTTTATGCGTGATGTTTACATATACACACAACCTGTCAACCAGATCAACTTGAAAACTGTAAAAAAAACCCACATTGACAGTGTTTGTGACAGTTTTGGTTGACACTTTCAAATCATGCCGGTATGATTTTGTCAACTAATAGGACACATACAATGAAGAGGAATGACTAGGCACAAAATTAGGTGTGAAACGAACGTAAGCTATCTATAAAACTTTTACCATTAACACTTCTCACTAAAGACGATGGAGTAGAAATGGAACAACTTTTCGTGAAATAAGGTGTAAAACTAACGTGAATTCTTAAGGAAACATTCATCAGTAATGTTTTCAACAAAATGATTGCAGGTTTTCTATAAAAAACTAATGGAAAATACAACTTACTATCACAACCAATTTAACAACCGTTGCGTCAAAATTGAAATCATGCATAAGAAGTTCAATCGAAGTAATGAAATGGTCAGAATGGATTCTTTTTATGACATCGCTGGCTTTTTCCACTGGATGATTAACATAGTGCAAATCTAGAAATATCTATATCATGGAGAATTCACATGCTATTGATAAACTGGCCGAAATAAGACCCCCCAAAAGTAACACAGTCTCCAAAAATGTAAAAAAGCTTTTAAAAAGCAGGTGAGTACTGACGATAATTGTCTGTAGACAAAACGGTTTAACCAGAAGCACTGGAACGCATAAACAAACAAACATGCACACATGAAAACAAAATGTAGAATCCTCTGCCATCTTTGATTTCATCAGTTGTTCAATAAAATAAGACTGGTTGGCCATTCACTTGAAACTGTGACATTACCAGAGTCTTTTGGCAACATACCGTGTTATGGAGGAACAATTAAGAGTTTTGAAAAAGGGATGATCAACGAATAAGTTACTTCTCTCGCCTTTCGTTGGGTAAAAAGGTCAGAATTTCCAAAAAACGAGAGTGAATGCTGCACGACACAAACTCGGGGACCAATTTAGCAGAAAACTAACATTGTTAATAGGAACACCTCAAAAAACAATTTGAGTTTTTTTTTTCAAATAATAAAAAAAAGTTCAGTTCCTAAACATAATATGTACTATATATTTCAGCCATCTATCTCAAAAGGTGCAATTGATATACTTAATACATACATACATACATATAGCCAATGAAAATTGATTAAAAATTAATAAATCAATGTTGACAATGTCGGTGACAGTTTGATTGATGGTTTTTTAATGAAATTTGTATTAACTGACGATGCCTCATCTAGGAAATGTTCTTAAAAACATTTCGGGTGCGTGTTGCCTCCAAGCCTATAATTAAGTAGCAAACCAAGACAAGGGAAACGTGACATGGGAAGCCTGAGGGCGGGGACGTATTCATCGTAATGGTTTCATATTGTTTTGGTTGATCTGCAATTTTCTTAAAGAACATTTATCATTCTATGCTATACATCAGGCCTGCGCAACTCAAAAGCCAAAAAATAAACATTAAATTTTTTTAATTATATGTATGTTATTTAATATCATAAGAATTAATTACTTCATACGTAAACCTGGGCTAGGCTCAGTGTACTTCTGAAAGATATGTATTAACAAATCTTTCAACAGAAAATCGATAACCAATTTTGAAAGCGTAAATTACATTTTTTTAATTGGTTTGTAGGTTTACTGATATTTTTTCTTAAAAATGAATCCGTCCAATTTTTGCCTAGGAAAAAAGTAAATACTAATCAGTTATAAAGTACAATTGAACTGTTACATGCTTCGGACGCAAGCCAGGATTCCCAACGCAGACTTTCAAGGTGATATATCCTCTTTACTGAATTATCCAGCATAATACAATCAATTAAACGTCTATAAAGACTGACACTTGTAAAATTTGTCATTTTCTAAGATCAAACAAGAATACGTTCCATTGTAAAACTGATCGAACATGATAATTTCTGCTTCGTGACCATTGTAAGGTCACTGATTGATCATGTGGGTCAGAGGGTGACAACCCTGAGAACATGGAAGTACAAGCATCTGATGTGATGTATATGAGAGGAAAATTGCATCAATACCCTGGGAAGGTTTGACATTCCAAAATACAGACTAAGAACTGTGCAACACGCACAAGATAGGTTAACACTTAATGTTGCATGGATATATCACGAGACTGTGCAATATATCAGAGGAAAATAAGCATCAGAGATTTCATAGAATTGATTATATCACTAAAATAGCAATGTATTGGCCGGATAGCAAAGAGTTGTCAGACATCACAATCCACAGCGTGGGTCCCTAGAGATCATATACAAAATTGTGACCAAATATAACAAGATGGCTACACTCGTTGGACAAGTTAAGGAAATATTGGCGCTACAACAACCATGATCGATTGGTCTGCCAAACCTTGTAAAAGGTCGTTAAAAAGGCGGCTCCTCCTACTACTGATGATCATAATCCTCCAAAGCTCTACATACTTCAAAACCAAGTAAAGGACAGAATTTCCAACGCTGATTTTCACTTGGAAATATGGTGTAATACATCCAAAAAAATGTGTTAAAGATAGAAACTTTTAGGTTCTTGGCATTTGTCGAAGATTGAACACGTGTACGCTTTCTTGGACACATAAACAAGAATGAATATGCTGCTTTATGCCGAATCACTTGCACACCTACAAGAGCAAGATGTGACACAAGGTATTTTCCAGTGTAGATTGAGAGAGCACCCATAGAAATTGCTCCAGTCCCCGCAACTGATATCGGGAAGGCGTCAGGACAAACCTGACCCGTCTCCCTTAATGCAGTGGGACGGTACCGCCCTGAGGCGAACCACTTCACCGGAAAAAAAAACTGAGTAAATAATTGATGACCTTGAACAAATCCATAGGCTTCAATGTGCTTAGCACTACCGAGCCTCAGTATAACTCATTGGCGACGACATTGCACCGGTGCACCCGGACTGAACAGCCTGCCAATCCCTTGGATGTCTAAGTGGAGATTCTACACCTTGGACAATGCCATGTTGCAGATACGACACTTTGATCATATCCAAGTCCAGAAAAAGGGATCGCTGCCTTATGGGGAAAACGTTGTATTTCTCCTATGACATTTTAGATGACGTGTCCTCGATCTTTAATCAGCAAACCAAGCACAGACATCAATAGCTTATGCAAGCCTTTAATCGGGGATCAAACGATGGATTTTGATTCCGAAAACGTAACTAAAATGACGTGGCTGAGGTTCTCCAAATTTGCAGGATTAGCGCATGGGTTTGAAGAGAACAATTCTAAGAGCCTGCACGCATAGGCACCGGATGTGACGTGTATGGGAGGAGGATGCTTCACCTACTCCCTGGAAGGTTTGACATTCAATATACAACGGATATCAAAGAAAGGTTGAAGCTTCATCAATGGTGCAATTGATTAGTACAGGGGTGTTGGAAAATAGTTTAAAGGATTAATGTAGTTATCTCAGTGTTGGGAAGCTGGTCAAATATTGTAGATTTTAGTTGGGATGAGCAATGTTTTGGTGGGGGGATACATTAATAGAATACTCAACAAGGAAGGAACATGGATGCAAAGACTTCCAAACAGGCTAGTTGCCTCTATGGCTATTGCTCGAAATACAGTGAAGGCAGAAAGTATCAGATTTATCGCAAAAAATTCATTTTAGCCACATCATCATCATCATCATCATCATCATCATCATCATCGAACGTGGACGTTGCAGCGCTGGTTTCTTCTGAACTTGTCAAAATAGTCGTACCATCTTATTTTTTGCCAATCACAATTTAGCACATGATCTCTGAGGTAATACGTTGTGAGTTATGATGTCTAGCAGTGAACTGACGGTCATGCGATATGGCATGCCCGTTGCCATTTGTGTGATCTACTGAATTTCATATCTCTCACTCCTATTTTTCTCTAATATGCTATGCTGTCTTGACATCTTCCCATGCGATGTTGAGCATGATTCTTCCTCCTGCTCTGGCATGGTTCTTAATCTTTTGGTAAAGTTCCATGTTTTCTCACCACTGAGGGACACTTTGGTTGTCAACCTTTACAGCTTAAAATTGACAGAATATGGATCAAAGATTAATATTAATGCAACAAATATTACTTTTCGTCCGAACTCTGTCAGTTTTAACCGATACAAATATGTTAAAATGCACTTAGTGCACTCATTGTATTAGAATTATTGAAGCTGTGCGACCGAAAAAAAGTGACAGTGTCTACATCTTGATGGATTAACTTATGACGTTCGAAATGCGTTCATTGTTAACTTTTCTTCCAGTTAAGATGCAGAACCATCACTCAACTTTCCACCTTGACGTTACGTAGATTTCGGACAGCTGAAACGTATTTGAATCACATCATCTTATTGTCTAGACTCATGGAAATAACGTCAAGTTTATCTGCAGACAGCTAAGCCGATTGATCAATACTGTCATTTAAATTTCAAGTATTCTGACGCAATATGAACCAGCATCTTTTATATTTTATAACTCTTAAGAAAACTAACACTTACAGAATGCACACAATGTCAGTCAGATCGACTGAACAATCCGTGTGATCTCTAAAGTTAACCAAACTTTTGTCCGTTCCCTTTCAAGAATCTTATTTGCTTCAAGAGAATCGGTGAAATGCGAACTTTGAAGAGACGCTAAAATTAATGGTCTATTGTACATAAAATTCTATGAAGTAAACTTGCTGAACAGATCAAGGAATTGAACAACCGATGTCAATTTCAGTGTCAGGGTTACACGTTTAAGCCCCAAATTTGACATTTGAAACCTGATATTTACCAGAATCTCGCAACTGATAATGACCGAGTTTTGCGATTAGGCAGTTGAGCATTATTGAATTTTATTGATTTCTAAATAGCACTTTTTTCAATTTAATTTCAGAGGCTTTTCAGCATAGACACTCCGGTCGTCATCATTTGAGAGTGTGGCTTGGAAAAAATAAGCTCTTGACAAGTGGATCGAAAATCGGGGCGCGGGGAAATTCCCCCGAGAGGATTTAGGTAGTCCAAGGGAGTAATTCTATTATGGAAAAATCGAAAAAATGTTTCAATCAAACTCACAAACTAGAGTAGACTCTATTTTTCTCTTGAAACAAGAACAAGAAGCCTCAACAAATGTAAAATTCATATTCCTCTACAGTGATTGAACTCATGACCAATTTCTTGTCAGGGGGCTGTTTTTACTGACGGAACTAAATTGACAAGTCTAAGATATTAACGAAAATATATCATATAAATAGAAACTGGCTGATTTCGTTTTTACTTTAAAAAATATATTTATATAAGAATTGTATAGTTATATAGTTTTTTTTATTCCTTATACATACAATACAGGAAATCACACTAATCATCTTCAGCAGGAGCAGGAATAGATGTGGGAGTTGAATTTCACCCTGAAGCAACCAGGATTGTCCTAATTATTCTAGTTTGCTTTATTGGATTAAGAGAGACACATAATCGGCGGTGCAATTATGAAATTATACTAATTCTTATTATGAAGCTGCCTCATTATAGACAAAATAAAATAATTATTTGAAATTATTCTCAGTTGCTACTTAAACTTGTTATCTTATTGAAAAAGGTATGGATGACTATGGGGAAATTGGGGACCCCTAGAGGAAGGAAATCATATCTTATTTATTTCGTGAAGCCCTTCTATTATAACAGCTTTACAATTCGAGCTGACAGTTGCAGATAATCAAATCTGACTACGTGAGCTCCCTTTTTCCCCATTCCCTCTGCGTCGTATTTGCTATCATCATTTTACTTTCATAATAATATTTATGATAATAATATCAACAATATTATCTTTATCAGATGAGCAGTGTTGATCACTAATTTTTTTACTAATATCTTTTAAAATCTTATTTTCAGTTACTTATAGTCGCCACTATCTAGACATTCATTACTATCACGTAGAACTCATTTTTGATTTCTGATCGACCCTCTTTACTAATGACATACGGTCCATTAGCTTCGTAGATAAAATTGTCATTATTCCGACAGAGAAAAGTTCCTTAAACAATCATTTGCCATGGGTGCCTGTCGTCGTTGTCATTGTCCAACTTTCTTCGATTTGATAGATTCCTTATTCCTTAAAATATTTGATTAACATTTTGAATGTAGGCTTTATGGATAGATTCTATCTGGTGAGTCATTGGTTACGTCTTTATTTATCTATATTTTAAAAGCAAAAAACAGGGTTAACAGTCTTAATAAAGGAGTAAATCTGTCTCTCTCTCTCTGTCTCTCTGTCTCTCTCTGTCTCTGTCTCTCTCTTTCTTTCTCTCTCTTCCAATAACTGAAGGTTTCAATTCTGCCTCGCGGTTCTGGATGGGATAATGGAAAATCTATAGCCACACTGAAGAGAAGTAATACATCGGAACAGCTGTCAGTGGATGTCATATATCTATATATCTATATATATCTATATATATCTATATATATATATATATATATATATATATATATATATATAGTTTCCTGCTTGGAACCTTTATACTTGTAAGATTTTATTCATGTTTTGTTGTTCCCGTTCGTCAAAGTTACGATTTGCAAGGGATAAATAAGAGCACATTTTGGCAAAGAGAATGTACCAAAAACTCTGCAAAGGAAAACTCTGATTCCTGACCCGGGATCGGACTCTCCTCAATGCACCCTATTTGACGTCCTTTCAGCGGGTCCTTCCGCCAAGCTGATGCCAGATGCATCACTCTCTGTTTCCCCTTCGGACTACATCAGCAATGCTGAGAGGGGAATTCAGACGATTGCGCAGCCCGGGATCTCAATGCACTCTGCCTGAATATGCACCATCGGAGGACACGCCAATGTTTTTCCATTATCTGTGTAGACAGAAGGGAGGCCATTCATTCATTCCATAAGACCAACAACACTATCACAATCATTACTTTCTCTACCACGTAGCTCACCGATCTGGAAACATGATCAGATAAATCATCAACGTGACTGTTTAGCGGCGTAACAAAATTGAATTGCAACCATGTGATGTCTGATCCACTTGTTATAAATCATTGTCATTATTTTGATCATTATTATTTGCATTTTCACAATGGTTGCCGGGTAGTTACTGAAGGTGAATGAGTGACAGCAAGTCTTCTTAAGTCTTGGGCCCTTCTCTACACACTCTCAAAGTCCACAGCAGTGCTGTGGTTCACAGTTTCACACCAGTTGTCTGGTTGTTATTGCTGGAGGTTGAGTGACAGTAAGTCTCCTCTGGTCCCTAACTTCCGTCTCATACTGACCTCACCTATCACAGCATTGCTGTGGTTTGTACTGTCCCCACAATGCTTTTTCGGGGGTGGGAGCAATAAGACCATTGCTAACAAGTGGAGTCGTAGATCTCATAGCTATTATACTGTCATCAGGATTCATGCAGTCACTAGTAGCGCTGTGATCTACATAGTCTTACTCCTTCCTCTTATCCCCAGTTCCTCTAATCTCGTTTCCTGTGTTTATTATTATTATTATTATTATTATTATTATTATTATTATTATTATTATTATTATTATTATCTGTCTTTTGGTGTTTCATCTGTTGGAACGACGTGATAGCATGTCTCCTTGAAACCCTCACAGTTCATTGCAGTGTTACGATTTACAGTTTCTCAATAGTTACCTGGAGTTCATTATAATCAGCGTGAGAAACAGTCAGTCAAAACTGTCGGCAAATCTGTCAACATAGGTTTTTCCTGTTTTTAAGTCAGTCTAGCTCGCTATTTAGTATCAAAGCATGTATGTGTGTATGTGCATATGTATCACGTGTATAAGCCTATGGACCTAGAGGGACGAGCATTTATTCCTCATTATGTTTATGTTTGTTTTTGTTTTTTCAAATTCAATTCTTATTTAAGGATCACTGCCCAAGGTCAAAAGACGTGATGACCCATTTTTTCCAATATATAATTGCTCACCCATATGCGGCATGCTGCCCAAAGATATTCATCACGTGACGGTTTCTATTGAGTAATTGCCTAGACCTGTGATGATGATTATTATTATTATTATTATTATTATTATTATTATTATTATTATTATTATTATTATTATTATTATTATTATTATTATTATCATCATTATCATTATTTGTTTGGATAGATTTGCAAGAATGTCGACACTTTTATAGGCAGCATTTTTATCGTTGCGAGAACAGAGGGTGGCCTACTCAAAATTGAAAACATCTTTTTCTCTCTCTCCCCTCTCTCTCAATGTCTTATTTTTCTTTCTTTCTTGTCCACTATATTTCTTCATTTCCTTTCTCCGTCTTTCTTCTGTCTCACCCTCTCTAACTATCTCATCTTCTCTCTATCTCCCTCTCTCTCTCTCTCTCTCTCTCTCTCTCTCTCTCACTCTTCATTCTGGTTCTCTTTCCCTCTTTTTTTCACGTTCTCTATTTTCTTTCTTCTTCTTTTGAGAAAAAGAAGCCAAGATATTTCATCAGTTCTTCAGATGTCTGACTTGATTATTATGCATTCAATTGAATAGAAAATTGCCGTTTTTGATGTTTATCATTATTATTATTATTATTATTATTATTATTATTATTATTATTATTATTATTATTATTATTATTATTATTATTATTATTGTAGTGGTAGTAGTAGTAGCAGCAGCAGTTGTAACAGCTTATTCGTTCAGTTTTAACAGGAGTAATGCTGATGGCATTCAATGGAGATCGAGAGACAGCAAGACTCTCCAACACCCCAGGACCCAAAGTATTCTTGCTGATTGTAGAAGTGCTGTCACCTGGATAGTTCTAGATCTGCCTGGGATTGCCACTTTCTTTCATGTATTTGCTTGGTTCTTCAAGAAAAACATTATTGGCAAAACTGTCATCTTCATATTCAGCTTCAGCTTCTTAAGATTCCTGGCAAAGTCCAGATCATCATCATCATCATCATCATTCTTTTATTTTTCGTCGTCGGGCAAGGAACTTACCCAGCATCCACCAGATCTCTTTATCGTGGGCGTTGCAGAGCCAATCCTTTCGGAAAAGTCATTTGGAACAGTGAAATCTACGATCAGTTACGGTTTTTTCTTGCTCACTCTCACGTTATTATTTTTATCATTATTATTATTATTATTATTATTATTATTATTATTATTATTATTATTGTTTGGAATCTCACACCAGTTGCCTGGTGGTAACCGCTGGAGTTTGAGTGACAGCAAGTCTCCTCAAGTCTCCGGCCCTCCTCTCCTAGAACTAGCAGGTCGCAGTAATTCTGCGATTTACAGTTTCACACCGGTTGCCCAGTGGTTATCGCTGAGGGCTGAGTGACAATAAGTCTCCTCAGGTCTTCAGCTAACGTCTCCTCCCTCTTTCGCATATCATGACAGAGTTACAATTCGTTGCAGTACTTATATCTCTAGCACCTTCCTCAGTACCCGTGCAGTTCCCAGTAGTGCTGTGGTCTGTACGGTCTCTATCCTCCCCCTAATCCCGATCTCCTCCAGTCTCTCCCTCAGCGTTCTGGGGACAGTTCCTAGTGCTCCCACTATGACTGGTACTACCCTGGTTTTCATGTTCCACATTTTCTTTAACTCCCTTGCTAGGTCCTGGTATTTTTCCCTTTTCTCACCCTCCTTCTTTTTTACTCTATGGTCTGCAGGCACAGCCACGTCTACTATTTGGCAGGCCTTCCTTTTTTTGTCTACTATTACTAAGTCCGGCCTTCTTGCCTGGATGAGGTGGTCAGTTTGGATGTCAAAGTCCCACAGTAGTTTGTGGTTGTCATTCTCCAAAACTGCCTCTGGCTTGTGCTGATACCACTTTTCCCCATGGTTGAATCCCATTTGTTTACTTAGTTCCCAGTGTATCATCGTTGCTACTCTATCGTGTCTATGCTTATACTCCTTCTGGGCGAGTTGACTACATTCACTAGTTATGTGGTTTACTGTCTCATCTCTTTCACCGCACATGCGGCATTTGCTGTTTGTCTGTGTTCTGTCGATTTTTGCTTTTATGTAGTTTGTCCTTATGCTTTTGTTTTGGGCTGCCATGATGAGCGATTCTGTTTCTCTCTTAAGGTTTCCCTTTCGTAACCACGTCCATGATTTCTCGTCTGCTATATCTTTTATCTGTCTTTTAAACTCGCCGTACAATTTTTTCCCTCCCCACTTTTCTTTTCTAGTTTGCTGTACCGTTCCATTGCTTTCTACTTTGTTTGTTGCACTATCCCTCGCGCTCTTTATGATTTCTTCACTATTTGTTTGCACATATTTATCTAGGACTACTTTAGCTCTCTGGACACAATCTTCTATGCTGATGAGCCCCCTACCACCTTCTTTTCTCTTAACGTATAGTCTATCTGTATCATCCCTAGGGTGTAATGCTTTATGCATCGTCATAAGTTTCCTTGTTCGCCTATCCATTGATTGGAGCTCTTCCTTTGTCCATCCTAGGAATGGTCCTGTATACCTAACTACTGACACAGCCCAGGTGTTCATTCCTTTTATTAGATTTCTGCTATTTAATTTGGTTTCTAATATTTTCCTTATCCTTCTAAGGTATTCCCTCTTAATTTTCTCCTTCATCTCTTCCCGTTTTATCGTGTCACATTCAAGGACACCTAGGTACTTGTATCGGTCTTGTGCAGTCAATGCCCTAATCTTGTTGTTGTCCGGAAGTTCAATTCCCTCAGTCATTGAAAGCCTTCCTTTGTGCATTACCATGATTGCGCATTTTTCTATCCCAAACTCCATTCCTATGTCCTCACTATATTCCCTTACTTCGTTGAACAGAGTCTCAAGCTCTCCCCTGTTTTTCGCAAACAATTTAATATCGTCCATGTACATTAAGTGGTTGACCTTTCCTTTTGTTTTAGAGAAGTGGTATCCTTTGCTGTTTTTCAGGATTCTGTTAAGCGGTATCATTGTTAGAACAAATAATAGTGGGGACAACGAGTCCCCTTGGAAGATCCCCCTTTTTATCCCTACCTCGGCTAGTTTGTCCCCTGCGGCTGTCAAATCTACTTTCCAGTCTTCCATTGAATTACCAATGAATTTAACCACCGGTTTGCTAATTTTGAACATTCTAAGGCATTCGAGTATCAAGCTATGTGGAATCATATCGTATGCCTTTTTGTAATCTATCCATCCCATTGCGATATTCTTTCTCCCTTTTCCTTACTTCTTTTAAGATCATCTGGTCTATGTAGAGTAAATCGTTTGCCCCTTTGGTTCCTATCCTACACCCTTTCTGTTCTTCTGGTAGTAGCCCCCTTCTATCCATTGACATGTATATTCTCTCTGCTATTTGCCCGGTCAGGATTTTCCACATAAGTGGTAGGCAAGTGATTGGTCTATAGTTGCTTGCTATGTTCCCCTTTCCCGGGTCTTTTTGGATGAGGGTGGTTCTGCCTTTAGTCATCCATTCTGGTGCTTTGCCTTCATTCAGACAATTTTGGAGTAGGTGAGTGAGTCTGCCGTGTAACGTGGTAAATTTTTTGAACCAATACCCATGGATCCCGTCGGGACCCGGTGCTTTCCAGTTGGCTACTTTCCTAAGAGTATGTTTCAATGTGGTTTCATTCAGTACTATTGGTTCTCCCTTGTCTATATCTCCTAGTTCTTTTCTCATGTTTCCTAACCATTGCGGTGTTACGTTATGTCTTTTTGGGTGCCCCCATATGCTATTCCAATAGTTCTTGGCCTCTGTGGCATCTGGTTTCATGTCCTGCCTTCTTTCCCCATTTAAATCTCGGTAAAACTTTTTCTCATTGTTTTGGAATGTGCGGTTTTGTGTGTATTGGGCCGTTCTTAGTCTGTATCTTTTTAGTCTTGCCTCTTTGGCTAGTCTTTTCTGGTGTAACTCTTCGACTACAGTTGCGATGCCTTTTTGCGTTACCTTGTTTTTGTTATAAAGTCTTACTCGTGGTCTGTCTGTGTGTGGTGTATTTCTAAGCAGTACTTCATCTCTCTGTAGTTGGGAGATCTGCCTTTGTAACCTTCTCTCCCAGTTGGGTTTCCCTTCCCTATTATTGCTCGGGTTCCTATCTTGTGTTGTAAAGCTTTGTGCTACCATTTTCGCCCCTGCGTAAATTAGGTTGTTAAGTTCTAGGAGGGTGTTTGTTTCTATGTGCTGTAAGAGGCAGTTGACCTGCTCGGTCACTTCTCCGACTTTCTTTCTGTCTTTGTCTCTTAGGGAGGGGAGTGTTGTTTTCTCTCCTCGCATGATCTCTTTCAAAGCTTGTATTTTGGTGTTCTCTTCTTCCGTTGGTGCCTCGTCATCACCCTCTGATACATAGCTTACTGTGGGGGTCTCATGGGGAGTTATTCTAGTTTTGTTATTGGTACTAATTGTGCTGGGGGGGCATTCTTCAGATGTGTCACCTGAACCTCTCTCTACATTAATGCGAATCTCTAGTAGTTCAGTCTCAGACAGCCATTTCTTCTTTTGAATTTGCTTTACTTGGTCAGCAAGGCGTTGGTTCGATACTTCCACATCAGATTTTTCCCTCCATATTTGGAGCATACGATCCCTATAAGATCGCACTTATTATTATTCCAGTTGCCTGGTGATCAACGCTTGAGACTGAGTGACAATGTCTCCTCAAGTCTACAACCTTGCTGATAGTACTTTCACAGTCGACAGCAGGACGGTGGATTAACGTGTAACACCAGTTTCTGTGTGGTTATCTCTGGAAATTGTTACAGTAAGTTTCATCAAGTCTCCAGCTCTCATTCATATCGTCGAAACCAATCACAGCAATGCTGTAGTTTATACCGCCTCCATCATGACTTTTTCTTGGTTGTTGGCACATTACTACCAGCTGGGGCTCGTAGGTTTCTTATACCTCAGTCCTTTACAATCTATTTCCCACTTGTTACCAACTACCTAGGACAAAAGTACGTCTTCATTCTTTTGTGGATGTGTGAAAAGTAGTTTTTAGTGTGTTGCTGTTTTGTGTAATATCGTGGCGTTCTGTTCTTCATATACTGGGTCTGGATGGTCATCATACCAGTTATTGTCTGTTGATATTCATGCTTGCAGATTTTCCAATATAGATATCGACTCACTGTATTATGTCTGGACTTGTATTCTGCTGACGTTAAACCAAAGTAGCCATGCACAAGGTGGTCTATTGATTCTATATGCAAGTCACAGAAGCAGCATCTTGGGTCAGTGGCATTTTTATACTTATTTGAAAGTTTCAAGTGGGCAAGATTTAGTCTAGAGCAGCCAGGCTGAATCTTCTCGCTCCTACTTTCAATCCACAGCTCTGGAGATATTGGTGGGTGTTTTTATGGACCCATTACCTGTGTAAAGCTTCCCCATTTCACTTAAAGCTATTTATGGCCCTTTCGCTTTGCATGTTACCTCGTCTTTTTCACATCTATATTCTGGGACTACTTTCCACAGTCCAATTTGATATCTTGTTCGTTTGCTAACTTTTACCATTGAATGCAACTTCTTCGTACTTTCACGTTCAACTTGTTTTAACATCCACTCCTAGGTGATTACAAAGTACAGGTGTGATCCTATTGTTTCTGCATCATTCCTGTGCCTACGTTACTTCTTGGCAAATAGAGACGATAAATGTCACCGTTAGGTTGGTGCATTCAGTGACACGTGAGTATTTTATTCTCGAGTGATGCAAATCTAGATACAAAAAAAATCTCTAAGTTGACACGAGTGGCATCTGGGAGTCATCGTTGGAGATGAAACAACATCATCATCCGCTTTGTAGCATACGTCATTGAATATACCCTTCCCCCCAAATCCGTCAGACCTTTCTATCATTGGCGTCTCTTGTTTAGTCTGTCACACCAGCTTATATTCTGTCGGTCACAGCTTTATATATGACCTCTAGAGATCCACATTATGAGTCATGGTGCCAAGTGGTTGTCTGACATTCTTGCAACATGTCCAGTCCATTGCCATTTCTGATACCATGACTCCTATTCTCTCCCTAATATAGTGTTATGTATCATGATCTCTCCATATGATATGGAGTATAATTCCTTCATTTGCACGTTGCATGGTGTTCAGTTTGTGGGTCACTTAGGTTCCATGTTTCAGCTCCATCGGTGACTATCGGGAGGATGGATTGGGTGTTTACGCTTACCTACAGAGGGGATTTTCGTGTTCTTGGAGGTTGACCTTGCCCAACCGAAAGCTTGCCACCCTAGAGTGATTATTTGTTTAATTCATTTTTTCTTTCGAGGATTTCATCGATATTTGCAGTGTGATGCTGTTGTTCACTTTCACAAACTCATCAATCTCGATTTTGATCATTGTGTCTTTTTCCTCAACATGCTTATTTTACATGAACCTTGTTTTACTGGAGTTCGTCTGAAGACCAACTTTCTTGCTTTTTCTCATTCAGTTAGCGTTATTAGGAGCTCATGAGAGTTCTCTGCGAAAAGAATGATGCCGTTTGCAAATCTGAGGTTGCTCATCCATTCTTATCTATTTATTTTCTCAGTCTAAGTTTTGGGATGATCATTTTAAGGCAAACTGTAACTGTGGGAAAGCCTGTATCACTTTGTCTCAATCAAGTCTTTTCAAATCTCCAGCATAGACTCTGTATACTTGTTAACTTTTAAATCCACCTTTTTAGAATTATCCCCTTTTTTAGGATCGATAATTCATCTGTTTCCATTGCTAGGACCATTTGAGATTATTTCAGTACTCCAGTGAGCCCATGGTTTTGAGGTGAACACAGGAGGTGTACAAGAATAGACATTCCTGGGTAGGAAAATAATCAAATCCAAGTGTGAGAATGACGGGGATCAAGTCACGCATAACGATTTATGCACAAAACGGGGGCTGACTAGGAGAATAAAAAGAGTAAACTTCTATGAGCATCTATTTCAGACCAAATGATCGGATCTATTTAGATGTTTGTTCTATTAGCTTTCTTCCACAAGATTCCATTGATATCATACATGGGGATGTGACTGGAAAAAATGAAATTACGAGAGGAAAGAGACAAGTTCAGATTGGATGGTAGAAATAGCCAATGGATATTATATATCAGCGATATAATGATGTAGCAGAGTAAATATTTGCTATGTAAAATTAATGGTTTTTCCGTCACTACAGACGTATAGTACCTTAGTATATTCATATAAAAGCACGCGTGTGTGTGTGTGTTCATGTGTGTGCGTCTGTGATTTCCCCCAAGGGCTTCTTGGCATATTTCAAGATTTTCCTCGCAATAAAATCATCAGTTCTGTATTTTTGTTAGTTTGTTGACGAGAAGTTGCTTCCTCAGCTGTAGGCGATATGGGGAAGATATTGAATGGCCACACAGAGTGTTTAGGATTTAATCATTAATTGTTCAAAGCCGGAAAAGACTTGTTTGTTTGAGAAAGGAAGAAAGAAAGACAAAAAGAAGACAAAAAAAGGAAGAAAAGAAAAGAGACGAAATTTCAGGAGTAAAATAACAGGGGAGGGAGGAAAACAAAAAAAAAACCGGGTAGAATAGAGAAGGATTGAAGAAGAAAAATTTGGAAAAAAAAAAACATCTAGAAAATGAATAAAAAGGCAAAAAATTGAAAGAATATTCTGAAGGGGCGAATGAAAGAATGAGAAATGATTGAAGAAGGTTTTAGAGAAAATAGACGTAGAAAAAATGATATCAGGTCTACTTAGTCACTCAATAGACACTGTCATAACAACCACATCTTTTGGCAGCATGCCGTGTTGATGGTGATCAATTAAGAAATTTGAAAAAAGGGATCAATGAATGAGTTACTTCTCTCAGATTTTTTTGGTCAATGATCACTGAAAAATTCTGAATTTTCCAAAAGAAACGAAATACGTGAATGTAAGTGGACACAAAATAAGGGATGAATCTACCATGAATTAGGATCCAAAACTGAACTCCCACTTAACAAAAAAACTATTATGGTAGGAATTTAAATAAAAAACAAAAACACAATCGTTTTTCAATACCTGATAGAATTTTTCAGCCCTTCAGTATGCGTGATACGTACATAACCAGCAGGCCTGTGAGACAGCCAGACCAATTTGAAAACTGAAGAAAAAACTATGTTGACAGTGTTGGTTGGCAGTTTCTAAAAATGTAAAGAAAGTATTTTAGAGTATGGAAGAATGGAAAGATTGACACTGATATTAAAAGAAGGAAAAAGAGGTAAAAGGAGAAAAAAGAAAATATAGGAGAAGAAATTGAGGTGGAAAGTTTGAAAGATTGAGGAATAGAAAGTAAGAGGCAAACACGTGAAAGGAACAAAAACAAAAAGGAAGGTTCGTTAAAGGTGAAAACAAGATGGCAGAATAGAGAAGAAGAAGAAGAAGAAGAAGAAGAAGAAGAAGAAGAAGAAGAAGAAGAAGAAGAAGAAGAAGAAGAAGAAGAAGAAGAAGAAGAAACATACAGAGAGTATATAAGAAAGATGGATAGAATGGAACATTAATGAAATAATGGTAACATGAAAAGAGACGCGGGACAGAAAAAGGAAGGAATAAACGGAAATAAAATAGACAGAGAGAAGACAGAATGGAGAGAACAAGATTAGCTGCTCCTGGGTCACTCGTGATGCGACTATTTCAGTCATTAAGTGGAATTTTTAAAAGAACAAAAAATGTTCCTCCCACTCATAGTCATTCTAAAGATAATTGTTTGTTGACAGTTGTATTTGTAATAGTCTCTATTTTGTTGTTGATCTTATTAATGTTCATTGGTGTTAGCAAGGTTTTTTCTGTGATTCTTTGAATTTAATGTTGCTCGAGCGTTTTTGATTGATGGCCTTCTTTTTGGCAGCTTTCCCAAACAGAGTCGTTTCTCTGGTAGCGGCTACAGTCTCATATTTACAACTCGTTTCATCTCGGTCCTTATCAGGATACATTCTTCGATCACCTTCTAATATACAGAGATATACGCAGTGTTTGCTGACTTAATATCCGTCTCTGTCTAAGGATTTCGTGTCTGTTTCCGATTGAAATGGTATAGTTTTTGCAAATGTCGGGATTTTTTTAGCTGAGACAGGTCGTAATGGGGGGTATTTAGGAACTCTCTGTTCGTTGGTACGTAGGCTGAGTTTTTTTCTGATGGATACAATACAGTGATCTAAAATAACTTCTTCAACTGAGTCGTAGGCCCTACTGTTCATTGCACTATTTTTCCTTTTTTTTTTGTCCATAAATACGTAGTCAAGTTGGGCGTTGGATTAAGTATGTATCCATAGTTTAAATGTTTCTTTCTGTTATTTGGTGTTTAAACATGATAAGCCATTCTCTGAGATGAACTCTTGCCAATAGTTCTGATTGCTCTTGATCACAAATGATTAAGATATCCTGCTGAAGATACAAGCTTGGTTAACTGATTGATTGTGTTAAGAATCTAAATATTAAGTGTGAAACTATTGTTGTTCGTTTAGATTCGAGTGAGGAAGAGTTTGGCACATTAGCAGGGTTTTGAACACTGGACCAAAGCCAGAACTACATCAAAAACATCCCTTGTTTGTCCGTTTGATTGAAGTGAAGGAATATGTTTTGTGATAGTCATTATAATCTTTTGGTAATTAATGGATCCTGACAGCCACTTCTATAGACATTTGTTGGTCAAGTCTGACAGTATAAGATATACTATTACCGGTCAAGCTGTGATCCGGTACCACCCATCCAAATGATAGGTGGAACTCTACAGCTGACATCAAGGAACCCACCTCGAAGAAGGTAATCTCTGATATAAAGAAAAATACTATAAATAAGAAGAACTTTTTTTTGCTGCCTGCTTATGCGGCACTGAACATTCACCGGAATACAGGCTGAAGGTAGATATCCGAATAAAACATGGAGCGTGCAACTCGGTTCAATATTGCACATGCTGGGCGGTTGAACCCATCAGACCAGCGGTCAGGATCAAACAGTTCTATCAATGAAGGATTGGTCAGTAATGATCAAAGATAGATTTTGTTAGATAGGATAAATGGAAATTGAAAGAAATGTGAAGAGATATATGGTATGTATCAATATAATCAGAACTGAATTTAGGGAAAAATGAGTCCTAGTGTGAAAAGGTTACGGCCAGAACGTGTTTGACACACTGTATGATCATGCAACCTTGATCTTTGTCCGCACCTAAATCAGAAGTTGTGAATATGCTGCCTTGAAATCGTACTCAGTGTTCTAGACTTGCAATTGCGGTTCCCTACAGCCTTGACACCCAATGCTTCCTCGCAAAAAAGCAATCTCAAAAATATCATTTAAAAAAGGTTTTCATTTCTTTTAAGCAGATTATTCTTATTGAATTAGAAGACAAGTTATCAACAGAACGTTTTTGAACTTTAGTTTTCACTGTGAACCCTTCTATAATTTCTTCAGGGCAGCTTTTTTATGAGACAATAAATTTCAATGTAGCCTTTAAACATGGAAAGGTTCCCAACCCCCTTGGACTAAATTGATGATACGAGGTGCCATAAGCAGCTGTTTGGGAGAGGTTATATGTACAGCCTCCAGTGGCAATCCTATTAATCCTCCTGTGGAGGAGACTGATTTTTATACTATGCTTTATAACTCACTCCAAATGTCTCTCGTCCCCATGCTCCCCGAAACTCCTGACTGGCCAGGTTGTGAGCAAAATAGATGAATGAGTGAACAAGGGGGAGGAAAATGAGATTGTAAGAATTATTAAAGCGAAGGAAGATTTTTTAAGATATATGTACTTAGGGCCTTGTTACTGTCATAGTTTTAATATATGTATTTGGGGCCATGTTACGATTGTTTACCCAAAACTTTATAGGAGGATTGATTTTAAAAAAGGAGGGGATAATCATACCTGAAATATTAGTGGGTAACAACCCCGCCGCCACCTTGGATGTTTGCTTTTATTTCCCTTGCGGACAACTTGCCGATGAGCACTTGCAGGAAAAAAAAAAGATTTCTTATTGCCCAAATCAGAAACTGAAATCACAACAATGCAAGGTAGAACTATGATTTGCAAAATCTTTCCGAAATTCAATGGAATATATTTGGAAGTGCGTTTTTATTCATGTTCGTTTGAATAAGGATCTGATAGCAAACCATTTTCCCATATCTCATTGCTTAGGCTGTTGTAGTAGTAAGGAGCTGTTACACTCATTGTCAATTGGATGGAAACCAATCGCTGAATGCTTGGGATGAACAACTAGAAGGTCCAGGTTATTTGCATGAGTCATCATCATCGTCATCATCATCATCATTACCAGCAGCAGCGCTCTTCTAGCGTCCTTTGTTGGATATAAACTTTCCTCAAGATTCGTCAGATCTCTCTATCATGGGCATCGTGAAGCCAGTACGTTCTGAATTTATCTAGCTCGTCATTTCATCTCACTTACTATCGGCCACAATTTTGCATATGATATCTGTGGATCCATAACTGTGTGTGTAGGTCGAAAAATGCGATATAGTTTCGTTTAATCTTGTTGAGGGTTAGAAATGGTTACACTAATCTTCCAAATAGAAAAATTCTGTCAGCCCTTGAAGAATCAACAATTGAAATTTTGGCTCATAATAGGTTCAATCAATGACTAGAATACTGTCTGGATGTATAGAGTCCTCTTAGCGAAAAAGCATTTGTAGCCTTCAGAATTGAACTAACCTAACTTACCCCCTTTGACAACGCATATTGATATATGTGCATCTCGGTTTTGAACAGTAAGGTATTTGCACATTGGAAATTTATCCACTGTCTCTGTTGCAATATTACGGGACTGGATGGCTAGCCTTCATCATTCATCAGCTAGGTTTGGGACCAGGTATGGTGACTACCAAGCAGTAGGTTTCGTGTCAGAGTGACCTTCCTTTACATCAGTGATTACCAAATTTTCCAAGATAATTTCCCACTTTTGTTAATAAGATTGCTATTTTCCTCCTTCCATTTAAGTTAGATGCTACGGAGTATAATTTTAAATAACTATCTTATTTTGCGTATGATTAGACAACTTTATGATAAGAATCAGTTTAGTTTTAAAATTGGGCGCCTGGTGATGTGTAATAGTTACACAGAAAAGTAAGCCAAAATAATTAGGCAAGCATTATTTGAAATTCCAATTTATAACAAAAAAAACAAAACCTTCTATCGTAATTGATGTAAACATGAATGTGATCCCTGTTCTTGTTTTTTTTTTTGTTCTGTTGCATCACGAATAAAAGGCTCCAATGATCCTGCTATTCATCCATAATTGGGGCAAAGAATGGATTCCTGCCTCCCCTAAAGGCACTACTGCAAAGCAACCTCGGCTGTGACTCGAACACGCTTCGCCGATTCCGTTATCCCATCCTGCACCACGTAGTGGTATCCTGACGCGTGAAAATCGAAGATTCGTTAAAATCTAAGTGTTAGATGGTATTCGGTTGATATGTCGGTCCCACTTAATTTAAATATCGGAAATACGATGGAAGGAGAAGGTGTGATGTCATTAAAATGGATGACGTGATTAGAAAGTATGATGAATTGAAAAAATAACTTCTTTTCCTCATCAGCAGATAATGATGTCATGATAGAAAAGAGTCCAGAAATTGCCCCCTAAAAATGCCAAAAATGTCCATATACGTTTTCTTTTTAAGAATGATACTGGCAGAATATTTCAGATCGCAGTATTTCACAAGTGTAAGAATCAATTGAATCAAAGAAAGGCTACAAGTACTTCCTAATCGTCCTCCTCCTTCTACTAATACTACCACAGATGCTGGGTGCATCGTTGGGCATATGGTTCTTGTCTTTTTTTTTCAAAAGAATCTAATTTGGAGAGGCAAATTGAATTCATGAATTATAAGGAGGCTTTAATTACGAAGATTTATGACGCTCGCGAGATCTTGTAGGTTGGAGCTATTAGGCTATGAAACCGTTATTGTTCAAAATGATATCTATTCACGCACACACAAGAACACGCAGAGATATGCACATCCACCCACATGCACATACGTGTACAACACACTCATACAACATGAATGCGCACAAACACATACGCACAGCTATGTAAATGTAATTTATGAGGCTACACCTCATCGTCTGACTTTCAATAGATTACTTGTTTATTGATGGAAGGATTTTAGTAACTTAATTCAGTCCAATCCAAACATAGTGCAAGGATCGATTAACTTGGAAAAGAGCAAGTGGTGCTTAGAAGTAGTTGTTTATAGAGGAGATCTATGAATATAATGAACAGTGTGATTTTTTTCATTCCTTCGTCAGTAACAACGGACTCTTCAGGAACTGTTTGGAATAGGTCAATCAAAACTTGTTTTACTCTGCCACATAGCGGTGATTAATTATGTTGTAATTAATAATAGGAACAATAAGCATTATTCACAACTAAACACAAACCCTAAACACTAACCTTGAATCATATCTGTTCTAGTTAAATTTAGTAGAATACAGTTTCAAATGTTTAGCATTTTCTGTTTTCATGTGTTCCATGAAAGTTCAACTGCCGTATCAGCTAATGATATATAACATCTATGATGATTATATCTCTTGTAAAATATGTCGAAACGTTATAAGGTACCTACTCCAAACAATTACCAACTCTTCCGCCGAGAGGTAACAATATTCCCGATAAAAATATCTCCGGCCAGACTTCTAAACAGCGCACTCATCCATTTCTTTAAACTAAAACGACCAATGAACTTGCTTATTTACATATATATATATATATATATATATATATATATATATATATATATATATATATAGTAGAATGTGGATTCGCTACACAAACTAGCTCATGTTATACTGCTAGCCTGATTTGTACCACATATACTATATACATACTATATATATACTATATATATATATATATATATATATATATATATATATATAGAGAGAGAGAGAGAGAGAGAGAGAGAAAGAGAGAGAGAGAGAGACTTTGATTGTTTCCTTGATGGTAAAAGTATTTCCAAATAGGAGGTGTCTACCAGCTATGAAAATTAACCTTCAAAATCCTTATTTTTGCAAAGGTTTGGACGCCGATTACTGGCACCAGAAGCAAACTCATTATTACTCAAGATAAAAGGCGGCAAATAGGTGCCTAATTAATTGGATGAATATATTTATGAGACAGTTAGAAAACGTGGGCTCGTTGCTTTCAACTATGTTCTAAGGAAAGGAGCCAAAGAACTGTGTTTAATAGAAAGAGAAAATCGTTTGCAAGTAATCAATACCCACCAAAAAATTTAAACACAAAATCATCATCTCATTATGGAATCTAATTTAGAGGGTTTCTTAAAATTCTGAAAATGTAAACAAAGTTGTTTACAATCGTACACAAACGGAAATCGAATTTGCAGCGACTTCTCCTATTCATATGTGTCTGTATATGGGGGCGTGTGTGCATATGCACCAGGGTAAGGCACCTGCAATATGGTTAGCAAGCTGATGTCTCAGGTCACTGCTATTCTGGACTGTGCAAAACTTGATATGCACATACACATGATGGATGGAAATAAACAGCAGACCCCGTGTATTTCCTTTTTACAAAAGGAGGAAAGGCAACACAAAAATAAGATAAAACCGTCGTGATCAGTCATCCAGTAGAAACCCTCACATGCCTTTTAGCTGTATGCTGTGTTGGGGATGTTCAATAAAATATATTTGAAAAAAGGATGATCATTGGGAAAAATAACTTCTCTCGCCTTTTGCAGGGCAGTTTTCACTAAAGAGTCTAAATTTTCAAAAATCAAATGTGACCATTGTCGGACACCAAACCAGGGGACCAATATAAAAGACAATTACATTGCACTCCGAACCCCTTTCCTAAAAACCTATTTTGTGGTACAAATAAACCGTTTTTCTACAAATGTTGAATTTTTCAGCCCTTTGGCTTCATAGACACGGCTTGTATGTACGGTACATACATACATGCATAGCGAACCAGAAGGGCAGATCTAAAATCTGAAGAAACCTATATTGACTGTTTTAGTGAAAGTTTTTGTGGACAGTTCTAATTTGTGTAGATCAAGGAGATAGTACTATGGATGATCGAATGTGTCAAAATTGATCCATCGTTGAGCACTGTTCCGGGTCGGGTAAGACAGTTGAGATTGATAGTAATCCAATAAACATATTTCTTCAGAATAATCAGCGTTATACGACAGAATAAAAAAAACAGCAAACAGCACGCATTATAAACCCAAATCACGAGTTGAAAATCATTGTCCCAGCTTCGTTATGTCGAGCAGAGTAGCTGTCAGAACCAATGAGTTCCACTATGGCTTATCCCTTTAGCAGATCAACTAAATCCCCACACGGTAGTGTCGATGTCACTAAGCGTACAGAAGTAGGGACTCCATCTTCCGAAACAGTAAGTGGGATTCATTTGACCGAAGAATTCATGGTAGTTCCCTGCAGGGCATCATTATGTAAAATGTATAATATAAAAGTCACAACAAAAGAATATAAAATATATCCAGTTATAGACTTATCTATGTGTTTTATCTATGGGTTATCTTGTAAAATAGTAATTTACAATATGACGGTGAGACTGCAGTTCCATCAAGTAAACGTGAGAATATACATTGGACTTGTATCGAGAGTTGCGAAAATATGATCGGCCATTTTAAAGGGGTATGTACCTAATCATCTTTTCAATTCAGTAATGTTTGCGTTGTTTGTTTTTTTTAATGAAAACAAAGGACTTGATAGTATAAATTTTCCTAAAATCCCATCGAAAACTTACAAAGTCTACCAAGTGGATGAAGAAAAGAAAAGAATAAGCCATTAGTAAGATATTGATAAGGACAAACAATATGAAATATTTTTTAATTATACACAAACTGTAGAAACTTAACTATAAATAAAGATGGAAAAATCAGAATCCAAAAATGTGAGTACCAGACCTCGCAGTTATGATAAAAAATTCTCGAATATTAGCAGATCTCTTCGAACTTCGATATAATCAATGTAGCATTCATGAATAAAAAATTATCATAATTAAAGAATATTTTCTTAGGTAGGATTAATAAGAATACTATCATCCTCGTATTAAGTATCTACTTCTAAACAAGATGATATCATATTTAACAACATCGTATTATGTGATAAGGTATGACTTAAAATAGATGGAAACAATATTTATTAACTAAAATTTATAAAAATCTTATAGATGCTTGATTTAGTGTAGCTTCCAGAGTTTGTTGAACTAAACCTCTGTGTTTCTAAAATTTTTAATTTGATATACGATCAAATACAGAAATTCCATAATTAAAGTAAAACCTATCGTAATTTAAATCTATTTTGGGCAGTAAATAATTCTATGCCCGTTGAAGAAAAAATATATAACGTGAACACCCGTTGAGGAACTAAATCTATCTCACCCTATGATTTTAGAACTCTTTACACGGAAACTACTCATGAAGATCTTATTAAAGAATCAAATAGAATAGAATTAATATTTTCAGAAAAAAAATGGTGAATACGTTGGGTTTACAAACTTTTGAATTTAAGGCTTTCTGGTATAAACCAAAAAATAATTGAAAGACTTACGTGTTCTGTCCTTGAAGCAATCGTTAGTCATCTTATAGGGAAATATGACAAAATGCGTAACAAAATATTTCATCAGATCATAAGTGTCCCTATAGGAATTGATTTGCACCCTAATGGGAAAATTTGTATTCACAGAGACATGAATATATATTCATGTCATCCTAAGTTAGAAGTAATGTCAAGCGAGCTCCTTCATTTTTATGTTGTACCCGTTTTATTGATTACTTATGTTTTCTTAATAATGGGTAAGAATTCAGAAAATATAATAATATATATACCCTAAGGAACGGAATTGAAGTGTGAACCTGAAAGTGAGGTGATGTTTGATCAAAACTGCTGGTGTTTCATATTAATACAAATGTTTTGTTTTTAAAATCCCCGAAACGGTTATATGGTAAACAACTGATGATCCCAAAGAGGGAAAATTTTACATATAAAACCATGATAACCAAGAATATGTAAAACCGAAAAAAAGCACTGAAGAAAATTACATGAATTATATTAACTGATATTGGGAAATAAGTGACTGGAGTGATGCAATCTTTTTTCAAGTTTCTCAGTGTTCTGTAAAATATTTTATGAAATTTTTTGATACTCAGAAGTTCAAGCCGTAAAGCTTTCTAGATTTTATATATATATATATGTATATATATATATATATATATATATATATATATATATATATATATATATATATATATATATATATATATATATATATATATATATATATAAGCAAAATATGATGTCTATAAAACAACCGTGTGTATATGCATTAGAATGAGTTTTTATTGAAAAATAGTCCTTGATACCATCGGTAGAGCAATTAAAAAAAGAGTAAAGATTTTTTCAATGGTTGAATATATATATATATATATATATATATATATATATATATATATATATATATATATATATATATATATATATATATATATATATATATTCTGTTTTACTTTGGAAAGTTCATTTGAAAACCTATTTACAAAGTGTAATGAACCATTATATATATATATATATATATATATATATATATATAAGAAAAAAAAATTACATACTTCCAAAAAACGTTATAAATAGGGATCTATTCGAATCATTCTCCTGAAGAAGTATGAAGGATGGAAATATAAACGTGTTTGGGAAGTAAAACAATTATCCTAATATATATATATATATATATATATATATATATATATATATATATATATATATATATAGTGAAATGATATATATCTATATATATCTATATATATATATATGTATGCATATAGGTGAAAGTGTGTGTTAATGATGATAAACATAAATACGTACTCATACACTCACATACAGCTCTCATGTTCTCACACTAGTAACTTAGATGTATACAAACGCACATACATGAAAATTGCAGACTGCGACAGAATTTGTTCTTTTATCCACTACCAATGAATAAAAATGTGTATGTATACACTTAATCACACACACACACACACACACACACACACACACACACACACACACACATACATGCACTCATATCAGATAGATAGATGGATCGAAAGAAAGAAAGTTTAGTATATGCAAACTGGGATACATATATACATACTAAATGGATTATGCACACTACCGATTTTTCTTTGATTCCATGTTATGGATGACTGGAGAGGGGACTGGGCAAAAAAAGCTTCAACCGATTTCTTCTTTGATAGTCTTAGTTGCAAAGTGAATTGAAATCAGAATTTTGATTGTTTCTATACTGTTCTTATGTTGAGTTACCTTTTGTTCAGTTTTTTTTTCTTGTCGTCATCTTCTTGTGATTATCTCAATTGAGCTACGGTGAATTTTATAAGTCTATGGCACGATGTAGCGCAAAATCCTACAGTACTCAGTGTGTCTTGTAATTATAACCAGTGACATAATTATAGTTCTGGATGCAATATCATTTCTCAGAGGTAGCTTTTTCATCTCTTGCTCAAATTCTTAAGATGTAGTATTCATTGCAATAGTCTAGAACAACCGATATTGCATTAATTGCTCTTTGTGTCTCTCTGTCTCCCTCAACCCTTCTCTCTCTCTCTCTATCTCTTTATATATATATATGTATACATATATATATATATATATATATATATATATATATATATATATTTATATATATATATATATATATATATATATATATCAGTATGTTGTTTACCAAGTTACAGACCATTCTTTTCTATCAACACTTCGATCTTCATTATATGTTCCACTAATGTAAGCCTGATTTACAATCTTTCTTAATTATGTCGACGCAGCTCGAAGGAATCTACTGTAAAATGTTGATTAGTTTAATTAGCTGGTTTAGACAATAATATCCTCGTTGAATGGCCCTCATAATGCATTTGAGTGTCAGACTGAATCAAGCTTGGTGAATGATCAGGTATTTATACATATATATATATATATATATATATATATATATATATATATATATATATATATATACATATATATATTTACGTGTATATGATATAAGACGCATTTTTTTCGAACGGTGACCCTCAAAATTATACTACATCTCACACGGTGATTGTAAACTTAGTATCTACAAACTTCTCCTCAGTGGCATCTGGACAATTATATATATATATATTATCGATAGATACATAGATAGATGGATGGGCAGTATATGTATTAAAAAATAGATATATATGATCCGACAGAATGAATTATAAATAGCGTCATATCATACAGAAACCTACTTGAAATGAAATCTTGTCATTACATGTTTAATGCACTACTCAATCTAGACAGCGTAAACAGAATAAACTATTAAAGAAAGTGGGGCTGCTACATGAATCGAATCTACTGCCGAAGGGGGGGGGTGCTCCAACGTAACAATGCTCTCACTGTTTGCGTTACCGGTAACTGTTTAGCTCAATGATGAGACAATCACTACAATTTACATGCTACGAAATATGATTATTTTAAAAACATTTTTGCAAGAACATTTTGCTTGGCATTTATGTTGGAATTGTTCCTCGTCACCAATTTTACCTGGTAGCAAATCCGGTGGCCTTAAATCGTGTTGATAAATAAGGAAAATAGCGTCATTTTGAGATCAAACCTGCATCCATCTTGAAAGCAGGCTTATACTCCTTTTACCATAAGGTCTTGGAGTCTTACCTTGTCATGATAGTGTCATTAGCTCAGCCGATAAGAGCAGAGGCAAGCTACACAATCTAAGCTCAGCCGAAATTCGAATTAGGTTCGCTGATTCCATGCCGGTAACCGTTACACTAAACGCACGTCAAACCTATGAGGTCGCAGTTCAAATTTTGTCCGTGAGATCAAGAGCGAAATATCAGGTTTTAGCTTCTAGTCGATGGAATAAAACGTGTTTATTCTTGTGCTGAATTTTATACTGAACAAACTGATCGATGATTGGTATGGTCCAAATAACAGCATTGAATTTGAGGCAAATTGTGATTGAGAGAATTCTATATTAAATAGTTTCGTCTTGCAAATATTCGATTGTCATGATTTAAAAAAAAAAAACAGAATTAGGAAATGATTAACTACCGGCTAAATATAAACTTGATTTAACTTTTTACCCGGTTCGTACCGTTCGTTTTCAATCTAATTAAGGGGAGTCAGTTCGATCTTCATTATGTGCCTCATTACTGACATCCAGTCGTCACTGTTTTTCTTCTTTTTTTTCTGAATTGTAGTCTTTCCATCTTGCCGTCTAACTCGAAAACTTTGGTATTAATCACTCCAGAACAAATGGTTCAGAAGTACTGGTATTCAAAATAAGAGCATTCCTATAAAAACATTTTGTGAGCTGGAATGGTGCTGAGGGAAGGAAAAATTATAATTCATTTATATGGGGGAAAGCTGAGAGTTTCTAGACCCTCAAAAAGGTAATGGTAGTATTTTTGGCCCAGTGGCTAGGATGGTGTGGTGATCGGAGGATAAAGAGACTCAAGTGGGGGAGAGAAAAAAATAAGGTCTGCACTGCCTGTATAACGGCTCGTCGCTAAACAAACCCTGAACACAATTTTTCACTTTTTGTTTTTGGGTTTGTTTTTTGTTTTTTGGTAATAGCGGAAAAATAGCGTAATGCAAAATTTTGGGTCAGACCAGTCATTGTTTTGCTTTTGGAAATTGATTTTTTTTCTAAATTAAATTATTGAGCTTAACCGACTCTTCTCTTTGGGCTTTTTCGAGCTTGCTCCTCTCTTTCGATAATTAGGATCAGAAATTAATCTGTGGCAGGTGTTTTCAAGTAGGGATCATAAAAGGTTTAACGTCAATCAATACGTTCCGGCCCTTCATGGCACTTGATATTGAGAATTGTCCAGCCAGCCCACAACGATACTAAAATCTGCCAAGACTATCTTTCTCTCCTCCACCTCTCCCTCCCTCTCTTTCTCTACCTCTCTTCATCTATTCTCCTTTTTATCTCTCTCATATGTGACGTTTGTCTGTATGTATCAAGTCATTCCGAATTTCTCGATGATTGTTCTCGTAGCCTCAATGTGACTTGGCATCCAATCAGAGAAAACATTATTGTGGATGCCTTAACAGACATCCTCCCGTTAGGTTCCTTGGTTGGCGATGAGACGCCGCTGGGTAAACTTGGGTACTGTGTAACAGACCCATTCACAATGACCAAGCGAGTCATTCTTCACGAGTGTTTGGCTAAGCGTTGCATTACCCAGGTTGGTCAGATTCCTCGTCAACAAAAACTTGCTGGAAATTCTGGATCTTTCCCAATGAGATTTCAGATCATGAAGGACATCTAAAAGACTGCAACGAGACAGCTGATGATGATTTCGATAGGGCACTGTACTAAACGTTGATAACACAGTTTGCTTAATTAAAGGAGAAACTATTGGCCGAAGACCGTTTTATTAATTCGTAATACGAATTAGATAGTTGTGGCAGAACGGTATGTCTTGGGAACTGCATCAAGTATTTTTGTTGTAACCTGAGGTGAATTTATCCTGGGGATAAGTTTCTTGTTTGTAAGAGGCAACTTTTGGCAAGGACAGACTAGCAACGAAACATTCTGATGATTGAATTTCTATTTCTATTAGTTCGAATAATTGAATTGGTTCTAGGTCCTAATTCAAAGATTTATCCAGCGATAACATATGCTTGAAATCAAATGAGATTTCAGACCGTGAACAAAATTAGGGAGAATGCAATGAAGTAGCAGAACTTGTAAAAGCTTCAGCGTAAAAAATGATTGTGCAAACCAACAGCTGATAAAAGATAGTTCCTCCCCTTTGCGTAAGCAAGTTAGAAAATAACAATATCAATATCTGTATCTTGCATCAAAGAATCACCATAGACCGTGAATGAAGCCGAACAAAATATCTAGAAAAAGTATCTAAAATTATCTAAAAAAAAAAACCGGAAAGGATCTTTTATCCAAATCTATACAAAAGGAAAAAAAACAGCCTGAGATTTAGACATTGTTCATCCAAAATGAATATAGGTTCATTGGAAGCATTTTTCTCTAAATGAAATGTTTTCAGTGGTGCACTCATTCAAATTCTCATGTTTCTATCACCAAAACTGTGACTGGGAGAGCCAAGGTTACACACACACACACACACACACACACACACACACACACACAAATGCGCACACACACACACACACACACACACACACACACACACTCACATGCACACACACCCACACACGCATATACACGCGCACCAGATAGAAGGAGACATTCAAAGAGAGAAGAATTGGTACCCCTCTTGGCTGGCTGGCAGGCTGGTTGGGCTCTTCGTGGGGCTACGACGATAAAGAATCCACCATTTTTGCATTGATGTCAAGACAACATCGTGTCTGCCCTTGAAAAAAATCTCTATCCTCATCTCCACTGCCCCGGGACTAAAAGTTCTGACACCAACTGAAACATCGTTAATAACATCGAGAAAAACTCACCGGACTTGAACCTTTTTTTTTTTTTTATCTTTCAACCTTTTATCTCATTCTCCGCTATATAGGCAGGCAGTCAAGCACAGAAACACCATCTGTCTGAATAGACATCGCTGAAATAACTAATTAAATTTTTTCCGCCTGATGCTGGCCTGTTTCACCACCAACGGCAACTAATACACGCGCGATGGATTACTTAGTTGTGCGCATGCCCTAACTGAGCTTTCTACATTGGAACAGTTTAATCGGGCCAGCAAATCCACAGGGGAGGTCTGTTTGTGGGCTGGGGGTGCCTTCAAATCTCCGTGTGCCTATGTTTGAATCCTTTCATACAACATCATCATCATCAGTCTTTCAACGTCCGTCGTTGGACATAGGCCTTCCCCAGAATTCACCATTTTTCGCTATCATGGGCATTGCAGAGCCAGTACCTTCTGAATTTGTCTAGCTGGTCTCTCCATCTAAAATTTTGCCGACCTCATTTCTACATGTGATCTCGAGGGATCCATATCGTGAGTCACAATGTTCATCGGTTGTCCGCCATTCGTGCAATATCGCCAGCTTACTGCCATTTGAGCTTTTTAATGGATTCTATGATGTCTCTATTTTTTTTTTTTAATGATGCCACCGACAATTTTGGCAATTCGTATTTGAAATATTTAAGATTAAAAATATGTTTCAAAAGAATCAACTTTATGATAAATGTTGGGAATTATTTCCTATAAAAATTTTGATGCAGATTCGTATCCATTTTATCACTTAGTCGTTTAATCCCATTGGAAAGCGACAGAGTTGACACGACACTGAGGAATGGGTGCTCGAATTAGGGTAGCGACTGAAGCAATCATTCCATCGGTCCAATACTGTTGTTTTTCAGTGTGTTGATGACACATGGATAATATCATAGCATGGAAGTACGTGGTAAAGATATATACGCCAATGTAAGTATTGATTTGAGTATATTAAGGTATGCAATAGGTATTTTTGATGGGGTCTATGTATATAAGAAACCATGAACCAAAACCTTCATCAAAACTGTCACATCATGCGTTCATACTGCACCAATGAAGAGAGAAAAATTAAAACATTTACTCTTTATAATGTCTGAAGTGAAAATCGTTTTTCTACTTTTTTTTAAACCCCCCCCTTAATAGGAGTTTAGTTTGGGTCGAACTTACGATATAATTTTATGCTGAATTAGACCAATAATTTGTGTCCAGAAGCATTCAAGCATGTTTTTCGGGGATTCAGACATTTATGCAAGCATCACCCATCAAAGGACAAAAGAAGAAATTTATTCATTGATCATTTCTTTTTCAATGTTTTGAATGATCACCCCATCATGCCATGCTGCCAAAAGATTTGGGTCCCATTAC
>OY735226.1:12387973-12407973 GCA_963457665.1 Thysanoteuthis rhombus | reverse complement strand
ACACACACATATATATATATATATATATATATATATTATCCAGGCGTAACAATCATAATCAAAATAATTATACACACACACACACACACACACACATATATATATATATATATATATATATATATATATATATATATATATATATATTGTCAAGGAAGCTTTTCCGCTGAAACATATTCAACACATTTCAAGATTCTCGGTGTCACTTCAGTCATTATTCCCCAATATCTTTTGAAAACAATTCATGCAATTTTCTTCAGTGTTTTTTCATCAGTGTTTTTAAAGTGTTACACATAATTTGATCTCATGATACTAAGTCTGATTCTTCTCATCATCACTTTTTCATCATGTAACGGTTTGGGGGATTTAAAAACAAAATTCTTATATTTACATGGCACCCTGGCACACTCAAGCACACATCACTTCCCTTTCAGGCATGATTTTAATACATAGGTTATGCCATACTACAATTTTTTTGTTATTCTTTATAATATATTATCACAATGCGTCGTGTATGGATGATATCTATGCTACACTTTGAACCACTGAGCTTGCTCACGTAGGTTACTCAAAAATGTATTTAACGACGAAGGATAAGTACGTATACCAAGAAACGTGACTCGTTGATGTTCGTGTCACTTCTATTGAGTGTCTACTCATGTGTACATTAAATCTGCTTTTTTAATTTTCAACTGCAAGCTACCAACTGATGAAATTTTTATGAATACTAATTACACGGAAACACTTCTTAGAATTGACTTTTTACAAACATATTCAATAAAAGAAATTCACATATTTTTCTACTAACGTCAAAGATATTTTTTTCCGTATTGCATCTTGCTTCTATCGATTTTCTCCCTAGATTTATCAAATATGATATCCCTTCAAACGTGGAACGGAACCAAACCACGTTCTATCCGGTTGTAAGACGTCAATGACCTATTTCAATAATTTACCTATACAATTTGATACTTAGTATGATTACATACACAGAGAAAGAAAGACAGATAGACAGACAGAGACAAAGACAGACAGATTGACAGATAGGAGCTTTTTCACCACTGCATACACCCGGGACAACGCATACTCATGAAATCCTTCCTCTCTCAAAGAGAGACGAAATCATCCGAAAATCACCCTAGGTTGGAATGCTTCTGACAGAGCAAGCTCCAGCTTCAAGAATGAGGAAATCCCATTTGTCTTTTCTGAAGAAAGAGACTGCAGCCAATGAATCTAACTGATAGTCACCAATGGAGCTGAAGCATGAAATCTAACCAAAATACCGACTCTCAAACTAAGAACTATGCAATGAACAAAAGGGAGCATCGTGCTCGATGATCTCATGCCGAGGTCCCAGCACAATATAGTATATTAGAGACAAAAAAGAGTCGTGGATATCATAGAATCCATTAGAAGACTTAAATTGCAATGGGCTAGCGATGTTGCAAAAAGGAATATCAGATAGTTACTGGACATCACGACTACAACATGCATCTCAAGAGATCATAAGCTTAATTATCGCCGACAAAAATTGAAATGGCGGGACGATTTAAACAAGTTCAGAGAATATTGGCCCGGCTCTGTTCGACAACATATGTCTAAGGACTGGATGATGATGGGCGTGTCGGTTTAACTGCTCAGTCCTCTGGTAGAATTGCACTGATTGCATTGAGAATCTCTCCTTCTCTACTAATATCATCTGTTTTTTTAATCAAGAATGTCTGAAGTAGACTGAAAAATTGGCTTCACTTTGTTACTTTAATCTTGCCGAGATTTTAATAAATCTTATTTTAGAAATAGTTTTATTTTTTTCAATTTATGAAAATTTGCTGCCGAGTTGCTGTAAAGATAACATTCATTATCAGCCAAAAACTGTGACTGTGGTTTTTTTGAAGGGTAATACTGGTAACACTCACACAGCTGCCACTTTCTTTGCAAAACATAAAGATAAGTTTCTATGATTCAAGAGAAAAAGGGACAAGCTATGTGTGACTTGTACGGAATAGAATTGCACCAAGGGTATACAAAATAAATGTAAAACAAGGTGGCTAAAATTATGGAAAAAATCTACTGCTACTTCAAATATAATGGTTCATTGATAGACATAGTTCTGCGTTGCACTTTGATTTCTCCAATGAGTCAGGTGAACCTTGCTCATACATCACTGTCTCTTTTCTTTTGACACAAGGCAATCTTATATACGATCTTACTTTTTGACCTGCATCCCCAATCACAATGTTTCAACTACGTATTTTTTTCTACGTTGTCTGTCGTATCTTGAATGCTATTGTGCGTGTGAAAGAGAACGTGTCTTTTTTATGAATCGAAAATGTATACTTCTTTCTTAATGCTTGAACGAGTGTAAATATTGTAAACATGATTACTTTTTTTTTTAAAGAGGCATTGGATCAGAATTATAACTGCGTGATCTCGCCTGGCTGAGTTGCCCAATGTTTCCAGCATTGCTGTTCTCGTATTCCTCGAGCCCACCGAGTGTAGGTAATTCATTCATAATGTAGAAGTTGTAGATAGATAGAGAGGTACATGAATTTTTTTAGGTAACTCAGGACACAAACATTAATTCTTACATAATAATCATTGTGTTCTAACAAGCACACGATCGTTTTTTTTTTCTTCTGAAACCTTATCTCCTCCCAGGTTGAAACTCAGTGTATCCCTATGAGTATGTGAACTTATTTAACCTTGACTTCATGCTTCCCCAAAGATGGGGTCGTCAGATTGACGTCATTACCCGTACCTGGCTACATTCTGTTTTGGAACTTCGGAACTAGATCTAAAGTATTTAACATCTGGACGACCACTAACCTACCGTTTTATAAATAATATTTATTTATAGAACGCTATCGCAAATTAAACAAACATATGACTGGCTAACACTGTAAAGGGAGAAAGGATCATTATCACAGGGCATAAATATCTGTATAGTGCAGGGTTTTCCATCTTTTCTTTTAGCGATTTCCCCTTTTGGTAATTCTTGCCTTCAACCTTCAGGTCTACTCTCATCCCGTTAGAGATACTCCTTCATTGAGAATGACGGCTCCATATTATCTCGTTCTTTCTCCTTAAAAAAAACTCACGTAAGTTGTTTGAACGGACATCTTCCAAATTGGATGATGAACCATTGTAGCCATCAAATATGGCAAAAGGTTTGTTTTTTTTTATATGCTCATACGTTGTTTATTTTTGTGTGTTCCAACGTTCCTGACCACACAATTTTGTCTCTATATTTGAAAATCGGCACGAAGGCTCCCCTAGAGCCCTTCTAAAATGTTTTTTGATTTGGGGGTAAAAAGCTTTTTTGACTTTTTCAGGGCTTTATTCTAGTGGGTTTGATAATAATATCTAAATTCTCCGGCGTTTTTTTAGATATTTTTTAAAATGTATTTTAAATGTTTAACCCGTGGACAAGTGATGTCATTGATAGAATTTATTCTGGCCGTATTTATTTTTCTGTGGAATATTTTAACATGACTTCAAATTTTAGTACTACGGTTGTTCGATTATTGACCATGATGGCTTTTCATTTTGTGATGCCTTACATTGACTTAGACATGTAAATTCCATAACAAATTATTTGCTGTAGACATTTGGATATTCAGGACGATCTACACATTCTTGCATGATTGAATAACAAGATGCCGAAAACTGAAATTATCAATGGGAGCAAAAAATGCATGTTTCGTAATTCATTATGCGGGAGTAGTTTCCCCATTCTTTGACGTTACTGACTTGAAAAATATTTTATGATTCTTTTAATTAGTAAGCATCCATTTGTACGTGTCAACCTGTAACCCCTCTCAGTTAAATTTTGCCCCTTATATTGCTATGCTGGCGTGAACAGCACCATTGTTATCACCACGAGGAATCCAGGATTTCAATTGCTGATTTACAAGGCAGACTCTCCATACAGAAGACATAAAATGATATCCTTACCTCTGCCAAGATTTTGCCTTGTGCTGTTCTTAACTAAGTTAAACTCTTATTTACCTGAACCTCCACGAGGACAGGATGTGACACATGGCTAGTTTAAAGAAACAGAAATAGAGAGGCAAAAGGAGGTGAGCGGAGAATGCAGTAGAGAGAGGATTGGCTGGAAATAAATGGCTGGTAAGAGGCCATTTTTTCAATTTCCTAATTATAGTACGTTATTGCATTATATACAAGCGTATAAGTTAGCGAACCGTCTCGGTCTGGTTGATGAACGATAAGATGAAAAGAAATGTCAGAACTGAAGTGAGTAATGAATTGGTTTACATCTGGCAGGTGAACGAACATAGAAGCTGAGTATCAAAACTCTTCAATGCAGCTGGATCTCTTTAGGGAGCTATTTTACCATTTGGTTCGTTAACCAGACTAAATTGACAAGCCTTCAGTATAGCTAGCCCAACCTTCAAGAACAAAAAAAAAACACATTACATTTAAAAGGGTCTAATAAAAATGGATGTTCCAAACGGACCAGAACATGGAACATGACCAAATGATTGAACCTCAGACGAAGAACGGGACAAGATAGAATCATGCTTAAAATCACATTGAGAGATTGCAACACATCATATTATAGTAGAAAATATACAGTTATTATTAGAAACAAATTGAATAAACCAAGTGATAATGGGCTGGTTATGTTGTAAGGATGTTAGACGACCGATGGACATCATTATTCACAACATGAATCCCAAGTCCTGTGGCCAAGAGATTGGAAAATGGTGTAACACTAGAAACTAGAAACTTTTGACTCCACGAATCCCATGATAGAGAGGTCTGGCAAATCTTTGGGAAGGTCAATGCCTGCTATACGGCTGCTTCTGGTGCAGAGATGATGGTAACTGTTTTGCTTTCAAATTCTGAAGAGGATTGCGCATCAGCTGACCCCAATGAAAGCTTCATTGATTGTCGGTTTATAACTGGTCGATAGATGAAAACGATTAAGCGATGGGGACAGAAGTCCAAGGAGAAAAGAAAGGGGGCAGATGCGGATAAAATAAAAGAGAATATGAATAAAAATAACCATGGAAAAAGGGATGAAAAAAAAACATTAAAAAACAAAAGACGGAAAGGATGGAATTTAAAAGAAGGAATACCAAGGGAAAAGGAAGGATCAAAGGAGAGAAAATCGTTTGGGTGGAAGAAGAAGAAAAAGAAGAGAGTGAAAAAAGAAATAGAAACAAGATGCAAATAAAAAAAGAAGAAAAATCAGGGAATGAAAAAAAAAATAACAATGGATGAAAAAAAGATAATAGTGGAATGGAGAACGAAAAAAGTGATGGAAAAAGAAAGCGGTAAAAAACAGAAAGAAAAAACATTACCATCACAGTCAATAAATCAACAACTGTGAAATTTGAAGTCATGTAAAGTAATCTTATCAAAAAATAAATATGATCAATTAAATCTTATTGATGACATCGCTTGCGTTTACCACTGAACAGCATTTAAATTAGATCTATAAAAAAAAAAGACTTTTGCAAATATCTAGCATCCGGAGAAGCTGTCAAACTAAGGTCACAAAAGGTCAAATAATGCTTCCTTCCAAAAATCATTAAAAAAAAGTTAGAGAATGTTTACTGGAATACTGATGCCAATTTTAAAGTCTGTAGACAAAACGGTACCACCAGGAGAGCTTGAAAGCGCAAATACATGAACTTATGAAAAAGCATAGAATCCCATCACCATATTTGATAGCTCTGGTTGAAAGAAAGAGGAAGGAGAAAAACAAAATGGGGGGAAAACAAGAAAAGAATTTCAAAAAAAGAAATAAAAATTAGCTGCTCCTGAAGAAATAAAAATGATCTGGGAATGAAAAAAAATTACAAGGGACGAAGAAAAGGAAAGATTATAGTAAATTGAAAAACGAAAAATAAGAAAAGGATATTGAAGGATAGAGAGAGGAAAACGTAAAGAAGAAAACATTCTGAAATGAGATAAAACATAAAAAGTGCGACGAGATTGTAAATAAAACTAATGTTTATCTTTTGTCTGAATTGTTCATATTATGTATATTTATATTCATTATATACAGATTTTTCAGATTGTTTTCCTGATCTCCATCATCTGTTAAACACAGCATTTTACCTGTTATATCTTTAGGTTGGCTTAGATTTTAATGTAACGCTCCCATGGCACCAGTATTGGGCATTGACTTGATTACGTCCTCAAAAATGATCAACATCATGATCATAATCTAAGGGTTTCTTCCACCCGAAAATGAGCAGCAGGATGAGGGTATTGCGCCCCCATGCTTCGATGGGAGCCCCCTCGTCCGAGGATTCAAGACTCTCCATATTTACCTGTATGTTACAATGGATGAAAGGTTGCGTTCCAAAGCTGAACCAAGATAAGAACAACATTCAAAAAAATCTGTACATAAAACAGATATCTGTTAAATTAAGGAAGCCATTTTCTTCTCACGTACGACGACCTTGTAAGAAAAAAGAAAACAAAACAAATCACTGAAGAACTCGTGACACAGATTTAGAATGACTGTTACCGAACAAAAGAAAGTCAAAGGTCAGAGCACTCTTAGAGAACGCTTCCAGCATCGAGATTTCTATTCTGTTTTGTTCAGTTGCCATTCCTAAAATCGATTGAAGTGTTTGAAATCCCTACATAATGAGCGTAAAATTAAATGAAAATAGTAACTGGTTGATCGTCTGACGAGGAATCTTTAAAGCAAAATTACACGTTATGTTAATTTGTGTGACAGGAGGGCAAAAGGCATCTTACCTGAAGTTTTAAGATATTGCATGTTTTTGAAACTTAACAAAGCCAAATGCTCAATCAATCAGAGAGGATAGAAAATTTTCAACTAGGTCTATAGCAGAATTATTTTTCCTTCCAGAGAGTTTTGAAATACTGGAATCTTTTACCAAATTAAGTAATGAAGTGTACTGATATGAAAAATTCTAAGAATAACTTACACGGAATAAAATCATTTTGGATAGAAAATCAATTGACAAGGCTATTTTTGGAGTTGGCTGTTGAAATGAATAGAAAAATTTTGAAAAAATAAAAATGTGTCTGGTAAATGTTTCTATGTACTGATGAGCTTCTTTTTTTTTCAAATTTCATACACATTTTTGCCTCTTGATTTGATGCGTATTTTAATGTTGAAGATTGTTTTATATGCTGTGATACCCAAAAATACATTTTCAATACATAAATGAATGAATAAATAAGTAAATGTGGGAGCCTGGAGAAGGAGAATGATATTATTAACATCAAGTTCTGAACCATTCAAGTAATGGAATCCTAATTTAGACTGTTTTGCTTATAGATATGTAGCTGTTCGTGTAACACGTAATATCATGGGTCAGGGTTATGGAAAATTAGTTGATCACCGTAAAAAAAATCAGATGTATTTGAATTCCTATCAGATGATTTTTTTTAGGAATAAAAGTACTGAATCATTTCAGTGGAGGAGTCCAGAGTCTTGAATCGTGAGTAATGGATATTTTCATCAGGAAAATTATTACTTTTACGCGGAACAGTCCAGTGTTTTTGACGGAGAAACAGAGAAGTCACACTGTTGATTAAAAAGAATAGATACGCTGAACCGTTCAATCAATCAAAGCAAAACATTTACAGGTCTGGTTTGTCACTCAATAGAAACCGCTTCCTGACCAACGCCTTTTGGTAGCATGCTGTGCTGGTGGTGATCAATTAGACATTTGGAAAAACGTATGATCTATGAACAGTTGGATTCTCTCACCTTTCATTAAGTCATGATCATGTCTGAATTTTCGAAAAAATTACCATGGGCACACATAGGGGGCTCAATTTATCATGAACTTACATTGTCAATTCAATTCCCTCTAAAAATTTAGGAAAAGGGCTTGAAAAGAAAGTTTATGGTAGATAGATATCATCATCTGCCTTTTAGCATCCGTCATTGGACATAAACGTGTCCTGAGATTCACTAGACCACTCTATCGTGGGCGTCACGCAGCCAGTACTTTCTGAACTTGTCTAGTTCGTCACGCTATCTTATATTTTGTCGGCCCGATTTTGGATACGGTTTCTGGGAATCCCAGTCGAGAGTTGTGATGTCCAGCAGTTGTCTAATATTTTTGCAACATGATCTGCCCACTGCGATTAAGTTTTTTTTATGGATTTTATGTCGGATTCCTGTCCGTCTTCTAATAAACCATGCTGTCTTGTGACCTTTTCTTTTCCATAATATATAATAAGGAGTAAATGTTGAAGCCTCCATCTCCACTCGTGCGGTCTATACGTGTGATACATGAATAACCAGCAAGCCAACTAGCCAGCTTGACCAATTTGAAAACTGAAAGAAATCTCTGTTGACAATTTTTGTTAACGGTCTCTAATAGTGACACAATGAATTTCGACGTTTGGGGAAAATGAACAATCAAAGTTGAAGGTTGTATATGTAGGCAAAGTGTAACCTTTTTTGACCTTGCTGCTCACCCGCCACTCCTCTTTCTGCACCAATAACTTGAACATTTCTGGCGGTAAAAAAAAGATCTGATGATCAAGTGCCTGATTTTTCAAATTTGTTTCAGTAAACTACGGGACACAATCTGCATGTTGCGCATTGATGATGAGAGAGAAATGGTTTTCGGTGTATTAGAATGAAACGAAGCATCACTGGCGTAGTAGGGCTATTGTGTGTATAATGTGAGTGCGCTGCTGATTAATACAGAGAAAGGATTGAAAATTAGAGAAAAAAGATTTCCAGCGGTCAGGAACTCGTGCAAATATTAATAACAGAGTAGGGTTATTAAACTCATTATGTGAATGCATTGCTAATCATTTTACCACAGAAATGGATTGGAATCAGAGATGAAGAGATTGTCAAGAAGGTGACCTGAAAGAGAAAAAAAAGCTTGTTTCCATCTCTTTGTAGTCGGCCAACCACATCAATTAGAGATCTCCAAAAGCGGTCACACCACACAAAACAAAACCCAGACCAAACGGAAACTACTTTTCAAACTCGCACGCTGGAACGATTCGAGATCCAAAATTGCGCTTTATCCTAATTGAGAAACTGGATATTGACATTGCTACCATCTGTAAGGTCTGCTGCTTTCAAGATCAAGGCAGCACAGAGCAGGCTACACACTTCACTGGTCGGGCAAGCCACAATTAAGGACATGCCTCTCTGGCTTAGGCTTCATGGTGGGAAACACAGACTCCTCAAAGCTTGACGACTTACCCATCAACCACTCCAACTGCATCTTCAGTGTGCTATCAATGCATAACAAGCAAAATACTACTTCTTCAGTATGTATGTTCCAACCTTTCGTAGAGATCAAGAAGAAAAATGTAAATTTCCACCTCGATGTGTCCCAGCAACAGATCATGACTTTATCCTTGGTGACTCCAACGCTAGGGTTGTTCTTTTTTTCTTCAACAAACATGAGAGAGGCAATTTGAATGAAAACAGACGGCTTCTCATTGGGTTGTGCACGGTACATGAACAGAACATCACCAGCTTACTTTTCCAACATAAACATGAGGTGGAAACTCGGTTAAATCAACGGTCAACTTTGTGAAGCTATCATCATCACCATCATCATTAACAACAACGGCAGCAACATTCTTTTAGAATCTGTTGCTGAACACAGACCTTCCCCGAGATTCACTTGACCATCTTTATCATAGACGTTGCCGAGTCAATAATTTCTAAACTTCTGTATAGTGCAGTATCTTATTTTTTATCGGACATAGTTTGGAGTATGATCCCTAAGGATTAATGTTCTGATCTCCAACGGTCGTCTAACATTCTTGCAACATGTCCAGCAAATTGTCATTTAAGTTGTGTTATAGCTTCAGTATATTTAACGCCTGACTTTTTTTCTCTAATATATTGCGTTGTCTCGTGATCTATCAATGTGATGTTTAACTCGATTCTCCTGTGTACGTTACATGGTTTTCATTTTGAGGATCAGTCTTTCTATTAGTTCCAAAGTTTCAGCTCAGTAAGTGACTATTAGGAACATGCATTTGTTTTCATGGAAGCAGAAAACCTCAATGACCTTGATATAGCCTCTCATAAAATGAATCAGCGTAAGGTCAATTTCCTCATAAGGAAAAAAATAACTTGTTCCACCAATCTTGCCTGAAAGTTTTTTTTGCACAAGATTTAGTGCTTGGTCTCGTGAACTTGCTAAACTGTGACATTCTTATCACCAAGATGAGATTAAAGGGAAGGAAGAAAAGAAGTACCAACTGATTTCTAAAGACAGTCAGATACAGCAGAGACCTTAGGAAGGTCGAAAAACGTATTACCTGAAGCAGTGTGTGAAAAAGAAAAAGGAAACAGGGATTCTATTCTGAAAAAAGTTTGTGATAACGAAATTCTTTGGCAGAGAAAAAACCTGTCTATTGAATGTGCGTCAATTGTAAGCCATTCTCTCTTTTTTCAAGATAGTATTACATTCACTTTGTATTTTACCAAAATTATATATATCATAGCCAAGCAATGAAATGTTACTTTTTTTATAATGATTAACGAATCCTGACATGGTAACCGATCTTTGTTTTTTAAAAAGTGACACAGAAGAAAAATGAGTTTTAGTAGAATAACAAACGATAAGAAATGTGGTTTTATCAGCCTTTGTAAATGTTTATTCTTCTCTTTGCCCCAAGACGGTGCCACCCTTGATAATATTTTGCTTTACTGTTGATTGTGGTAATGGCTGGTACAGTTGTTGGCCTGGCAATTTATTATCAATTTTCAAGACTAGAAGACATTACACCAAAAAATTTGTGAAATTAGCACAATTTCCTTTCGCATAATATCGGACTGGACCACTCTTCACCCATCACTTTCGTTTGGATTTGAACAATTTCATAATCTCTCATTAATGTATTCGTATAATGGACAGTGTGACCTTTCTCTTTCCAAAACAATGGACTCTTCTACTTTGGCGTGACTATCGTGGATGAATTCATCTACTATCCACCATTCAAAAGATAGGACTTTACAAATTGAACGATTTCAGTTGATTATTTTCATGAAAGATAATTTCTGAGAAAATTGAATATGTCCGTGAATTCTTTCACGGGGTATAACTTGAATAAAAGATAAGTTTTATCCTTGTATTTAGGTCTATTTAATGAAAACCTCCGAACTGAGAACAATGTAACATTCTCATGAAAGAATTGTGCTCAACCTCACATGGAGAGATCATAAGACTGCATAGTATATATCTGAGTAAAGACAGAAGTCCGAGACATCATTGAAACTGTTAGAAAACTCAACCCAGTATTGATGAAACACCACCTTCCCTTCAGCTATGATTTTGATAAATAGTTAATGACATACAGCATGTAGTTAGTTATTTCATAAAGATTATAATCATAATGTATTGTATATTGATGTTATATTACACACTATTTAATCTTTTTGAAACACAGAGCTTACTGACGTAGACTGGGAAAAAATGCATTAGATAATGAGGATCCGTAGAAATGACGGCAGACGTGACATGTTGTTCGTGTCACATCTATTGAGTGTTCATCCAAGTGGATATTAAATCTGCTGTATCAATTTTAATCTCAGACTGCATGCAAACTAATAATATCTGATGTAAGAGTAATCGGATTTACCGCATGAATCACTGACAATTATTATGTGCTTGTTAATTTCCGTGAAAAGATCACAGATATAATTAAATTTCAATGATATTATTTCGAATGGAAACTACTGAACTCGTTTGACGCTCAATTTGACGTCTTTCCGGCACCTCCTGCGGCTAAATTGACGTATTTCCTTCTGCTTTCGTCTTGACTACATCAACGAGGCCGAGTTTCTGACAACTAAGCATTCCAGTATCTCCATACGCTCCACCCAGGCATGCGATCTGGAGGGGACGTTCCATTGTCTATGGAGAGAGAAGGGAAGCCATTCATGTCTCAGGAATCGTTTGTTTTTTGCTTTTTTCTTTGCTTAGATTTGAACGCAGACCTTTGACATCAGAGATAAATTTGTCTTTGTTCTTTCAGCATAGCCATGTTAGTCACGCAATAGCAGAGATTCAATTCAATCGATCGATTCAGATAATGACATATTTTCAAGTAGAAAGAAACTAGAAACTGATTTGTCCGCATGGTCTGTCGGAACTGGTTCTTTGACCATTCTGTAATTAATTACTGCAAGTCTGATAAAACTTTATTTAATATCCGGTTGTGTTTTGATAAGTATCCGCCCAAACGACTCTATGGCTTGAACGAGACTTTTTAATCTATTGGATCAACTTATCGTCTCTAACAACTCAATCAATTTCGATCAAGGAACGTTGTTGAGAGAGAAAACAGTGATGTGATCTTCTCCTACTTAATTTCAAATTAATTTTCCAGGACATTCTCGACTGACAAACCAAGGACCAACGTTAAGAAAAACAGCAGAGACATTTCTAGTCTTATCCATCGATAGTTTAATTAGTATTTTGTATGATCAATATCGATTGGAATTGAATATTCTTTTAGCGACCGTAGAACATTTGGAAAGGTGGATAAAAAATATTCACGCAGGTTTCTCCAGTTTCCAAATTGGTGTCGCTGTCTGTTAGGTTGGCTTGCTGGCTGACTGGCAATATATGTATGTATCACTCTATGTTCAGGCCGATTTAATGGAGCTAGGCTGAAAATTCCAACATTCTCTCCTTATCATATCCACAAAAACAGTTTTGCTTTTCTTTTTAATCCCTTTGACAGATTTCAGGGAGAGGCTCAATTTGCAATGCCAATTCACACTTAATTGATTCCTTAATTTGTGTCTGACTGCATTACGTTTTTTTTGGAAACTTGCACTACTTTGGTGATCACTGTGTAACCAAAGGCGAGAGAAGTAACGTATTCAATAATAATAATAATAACCACATAGCAGTTTTTATTGAGTGGATATCCATACCTGTTTATATATCTGTCTCATTCTATTTTCATTCTTAATTTTTCTTTTATTCCCGTTAGGCATAACAACACAACCACACAACTCAAATGGACTCAGTTCAAGGCAAATCCCTTCAACTTGATTCATTCAAGTCCAGCTGCCTTTGTCTCTAAACCCTTCTCATCCCGTGTGGGTCCCAGTTCACCACTTGAGCTGGAGCTCCGCTGTCGGACAGGATTATGATATCCCAGATCCCTATCCTAGTCTTTTGCCATCGCCGATCAGAGATTGTCCAGCAAACAAATTTTCTGTAGGGTTCCTCCAGCATAGGTCACGAGTAACCTTCTGAAGAGAAATCAACGCAACCAGTCTCCCGGTGGGATGATTACTAGAGCAAAGGTTGGCTTGCTACTGGTGGTGGTGTTTCAGTAGAAAGATGATTACAAAGGTGAAAATGGTAGTCCTAGGCCCAATCCCCCGTCTTCCCATAGGCTTGAGACCGGCAAGATGACCCGAAAGGAGCATCATGGTAGAGTTCTCCTTAATGTTACGTTTATTTAAGGGAACTAATTACAATTGATATGCGATGACCAGTTGCTGTGGTATTTTTATGGATTTTATTATTTTTACTTGAAGGAAGTTTGGTTTCCTGGCTTCCACCAAATGATTTGCCTGTATTTCATAGTCTCAACGCTCATTTCTATTTTCAACAATATACGCTCGTTTTTATCATTTCTTTGTATTGTCGAATCCAATTCAATTAACTTATTGTCACTCCCCCATCGAGTCGAATCTGTTTCTTATTACCATTATTATTATTCTGTATCATTGAATATATACATATATTCAAATGATAATTGAATAATTGTGTTATGATATATATATATATATATATATATATATATATATATATATATATAAGAGTTCAGAAGTATTTGAATATAAGCTTTACAGCAAGGGAAAATGGAAATAAGCAAACAACTTTTTTTTAAATCTATTTTTGCTCTTAACCTCACCAACATGGTTATAAACCTCAGTTTCCAATGCTTAACTGCCCGTTGCTCCAACCACTGAGCTCAAACTAGCAATTTTTCTACGATAAAACCATTGTTTACTGAAGAGCCTGAATTGGAATCTCTGACCTTGATTCATAGTAAGTTGACGAATACATGATACACTTCCTCACTGATGTCTCTGAAATTACGCAAGCTAAATGCTCGAATGATAAAGAACGGATAACGCCGTTAAAATAATTTCATAAATGCTCAAGATGAATATGGCAAGACATTAAGTGTTTTGATTCCTTTTGAAAAATGTCAAGGATGCTGTTTGTCTGTCAGCAGATTATTTGCTACTGGTTTGAAGAAAGAATCGTGTTCTTCGAGTAGAGACAGACTGTTCACTCACAGTTCAATAGACCAGATTGGTCTTCTGTAGGGATATATTACTACAAGTAAAATATCAGTTACAATAACGATTGACAGCACGTACAATAGGATCAGCGAGCCTAGTTCAAACCCGTGCTGAGAGACGGTATCTCTTCTCACTAATGCTCTTAGCATGACTCATTGCTTGCCTCGGCAATTGTTACCTTTCCCGTTTCAAAATTGCCACTGTTCGTATTAGTGTGTGTATCTTATGGGTTGGGTTTTAGGTTTTTTAGTTAGGGTCGGGGTTAATGGCAGTATTTTTAAACTTAGTGTTAGGCTTAGATTCTTTGCTTAAAAATTCGTCATCAGCGTCTGTTATTCTGCAAATGGGACAGTGGCCATTTTAAAACGAGGAAGATGACATTTGCTTTGCTTTCCCTCCAAGCTATGGGTGAATAGCAGGACCAACGGGACTCTCTAGCTAGCGATTAGCAATCAGGAAGCTGATTCCAAAATGAGACTGAACTGGGATTGACTCCGTCAAGTCATCTTACCCTAGACACATTTATCACATTGAATCATCTGTGATGCCTCAACAGCTAAGGTATCTTAGTCAAAAAAAGAAAAACAAACGAACAAACTAACAAGGTTCTATTCACAATCTGCCTAGTTGAAGAAGCAACACGGAAATATAATATCCCTGCAAATTCTACTTGGGGAGGTTCGAGTGATCTAGTGGTACTGAGAATACGATTGATAGGTTGAATTTAAACACTGACAGAGAGAGAGACAAAAAAAAGAGACAGAGAGAAACAGAGAAAGTTTGCGCTAACTTCACAGTAGAGCTCTTTGGAAATACATGTATTCATCTCTCCCCTCCCTAAATGCCAACACGTCGTGAGAATGTGTAGAAAGAAAATGCCTATCACCTAAATGTCTCAAAATTATTATAAAAAAAGATTATGGTCAAAAACAGACCCTAAACTTTGATAAGCAAAATTCTAGCAAAAATATATCTGCATCAATAAATTCAACGGAAATACGCACATTAATCCTTCGAATCGATGGGAATAAGAGACTCCTTGAAAAGAGCATTTTTTAAAACTATTTGAATGAAAATTTTAAAATGTGTTTCAAAGTGTATCAGTATATAATCCGATAATATATTAGCATACAATTTAAAACAATTTCCGGAGACGGCGTATTTTTATGTCGATAAGTTTCATTCAACTCTTATTGTTTCTGTTTGCGTCGCCGTTAGGTAATGTTTGTCAAGTAACAATTCAACCAGCGGCTACAGTATGAGTTTTCACGACAGAAATGATTGGATCCCCCCTGGAATTATCCCACTTGGACAAATACCTTGAGGTACATATTAATATTAAACTCAAGTTATTTGACGAATAAAAACCCTGGTTAACAAAGCCAGAAGGATAATAGGGATGATCACAATATCATACTAGTTTTTAAATGGTGATACTTGAAGTCTGCACATTGTCGGCCTGGTACGCTTCCATTTGGAGTTTGCTAATACTGAGTGGTCACGACGGTACTGGACAAATAAAGATATTATCGATGGGGTCTTTTGGAGAGTAACAGAGCCAGTGCCGTGGATACTTGACTACTTTTATGAAGAGAGGTTCTCAAATCTAAAAATTCCAATCATGCAGTACAGGGGGGGGGGTGAAAACATGACAGACATACAAGCATACTCACGGATTAAGTTTGTAGACCATAACCTATTCAAAATAAACAAAATCAGTTATACAAGTCTTGGACACACGAGGTAAACGTATGTCTTCGGTAGTAGAGACCAAAATGCACCAAACTTTTGAGAACAGACGACCAGCATTGGACTAGATTCCATCCACGCCAATGTATTACCAATATCACCCAGGCCAACGAAGCATTCTAAGAGGCATAGATGAAAGACCAGTTCAAAGGTATTTGGCCTGATCTAATCAGCCACTCAATCGCATTGTCTTGTTGCTAGAGTTCAAGACTACAACTATTGCGCAGTACTGTGGTTCTCAACCTGAATGCCGCGGCAAGATAATGTGCTGTTACTATCTCCAAAGTGTTCCACATATTTTTTCCAAAATGTTTTTCTGGCACGGGAATTATGTCTATTCCGCTCTCACCACAGCATTGCCAATCTAATGGTTTCATCAGTAGACTACGTGAGATGTCGATATTTTCTCCATCAGATGAGAGAAAATTGGGATGATGAGTACATTTATCTGTATGCTGATATACAAGTTTCGTTCGTTGACAACTGAAATGTTTTCATCTAATTCATTTTATTCTTTTAGTTGGTGTGCAGCATAACACTGATATATGTGCTATGCAGTACAATAGAGTTTGAGATCAACTGGTGTAGTGAATTTCATATTCTCGAGGTACCCATCAATGTTGGCCTTGTGCTAGATTAAGCCAGGGTTAGTAAATGTATAAGGGCGTCGCTACCGGCAAGCTGGTTTCCCCGACCATTACGCCTGACTAATTAAGTCGATCCTCATTGGGTTCCTCAATACATGTGGCCTTGAGCTATACTCGTAAAGAATGTGACTTTGAACCATACTAGGGAACTAAAGTTGGCTCCAACCAAGCAGACCTTAATAAATACTTATATCATTGAACTACTCCAGTAACCGATTTGTTTTTATGTTGATATGCTGTCATAAAAGTTGTCATCGGGCCCTCGAAATGGGATAATGTTTAACGAGGTTGTCTATCGGACCATTGATTACGTGCTCAATATTTTGACCTTGGGTCAAACTCAACAAAGGGTAGAGAGGCGACGCGTCCCATCTCTCAATGGACGAATTTTCAGTCCCTTTGGCATGAATTGTTGCAAATCTCAATTCTGGCAGAAAAAAAAATCATCCTTAATATGATGCAAGCCCATCGAAAGGATACCTCCACCCTAGTGTACTCAATTTGCTGCTGAGTGCACAGAGAAATGCGTCCTAATAAAGGGTTTCCCCCCACAATCATCGTCTATACCGGAACCAGGACTTTCTGTGTGTTAGACAGGCGAAGTAACCATTAAACTACCCGAGCTGACCTAATGACTCTATAAGCTGTCTTGTTGTATATGTTTACAAAGCCGAGTTTTGAAAGTAACTTTTAATCACGATCAACGTAGACGGACACAATAAATTGATTTAAGCAAACGCACTCAGATAAGGAATGAATACAATGTAAAGAATGGAGACATAATTGAGAGTTGGGGAGATGAAGAAGAGAGAAGACTTTCGGTAAAGATAGAAGGGGGGGAAGAAACAATGGTGCTGGTCTCGTTAGTCACTCAATAGAAACTATCATGCGACTAAATTTTGGCAGCATGCTTTGTTAGGGATGATCAATTCAAAAATTCGAAAAAATGCGATGATTGAATAGATTATTTATCTCGCTCTTTCTTAGGCATTGATTATTAAAACAGAGTCTAGATTTTCAAAAGAGATATTTGAATACTACTCCACAAGACTAAAGCATAATTTAGCGTTAATGGACATTGTAAATCCCTATACAAACACAACAAACTTATAGGATAACTTTGAATGAACAAAAAAAGGATTTTCTAAGGAGTAAATGTTGGAATTTTTAAGTTCTCTAGCTCCATTTAGTGTGGCTTGTACGCATGATAGTCAGTCAGCCAGACAAGCTTAAAAACTGATAGAAACCTATGCTGACAGTTTTAGTGATAGTTTTCAGGTGACAGTTTCTAATAAATAAACAACGAAAAAACAAACACAGAACATAGAAAGAAGGGAAAGAAAGGAGAGAAGATATCATATGTAAGAAACGAAGAACAAGATAAAGTAAAAAACAAAAATTTATTTACGCAAGAGAGAAGAGGCTTTACTCAAATTTATTTAGCATTGACGTGTTCGTTGTTTTTCCCTCGGCAGAACGTGACGGAAATAATTTTCACCCGAACATTAGCTGCACAATTCCTCTGTGGCACTAAATCCATCATTATTTTCCATTTTCTTCCCATAATTTACTAAGCCGCACTCCTTTCAGCCTCAAACTGTTTCTTCAAAACCCATGGGTGGTTTAGTGTTTATTTCATCTTAATCTTGGTTGCTTTTCATCGCATCTAATCAGACATCAATACAGCTGTTAGTAAAGAGCGCAGCTCAGACAAAAATTTAAAAAAAAAAAAGTATTTGTGATAAGAAGTAACTACCGTAATTTTTTAGAATAGGTTTGTTGAAAGTTTCAGCAGGATATCGAAAGGGGGATGACTTTGGTAGACACACAATTATTTAAGCTGCTTGTTACTTTTGCTAATGAAAGAAATGGAAGCAAGGAATTCGACCATTTACGCCAGACCATTTTAGGATGTATTTTATCAAAACGATGAATTCTGCTGCAGGAAATTCCGGGCGTTTGCTGAAGACTCGGAAGTGCATCTGCGCTTTGGGTGTGCGCATGCCCAAATAAGAAATGAAATGGCGGAGCTATGTCAGAGGAGCGTGAGAATCTACAGCCAGGATGCAGTGCTCAATCTAAGGGGCTACTTTTTGATATAACTTTACCCCAAAAGAAGATGCCTCCTCTCTCTCTCTCTCTCTGCATCTACAAACAAGATCCATTCGTACAACGTTTGACCAAAGCGAATCGAATCTGTGCATTCACTAAAACCTGAGAAAGAGGATGCAGTATACAAGGTGGGAGATCTCGTTTGGGTGAAAGCCTAGCAAATTCGAGCGCAATCAAATTCGAGATGGATTGTAAGCCTGCATTTAATCTTTGTTGACAGGGTGCCATGTAAGTGACCATCATCAGCTGATGCTCGTCGGCCTGATGATGACGACGAAACATCCTTTGAGAGTAAGGGGGAAATTGTTGTGAGCTCAAATACGCCTGATGACCCATCAGAAGCCAGTGACTCAGACGAAGTAGTTTCACTTGCAGGAAGCGGAAAATACCACCTTCATGTTTCATCCGTGATTAAGATATCGGGATAGGGTGTAATCAAGATGGCGAATTTACCCAGAGCCTAAAACGTCCGTCAGTGGTATGAGTTCTAACCTTTGACCAAATTCATAAGCGTGGAAAAAAACCTTGGTCAGACCAGTTGTTGCTCTTTTGCCCCTCCTCGGATAAAATTGCAAGAGGTTAACGTGAGTGCTGAGTTGTGTAGTACCCGTAAGTAAGCTCGTGTGAGATTTTTTTTTTTACGGACATTTGATTTCGCAACGAACTGTGTCGTTGCACGCACTGATACTGTTTATTTTATTTTTGTGTGTTAGCCAATGAACAGTTCTGACCATTCCAGGTGGATACTTCTGGCAGCGAGCTGTGTTGTTCCTTACAACAAACGCTAATTTGCCACGTGTTTTTTTTTCTAGGCAAATACTTCTGGCAACGAGCTGTGTCGTAGCTTGCAGTAAAGGAAATTTTCCGTATGACCTTTTCCAGATGGATACTTCTGGCAACGGTCTATGTTGTTACTCACAGCGAATGCTAATTTGCTTTTTGGTTTTTCTTGGTGTATAGTTCTTACAGCAACAAACAGTGAACAACTGTCATATTCCGATAAGTTGACATTGGAGAAACAGAACAATTGATAAGTCTCGATCTGGGATAGACAAAACTAATAAATATAAGTACTACAAATTAGAGTAATTTACATTCATTCTGTAGAAATACGTCTCTCCGGGAGAAGCGTCGTGTCATCAGGAAAATTGAACAGAAACTGAGATATTCCAGAAATTCATGGAGGTTTCTCCATGGCATTTCGT
>OY735226.1:12322973-12382973 GCA_963457665.1 Thysanoteuthis rhombus | reverse complement strand
ACTGAGAGTTTTCTCCTCAGCTAGTCTATGGCGCTGGTCTTCATTCCACACAATTTCCTATGTACATTACAAATTGATAGCATTCCATGGTTGATTAGCTAACATATAGCCACATGACTCTTTTTTATATTGCTTACCTTGACGAGAGAATACCTCTTCCCTGACCTATTGTAGGTTCGTTTCAAGGCCACATCAGCTCCAACCGTCTTTTAATGCCCTGGTGTTCTTTTCTTCACATACTTGCCTTTCTGGAATACTTAGTGGATTTCTTATGCAGTTTTGCAGCTTTGCACATATCCTCTGAATGCAAAGTGCAACATTGCAGAAAATTGGCTGAGTTAAATGCTGCGAAGATTGGAAGCAAAGCCTGGATGATATAGTCATGCAAATCTTAATTTTCCTCACGATCACGGTGAATAAGGTTCTCCAATTGTGATATCAGATCGAGGAAGCAGCCCTAATACTTGAAGATTCTATTGTGGTTTCTGGTATCGCATCTGAAGTAGTCATAGTTGAGAACCACCTTGTATGAGATCATGAAATACAAGGACACTATTATCCGTAGCCTCGAATACGTTCCTCTCCAGCTGAACAGGTATATCAAGTTGACAGGTACCATTCAAACACTACGCGAATTCAAACGCCAAAAAGATTGTTCTAAAGAAACCAGGCGAGAACAAAACATTATTTACTTCACACATTCAGCTACATCTAAAACAAAAGAGTCCAAGAAATATACATACACCATTTCCCGACGCTATTATTATTCTTTTATTCTTCCAGTAGAATTCGAAATTTTGATTTCTGGTGAGCTATACACATAAAGCTGGTAGATTCAATAACATCAAGACCAGGAATCCCGAAAAAAATTACTATGATAATGCGTGCTTAAATCAATAAGATTTATGATTCCACGTTGTAGGATATGAACTTATCACATCTTTGGGAGTGAAAGTACGATTGTTAAAACTGCGTCGTATTTCAACAAATTATTAGTGCAGAATTCCAAAAACAAGACGCCAGAAAACCATATAGATATCTTCAATGGGACGTCTCCCACTTATATTCATCGATCATATCAAAACTTTGATATCCCAATATTGAGTGGGTTTTTTTCCCAAGGGAGGTGAGATTTTCTATTATCGTTTAGTTACATGACGTATTGATCTCTGGAGACCTAGTCAGCGTATCAATTTGCATAAAATTTATTCTTATCAAGGTGTGTTAATCTAAACAATCCAGAGTATCATCTGTTGTTCTGTGACTTATATCTTTCAATTTTATTTGTTTCCTCTATCCCTTAATTCTAGTACTCCCCCGGTGGTGGAGGGCGTGGATGATGACGTCAGTACTAGGGTTAGTGTAATGACACCAAAAGTATACCCTCACTTTCTTGTAATGTTATATGTCTAGTTTATGATTAAAGAGATAGAGAATTCGGGCCCTATTCAAGCAAATAGGGACCTCTTCAGCGAATGGTCTATTTTAATTTCACTGCATTTTAAGTGCAGTTGGTTTTTCCCTCATTTCACATATAATTCTTTGTAAGAGTCTTCAACGTGTAAGTTTGTCGTTTCAAACGATACTTTCCGAATTTTTACTTATTATTCCTACTGAGCACATTTGAACACTTCTTCTGACGAACCATCCTCTAATGAGTGTCAGTCGAGAGAAACTTATAAGGATTTATTCAGAATTAATTTTTCTCCTCCTTCTATGTCTATCTAGGCGTCTGCTGATTACAGCAATATCAAAGTCTAGTAACATTAAAAAAATTATTCTGTTTAATCTTTAACGATTTTTTTTATTAAATGAAAAGGTGTTTTTAACTTTTGTCATATCTCTCTGTGAACACACACCCACACTCTTTTACTCGCTCTCTCTTTCTCTCTCGTTTTCTCTCCCTCTCTCTCTCTCTCACACACACACACCAACTCCCACACACGTATTAACATTTACTTATATGAAATAAATTCGATGATACTATGGTCATAGTAGTCGGAAAGATAACGATATTATTAATTGAAGCAACAGATAAGCCAGTAAATTACATTAATATATATCTTCTATTTACATCTTGGCCAGTAAAATCCATTTTGAAATAAACGGGTTGGCTTCAATTGTTTACGAGCCAACGTAAGCATTTATATTGCAGGCAGTTCGGGGTAGCCAATGGAAACTTCAAGGCAATCGTCATAATCAGCATCATCATCCTTTTAAACGTCTATCGTTGGACCCTCCCCAATGCAAGATTCACCAAATTTTTTAATCGCAGGCGTAGCGGAGCCAGTATTTTCTTAACCTGTCTGATTCGTCATGTCATCTTTTTTTCTGTCAGCCAAATTTTTACATATGATCTCTCGGGATCCATGTTGTGAGTCATGACGTCCGGTGGTTGTCTGACATTCTTGCACAATGACCCTCACATTGACAGACCCTCAAAAGAGAGAGCATTATTCAAATATCACTTTCGAATCTTTTCCAGTCCGACCATTGTATTCATTGGTTACTAAAATAAATGACTAAGACTATTTGTAATTTTCTGAACCTATTTATGGCACCCCAGTGATATTCGATTACAAGTTTTTGTTTCGATGCTCTTCACTTGAAGTTATATAATTCGAAGGCAGTATCTGTGATTCTAAACCGCTGGGAAATTTAGGGACTTGAGATCACCCAAGGGAAGGAATTGGGTACCTTTGACACTAAATAAACCATAAGCACTAAATGGGAAGATTGTGCGTCAAATAAAGAGGTTAGGTCAAGATCAAAGCATTGCACGGTGCCTCCGCTGGTTGAAGTGTGAATTGAGGCTCTCAGCAGTGAAGAGGGAATTCCATTTGGCCAGCCGGAAGAGGAACGAAGCGTACTGACTGGGGCTGAACACCATACATGATGGACTTAGTCTTCGACTCAAACCTTGGAAGATCCAGCTAAAATTCAGAGAGGAGGCCCAACAAGCAGTTGTGAGGATTGACTATAATAATATTGAAAACGACACTCCATTACCGAGAGAAAAAGACAGGTTTTGGGCCTCTAGCAACAGTACGTTGAAACTGCAGTTGCTTCTTCATGCACTAGTCTCAGAGCAAGGAACAACCGAAGCCTTTCAGGTTCAAGTAGTTCAAAGTTGTCTTTCTGGTATTGGTTTTTAGTTATTTAGTCAAAGATGGTTATACACAGGAAATGCCATACCTGTGCCTTGATGTGGAATATGCTGATGCTAGCATTATTCCTTATTCAATGTATACAAGGAAAAAATTAATAGATTGCATTGTTACAATACAATTGATAGAAAGCATTTTTACAATAAAATTAATAAATTGCATTGTTGCATTGTCTTTTGAGACGTGTGTATTTGTACTGCAAATGCACTACAGGGACGTCCTCCATTCAAATGGTCTTTTTGAACCTCAGTTAAGCGGTAGTGTTTGGGACTTTAAAAGATTAATTCCAATGCACGAGTTGGCGTGTCGAGTCGGAAATGACCTCCGTTATGTACAATCTGCTGTTCGTACACTGAAGATAGGGGTTCAACACGTACCTTAAAGGGAAATTCCGGTCAAATACTTAATCATGTGGTATAGACAACATCCTGCTGTCCTGCAAAGCATACTTTGTACAAGTACTGACAAGCAAAGAGCTAATGCACGACAATGGACTGACTAAAGACTTGCACGTACCATCACAGCAAAGTGGTATCCTTGGATAAACTTCCAGCCACAAACAATGCTACAAAAACATATAACCTGTGGTGTATATATATATATATATATATATATATATATATATATATATATATATATATATATATATATATATATATATATATATATATATATATATATATGTAGTAAATTCAGTGCACCCTCAGTCCATGGCCCCGAATACAACTGTTTATGGATTCGAAGAAGCACAAGAACTACTAATGCCAACAATTTATCACCAGCATAATCTATTGAAGATTATCCGATCAGGCTACAGTCAAGACACGAATAGAATCTTTCCTCTGAAAGTTTTCTGGGGTTGTTTTCATTTCACGAACCGGAATGCTTGAGACATACTCTCTAGAAAACCTTTGAGGAGACTGACGGCCACTTAATATTTTTGGACCCGTCATTTCCTGTTCTTTGAGATCCATGAAAATCTTGCCGTTTTTATCTAAATACCCTTCAGTGAAATACAGGGAGTATATGTATGTTACTGATCTGATATGTAATACACAACCAAGAAGTTCTCTATGAAAGAATTTACCAACAGTTCTTCGTAATATAACCAGAAGTTCGCCATGTTCAATTGTGGACAGTCGATGGATTAAGAAAATAATGACTAGCAAATCTCCATTGTATGGAAATCGGAAAAATGAATATTGTGTTAAAAAATGATAGAGGATCAAACAATTTAGTCCTGGCGCTGTAGTAGGGCTCTGTTAGATTTTGGATGTGTATTAATGAATCAAATTAGACATGATAAAGCCACCCTCTGAGGCGTATGGTTCTCTTGTAAACTTTATTTAGCATGAACTTTCTTTTTCCAACGATATACGATATTAAATTTGATTTCGGCATTGCAGAAAAATCCACCATTATGAAAAATGGTGATAAATATTTTAAACCAATCTGGAATCTGTACTCAGATTAGTTTTACTTAATGAAGGTCCCTCTGGCATGACCAGTTGGTTTCATACGCCCTTTGTTAATCCCTGAGGAAACCTATTACAGAGCTTAGACTTATTTCTCTGTTGTCACCGGTTTTCGAAGCTGAACATTGATTGAATTTCAAAGAATATTTTCTTCGGTCAGCTCTGCCATAACAACCTATGTTATAAAACACTGCTATTCTTGGGCCGATTTCAATACACTCTTTGACATTTGCAACCATTCAATGAGGATTTGTTTTCATTTCCCAATTCATTGCACGAAGACATCGTCTGAATGACTCAGGTTGACCTGAACGAGAGGAAGTATTGTTTTCTTCATTGGGTGGTCACACAGTTCACATTTGAGAATGGAATTTGCAATTTCAATACAAATCGATACATGTTTGTTCCAACTTCGAATGTACTAACGATGCACTTTCTTCTCAAAATCTAACAACCCTCCAATGGAGAAAGAAACGTTTTGAAGTAATTGGTGCTGATGGTTTACTGAGTTTTAAAAGTAGTCGGGTCTGGTTACTCACTGAATAGAATCCTCCATGTGAGCAACATTTTTTGGCAACATGTCGTGTTGCAGGCGATCAATTAAAGATTTTAAAGAAGGCAAACAATTATTGAGTTACTTCTCATGCCTTTCGTTGGGCATTGATCACTATGAAAATCTGGATATTCTAAAGATGAGCATAAATACTGGCACAAATTGGCAATCAATTCAGCATAAATTTACACTGCAAATTGAGCCTCTACTGAAACTTCATAGGGGATCAAAAAACAAAAATGTTTTTCTAAACAAATGTGCAAATATTCAACTTTTCAGCCCTCTAGATCCTTTGGTATGCCGTGTACGCATATTACATACTGTGATCACTAAGAAAGTCCGAATTTTCAAAAAAGGGGCGAGAGACCCCATTCAACCTAAACATAATGAACCGACATGATGAGGAGAAAATGCTTAAAATTTGGTTTGCCTTGTATGTGCAATATATATGTATACGTATATATATATAGCCAGTTAGCTGGATCAACCGGAAAACTGTGCAGAACTTTTTCTGACAATTCTAGCTGACTGTTCCTCATTGAGAGTATGTAATCAATCATCTAGATGTAGAAAGAAAGAACTGAAAAAATCTGCATTAATTCTATTCTGTATTACCAAATGCACATGTTGTGAGATAGGAGAGTTAATTAACTCTAACAATGTAAGTAATATGAAATGAAAGTAAATTAAGATTACTTACAGTATGAGAAGTGAACTTATTGATGGAAGGAAAAAAAGTTTCCTTCGAAGCCAAAAAAGTTCCGACTTTCGAGTTGTGATTGAAGTATGCATTATTCACCCTATCGATTGAACGGTAGCCAAGAAAGTCTAAATGTTTGTACCTTGCAGTTACTTGCAATATGAATCATTGCCAACATAATACAAACACATGCACGTACACACACTTACACTCTCTGACACACACACACACATCCACACACACACACACACACACACACACACACATATATATATATATATATATATATATACTTATAGTTACGTATATCATGGATCATTGCCAACATTCTCGCTCACACACAAATACAAACACTGACATTTATGTAGACACACACACATATATATATATATATATATATATATATATATATATACACACACACGAACATAAACACACACACACACGCATATATATATATATATATATATATATATATATATATATATATATCAAGAGAAAGTATTTTTTCAATATTTATATATATATATATATATATATATATATATATACATATATGTATATATATTTATATATATATAGAGAGAGAGGGAGGGAGGGAGGGCAAGAGAGAGAGTGAATACTAAACGTAATGCTATTTCATCTAAAAAAATCCTCCACTAGTTTCGGTTGGGATATATATATATATTTATATATATATATATATATATATATATATATATATATATATGTATATATATATATATATATATATATATATATATATATATATATATTTATATCCATTTTGTCTGTATGCGTGCATCTATGTGTATGAATGTATGCAAACATGGCGTATGCACACATGAATTTATGCAGATGAAGTGTCGACAAGAGATAAACAAATAGATATATGTACTAGTATCAATACTTGGTGTCGCCCTGGGGTAAATAACTTTATATATAACAACACAGAAAAAAATATCTTTGTTTGTTATTTCACTTACACAACACTGGAAAGTTAAGCGGGGTTAAAAAAAACCCTGAAAAACCTTTAATCGATCATTATTCCTCAGGATATTGAATCAGTTTCGTCCTGACATTCTATCATCGAACAATCCTTGTATTGGGGAAAGTATTTTGAAGATGCTTAGCTGAAATAGCCTCGTTTTCACATTGTATGCTTCCACAAACAAATCTATTTGCAACCAGGACTTTGAATAATACTCATAGTTTCTGTGCAGTGATGCAACCCTGTAAGAATTAATTTGGCAAATGAAACCAATTGGACTTAATAGAAGAACTTTAATTCCACACAGTTTTATTTAAGAATTATGGTTCATAGCATTTGATTGTATATAACTCAAACTGACGTGTTCAGTTGCATATGGTTTTTTTGTAAACATTACTCAGCATGAGATTTTATTTACTAGAACAAACAATATTCCTATATTTGATTGAAAAAAAGATTATCTGGCTAAGACACCAAAGCAAAAAATTGCCATTAGAAAAAATGGCAATAAATGTTTTTGCAGCTGAAATGTGTACGGGTTTCTATTACAGCGCCAGGATTATAATAGAATAAGAAAAATAATCAAGGCATCCTTTGATGTTAGTCTCCCGAAAAATACTTGCAAGAATCTAACTTCATGAAAACCTTAAGGACTTTTAACCTTGGAATAATGAGACTCTGTTGAACCACCGTAGCCATCAGAGATAGCGGGGTATAACCTTTTATATGTGCGCATATTAATGGTTTGTGCCTTCCATTGATTCTGGTCATATTTTTTTGGTACCAACTTGAGAATAGTCATGGGTAACGCTTCTGAATTTTTTTCTTTCTTGATTTTTGGGAAAAAAAAATGTTCGACCTTTCTTGGACATTTTTGACAGGGTTAGTAATAACGTATAGATTCTCCAGAATCTAGATATTTATATCTGTCAGGAAAGGGATTCATATGGAATGTCTATAAGTAGTAAAGTCGCAAATATAAGGGGTTTCAGTTTGTGTGTGTATATATATATATATATATATATATATATATATATATATATATATATATATACATATATATATATATATATATATATATATATATTTGTAAATGTATGCCTGAATATTATGTATTCATATATATATATATATATATATATATATATATATATAAAAATATATATATATATATATATATATATATATATATATATATCACATTTGCACACACGCACACACACACACATATATATGTATATATATATAAATACACAATGTTATCTCTTATTCATACGCATAAATTCTTGAACACATCGATAACCAAGTAGATATTATATACTCATTAATATAGACTCAAATATTGTGTTCTCATACATGTATGAAAGTATATATATCTATGTGTGTGTTGTCACATACACATATCCTCTTTCTTTCTATGTATATGAATATAAGTTGTTTTACGTTATATTGAAACTTTATTCAAAATATTTTCCCGCTAATAGACGATGAATGTATCATTGTGCCGAGACAACATAAATAGAAAAAACAATCAAAGAAGATAGGGATGCAGCAGGAAATCAAATCTGTGACCGATAAAGTAGCTACTTTGACGATTCGTTGGTCTTACCATTGCGCTAAGCAGCTGACGGTAATGCAAAGACCCAAATAACTGTTTTGATCCCAAATTTTTATTTGTTTATTCACGTTATATATCTGCACTATTTGTTTCTCTCATGAAAACAATTATGTTTTTTAGAAACAGATATATGATCCAACATAATGTTCATAAATTGCATTATATTGTATTAAAACTTTATTTGAAATACTCTCCCGTTATCAAACACTGATAGATAACGTAAATAAAATGAACAATTGACGAAAATGGGGCTGCAGCAGGAAACGAACCAGAGACCGATTGGGAAGCTGTTTCAACGCAGGTTTGTTTATACCATATGGCATAATATTGCATTACCGACGTATTTTAGCTCAATGGTAAGAGCAACACTACGTTGACGCCTCCCAGTAGCCTGATTTTCATAGATTGTTTCTTCTATTTACGCTGTCTAGGCCATATGATGTATTCACTGTGTAATAAAGGAAGATCATTCTTAATAGAGTTTCAGTATAATATAAAGCAATTTATAATTATTCTTTTGGATCGTACGTGCATTTCTTTATAACACGTATCGATCTATATATCTCTCTATCTCTCTCTCTCTCTCTATCTATATCTATATATATATATATATATATATAGTTGTACAGAGAGAAAAACACATCGGGAGAGAGACGAAAGGAAATCATAAAAATGTCCTTTAACTGCATGAAACCTTGTACGTCCAGCTGATACAAGAACTCTACACCACGTTTCCGCACAGGTGGATGTAATAACAGATACCAATGTGAATGTTTAGCTTTGCAATCGAAGAATGATTGTTGCAGATACAACTGGTGCCTGGATGGCGGGAATATTTTCACAGCGCCATCTGTTGCATCAAAACCTTGCAGCATTTCTGCTGAATTACCATGTTGTCTCCACAAGCTTTATTTATACGCTACATTTCCTGTGTGATGCGGACAACAATTGAATTATATACACACGTGCGTCTGAGTGTGAACAAGTATTCGTATTTATATGTATGTATACATGTGAGCTTATCTAGATATATAAATATGCATATGTATATATTTGAATATCTAATGGGCAGTATGTATTTGTTCAAGCATATATATATATATATATATATATATATATATATATATATATATATATATATATATATACATGAAGTTAGTGACCGTCATACATTTATATATTGAACAAAAAGTGAGGATATAGTCATCTATTTTAGTCACATTATAAATTGTAACTATTTTTGAAACGTTTAGAATGCTCTTTTCCTCAAAACTTATCAATTTTATTTTAGTTTTAAAAAAAGTTACCGTTGGACCCTTAAATGGTGGGTTCCACTTGAATTTACAACCCTTGAAGAGTTATATATTAACGGATAAAATTGAAACATATTTATATGAACGGAAGACTAAGTTTGTCTTTGGCATTATCAATGCCTTTTAAATAGATTCGACCACTGCAAGTATATCTCACAAACTTTTTGTTTTGACACGAACCAACCAGGGCCATTTAGTACGCATGCAATATTTGGTTGGGTTACATCCATATTTAGATATTTCATATTGCGTGACAGACAAACAGAAATGAAAGACAAACATACAGACATCTATCATTTATATATATATATATATATATATATATATATGTGTGTGTGTATGTGTGTGTGTGTGTGTGCGTGTATATATATATATATATATATATATATATGTATATATATAAGTGTTAATGTATACATATGTATTTATGCAGGTATAAATGATTCATTTAATCGTAATGTACCAGCTCAATTATATATATATATATATATATATATATATATATATGTGTGTGTGTGTGTGTGTGTGTGTAAGTGTGTGTGTGTTTTTCCATTTTGTATGTACTTATATATATATATATGCAAATATATGTCCATTAGCTAATTTGACTACATTTCCATAATTTTGATTGAATACCTCAGTGTGCTGATGAAGTTGAGCATTCATTGATACTTAGCTATATATATATATATATATGTATAAGTCATCGTCATGGGAAATGTTACTTTAAAATAGGTGATGAATCATCTCATCAGATTATAAGTGTTCCTAGGGGAATTGATATTGTGCCCTATTAGGCAAATTTATATTTACCAAGACATAAATATATATTCATGTCGTCTGTAATTAAATCTAATATGAAGTGAGCTCGTGCATTATTAGGTTGCACCCGTTTTGTTGATGATTTATGTTCTCTTAATGATGGAAGTGAATTTAGAAATTCGTATTATGCTATACACCCTAAGGATCTTGAACTAGAGTATGAATGTTCCAAAAGCTGATCATTAAACTGAAGGAAGGAAAGTTTGTCAATAAATTGTTTGATAAACGAGACTTAATTCTGTTCCATATTGTACGTATACCATTTATAACCCGTTTTATTTTATATTATATATTTCACAGAACTATATTATCAGAATATTTGAGAATAGCTGGGATTTGGTATTCACACGGATGAACCAAATAGAAGTGATAGAGGCAACGAGTCGTATACTTATTATACTTATAAATCTTTCTTTGTCAAATACGTTTTTTGTGGTAACCTGCAAAAGAAAGTGCTCCAAAAAAATTCAAATGATCTGTTGTATAAGATAACACCCATATACGATACATTATGATAGTACCCTACATAAAATAACAGACTATAAGTAATAAGACATGAGTTATATATTAAAAGCATGGCTGAAGGGAACGTAGTGTATGACCTTGACTGCTGAGGTGCCTTATTAATAAAACTGTTTTGTTTTTAAATTCCCGTAACGGTTACATGGTTAACAACTGATGATCCCAAAAGAGAAAATGTACACTTAGTACCATGGTATCAAAGTAGTTATAAAATATTAGAAAAAACACTGAAGAAAATCATAGAAATCATATTAACAGATATTAGGGTTTAATTGACTGAAGTGAATCAAAATAAATTTTGAAAAAGTTAGGATCAATTAATCACTGTTATGATGATATTTGAGAGTCTTGAACTAATCATTGTTCCCCGGCTGGGTACCTCTCGTATGATATTTACTAAGTCTAGCCTGATTTAACACAAATCCAAAGTATAATGCAGATAATCAATGCGTATAGCAAGGCATTCTTATATCATAGGCCTAGCTTATTCTAGTTTGAGACCACAAGTGCAGCGTACTCATTAAGGATTGAACCCACTATAGTGTTGATAATTTGGAAGATTAATTTTCTGGTTATTGCACTCCGCTTAGGCCTTTTTTAACCATAGTTGATGTAGGGTACCCAAGCAATTTCCATTATGCTTACAAAATCGCCTGGCACTAACACGTGTGCTGACATGGGAATGTCCGATAAGTTATCAACTAAAACCAGAAATGCTTTTTCACAAGCACGTCCGTTTCTGTGACCTTTATCGACTTTTGCTCGCGGTACTTATTCCATCAATTTTCAGCGGACGCCCAGCGTGGCCTTGATGCTAAGTTCCGAATGGAATTTATTAGAATGAACACGTTTCTTTTCTAATACCACAACGGCGTCAATGAGTCACTGGTTTAAGCGAAGAATTATGGTTGACTCTCTTCTCTCCAGAAGTTAATCTCAGCAGCGTGGGCTATGGTCAAGCGCTTAGTATGGAGGAAGTGTTGTGCCCAGGTTCCTCTCCCGAAACATCAACCATGCTGGAAGCTCCGAAAGGGAAGGCGCTCGATACATTTAGAGACCAGCATGACTGGAACAGATGTCAGATGATGTGATATTGTATCTATTAATCGGTTTACTTTGTTTCCCTTCATTCTTGAAGGTTTACACCCTTTTCTGCTTATGACACCTGGTATTCCCAGCCAGTCACCCATATAGGCTCTGGGCAGACTCAACACTGCTCAATCCAGTAATCGCACGAGAAGCAATGAGTCGCAAATGTCTAGAGCTCAGCACTGATCGAGGTGACTATTACTGCTAAAGTGTATTCCGTCTCTACAAGAAACCTGTCACTTGTGGCCTTATGCCAAACTATGTGAGCAACTACCGTAGTGCAATGATTTGCAAACTTGTCTTGCAAAACTGATTAGCTAATATGGTTAGTCTCATTCTCAGTGGGTATCAAACTACCACGATCTTGTGTCAAACTAAGCTAAGAAGGAAGAGCTGCAAAGTGAATGCTCCTTCTTGCAGCCAGACCTTCTCCTGTAACCGTTACTGAAAAATCTCTCACATAGGCATCAATGATCACATTTGGGCCTGCAATCGGCGTGGTAACTGTCCCCTTATCTCTGTTTGCTAAGCAAAACCTTGATTCGCCACATCCCATGTACATGTCGAAAGCAATAATTGAACAACTGTAACCTTTTGGAGTCATGAAGAAAGAATTCCATCAAAAATAGATACAGTCAGTATAAATTCTATTTATGACACCCTGGCGTTTTCCACAGGAAAGATTTACGATAGAGTTTTGAAATAAACGTCTACATACGAATTGAGGTGTTAATAATTAACCCGTTTCAATGAAGCCCCAAAATAGTGAAAAAAGCATCTTTTCCAATAATCAAAGTGGAGTACTGATGCCATTTTTCATATCTGTGGACAGAATGTTATGCCTAAGGGTGCTGGAACACTCAAACACATGAATATGCAGGATAGAACTTTCAGTCTCCTTTGTTGGCTATAGTTATTCAATAGATATATACGTGTGTATGGAAGTAAATATATGTTATTGCCCATATGCAGGTCTAAAAGTAATTAAAAGGAATTATACAACTGTATTTCAAGATGAATGTGTTTTTGAATATGCTTGCCTTTGCATGTGTATATGCAAGTGCTATTTTTTTCTATTTTTCTCGGAAGCTGGAAGTGCTGTTAAAAGCCAGGAAGGAACGAATGGAAATCTTGGTGAAAAATCAATAAGATTCCTCGCTGAGTCTGTCAATATATTTCTGCCCATTGTTCCTCTTGGCTATTCGAACCAATTTTTCCACTACCTGATGCTTCCGTCCAGAGGGCAATGCTTTTTACATCAGGCTTAGTCTGTCAACGTGATCGTTTTAACTCTCTTGGAAAGACCAACGTTACCTCGGGACTTGTAATTACTTGTATGCATGTTACGACGAATCAGATAAATTGCTTAATTGGTTAAGTTTTAACTTTCTCCCCCTGAACATAAATAAATGCGTAGTTTGAATTTGGTAAACGGTATATATCAGCAAAAGAATGATATAAAACAACTGATTTCTGCCAACAAAGGTTTTGGAAATCAAGCATTTTTACAAACAAAAAAAGTTCGTGCAAAGTTTCAACTTTCTTTTTACAAAAAAAAAAAGAAGAAATACGTACTTTTGATGTGATCAAAAGTGTATTCAATCGAAACAAGTATACAAAATAATCATTTTTCACGGTCAAAAGTTCATGTGATCACAGTGAAATTGAACTTTGGAAGTAAGTATATATTGCCAGATAATTCCTCCGATTCAGTGTAACATATATGAATACGATTGTGTCTAACTTAGATGAGCTGTGCAAATACTCCATCATCATCATCATCATCATCATCATCATCATCATCATCATCATCATCATCATCATCATCATCAGTCTGTTACCATCACTCATTGGACATGGACCTCCCCTTAAATTTGCCAGACCTCTCTATCACGGGCATCACGAAGCCAAAACTTCCTGAATGTATTTACTTCATCATGTCATCTTACTTTCTGTCGTCCACAGCTTAGCACTTGATTTCAGGGGATCTATGTTGTCAAGCGGGTGTCTGTCATTCTGGCTATATGTTGATCAAATTACCAATTGAGTTTTCCACCAGTCTCTATGATGTTTCGGACTCATGTCTTTTCTTTGATAAACTGTCCTGTTTTATGATATCACCATGTGAACATGATTCTCTCGTGTGCACGTTGCATGGTTCTCGGTTTGAAGGTCAATCATTTGGTTAGCTTCGATGGTTCAGCTCCGTATGTGACTTTCGATAGGATACATTGGTTTTATAACGTACAATTGGGATTTTTTCTTGGTTTCGAAAATTGACCTTGCTTTATCGAAAGCTTGCCAAACTATGGTAATTCTTCGTTTTATCTCTCCTACTTCAGATGACTCCATGGAGACTTGCTGTCCTATGTAGATGTAGATGTCAACTTTCTCCAGCTCTGCATATTCGATTTCGATGATTGTGTCTTGTGTATTGTGTCCCCGACAAGTTTGTTGTACATGATATTCGTTTTGTTGAAATTCATGCGGAGGCCAACTTTCTTGCATGCTTCATTTAGTTCGTCTAACATTATTTGGAGATCGTGAAGGTTTTTGGCAAAGTGGACTATGTCGTCAGTATATCTGGGGATAATAAAGTATTCTCTGTCCATCCTGATTCCTTTAAGGGTGAGTAATACCGACAAGCAGAGCCAATTACCAACCAAAACTGTCATCAAATTGTCAACATAGGTTTCTTTAGTTTTAAGTGCATTTGCCTGGCTAGCCATGCATGTATCAACTATAAAAGTCCCTCAAACAGAGCAGGTGGGCTGCAAATTTCAACATTCATTTTATTTGTTGTTTCATAAAAACTCACGCTGAATATATTTTTAGTGGGAGTTTCAATATTCTATGGAAACTTATGATTCATCCTCCCCATTGTTAGTGTCATATAGAATTCAGACTTTAATTAATGATCACTGTCTAACAAACAGCAAGAGAAGTAAGTTATCAAATGATCACTCCCTTTCTTCCCAACTTTCAATGATCACCTCCAACAGAGCATGCTGCCAAAAGATGTCGATCACGTGAGGGTTTCTTCTCAGTGACTAATCAGACGTATTCAATGTAATAACATAGTTACATCGTTTGTTTTTTTTTTCCTTTTTTTGATTCTCTGAAACCCTTTGAAAGATTTTCTTAATAACCAAATAGTCAACTTAGTATACATACCACCTTTTGAACATCAATCCTTCGCAAATAAACGGAAACTATATTCCCTCAAGTCCCTAAATATGCATACAGAATTTGGTTGAATATTCAAAGTGGGGGCTCGATACACTGTCAGAAAGAGACATTTGTTTTATATAAATAGAGTATAGTTACATTGTTAATAGAAGCCCATCCGAAACGATTTTTTGTAATTCAGGAAAAAAACAGAATCATCTAAGTTCTTCCTCTATGTCCACTGAGTATTTATACCACATCTGGTTAAGATACGCAATTGAATGGAAAATGAGGTTTCAGTTTCGCATTCTAGTTCTATTGTAAATAGAACTCCAATTATAGGACCGTTTCATAATGTTTTTCCAAGAAGCAAAATATGGACCAATATGCATTCGTTAGAATGCATACAGGGGACAGGTGAAAAAAAACCCTAAAAATTCGTGTCACAAGTGACAGACCTAGTCATTCTTTTGAGTTGGTATAATTCCAATCCATCGGACAGTGGCATCGCTCCGGAGAGAGAGAGCTCAAGCTGTCCTTTAAAAGAACACATTCATATTATTTGCAACCACACATCAGCTTTCAGACTGCAATGGCGGTTCAAGCTAAAACACGTCTCGTCAGTCCAAAGGTCCCCGCTCGAATGGCAGTCATTAAAAATCCCTGCCAGAATTTTTCCCCTTTCTGACCTATTTCTCCCCGGGCCTGAAACTACCATTTTACTGCTCGATCAGGAGAATTCATACTACCATAAATCCCTTGCGTGGGTTTATGCTTTTATACATCCTACTGTACTCCTTTTCTTTATTCTTTCGACCAGTCTCATTGATGTCAGTCTTCCTAAACAAAACTTTTATGATCTTAGATTTAAAATTGTTTGTATTATCTTTCACAAAATCCCCAGGTTCCATGTTTCCCCCTGCCACTACCTCAGTCTGTCACATTTGTACAACCAATATACTCAAACAGTGGCCCAAGTACATTCCATGAGTCCCATAAGTATACATGCCAAACAAGTCTCCAATTCGCATCCTGTTTCAGCGAGACCGGACGTGTAATGTAGTAGCCAAAGTATTTTTTGCACCACTGCTAAACAGTGCGTATTCCTTTGATACGTGATGTGAATCCAAGTCTCAATTGAAATTAATTCTCTGTCCTGAATTCCTGCAATTTTTATTTGACGGCTCAAGTACATTGAGAAAAACCTTAGAAATGAAAAAACAAAAAAAGGTGAATGAAACTAGTTGCAGGTAAACCCAACCTCTTTAGCGTTAGTTTTACGCCCTTCTTTGCTTTTACGAAAAAAAGTGGAAAATATTATTTCTTTTATTATTTGGACTATCCTCATCTTGGTTGTTTTTCATGGAACATTTTGGCTGATACCTGATGAAGGCCGTAGAATACAACAACCGAAACGTTGTATGAAAAATAATCAAGATGAGGATAGTCCGAATATTAATAGAAATAATAATAATACCGTATCTCAAAAATTCAGAGATATATTAACCAGTGGGAAATATTGTTCAGCCTTTGTTTGCAGTAAGTCATTATTGAGGAGCACACCCCTCCATTTCATTCCAGTCTCCAGTTCCTCCAACCTCTAAAGATTCAGCCTAACGTATTATGATCATAATTTTCAGGCCTCTGAACACTAAAAAAATGCTCCCATGCACATCAAGCGTAATAGCTTACTTGCCTTAGGCCATTTCAGCCAACGAATTTTTGTATAACAGGAGCAAACTGCAATAGGTCGTTGTAAAATTCAGTATTTATAACAAAATCTCCTATCGCATCGATTCATAGCATCATTATTCAGTTATCACAGTACTTTTCCAGGCCTATAATGAACTTGCACCTCCTTTCTACTAAATAGTGTATACTATCACAAAAGAACGATTCCGGTTTTGATTTGATCGATTTTTCAAGGTATTTTTCAAATATTTCTTACAAGTTTGAGCAGAGTGCCAGAGTATTTTATGGAGCAAGTGATTAACTGGAGGCAACAAACCTGGAGATTACAGTGCCTGTGGAACAACAACTAAATGATCACATGCTTCATCACATTTGCAGTTAAAGTATTTTCTGTTCCAATGCTTCATTCAAACAAGTCCATTGCTCATTATAGCATTGGCTTTGTCCCTCGTAAAACCTGTCTAATTTCATATACCGAAGGTAGTCCTAGATGTAGCTATCATTACCTCTGTTAACCAAGTTGAAGAGCTACATTGTATCCGGTCACGTATTGCCGTCATTGTCTCTCCGTCTTTCTATCAGTCCATAATATTTCAAGAAAGTTCACATTGCTTTTAAATGGAATTTTATGGAATGGAGGACAATGAACTAAGTAAGTAGTTGTTACATTTTATGGCGGATTCCGGGAAAAAATTATGGAGAATTATTTTTCAAATTTGTTTTTATCTAAAGATATATGTATGCGTTAATGACTGTTTACATGATATCCTCAAAAGTCCGTAATAAATTTCAATTAAACGGGAGAGTTGATCCCATCTTGTGGAATAAACAAGCACAACTACCCCTTCTGTCGTAGTTATTCGTCCACACTGCATAACATCACCAAAATTTCATGTCGACTCGATATCTCCAAAAGTTCTCAATGAATTGCAATGAAATTATGTGGAAGGTTGGAAATAAGCAATGGAAGAAATTATTGGACAGATCTATGCATGGATACCTTCCCATTGAGAATGGCGTCAGTAGAGATATCTGCTTTCTGATTGTTTTATAATTTACTTGGTTTTTGTTTCTTATAATAGATGTTCATTCTCCGTAAGTTTGTGTTTGGTTCCATTTTTCCTAATCACTGAATTTTTTGTAAGGTTCTCAAACGACGTCCCACGGATTACTGAGAGCACAAACAATCAGAGAGCACTCAAAGGCACATACGTCCACAATTGCCGTACACTTACTCCATAAAAAACGATCCAGGATTCGTCTGAAAATCCATTCATTTCTTTCATACTTTATGGTCCATCCGTTCACAAAATTTCATTGAAATTTTAAAAAAAACTTTTGGAGATATTGTGTGGACAGTCATGAGTCAAAACGTGAATATATAGTCTGGGGCAGATATCTAGCAATCAAAAACGAATTCCTGGATACAAACGCCAAATTAAATCGATCCAACAGCTTATGGCATAACCTGTCACAAAATGTCATTGAAACATTGAGTGGCATCGTGTGGACAGAGAGACAGATGTAAAGACAAACAGAAAGACTCGTGATAATACCCCTCCGACTTATTTGGCCAATTTGAGCAAAGAGCTGAATCAAATGATACTAAGGTTTCCTTAATATTGTATCATAAAAACAATATAATATATTAGCAATAGCAATATAATATATTATCTTATGATGTATAATATGCCATTTTATGCACACACACACACACACATACATACACACACACACACACACACACACATATATATATATATATATATATATATATATATATATGATTATTAGTAGTAGTAGTTGTAGGGTGGGGGTTATCTATGCGGGAAGAGTTCTTGATATTGGAAATAGGGCATATATCGGAGAGTGTGGAAAGAAAATTCAGTTCTTCAGAGACTGAGCTTCATACCAGTGGTGCTATAGTTAGACGATTGTACCACTGGCATAGAACTCAGTCAGTGCAAAGAATTGAATTTTCTCTGTACACCTACCCCTGCTTCTCTCACCATCTATCTATCTCAATACATATATTTATATATATAGTCAAGAAATCTTTATAGCTCTAAACATTAAATATTGAAAAAAATTTTCAAAGATCATTTTTGCGTCACTTCAGTCGCTTATTTCCCAATATCTGTCAATGCAATTTATGTAATTTTTCTCAAGATTTTTCCTCCTGTTTCACACATATTTGGTAATAATGGCACTATGTATAAATTTTCTCTCGTTAGGTTATCAGTTATATATATATATATATATATATATATATATATATATATATATATATATATATATATGTATATATATATATATATATATATATATATATATTGTCCTAATCTTGAGTTTCCTCTCTCTTTTACACTTCAGCTGAAGACTACAATCAGTTTTTTTCTTATTGGCGATATTACCGCTGACAGCGAAGCCAGATCGTGTGTCTTTTTTCTCAATTAATCAAAAGGAGTCTCGGTTACAAAAAATATAAATTATTATTATCATTATTATTACTATTATCATTATTAATAGTAGTAGCAGTATTATTATTATTATTAGTAGTAGTAGTAGTAGTAGAATTTATTCTCACAACAGTTACCTGGTGGTCACAGCTGGAAGCTTAGTTACATTAAGTTTCCTCAGGTCTCCACACTTTCGCAGTCGTGGTTTATAGATTCACGCCAGTTGTCCGTTGATTGTAGCTGAAAGCTGAGTGACAGCAAGTCTTCTCAAGTCTCAAGCCTTCCTCTCCACACTCTCATAGTCCACATCAATCCAGTGGTTTAAAGTTTCACCCCAGTTGCCCGATGGCCATCGCTGAAGGCTGAATGACAGTGAGTCTCCTCAGGTCTCCAGTCCAGTCCACATCTTATCTCTTCCTCACCTATCACAATAGTGAGGTGGTTCGTACTTCCACTACCATTTAGGTGTTTTTCTCCCTCTTCTCTTAGGCAACTGTAATCCGCTGGGGTCGTAGATCATATATTTCTAGAACTTTCATCAGTATCCATGCAGTTCTTAGTAGTGCCATGATCTGTATCTATCTCTCCTTCAGTTCACAGTGCACCTATCATTACTGGTACTGCCTTCACTTTTGTGTTCCACATCTTTTTTCTTTTGTCTGAGATTTGTATTTTCCTAGTTTTTCGCTTTCTTTCCTCTTTACTTTCTGTTCTGCTGGCACAGCCACGTCTGTTATTTGTAGGTTTTCTTTCTCTTGTTCACGATTACCAGGTCCAGTCTTCTCGCTTGGATGGAAGGGTCCGTTTGGATGTCAAAGTCCCAAAGTAATTTGTTGTTTCGATTCTCCATGGCTGTCTCCGGTTTGTGCCTGTACCAATTTTCCGTATGACTAAATTCTACTCGTTTACTCTGTTCCCAGTGTATCACTGTTGCTACTCTATCGTGTCTGTATTTATACCCTTTATTGGTTAGTTGACTATATTCACTAGTTATGTGGTTTACACTTCCATCTTTTTCACCTCATGAGCAGCACTTGCTGTTAGTCTGCCTTATGTCAACTTTTATTTTGATATAGTTTGTTCCGATGCATTTGTTTTCAGCCGCCATGATGAGCGATTCCATTTTTCTCTCCAGATTTTCTTTTCGTTGCCATGTCCATGATCTCTTGTCTGCCACATCCCGTATCCGTCTTTTCAATTTTCCGTATAATTCATTCTGTTCACAATTTCTTTTCCGTCTTTGCTGTGCTGCTCCATTGTTTTCTACTTTTTGGTTGTTCGTTTTGCTACTCAGGGTACACTTTACAATGTCTTCCTGTTTGCATATACTTTCTGCGTTGACCCTCTGGACTCAGTCGTCTATGCTTGACTCCCTGCCGCTTTCTTTTCTCTTCACGTATAGTCTATCCGTTATCTCTAGGTTGTAAGGCTTTTTACATTGTCATAAGCTTCCTTGTTCGACGGTCAATTGATCAGAGTTCCTCCTTTGGCCATCCAAAGAATGGAACTGTGTATCTTATTTGTATTTGTATCGATCTTGTATGTTCAATGCTCTAATCTCCCTGCTGTCTGGGAGTTCAATTCTTTATGTCGTTTCAAGTCTTCTTTCGTGCATTTTCATAATTACCTATTTTCTATTCCAAACTCAGTCCCAATGTCATCATTGTATTCTTTCATTCTGTTGAACAGCGTCTCAGATTCTCCCCTGTTTCTTTGCAAATAATTTTACATTGTGGAGTGACAGTAGCAAGGAAAACGGTAACCGACTAATCTAGTTCTGATGAGGCTGCCTAAGTTCACTTAGGACCAAATTCTTCTTAGAAATTTATGACTTCACATGCCTACGCTCTGTTTTATCACTGTATATTTTGATAAACAAACTTACAATGTAAGTTTATGTTAGATTGGTCGTTAAATCATTCCTGCGTCACGTTGTTGTTTTTTTCTTCGTTTAAAATCCAAATTTTTTCTAAGGAAAACCCAGTAACTTAGACGAGTGGCTAAAGTAATAACATACATATTGAGAAAAAGAATCTTTTCAAATTTTGTAATTGATCACCCCCAAACACAACATGCTGCCAGAAGACGTTGGTCATGTTGCGTTGGTTTCTATTCAGTGTTGAATTAGACCTGTTTTTTTTAATTATCTTTTTATGAAAGTGGTCGTAGAAATGAGGTCAACATAAAGTGTCATTAACTCCTCGGTTCAAAACAATGGTGGATCTGGAAGCCATTGTGTTAGAGGATAAAAAAATAGCATTATCTAAGATAACAACTTGATCAGACCAGAATTGACAAACTCTCCACGGGTTTTTCTCAAACTCTTATCATACAGTATTAACTTTGATTTCATATTCAACAACAAAGACTGATGACAATGACCAGACCATAAATCAGTAACATCATTCACGAATAAGAGTGATACACACTAAAACTGGTGCCAAATCCATCTTCTTCTGACTAATGTGGACTTGTTTTGGTTAAGTTCGCTAATTCCATTTAGGATAACTACTAATAATGGATTTAAAATGGAACATGCAATTTTGGATTACATTGTACGGGGAAATGAATACTGTTTTGTTCACCTCTTAGGTTTTAATGAAGCTAGGAAGTTTGACCCAAGCGAAGCCAAGCTTGTTCAACGTTTTTTCTCTCAATTAATTCTCCACGGGAATAGAACGACAGCTTCTAAATCTGCAGGGGCAAAATAATTCAGTTGTCGTGTTATCACATAATCAGAGGTCCTTCCAAACCCTTATCATATAATGGTATATTTGATTTATCTACTGGTGTGTCCAATCGATTTTTGTATTGATCGACGGATTCTCTTTCGCAAATTAAAGAACATGCAGGAATTGCTTACAGAAGGCGAATACAACATATTCATTTAGTCTTCAGCTAAAACACAAGATTAATATTTGCTATGTTTAATTAACTTTCTGTGTCCGGCTGCCATCCCCACGTATATAAACACTGACACTCAGAAAACACACACCAAACACGCACGCACACACAGACGCATATATATATATATATATATATATATATATATATATATATATATATATATATATATATATATATATATATATATATACAAGGTTGCATTGATATATATGCAGTTTCACATGTAGATATTTCCTGATTTTCATCGGAAATTTTGCTCAGATTATTTCATTGTATATTCAATTAACGTTATCCATTTCTGAGTTGAGTGCTTTGACACAGAAATATAACATGTTGTAAAATGAATACTTAATAGTGTGGAGTATGTGCATTTCTAACAATGTCGGGGCTAAAAGAAGTTCCTAAGTTCACTGATATATATACAGATATATATATATATATGTGTGTGTGTGTGTAATACAACGAAACAGCTGGCTGTGGATGACACAATAACATACATATATATATATATATATATATATATATATATATATCGACACACACACACACATATACATATATATATATATATATATATATATATATATATATATATATCGCTGCATTCTTGAGTGAGCAATAGGTTTTGAGGGCCAACTCCAGGCGCGAGATTCCTCGTTGGAAATCAGCTGTAGGTGTTTTGGTGGGTTATTTTTAAGGTTGGATCTTCTGACATCGCACGCACATTCGTACACACACACACACACACACACACACACACACACACACACACACACATATATATATATATATATATATATATATATATATATATATATATATATATATATCCTCTCTCTCCATCTCATTATTGTTACATCAATCGATTATTCCGTCGAAACCTGTTCCAATCTACATATTTGTCGGTCTACATATTTATCCATAAATATATATGTACATATATATATATGCACGCGCATAAATGTGTGTGTATTTGCATGCATATACGTGTACATTCAATTATTGTATATATTGTATATATATCATTATGTATATAATTTTCCCTTTCAAGCAAGACGGGGTTTTTCTTCTCGTTTGGGAATGAATTGTTTTGGCATAGGTCGTTTTGAAGAAGGATTTCAAAATCCGATGCTTCTAAATAGAATATTTCGTGACAGTATTGCAACTTCCGATTCGAGCAGTTTAAAACAGTTTTTTTCACCTTGTAAGAGAACAATGATGAACATGCAACAAGCATTTGCAAATGTATCAAGTCGATCTTTGTTCCAAAAGATCTCCTAACATACATTCATATATATATATATATATATATATATACATATATATATATATATATATATATATATATATATATATATATATATATATATATATATATGTGTGTGTGTGTGAATGTATGATAGGAGATCCTGGGAGACCATTCCAAATAAAAGTTTCACAATAATACAATGCAATTTATATTTACTATGTCGGATCATGTATACATTTTTTGATAACACATGCACACACACATAAGCACAAACACACACACACACATATACATATATATATATATATATATATATATATATATATATATATATATATATATATATATATATATATATGTATATGTATATATATATACATATATATATATATATATATATATATATATATATAAGTAAGAAGCAAAGAAATGTAATTCTAGTTGACAATTGTTTCTCATTTGATAACGTTGATATTTAGTATTAAATGTAGGTGTTCATACTTATATTTCTCGGGTCAAATATATGAATTCTGTGTCACTCCAGCCACTCATTTCTCAATATATGTTGATGTAATTTTCTTCACTGTTTTTATATGTTTAATATATAATTTTTTCTATCATGGTACTATGTGTGAATTCTGTCTTATTGGAATTAACAGTTGAATACTACATTACTGTTTCGAGAATTTTAAAAACAAAGTAGTTATATTGATATAGTATCCTGGCAGTAGTGATCAAAGACAATCTCCCATTCAACTTTGATTTTGATATATAGTTTATGTCGTAAAAGTAGCCTGTTATATTACATTGTTTTGTATATGGATGTTATTTTATACTACATATAATTTAATGCTTTTGAAATGGGGTTTACTTACTATGGTTACCAAAAAAAAGTATTCATCGACGAAGGATCAGTTGGTATAACGACGGACGTGAATCGTTATTTGTGTCACTTTTATTGAGTTTTCACGCATATAAATATTGAATCCGTTGTGTGCGCTTTCAAGCATAGACTGCATGCAAACAATTTTTGACAAGATTTGAGAAGACTGATGAATTGCCAAAGTTTCTTCGCGTTAGTTTTCAACCAACATATTCAACCGAAGTATTTGACAAATTTTTCTGTAACCTTAAAGTTTATTTTTTTCACCATGTATGATTCTTTGCTTCGATCAATTTGTTATTCCCTTCAAATTTTTAAATAAATTAACCTTATACACACACACACATACACACACACACACACACACACACACACATATATATATATAGATGGTTGAAACAAAACTAAACAAATTTCTTCTGGCCGGTTGTAACACCATCAATATTTGTGTATAAATAAATGTATGATAAATTATCCGTGTAATGATAAGCAATGATTTCGAGTAAGAGTTTCAATATGATTTAATGTAATTCATAATCATACGTAAACATGTATAAAAAATATGATAGAGAAAATGGAATAGAGAGATAGTCTGAGATAAAGATGAATATATATAAACAGAATATGTATAGATCAAAATGGAGAGATATATGAATAGACTAAAACTATATTGTTAGTTTACTCATACCTCGTTCCATTTCGATCTATGCATATTCTCTTTACATCTGAACATTTCTATCTTAGACTATGTCTCTATTCCATTCTCTCTATTATACTTTTAGAAAATTAGTTTCACTTAATTCGTAACATTCAACATTCAAAGTGATAATCAATTCTCGTCCATTCAATTACTTCTTCCACCACCGCTGAACAATCAACTCTGCACAACATTTTCTCCGTGTTTTGTCTTCATTTATCAAGAGAGGATTACGGATGGCCATTAACTAATTAATCTAGATTATTGAGAGAAGAAAAAAGGCGGTGGAAGCGGTCAGGCAGTTCATTGGGTATAGAACTTTTACGATCAGTTTTACGGGATACGATTTGTTAAAACCTTTAGATGATTAATGAGCGAAAGAGGACGGAAGATGAAACAAAGACAAAATAGTACAAGGGGAGAAATTGGGAAAGAGAAGACTGTCTGGTTGGTCACTAGGAAGAAACCGTCACATCTTTTGGCAGCATGCCATGTTCGGGATGACCGATCAAAAACATTGGAAAAGTTGTGATCAATGGATAGGATACTTCTCGTGCATGCTGTTGGATAGTGGTAATTTTAAAAAGTTTGAATATTAAAAAAAGGTGAAAAAAAATTAAGGACCAATTCATTATAAACTTATTTTGCAAATTTACCCCCACCTATCTTCACTCTTAAAAATTGGCAGGGGGCAAGAAAGCAAAAATACTTCATATAGGCATAAGGAGCAAATTTTGAAAACTATCAATCCATTAATGTGGCCTGTACGCGCGATACATACACAGCCAGCCAGCCAGCCAGCCAGCCAGCTAGCCAGCAATACCAACTTGGAAATTGAAGAAACTTATGTTGACAGTAATGAAGACAGTTTTGGTTGACAGTTACATAAACAAAAGATCAGAAAGACAGAAAAGAACGGAGTAGAAAGAGAGCAAAAAAAAAAAATGAAAATATCAGAAATGAAAGGAGATGAGCGGGAAAGGATAAAAGAAATAGGAAGATAATGAGATTAATAGATCGGAGAAACAAAAGATTTGAAAAGATATTAAAAGAGAACAGATCAGGTTAGTCACTCTAAGGAAACTTCCGCGTGACCGATGTCTTTTGGCAACATGCTGTGCTGGGGAGATTATTTTAAAAAATAGGAAAAGTAGGGATCAATGGATAGGTTACTTCTTTCACTGTTTTGGGCAGTGATCATTAAAATGACCGAATGTTCAAAAGAACAAACGGGAACACTGTTGAACACAAACTAAGGGTCAATTTTACTATAAACTTAGGTACAAAATTCAACGCATCTGACGAAAAAAACTATTTGGGGGATCAATTAAAAAAGACAAAATAAACGTTTCTTCCTTTAAACAAGGAATGAATGTCTAATTTTACTGATCTTTCGGGCGCACGCATGGCCAATTAACAAACCAGCCAGAATCACTTAAATGCTGAAAGAACGCATGATGACAGTTTTCTTTTAACAGTTTCTAACAGTAAACGAATAAACAAAAAATAAGATGAAAGATGGAAGATTAAGCGAAAAAAGAGACACTTCTTAAAACCCAAAGACGCTGTTTGTACAATTTTTGACAGCATTCAGCAGCATTTTCAAAAAATTGTTTCTGTAATAAAGCTATTTGTTTACGATTGATTTCTAATTTAATCCTTGTTAAAACACCCTAAGCAAAAACAGATAATCAATGCATCAAATATAAAATGAAAAATGTTGTCTGAAATGCAATATAATTCATTGGGAAATTTTTAGAAATAGTTACTAAATCGTATACATTAGTTAAAAACACAGTATCATCAGCTTTATTTCTTTGCTTATTTACTTCTTTGTATTATTGTACCTTCTATTTTTTATCTTGAGAATCAATCTAAAAAGGAATACGTCGCAGAGTGACATAGAAAGAAAAAAAATTTCCCTTTTATTTTGCATGCATCCTCTCTCTCTCTCTCTCTCCAAATTATGGGTAAGATTAGCGTAGGATGAAGGGAACGACATCATTCTGGATGCTTGTCTCCTCTGAGACTATTTCACAAGTCTCAAACCAAAAGTGACACAGAAGAACCTGTGATATGTTGACACCTGACAAGGATAGCTAAAACCGTGGTCTGTGCTAGGGCGATAACTCACTATCAGAGAAAATATGCAGAAAAGAAAAAATAATAAGATATAGAAAGAAAGAAATAAGCCTTCCCTCAATAGTCACCTATGGAGCAGAAACATGGAACCAAACCAAAAGATTATCCACCAAGTTGAGAACAATGCAACGTACACATGAGAAAATCATTCTTAACGTTACATGGTGGGATGATTAAGCAGCACGGTATTTAACAAAAAAGACATGAATCAGAAATATCATAGACATCATTGGAAATCAAATGGCAATGGGCTGGTTATGTTGCAAAATTGCTGATAACTGCTCTGCATCACAGCTCACCGGAAATCATACGCAAATCGGTGGCCGACAGAAAATATGAGGGCCCTACAAACTAGACAAATCCTGAAAATACTGGCTTTGCAATGCCCATGACAGAGACATCTGGTAAATATCGATAGATGTCTATGTCCAACGACGGAAAAAGCTGCTGCTGCTGGTGATCATGATGAGTTTACACCATTTCATTACCTGTTCTTTTTTTGTTTTTGCCTTTTTTGTCACAATACTCTAGGCTGAGTTCCCTTTGATCACTTGAGCAAACGACACAAAAAACAAAAAGAGAGAGGTAGCGCCCCAATAGACTTGAACGATCATCCCACACCCTTGAAGCCTGTCCTCATGAACGTAATCTCAACTACTTCATCAACGGAAACATCGATGATAAAATGTCTTGTTATCAAGAAAGTGGAAAGATCTCTCAAATCTTTTTACTTCCCAAAGTTCGTCTGACAGTCAAGTAAACGAAAATCAGACAACATCCGACCACTTGGGTCATCTTTGAGGATTCACACGTCCATACATCAATACTTGCAATACTTTGATTACGCTGTGCTATTCCGGTGGACTGAATTATTGCGAAACGTTCGGAATTGCTTTGAAAATCAAATCGTATATCAAGTGTTATCAAAGGAGGAAGTTCTTTGCCTCTGAGTTGCTTTCTCATCTCAACCAATCGCAATGCTATCAGCGAACATCAAATGTTCATGTGAATAGAAACGGATAATTATCTCACGGTCTACCCACTACATTGTATAAGTTCTTGAACACCTTCCCCGAAGACATGTTTTAGAATACAGTACTGAACTAAAAAGCATTCGGAGAGCACATTCTTCTTTCATCGTATTTGTGATGGAGGAGAGTATTATTGTGCAGGGAATCACCCAAGAATTTAAAGACTCCTTTATTAGCTTATAACCCAGCTATCCATAAAAATTACTTGAAATTCATTGAGATCTTATGTTGATATCGTGTGAACAGGCATAACATTCAGGAGATATTATAGTCTACACACTACATGATATATATTCTCAAACACCTTCCTTAAAGACTTGCTTTAGAATGCATTTTTGAACTGAAAAGCACCCGGAGAGTGCATACTACTAACAACGCCATTTTTGTGGGAAAGGGTAGTTATTGTGCAGAGATCTGCCCCAGAATTTAAAGACTTCTTCATTAAGCTATGACCCAGCCATAAAACTTGATTGAAATTCATTGAGATTAATCGGAGATATCATGTGGACAGGAACGACATTCAGGAGATATCATGGTCTACACATAACCTAGTCCATATTCTCATACACCTTCCTTAAAGACAAGCTTAAGAATACATTATTGAACTAGAAATCACTTGGAGATCGCATACTACTTCAAATGCCATGGTGGTGGTGCAGGTGGTGGTGGAATGTTTATGAATGGATCCAACCTAGAATTTAAACACTCCTTTATTAGCTTATGATCTAACCATCCATGAATTTCAATTAAAAGTGTGGACAGGTATGGTATTTTTGAGATATGATGTGGTCAGGACATATTCCTATGTTGTAAGGGAGATAATCGTATATTGATGCGCAAAAGTCAATCACCTCTACTACTCTACCACAAAATTTCGTTGGAATTAATTTGGAACCTTCGAAGATAATGAATGAACAGTCATTAGTGTATATATATAAATGTATGTTTGTTGTGAGGATGTGAGGTGATCCGACAGAATCTTGATGAAGATGACACTTGGAAGATGGCAAGAAAAAATTCCATGGAAAGCAGTTGTTACACTTCAAAAATCTTTATCATCACGTGGGCATATTACAATGCATTTAGACGGTTGGTAGCCATCGTTTTCAATGAGACTTGCAGCAATACAGAGTAAATTGTATGCAGCTTACACTGTTCGACACTGAAGAGAGAAATATCCCTATTTCTGTGTTCTGGATGGTTAAATAGAAGCGGAATGAGAGATGTTTGTATTCGTGCAAATGAGAGTCAAGTTTGGTCGGATATATAAAGGGTCTGTGAGGGGAAGTGTCACAGGGTATTTGTATCTGTGTCTGTGGGTATCAGGCTTGTCTGAGATAAGAAAGATCAGTGAGTGGAGAGGCTAAGAACAGTATTACATTTTCTCTGCACCGATGCAAGTTTCTTTGAAAAGGAAAGCTAGAAACTATCGAAATGCATCAAAACATGCCAATTCGATAATAAAACTTGTCGAAATGTAGCACCTGCGTTTTTCTTGATTTTTTTCTTTTTGCCTCCAATTGTCATTTTCATCAGATAAATGTATGGAAAAAACTGAAATATGTTTCTTGAACAGAAAGATACTACTGAATCCACTCCAAAATTTAACACTTCTCATTCCACTAATTTTCGATTCTTTTACATCATTTAATCGAAATTCACTGAGCACTCTCGGAGATATCGTGTCATCAGAAAGACAGACGGATGTATAGACGGACATGACCAATTACATATACTTCTCTATCGTGGAAGGTAAATAAAAGAAATTTTGACAAAAAAAACAAGGGATTGAAATCTTTGCATGGGGAAAAGGGTTAGTAGCAACTCTCTGCTTCAGACATTAAAAATATTCACCATCGGTAAACTGATCAAACCTCTGGTCTATATGACATCACCATAGATATCAACATTGTAAATAGTTGAATATACTCAGGCCAAGTATTTTCCCCACTGTTGGTCATCAACAGCAGTAACAGTTGTTGCTTTTTACTTTGGGCACAGACTCTCGAAAAAAAATCGACAGATCTCTTTATCATGGACGTCGCAGAACCAATATCCTCGGAACTTTTTAAAATCATTATACCATCTGCCTGCCACAATTCTGCATATAATCTCTGGGGATCTACTTTGTGAGTTCTGATGTACAGCAGCAGTCCAACATTCTTTTAACATTATCTGCCCATTACCATTTGAGTTCTCTCATGGATTCAATGATACTTCTAATTCCATTTTGTCTTTAATATATTGTGTTCATTCGTGGTCTCTCCACATGAGGACGGGCAAGATTCTCTCCCATACTCGTTACATGGTTCTCAGACGGCTAATATTTTGGCTAGGTTCCATGTTTCTACTCCATAGATGACTATCGGAAAGATACATTGGTAGTATATTACAAATACTACCTATCTAATCCAGATAGACTGGGCACCGTCAAGTGACTTCTCTCAGCCGGCACCTACCAAAGATAAGGGTTGCAGAACATCACTCGAATTTCACTGGCTGCTTAAGTAGAGAATGAGTGAAAAAAATCACATCCAAGTCTGGTTAGTCACTCACTAGAAAGTAAAGTGTCATATGCTTTGGGGGGCAGGTTACGGTGGGAATGACCAATTAAAAAATTAAAAAGAGGTGATAATAAGTCTTCATTTTCCAGAAAAATAGCAAGCTTAAATGCTGACGGATACAAACTAAGAGATCAATCTGTATAAATTCAATTAAACTTACATTGTAAATCCCCCCCCTACTAAGAATATTCATGGGGCAGGATTTAAAAAAAAAAACTGAATTTTCATCCCCCTACCTCCATTTGTGTAGCCTGTGTGCATGATAATACCGCTCGCCAGACCAACTCAAAAACTGAAAAAAAATCTAGGTTGAAAGTTTTGTTGACAGTTTTTGATAACATTTCTTGTCTGTTGCCTTTAATCGCGCGCACACACACACACACACACACGTATTCATGGTAAAGCTTCAACAATGTTAAGTCTTTGTCGAATTCTACGAAAAACTTTCCCTCACTTTCTTCAAATTAACTACCAAATATCCTGCCCTTATTTAAATGTACCAGCCAACTGCTCCTGCCTCTCTATATATGTGTTTTTAATTATTTTTTTTACAGTACTATTCATTTTCTGCTTATCTTATTTAATTATTTTGTTAGAGTGAATTTCATTTTACTACTGAACGCAAAAATGTATTAATAAGTTTTTCCTGCATTACTTTTTTCATTATTTCAATAAGACCACGATCAACTTTTGCAAAATTTCAGATTTTAAGAAGAAAATTATCTTTATTTGGGTTGTGGATGGATGTGACTGTTATATCAACTATGCAGCTACATTGCGTGACTGGGCCAGTACTTTCCGCCTGTAGTCTGACTATTTGCAATCATTTCTATAAAAGGTGCAACTCAATCTTATTGTAATCGAAAGATAGAAATCTACTCCCTGCTAGTGTATATATATATATATATATATATATATATATATATATATATATATATGGGGGACTGAAAAGACCTCCCTAATCAAAAAAGTGTCTTAATCTACAGTATTCAAAGCTTTGAAGCTTATTAGACTGTATATATGTGACAGAGAGAGGGAGGGGGAGAGGGGGAAGGAAAAGAATAAGAGAGATGGACATTTTTGAGATCTACAAGCTGATTTAGATAGATTGGTATGAGCAGATGAAATAGCTATTCATATCATTAGGCAGTGCCACATTTTCACGTTACAAAGGGATTGAATTTTCCTTTCGGTCGTTCTAATCTACCACTTCGAAGTATTTCGGTTATTTCTCTTCAATGTTACCAGGTGGGATATTACAAACAAAAATTAACAATGACGAAATGACGATTTTTTTGTTCGGTTTGAACACCGACTGCTGGTGCTGGAGGAAAATGCACAGCTACATCAACCGCTAAGCTGCATCCAACATAAATAAATTGATAGATACGAGCGGAGTGAAGTTTGACATCCGTGATATATACGAAAGAAGATACCGAGATTTATGAAAAAATACCTCAATATAGATGTGAAAAGGCGTATACATACATCCTTCCATACATACAGATGAACTAGGTATTTCATGGACATTTAGTAGGTGATAGATGATGACAGCTGAAGATAACGCTTGCCCAACCTTAGTATGCTAGTCCAAACAGACATAAAATTACAAATATCTATCAGCACCAGATAATTATCAGAGCCAGCCATCAAGAAATCTCTTAACCCATAAACTTCGAATGACTGCATTTTAAAATCATTACTGTAATACTTATATCTATCTCTCTTTTTCATCTGCTGTCGTTAATGGTTTAATCATCATCTACAGTAGCAGCTACCTTTTAACATCCATTGTTGGACGTAAACTTTCCCCCAAGATTCGCTAGACCTGCTAGAACAAGGCAATCATGATGCTCTTAAAGGGTTATACAGAAAAGCCGATAATATCAAAGAGGAAATGATCCAGTTATTGTATCATGGAGCTTCCGTATATATGAAATTCTTGCAGTCCCCTGAATGAAAAATTCGATTGAAATTACTGCAGTTAACGATAATTCAATAAATTCATATATTTCTCGAATAATAAAACCCTGCTTCAGTCTGATTTTTTTTAGATGAGGGGTTAAGATTAGGTATAGTTTTTTTCACTGACTGTTCAGAACACTGAGATGGGGTACCGACACCGAAGCGAAGTGCCACGCTTTGTAGTTGATTGGTGATGACAGCTGAAAATAACATACCAAGAATGGTTGTCCACATAGACATAAAATTACAAATACCAGTCAGCATATAAGATAATAATCGTAAAAAGCCATCAGACTATCTTACCTATCGCCTACAATGCTTGACACCAAAGACAACACGGTTATCACCTGAGGATAACAAAAATGTGGTTACGGCCTAAGAATAACTCCAACCCGAAAATAGAGAATGGAATGAGGATATTCGACCAAAAAGCTCCAATGGCACTCTAGACACCATCTCAGCATTCCAAATCCTCCCAAAATATCGACGCTCTCCTGAAGAGAGCTGTAGGGTACAACGGTCGAAACGTTGATTTTGACTAATGGACTGAGATGAGGACAACAGCCTGAATGAATCTATACACAATAATAGGGTTGGGTTCATGCCTTGGGGGACCGGGACACCTCATGTTCTGTAAGCCCCTTACACACAGAAATTAAGATGCATGACAAATCACAATATTCAAGCATCCAAATCAGCTCATTGTGTGTATTTGGAGCTGACAAATTATACGTACATAGAAATGTTGGATAAGTTATAGATCTGAAGTGAGTATTCGTATACAGGTTAATACATACCAGCAAAACTCCAAGTAGATATTCAGTATTCCCAGACCTACCCAAATTACTGTAGACCCTAATTACAGGCAGAAATTTTATAGATTTATTTAAGGCAATTGAAGGTGCTATAATGAAATGAATTCAACATAGTAATTATCAATTCATTTATCATTGGAAAAACTATTTTTTTTTATTCTGACATTCTTGTATAGACGACAGGTAGCAACTGCCCCTTTTTTAACCTTCTGTCCCTGTATAATAAGACTCTGTGGTCATTTAATAACAGCATTCAATGTGCAATCAAGGCCAGGAAGAAGGAAATAAGAATTTCAAAACAGTTTTCATTTTTTTTTTTTCAAATTTGATTAGATATTCGTGAACATTCATATGAATACTCAAGAGTTAATATTTTCTCTTTAGATACTATAAGTCGACAATATAATCTGACGAATAAAACTGAAAAATTTCCCCCATATTTATTTTAATTGGCTGATTGAAGTTTTTTTAAAACATTTTTCGGCACAGTTTCATCCGCCAAAAGTTTTGTTTACCCACCAAAATTGTACTGACTTCAATTTTCAAGAAAGTAATCGTCATAAACATATGATATTAGTGCACGTCATTCCAGAATATTTGTAAGTTACAAGGTATCTTTATAAGACTAAACAATATTTTTACAAATGTACTTTCGTAAGGTATCATTTTGATAACATCAGTCATTGCTGTAATAAATAAAGAAGTCTCATAAAATTAGAAACTGTCGACTAAAACTGTCAACATAAGTTACCTTGGCTTTTTAGCTGGTCTGGCTGGCTGGTTAAATTTTTTGCTAACGGGTCCCACCGATGGAGCTAGAGGGCTGAGAATTCATCATTTTCGCCTCATCATATCTGAAAAAAAAAAGCATAATTTCTTTTAAATCCCCCCTCCAAGTTTTTTGTGGGATCAGAGGGCATTTTCAATGTGAGTTTCTATTGAACAAAAGGTGAGAGCAGTAACTCATTAATTGATCACTCTTTTTTCCATTTTCTTCTAACTGATCATCCTCAAAGACATTCGGTCGCATGGCAGTTTCTATTCAGTAACTAACCAGACCTATCAAATCTTAATTTGTATTAAAATTTCCCTTGGTTTTTATAAAGCAGGCCTATCGGGTGTTTCTATTGATTTTTTATAGTTTGTTTTTTTCATCGACTAAAAACCTTCCGAATACTAATATCTCCATTGCCATATATTAGATGAAATTATTTTTTCAATCGGTCCTTTCTATTGTTTCCTTTCCAATAGATTACAATTCATGAAAGATTCAATGAATGCAATTAGAATGTATCGTTATTCGTGGGTGTTATTGACGGAAAGGTGCCTAATACAAACCCTCTAATATAGAGACAGAGAAAGAGAGACAGACAGACAGACAGAGACAGAGAGGAATAGAGAGAGATCTGAACAGGCTTGGATAGATAGATAGATAGATGGATTGATAGATAGATAGATAGAACAGCCCAAGATAGATAGATAGATAGATAGATAGATAGATAGATAGATAGATAGATAGATAGAACAGCCCAAGATGGATGGATAGTTAGAAAGAAAAGACAGATGGATACATATATACATACATACGTACTTACATACATACATACATACATACATACATACATACATACATACATCAATAGATAGATTTGAAGAGACTGTTTTGAGTAGACAGGGATAGAGACATAGAACACTGAAATCGATGGATAAATAGATAGATACATAGATAGATATGAATATACTGTAATAGATGTGAACAGAATGAACTGATTAAATAAACATTATTTTTACAAAATATGTATTCATTTTCAACGTAATATTCCATCTTGTCAATGAACCTAATCAAGCGATAGGTATAAATCAAACGGATCAACACTATACAGAGGAAGTTCCGATCAAAAACCGAAATTCAGTCGATAACCACTTTTCAGACTATGGACTTATTGATCTACCATTGTACACACATACATATTAGCAGCCTAAGATAGGAAGATTAGAATAAACTTAGACAGAGTAAGATAGATACGATCATATATTTGGAAAGTGTAATAAGAATGAAATTCTGTTGAGAGATATGAAGATAACACTTTTTGCTGTATTCTTCTCTTCAGGCTATTCTCTTATCAAGTAACACACAGACATTTATAAATGTGTCAAATTGATAACTATTTTCAGTTATTCAGATGATTATCTTAGAATAACCGACGCCATTTCCAATGATGCCAAATTCTGACGCTGTTTTACTTATCAAGCTTAAAATAGAGTTCTGTCGCCAGGGAAAGAATTCGTAAACGAGGCTCGATTTTTATAGTGGCACAACAGCGGCTGATAGACGTAGTTCCAAAAACAACCGCTGTTGCTTTTCGACATTTTTCTTAAAAGCGAAAAAGTGAATTTCGAAAAGTGGAGGGTATTGTTTTAATGATAAAGACTGTTTCAAAAACTACAACAGTTTTTGGATACTGTTTATGATTCAGTGAACGAAAATGATTTCTCCTGCAAAAATGAGCTGGTTTAAACCTATTAACTTTGGATTTTGTCTATCATCCAACAATGACCGTTGTTATCAGCCACGGCGCTTGTTGTATTTACGCCATGGATACGATAAAAACACAACTGGACAGGGTTCAGATTTATCCTGTAACTTTTTCACTTACTACCTTCTCACTAACTTTATCATCACACATGATAATCTTCATAAAAAGGGTCGAACTAAAGTTACTCATCAGTCGTATGCGTGGTACGAGAATTACAAGTCCTACGAGATAACACGAGATTTACAAGTCAGCCATTGATAACCATAGCATTGAGACTAATTCGGTACCAGGAACAAGTCACAAACCCAATAATGTAGTTTGCCAGATAGTGACTGCTTAAATTACCATTTACAAGTTTCAGTATGGAACCGACACATCATTTTCAAAAAATATTCAAAGCACAGCATAACTAGATGACAAATAAATAATTCGTACCACCCAGAGGATAAATATAACAGCTGTCGACGTGAATAGAACATCTAACCACTAATATAAAAGAACTATGACTGTTGCCAGCAATGTTTAAGTGATCAGACTCAACCATAGGCGATCAGGATTCAGAGATATAATTCACAACGAGGAAAAACCTTTAACGATGTATCAAACAAAATATTTAGTTTTGGTTCGAGGTTATTTACACTCAAATCAGTACATTTATCACCAGTAGAACATGGTTCGATAAAGACAGCGTTTTATATTGCTTTTTTTTTACATAAATGGAAAATATTCCAAAACCAAAATCATCCAATACAAACTGCATTAATCGTTAGAAGCATAAAAACATCTCTTATATATATATATGTGTGTGTGTGTGTGTGTGTGTGTGTGTGTGTGTGTATGTGTGTGTGTGTGTGTGTGTTTGTGTGTGTGTGTGTGTGAGAGTGTGTGTCCTATTTTATATGCTTAGGTAAAAACGTACTTTCCATACAGCAGCGAAAATCCATTTTATTTTCAGATGATGAAGGAAAGAAATATGTAAGTGTGGAAAACTAATATGAACAGAAAAAAAAACAAGGAGAGGAAGAAAGAACAAAAGCATAAGACTAAAAGAAAAGTGAACGGATAAAAAGAAAAACAGAAATAAGGGTGCACAAATGATGAAAAAAAGATGGAAACACGTTTGCACGATGAAAACAAAGGAAGAAAAAATAGAGAAAAAGAAAAACGTATGAATGATTGATAAAAGATGAAAAAGAAAACAATAGGAAGATCGAAGAAAATCGAAACACGCACAAATAATTGAAGGAAAGAGAGAAAGAAGGAACTGACATACAGCATGAAAGAAAAAAGATTATATAAGAATCACGAAGATAAAGTAAATTCGATTTTTTTTTTACGTGTTCGTATCATTTTCATGTCATCCAAGTTTTCCACAACCAGAATTATTTATGACCGAATCTTTTTCCAAATCTTCCGTTTTGTTTTCCCGTATCAGATTTCAAGACTTTATCATAACACCCAAAATAAATTTCACAAGACAGATAACTTATACAGAAAAAAAATATCTGTGAACGACAAGAAAATATATTCCGGTAACTAAGAGAATTATTTTCATATATTTTATAAATATACTCGCTTAATATTCGTCAAAAGTACAAATGATTGTGTGCCTTTCAAATGACATTTTCTGGCGTTAAACTTAGTTGTTAGATTGTGCTTACACACACACATATATTCACCTGACTTGTCGACCCCCATGTTCTCATATCGTTACACAAACACCCAACCAACAACATCCAACACACACAATGAGAGTCTCTTCATGGCAAAGACTTTTACCCATTACATGAACTTCTCTTACTTCAGCTCATTGCAAACCATTTCAGCTGATACACTCAAGTGGACCAAAAGGTGTTGTTGGCCCTTCTATGATAGAAAAGACCCCCGTTTCCCAAATTATCCACTTCTCAAGTTTTAATTAACTTACATACAGAGTCATTGATATCAAAACACAACTGAAAGTCAAAATCAACCGAAAATTTACAAATCACTGATACACCATTTTCTTCTATAACCTCTACATTTCTTGATAAAGTTCAGTTGAGCGAAACGCTGAAAGGAAGGGAATCATTTGTGTAGCAAGTCTCGTGAAATTATCATTTCATACACATGCTTATATATATATATATATATGTGTGTGTGTGTGTGTGTGTGTGTGTGTGTGTGTAAGTGTGTGTGTGTGTTTGTGTGTGTGTGTGTGTGGATACACCATGCCTTTTATGTTTATTACTTAGAAAAACTATATGTTTCAATACATCAACAAAAGCGCCAACAATAGAGTAATGGTTGGAAAACTAACGAAGCAAAGCATTGCTTATGAGTTCGATCCCTAGTACCTGCTCCACTGATGTATTTTAGAATCAGACTGGCCAAGCTCCTACTCGCAAACCAGTGCTTGAAACTTCTTCCTTCAGTAGGTGCTCTATGAATTGAACCGAGTGCCAAAGATGGTGTCGTTTAATAACGAACTTTAATAGCAGAAGATGATATTTCAAAGTCACGTAACCAATTTGATCAGAATCTAAAACTTTGGGCTGCATAATCGTAATGAAACCCTAACCCCACTGAAATATTTCATCAGAAACCTTCATAGACATTCCTAAGATTTCCTGAACAGAGCACAAAAGATTACACTGAAAGTCTTTGCATCGACCTAATGATATAAAAGATGGACGGACTGAGCTATAGGTTTAGAATTATATTATTACATTATATCGTTACTGGCGACTTGTATTTTGATTAGCAGTATAGACAACCTCATTTTGGATTTTATTCACACAAGAGTGAGTGCCTCCATGAATTACTTTTTTAGCATTTCACTTCAGCCACTTTTTTGTTTCCTGGAATGAACTCCCACTGTCTGGAAGAAAAGATAAATGTCTCTCTGTTTTCATTCATTATTTACTCGACAATAAAGAATGAAAAAAAAAAACATCTATACCCGCAAGCGCACTCATTTCTGCAAATTCATTTCGTGAGAACGATATGCCTGCGGGTATCCTGGTTGTTTAACGAGAACTCAGGTCTGCAAAATTAAGGTCATTAACAATTGTTCTATTTCTGGGTATTGATTTTTGTCACTTATGAACAAAGTGAAAATGCATCTCGTAAGTTTCCATCGAATCACATTTCGATACAAAAGCAGAAGAAATTTAATGGAAATATAACAAATACTAAAATTCAATGAATCTATGAATATTGTTTTTAATTCCTTTTATTTAAGAATATATCGACAATGTCACCATGGAAATACGTACATAAAGCAAACAACTCCATATATTTTATTTTTGATTCATTTTAGTATAATAAATCATTGTTATCAATTTTTGCTACTGTTTGCCTTAATCTTACTTCATGTTGCTTTATACACTTATAAAAAGCTTTCAAGACTATACATATACATATACATATACATATATATATATATATATATATATATATATATATATATATATATCCGACACAGCTTTAGCACTAAACAATTGAAAACTTTTCCATGATTGTGTTACTCCAGTCACCTATTTCCACATATCTTTCAATGCATTTTATGTAATAGTGTAATTAATTCTGTAATTTGAATATCCATTGTAATCCAACAACTCAGTATTCACTTCTTGTGATAGCAGAGCCTATCGTCCCAAGTTGCTCAATGCACCATCAGCTTCTCCATCAGATATAGGTTTTTGTAGTGTCAGTCAAAGTGTATAAACCCCATTTTTATTTTTTAATTCAGACAAACCAGGGAACTTTTGGTACATCTACATAAACAGGTACCATCTTTCAATAGAGCTTAAACAAACTGCTTAATTAAGCCAAGCTTAATAAGAAGCGTAGATATTAGAGCCGTATCAGGATTCACCGAGTTAAGTTTGAAGATGTTTTCATCATGAATCTGTCAATCTTTTCCACTTGGTTATTTCTTCTGAATCTAATAAAGGTCTTTGGCTGCCAAAATTGCAAAGAAAACATGGGAAATTTTGTTTCACTTTGATTTCAACAACAAAAAGTAAAAATTTCCCTCTCATTTCGATCTCTAAAAGTAAAAGAAAAAATACCTCTGATTTTTGAGCCCTTTATTTGATATAATATATATAAGCCGTACCTTAGAATAATGATCATTGCAATTCCTCCTCAATATCAGGGTTCCTGCTGTAAAGCAATGCTTAGGAAGCTAGGGTAAAAATGATATGCATCATTGTTCTTACTTTTATTTTCTTTTTTTCTTGGCAGGGTTCTTTCTTGCTTCTTTTGCTTTGGGTCGCAACAATTGTTCATTCAGAACCATACATGGGTTTAAAGAGCGAAATAGCTAGATAAAGAGGGGTATAAACGAAAAATAATGCGTTTATGTAACAATTCAAACGACATCCTCTGGTCGTGTGGGCTGTTATGCTCTGGGTGTTGGGAAATCGTGAAAAGAGAGTCAATTCTTAGAATTACCCTGCATCTAAAGCGGTGCTTCTTCATGATGATGGAGGTGTAGTGCAATAACAAATAATCCTCTCACACATACACACACACACACACACACACACATACACACACACACACATATACACACACACAAAAACACACATATATATATATATTTATATATATATATATATATATATATGATTGGGTGTATGTATGTATTTGTATGTGTGTGTGTGTGTGTGTGTGTGTGTAATTGTCGTTAAGAAATGGCAATATTATTTGTCAAAAGGACTATGAATTGTGTAATATCGTATTGAGACTATATTCGAAATGATCTCCCGGTAAACGTATCATTTTGTCTAAACAACGTGGAAAGAATAATCAATTGAACAAACGGGGCTGCTACAGAAATCGTTCAAGCATAATATATATATATATATATATATATATATATATATATATATATATATATATGTATGTATATAATTATATACACATACACATTTATACCTATATATACAGGTATGTATAAATATATATATGTATATATATATATATATATATATATATATATATATATATATATATATATATATATATATATATATATATATATATATATAGGTGTAGAGTTGTATGTATAAATAATTATATATTTGCATGAGAGAGAGGTGTGTATGTGTGTGTATATATATATATATATATATATATATATATATAGAGAGAGAGAGAGAGATAGATAGATAGATAGATAGATGTATTTAGAGAGAGAGAGCGAGAAAAAATATGCAAGAATACAACAGGTGTTGTAAAATAGAATTTTATTCACCGATGACATAAAAATATGGATTTAAACAATGATAGAACATAAAAGATGAATAAAACATAAGAATTTATCAGAACAGTCTCTCTAAACTCACTGCAATGCGAATTTCTACTATTCACGTATACAAATCGCAATGCGAACAAAAGACTATTCTCCAAGCTCATTGCAATGCAAATCTCATCTCTAAATACAATGTGTATAGTAGGCAATTCTGCAAATTCACTGCAATGCAAATCTCTATTATCCTCACATATAAAATGTAATGTGTATCCAGATATTTTATAAATGCCATTAATTTTGACGGTACAGGTAAACTAGAAATGAATACTAATGAATAAGTATTACAAGTTTTTGATCATTATCCTGATAGTTCAGTGTTTAGAGACAATGGTATTGTCTGAAGTACGAACGCTCGTTTCTCTTTAGTTCTCAAAGCATTCACTGACGCCGAAAATTTGGATTTTCTCCTGCCTTGAATATTTGCATAAGATGGTAGCAAAACATAGATAAAAGAGATGAAGGAAAATAGAGAGAAAGTAGCATTCCGGGGGAAATTACGTGCCACCACCACTCACATATGCTTCTTTTTACTTGATAGATGAAGCATAAGGGGTAGTTAATTAATTTCCCATAATCAAAATTCTGCTGAAATCAACAATTTGAAAAGAAAAAAAAAACAACAAAGAAGCAACGATAAATCAACGGGTCTAATTTGTCTTTCAATAGAAGACTTCACATGACCATGTCTTCAAGCATTATGCCATGCTGGTATGACCAATAACACAATTGGAAAGTGGTGTAATCAACGAATTAGTTACTTCTCTTGCATTTTGTTGCTCGGTGATCATTAAAGTCTTAATTTTTAGAAAAACAAAAAGTCGATTCGGTATAAATTCACATTGAAAATTACACCCTTCTGAAAACTATTGGTGGGGGTAAAACATTTTTTCTCAGTCACTGAGGGAGTTGCATGAGCAAAATTTTAAATTTCTACTACGAACAGTTATGGTTGGGTAAAAGTCAGATGGATAAATGCATAGACATTACAGACAAAGTTAAACAACTGTAGCGTTAAAATTTGAAGAGATATAAAAAAAAATCTTCGGAGAACAAGTATGGTCAAGACAAGATCTATTAATGCATCATTAGGAGTTTTCATCAACAAAAAACACCGAAAATAGAGTGAAAAAACGTCAACATATATTTAGATTTTAGAGAATCAGGATTTTATTAATATACTTGTCAAAATAAAGCCTCAAAATGTCCCAAGAAAATTTTTTCGTCTAAAAATCAAATAAAGATAGATTTGGAAGGGGTCTAGTGGAGCACTGTTGACAATTTGTACGAAAAATGATATGGCACATGGAATACATACATACATACATACACATATATAAATATATATATATATATATATATATATATATAAATATATATATATATACGTATACATACATACATGTACATATATATATGTATATATATATATATATATATATATATATATATATATATATATAGTTATACATATATATATATACACACATTCGTACGTACATACATACATACATACATACATACATACATAGCCAACCTGCTTAAAAGAGATTTCTTTTTAGACAGTTTTGGATGATAGTTTCTATTAGAGAAATCAGGTGAAAAAATACAATAAGAATCCAATACTAAAAAATGAAGACTCAGACTGAAAAGAAATGAATTATTTTTCCCAGATTGGAGGAATGCTGCCAAAAAATGAATAAAATAAATTTTAAAAATGAGGAGAAATGAATGAAAAGTCAAAAACATAAAAACATGCTGGTAAAAAAAAATGAAAAACATTTTTAAAAAATCAAAATAAACCGTTAAAAATGATTCAATTTTTTCCTAATTTAAAAGAATTTTGTCAAAAACGAATGACAGATGGAAAAAAAAAGGAAGATCAGTATTTGTGATGAAGGAAAAAAAACAAATAATCAGAAGAGTGCCATTAGAAAATGAATGAAGAAATGAAACAAATTAAACGAATGGTGTTAAAAAAATGAGAAACAAAAGAATTTTTAACGATTGCTGTTGAGAAACCAATGAAAAATGAAATGCTACGAAGAAATAATGAGAAAAGTTCGAACAAATTTAGCAAAGATATGACAAGAAAGGAGATGAAAGATAGAATGAGAGCAATCAATCGTAACATACATTATTTAAACTACGAGTTATTAGATGATTGCTAAATCGCTATCATGAAGCAGTTGCAGTAGAACCTTCTCAGAGACATCAAGCCTCCATGCTTTTAATATAAAACGTCATAAATAGAAGTGACATTGGAATCTCAGGAAATCGTTATTTGTTTTTTTCCTTTGCACAATAAGAAAACGTCAACAAAAACTACCACCAAAATTGTCAACATTGATTTGTTCAGTTCTCAGGTTGTTTTGGCTGGCTGGCTGGCTCAAATCTGGAATAGAGCACTCTGATGGATGGGAAATATATGCATAAATAAATATATTGCTTTAATTCAACCTTACTGATTGTCCAGTTCTGTGTGGAGCAGAGGTAAGATGCCAGCCTCTGGGTCTGAAGCAAAGGTTTCGATCCTACCTAGTGGTAATGGATGGGACAATGGATAGTCTATAGCCACACTGAAGAGTTGTAATACAACGAAACAGCTGTCTGTGGATGACACAAATATATATATATATATATATATATATATATATATAACACGTACAGGCCACACCAATGGAACCAAAGAATCTTATACATTTCCTCATCATCATATCATATCTACAAACACAATTTATTTGCTTATTCTCCCTCATTTGATTTATTTTTGGGGTTGTGGTTCAGTTTGCAATGTTGGTACTTTGCTAAATTTGATATTCACACTTTTTTAGGAGGGGATTTAGTCTTCCCTAGTGATCACTGCTCAACAAAATGTGATAAACTTTTACATTGATAACCCCTTTTTCCAATTTTCTTATAGATCACCTCCAACACGATGAGCTACCAAAAGACATCGGTTATGTGACAGTTTCTATCGAGCGATTAATCTGGACGGTTCCGTTTTTCATCTAAGTACTATCAATTTGTCTACAAATCATTCTGACGGAAGCCAACTAAGGAAGCTGCCAATTGCACAAAGAGGTAACGACCACTTCAGCAATCTATACCTCGCTCTCAATTAAGGATACTCATAAAGCAGGTGTGATTTGCGGCAAAATCAAGCAGAAATAATCAAATCGTAAAAGGAATGGTAGGCTGAACCCACACCCGAGAGGAAACAGATGATTATATTGTAAAGATATCCGTCCCTCATAAAACGAGTGTCATTCTGTTACTGGATAAAAAACGTTACCTGGTGTTGCCCACATTTCATAAGTCAGAATAGTCATCAATCCTTCCTGGTTAGAAGGAAATGTCCACCCAAAACTGTTACCAAACTTGTCGACATTTATTTCTTCAGTATATAAGTTGGTCTGGCTGGGTATGAATGGGTTGCCGTATGTATAAGTATGTAAGTATGTAGTTAGGTGGATATGTATCTTGCATACTGGTTGAACTAATGGAGCTAGAGGGCTGAAATTTGGAATATTTACCCCTTACTGTGTTTAAAGAAAGAGTTGTTCTCTGTTTTTCGAAATTCTTCATTGCTAAATAGATTTTATTGAAAGGGTTAATTTGCTATTTGGAATTCAAAATTCATCACTTAGTATACGACTGCGTTCATGCTTTTTCTAACGATCACTGCCAAACAAAAAAGCAAAAGAGGTAACTTTTTAATTGATCACCCCTTTTTCTAATTTTTAATTGATCACCCCCAAACTAGACATTTGTCACTTGATGGTTTCTAATAGATGACTAAAAACACCTGTTCTTACCTTTGTTTAGAATCGTGCTTGGATTAAACGAAATAACAAGAGAGAGGAGAGAGATTAAAATGACATAATACGGAGATGTAGGTGGACTGACCGTTGATAGCACGGAAAATGTATGTGGTTTGTCAAGTTCAAAATCTGATTGTGGCTCACCTTGCATTAATGCCCTTAGGAGAGGCATGAATCCATCTCCTCTCCCCCTTCCCTGCAATGAGTAAATAACAGGGCTCTCCATCCTCTATCGGCGACCAGTTTAAGACACCGTGTGTGTGTGTGTTGAAACATATCCAAAGAATAACTTGAACCTGATTATATCTGCTCATATGTATATATATATATATATATATATATATATATATATATGAATATATATGTATATAAAAATATGAATATATATGTATATATATAAATATACATATATATATGTGTGTGTGTGTATATATATATATATGTATGAATATATATATATATACATATATATATAAATACACACACACATATATATATATATATATATATATATATATGTGTGTGTGTGTGTGTGTGTATGTATGTGTGTGTGTGTGTGTGTATGGATACAATATATGTTTTCAATTATACAAGTTTGACTTAAAGCCATAGACAAGGAGTTTAGTTTTGATTACTTTTATTTTACTAATTATTCTCCTTTCTTTACAAATGAACGTAAGTTGGTAAATAGTTTATTCTAGAATTGCCCACAAGTTTTCTGACCGATTGCCTTCGGCTATGCGTCAAGCTTTTTCCAATTTCAATGTGATTAATGATCGGGAGGAAAAACTGTAATTAAAGACGTTAGTTGCTATTTCTTATTTCAAACTTAAGATTTTTGCATTATGGCGTTGATGCTCCAAGAGGACGCATAGAAAAAAACTTTATCTCCAGGCAAAATGTATCAATCAGTCATTAAATACATTCAAAATCCTAGTACTTTTTGTCTCCAATCATTAAGGGTTTGATCTTGAAAATGTCTAGACGAATAGCCGAAAGCGTTATGTCAAAAAACTTATGGACATTCCTTTTACACGCTGCACTAGCAAGGAAACGAAAGCGATCGATGAATAAGTAAAAGGCAAGATATGTTCATGACCATTGATCAGGATTGTGTTGATGGAAAATCCCTACACAAACACACATTATATACATCATCCAATAGAATATATACTCATCACACACACACACACACAAACACATATATATATATATATATTCATATATATATATATATATATATATATATATATATATATATATATATATATATATAATGTGTACTGTACAGAGTGAGACGGACTCGGGAGTGAGGTGTTTGGGGGTAAGGTTCATTAATCCTTATAAGTAAATTGTCAATACATGTTTCAGGATTCTTCCCATCATCAGTGGTGTGTGTTGTGTGAGTGTGTATTAAAATTTCCCATTATGTATACATATATATATATATATATATATATATATATATATATATAGAGAGAGAGAGAGAGAGAGAGAGAGAGAGAGAGAGTGAGAGAGAGATTGATAGATAGATCAATAACCCCATTACATTACAAATATCTATTTTCAATGATATTCCTTTCCTTATCAATTCACTTAATTCAATAGATGATATCAATCAAGCAGTAAAAATTACTGGTTAAAATTCCAGCTAATTTGGCTGGCTACAGAAATGTTGATTGGAGGGAGACATACAAACGGAGAGACAAACGGAGAGACAAACAGTCACACAAACAGTCATCCGCTGCCTTGGTGAGCCAAATTCGCTCACAGTGATTCCAAATCTTAAAAAAAAAACGAGCACGAATGCAGCCAAACACAAACTAATGGGATCAATTCAGCATGAACTCATTTTGCAAATTGCCAGCCAGCCGTACCAATTTCAAAACTGAGTAGAAACTTACGGTGACAGTTTTGGTAACAGTTTGTAATTATGATTGCGACGATCAAGATGTATTGCTTGGCTCAAGGTACCATCAATATATACGTGTAAATCTTTATTGTAGAGATTTTCGCATTCGTATTTGCATACATATTTAAGTTAAACGTACACCAGAGTTCAGTGTCCTCATCTTGCAAGCCATTGGCGTTGAAAAATAAATATCCTCTAGATGTTCAATAAGAGATGTCCAAAGGGAAAGAAAACAAAGAAAATCTTGACATTCCTACAGCCATGAATATAAAAATTATCTGGTTAGTCATTCAATACAAACCATAAAGTGACCAACAGTTTTTCCACAGAATACTGTGTTGGGGTGATCATTTAAAAAATTAGAAAAGGGGTTGACCAATGAAACATTATTTTTCTCACTTTTTAATGAGCAGTCATCATTCTGAGAAAAATCTGAATTTTCTCTTCTAAACGCTGAGGATCAATTCAAACATAGGGTTATATTGCAAAGATTATATTGATGAGAAAATTTGAAAAAAAAAAATCAAGGCCAGTTGTTTGTTCTAGGTAATATAAGGATTAGATATCGAAAAATTCAGCTCTTTAGCTCCATGCAGACTGTACGCGTGATGCATACATATATAGCCAGCAAACTAGCCAGACCCTCTTGAAAACGGGAGAAACCTATATAGACAGTTTTGGTTGAAATTTGAATGACGGTTTCCAGTACAGCACTTTGATTGAAGCAAAAAAAAGATGTCCGAGAGGAGATGGTTATGTTTATGATTATTCTTACCATGAAGGAAAGAGATCCAGTTGAAACAACTCAAGATCACAGAATAGAAATACATGCACGTTATTTAAGTCGAGTTTATCGCTCATACTATGCAGTGAAAATGCATATTTCTTTCGTAAAATCAGTATTTTTTCTCTATCATCTGACAACGGACTTTATTGACATATCTACGTATATATCACTTGAGAGAAATACAACCATTGCCATTGTTTCTTCAACCAAAACAACCAGATTTATTTCAAGACATTGTCTCTTGTCGGTCATCAAAAACTCCAAATCAAATCAATCAAAATATGATAGCCGTTGACATATGAGCTGATATTCAATTTTGTCATATTGTGTCTATGTCAACAAAATAGTCACGCTGCCACAGATCATTACTCTTACGAACCTATTTGGCAAGATGGTACATCTTCAGTGTCTCTCATTTCAAGCTCAAGTTTTTATTATGAAAATGTCTCTCACGAACCCATGTTTACATGGTTTACTTCACTTTTCATGCTAATTCTCCATGACATCTCCAAAAGAATAATCACTCTCGAATGGCAAGCCTCCTTTAAGCAAGTTCAACCTTTACAAACAAGAAAAACACGCTAGTCCTAAAAAGAAGGATACACAACTAATGCATCCACCCGATAGACACCTATGGAGCTGGAACATGTAACTTAACAAAGTGACCGATCTGAGAACAATAGAACATACACATAAAAGGATAATGCACAATATCACATTGAGAAATAACAGGACAGTGCAATATATAAGGGGATTAAAATTCGAGACATAGAATCTATGAGAAAACTCAAATGGCAATTGGCTTGTCATGTTGCAAGAATGCCAGATTACCGCTGGACATCACGATTCACAACATGGATCCCCAGAGATCACATGCAAGAGTGTGGACAGCGAAATATAAAATAGCGTGACGAAATAGACGAGACGAGTACTGGCTCCATGATAGAGAGGACACAGTGGGTAGGAACATATTTTTACGTTCTTTTCTCTAGATGATCAGTCCACTTGGAGATAACTCCGTCGATTATGATGATAGAGACTTTAAAAATGCTATAAAATTTCATTAGATATTTAAGAGCATGCTAACAACGTAATCAACATATCAGGTTCCAAAACCGAGGATTTATCTCCTTCCACTTCAAACGTTTGTCATTCTTACAATAAGACGAAGAGAAATATTTTATCAAATTATTCACATGGAAAATTAAATTATGATAACTTCGTATAATGATATAATTCCACGCAAACTATCATTTTTCCATACGTACAAAAGAGAAAGTAAAACAAAAAAGAGGCTCGTTCATTGTATTTAAGCAGCATGCCATGTTGAGGTGATCAATTAAAAATTCGGGAGAGGGGGATGAATAATTGATGTGCAACATTTCTAACCTTTTGTTGGATAGCGATCACTAAAATAAAGTCAATTTTTTCCAAAATAACAAGTGTTAATGTTGCCAGGCTGAAATCAAAGGGATTGATTCGGCATTAACTTTAATTTCAAATTAAACCCCCCAAAAAAACTTATCTAATGGGGGAAGTTTCAAAAAACAATTTTAATTGATAAGGAATAAACGTTCAAATTTCCACCTTCTACCTCCTCCGCTTGCTTCGACCAGTACACTTTATACACAGATACATATATACATACATACATACATACATACATACTTACGTACATACATACATACATACATAACAAGCCAGAACAATGTGAATAGATTTGATGACTGTTTTGCTGAAGTTTTGTATCAATAGATTTTCAAATTGTGATCATATCATGTTGAACAAGGTTTGTCTCTGCCTGCAAAGAATTCATCATTCCCTGTGCTAAATATGCAATAGACACAACTATCAAATGTCTAAAATTGATATTTTACCATCTTCTTCTAAGAATCCGCAGATGCAGATACGTCCTTTACCCTATGGCTAGAAATAAAGTGTATAATCTTCAACGAATCGTTCTGCGTTGCGCGAGATTCTTGGGAACAGAGATATCATTTCATTTCGACAAAATTCTTCGTAGCAGAAAGATATTGCCAGAGAAATACTGAAGAAAAGTTTCACGCATTGGGACGCCAAATATATAATTGGTCCAAAAGTTCATTCTGTTTTTGTCTTTTGCTGGCATCACAAGCGTCAAGATTTTACCAGCATCGTTCAAAAACTTCGCTTTTAATTGATTTGTGACAACTGTCATATTAGTATGCATTTTTTAAACTGCCAAGATAGGCATATTTCTATTTATTGATACTGACATTGAAGATGGAAAAATAAGCGCCATTTTCAGCATATTCTGCTTGTTTTAAAGTGAGGTAAAATGCAATGCTAACGTAAAAATGATTTTTGCAGTCCATGGAGAAGGTATTGTGAAAGATAGAAAGTGTAAAAACTGGTTTGTGAACTTTTGTTCCGGTGATATCACGCTGAACAATACTCCTTTGTTGGCTAGACCACCATAAGTTGATAGTGATCAGATCTAGAAATTATTTGAGAATATTCAACATTAAACGAGACAAAAGTTGGCCAAAATACTTGAAATATCCTTGAATACTTGAAATGACAAGTTTGAGGCAAAAATTTACGAAAAGCTCCTGGAATTAGTTAAAACAAAACAAAGTAATATCTTATCTGAATAATGCTAAACTGTATCGTTATTTTTGGGACCAGGCAAAAACACTGGTTGTAATGTTTTAACCCTGTCACCATATTTACTAGATTTTGCACATTCAGATTTCATTATTCTAACCGTTACGAAATCCTATTGATGAAAAACTCAATATCCTCTAAGATAGCCAAAAGTCCCTGAATCAATTATTTTTTGAGAAAGATATAGAAGAAAATAAGGATGGAAATTTGTATCATTATCAGCAACAGCTGCCTCTTTGCGTCTGTCGTTGGACTTGAACATTCCCCCAAATTCGCCATGCCTCTCATTGGCGTACCTGAGCCAATATTTTCTGAATTCGTTTAGTTTGTCACCCAATCATGTGTTTTGCCGGACACAGTTTTGCATATGATCTTTGGAGATCCACGTAGTGAGTCGTGATGTCAAGCAATTGTCTGGCATTACTGCAAGCCGACCATTCCATTGCCATTTGAGTTTCGTAATGGATTCTACATCTCTAACTCTAATATACTGCGCAGCCATGTGATCCCTCCATGAGATTTTGAGTATAATTCTTCCATGTGTACGTTGCGTGCTTATCTATATGAGGGTCATTCTTTTGATAAGAATCCATGTTTCAGCTCTATATGTGAATAACGGGAGAATACTGATTGTAGACTTCTTTTGAAAACTGATTGGAATTATTTTATCCCCGAAGGTTGGGCTTGCCCTACTGCAAGTTTCCCAATCTTGAAGGATTCTTCACTTTATTTCTTGTCCTTTTTCGTATTTCATAGAGAATCGTTGTCCTAAGTAGGTGTAGTTATCCTCTTTCTTCAGCTCCTTTTCATTTCAATCGTCACGTCTTCGTCCTCAACATGTTCGTTGCACATGTCATTATAGGTGGCAGATGATGGAATAAAGCATTTATGTGTTCCTCAATGAAGATAAAGTCGAAAATATAAAAAGAATTCATTTCATTAAAGAACAAAGAACGAATATTTCAAGTAGCTCAGTAGATAATTGCATGAATATGTTGAATTTCTCATTATTATTATTCTTTTTAATAAATTTCTATAAACTCCGCTGTTTACAATGAATTATTCATGTACATCAATAAACGTAAAAGGCAGTTTGAAGAACCTTCAGTTTTTTTTTCATCCAAATAGAAAGCAATATGCATCTCTCTGTACACACACTCTGATGTATATATATATATATATATATATTGGGTATCTGCATGCGATATCCGACAAAAATATGAAGTTGTCAGTAAGTAGTCATTTTAAATGAAACAATATTTGAACGTTTGTTTGGTTTTTTTTCAAGTAAAAATTTCGTCCTTCAATATCATACTGACTGAGCACGAAAACTACGTATTTAGAATAGTGAAAAAACAGCAAAAGAAAACTGGATATGTTTGCAATATAGGAGTGATATGAAAGAATATTATAGATGATTTTGAGGGTTACATTTTTTTGCTATCAAATGGTTAGTTGTGTGGAGAGTATATTTGAATGATAGAATAAGGAATTTAATCTATTTCAAATTGATCATGATCATGTTTGTCAATAATATTTTATAATGTTCCATAAATGTTTGGACATTCATTTTTCAATATATATCTACACACACACACACACACACACACACACATATATATATATATATATATATATATATATATCCCCTCGCAATATTAAATATTTTAGTTATTTCACTCTCCCGCTCACTCCCTATCAACAAATTTGTTTTTTAGTTTTTATACTTTAGGTTTTTTTTTTGTGTGTGTATTTTAGAATCACCATTCTTATTTTTTGTCTCTTTCTATCTATTACAACCTCCATCGAGACTCAAATAAAATTTCCTGTTGCTACCCTTTTCTTCCGCCCGGACAAGTTCGCAGTCGTCCACATTGGCTTCCAGCGCCCTATTGCGTAAATAAATCATTATTACGTCTGTAAAAAAGTGACTGTCAGACTGAATCAAGGAACAATTGTATGTCGAATGAATGTGCGCATGCGTCGTAGTCACTTTTCGCCAGACGCAGACGACATCCCATCAATCATGGCCGCCAACTTCAGCCTTTCACCGATACTGCTATTCGAGAACAAACCAAAACAGTACAAAAAAGATTAAATTTATAATTTAACAACAAAACGGAATTATTTCTTCAATACATCTTAATCCCATACGCATGGAACAAATGAAATACCCCCTACAGCGACTAATAACATTTTAGTTGTATACGTTGGTATCATTGATTTTATACACACAAAAGTAATTGCACGGACCTGATAATAACGTCAAAAATTATGAAAGATTAAGTGTGGAAAAATGAATGTCTGTACGTTTTAGTAGTTTCTCGGTTGAACAATGATTAATAAGATAGTCTTGGAGAGTATCGCTGATGTAGTGAGTTCGATCCTTACTCCGTGCTCTAAAATTGTGTCCTTTAGTCGGGATAAGTTGAAATCAATATTCGTGAGCTGTGTTCAGGTTTTTATACGATAAGCTGCTGCTACAGGGAATGTATCCAATACATTTTAAAGTTTTTTTTTAACATATTTCTACACCTTCAAAATTGGCAGAATTCGGACCAAAGATTTTTTATTTTTAGTATAATTCAATTTTCATTCAATTTTACCCTTGTATTATTCCATCTTTGGTCAAATCTCTGTCAATTTTGAAGCTACATGAGGATGTTAAAATAGATTTTTCAAAATGAATTTGATATATTTTGTTCTCACTGTGAATGTGCTTGTGATCTGAGCATTCACTAATTTCCTAGAATAAAATCAAATTTCAAAGTTCTGGCAATGAAAAAAAAGGCCCGGAAAAATTTAGAAAGGGTTCGGTTTTTAATTCAATAGAAACCGTTACATAAATGAAGTCACCGGCAGCGTGTTCAAAAGGGATCAATCAAAAATATTACATCTGATTAGTCACTCAATAGAAACAATCTTGTGACCAATGCCTTATGGCACAGAGCAGAATGGATGGTGATCAACTAAAAAATAAGAAAAAGAGGTGATCAATTGAAAAGTTTTTTCTTTCAAAATTTGTTGGGCGTTGATCACTAAAAATATCTGAATTTTCATTAAAAAAAAAAAATTGCCAGCCACAAAGTGAAGGATCGATTCAGCATATTCACACATTGTAAATCGATCTGCACACTGCCCTAACCCCCAAAAAAACTATTGGAGGGAAATTTTCAAAAAGGAAAATACTTTTTTTCTTCTTTTAAGGAGCAATTTTTTAGATATCAAGCCCTCTAGCTCCATTGTTACGGCCCGTACGCTTGATACTCATACATATACTCAGCCAGACAAAATTGGAATCTGGAGAAACCTTTCAGCTTTTGTGGCAGTTTTGGTTGACCATTTCTAACACACTCGCAAAAGATTATAGTCTATCCAGTCAAATTTCATCATTGACCTTTTTAGTTCAGGCTATATTTTAAAGATCATGCAAAAACATCAAGATATACAAATGTTGAACTGATGATCTGAAATATTTGAGACAGACTTGAAATGTCAGCATTTGGAATTGGAGTCGCGTTCGTCTATTTCGATTCCGACCGCCTGGCGTTATTCATTAATTCGATTGTGAAATGGTTTTGCCTCCAAACTTTTGTGTAAAAAAACGTGCACTCACAAATAGAGGAGAACATACATTCACACAGAGGAGAACATACACATACACACTCACACTTACACAAAGATACACAATCACTCACACGCACACACGCACACACTCAAAGACCCCCATACAAACACACACACACGCACACGCATATATATATATATATATATATATATATATATATATATATATAAACGTGAAATATGAATTGTCTTTGAGCATGCTGACTTCAAATCCAATATACGTAACCTACAGAACAAGTCTTACTATGTAATATAAAACGAGAGCAATTTTCAAGTCCTTTTCTTGCCGTTTGACACCTGCGGCTTGAACGACAAAATTGAAATATCGGCAATATATTAAAGAGGCACATCTTGTCTGGTGACTTGAAATATTGTATATTGTTATCGAATTCCCTGGACAAAACAAATGACATGAAGGTCAACTCAACGTCCCAATGTTGTCATGCATGACATTATATTAGAGTTATCGTCATACAGCTTCTTTTTTTTTCTTTCAATAATTCACCAAATATCTCCCCGTCTTTATGAGATGGGATAACTTAAAGACGATTGCAGCTATAGTTACCAAATTTTATGTGATCACGAATGAGACCCCCGGGCGTGTTTTTAGCATTGTATTCTGTGGAAAATCCTGGATGGTAAATAATAGGGTGGGGTTTACGTTTGATCTCATCTCGATAATAATCTGTTTTCCATCTATCAATGTTTCTGAAGAATATCAAAGTTGATTCTGTTCATCTTCATACGACTTATAAGTAGTTACACTGATGCATAATGGCCTTGGGTATTGGATCAATGTATCCCTCAAACGTGTTAACCTGAAAAATGCAAAAAAAAAATCAGGGTGATTCCTAACTGAATAATAGAAGTGTTTGGTCTAATTTTGCACTTTCCTTGATTATAATTATCGATTTATCTATGCAAATCTACAAGTTTGATTCTGTTTATCAGTATGTAACAGCCAAAAAGTTACATCGAGACTGATGTATTGAATTGTAGTATTTCTAAGCAAGAATTTCTGCTCATCTGGGGGGTAAAGGTCCCATTTAGTTTATTTACGAAGTCACTGGCTGAAATTCCACCTGTGTGACAGATTTACAGCAAATGACTCCAAATCTGCATAACCCAAAAATAAATATGCGCTGTTGCATACTACAATCAATTAAACGCATTCGAATAATATGATAATTCACAATACATTCATATAATGTTGTTGGTAAAACATCCTTACATTACATATAACAAACAAATTTTGTCATTAAAGCTTGTAATAATTTATAAAACATTTTTTATAGCAACAAAATTTTCTAGGCATTTCTCGAGCAAAATCATTCACAATGGCATTCATTTTCTTTGATCATTACAAATGATTTACATTATATATTTTAGATCTATTTTTCCGCAGTTCTTGCATTATTTCCTGCCAAAGAGTTTTGTAAGGAGGGGAACAATTAATAATCTGAATTGACAGATTTGGTAATTACTCTTCATGTAAGAGAACTTACCATCACAACACCATGGTTATACTTCCAATGTGAAGATAGCTTTTTCATGCAGTAAAATTGCTGATCGAATCTTTGCACGGAAAAAGATATTTTCTTTTCCATATTCAAACGAGCCATTTGATCAATGTAAGGTTTCACACCTTTAGCTTTTCCAACTTTCAGCAATTCATGATTGAGAATTCCTTTTAAATCCCGGCAAAACATGAAAAAAATTTCCAAGACGATTTCGTTTGGGATGAAATTTTGACGAGCGTTCTGACTTATAATCTAAATACTATCGAAGAACTCAGTGGATGGATTTGTCTAACTAGACAACAGACCATTGTGAAAAAACTCCAAATACACCAGACATATTTGTCAGCACACAAGGTAGTCCTTTAGGTATCTAATAAGATAAAATAAACTTTACAGAATATAGATCTTCTATCAAAAATCATAAATCTAAATTTAGAAATAAAATACATAAACTGGCGGCACTGAAGGTAACTTTTCGAAATACTATGAATTTATAGTTTTGCACCTACTTTGAATTTGTAGTTTTGTACGGCTGCCCAGGATATATTTTGCATGACCATTATAGCAGACTGATCCAAGAAACATAAAGTCTGATCCCTTCCAAACATGTATCTTTGGAATAAGCACTTCCCTGTTTTTCTAATTTGGGATTCTCGAAATGAACTTTTTTTCTCATTACCAGTCACTTTAACAAAACATTTTTATAGCAATAATCTAAAATCAGAACAGACAGATCAATTCTTTAACAGGGAATGGATCTAGTTTTCCATTAGTTCATATAGGAACCATTTTCAGCTTCTGAATTTTCCCACGGCTCGTAATCGACGTACTGCATTTGACTGACTGTACAAGAATTAAAGAGGTGTCTAAATTTATAGGACATTTTGGGGGGATAAGATAACAAAGGCAGGAGACTGTTATATCAAACGAACTTACAATTAATGGTCTGAGATAGAGTTTTGCAAACTGCGGCCTGAGGATTGAATCCAGCACGTGGTTTTATTTCATCCAACCCACCGAGTTGACTGAATATGTGACGTTGAATACAACGATTCTCTGTTTGCCCCATCTATCTTTAGTGAACAAAATCAGAATTCACAAATAGAACAAAAGTCTCAATCTTTCTGTTGACTCGAACAAATCAATGTTCCATGGCTGCTGCTCAAGGAAAAAATAGAATCCCATTTGACTATACATTTTTCCCCCAAAAGAATTTCATATTTTACATTGATTGGAAGTACCAGGAGGTCTACATAGGTATGTAATATCATGGTGGAAAAAACGTTGATTCTTTTTTTTAATCCTGAAAGCATAAAGAGCTACGACACAAAACGATTGAATTAAAGAGAAAAAGAGAGAAAATGTGAAAGACAACGTACAACAATCAGTTGTGTATTTTGAAAAGTTAAATTTTTTTTTCATTCGAACTATGAAATTCGTAAAAGAACCTTAGTTTTCAGTGAATACATACAACAAACCAGGACAATAATTCTCTTTCTAATCGGTTGAGCAATTTCAAAGTTCAATATTTTTTTGCAAATTGACGTATGGTTATTTACACATCAATTGCAAAAAAAAATTCGGATCGACCTTAGCTTTTTTTATTACATCCTGGGGATTTGTAAATAGAATAGCCAAATTTCAGCGAACTCGTTAAAGATTTAATAGATTTTCGCAATTGTAAGCGACATGTGTTGGGTGTTTTAGTGGCCTTGTATGATCAATGTTTTATTCTTATTTGCCTGCAAGGCAGGAAAAAATTTTAATCCGGTCTGCGTCCAAAAGATTTTGCTGTCCCCTGGCCTAATATACAAACACGTTTACCATTATCCTACATTAAATGCACTAGGGAGATGAATAGGTAGAGAGAGATTTACTGAGCTTAAATCAGCAACAATGACCTTAAGCCCCACCGAGCATCTAATGGTTCACTCACCAGCTTGAAGTTTTATCAATCATGTTTATACCTGTCTGACAAGTTGAAGAATAAAAAAAAGAATATTATCAAAAAAGAAATTCTTTCGAACGCATATATTTCAGTAGGTGAAATGAAGATAAAAGCTTTGGTTAGTTTTTTTTTCAAATTCTATAATGCTATGATATTTTTCTTCTTTCTTCTTTTGTTGTTCCTTGGCAAAACTCCAAATGCAAGTGAACTAGAGGATTCATATACCAAAGTTCAATTCAACTGACAGGCGGACACACAGAAAGTCAGGCTGACTTCTTTTTTTCCTTTTCTTTACTCAATCAGTGCAGTAGACAAATTGCATTACACTTCATGAATAATAATGTACAGAATATGAACACATATATCATTTCAGACATGTGTTTTTATATATGGATATGTTTATATATACATGTTTATATACATACATATACATACACATATACATATATATATATATATATATATATATATCAAGAAAGAAAGACATAAGTTTACATATATATATATATATTTATATACATATATATATAAATATTCTAAGAAAGACGTAAGTTTATATATATATATATATATATATATATATATATATATATATATATATATATATATATATATATTCCAAGAAAGAAAAATATATATATATATATATATATATATATATATATATATATATATATATATATATATATATATTCAAAGAATTTAGAACGACACCAACAATCGAGAATGCAGGATATGTAGCTTACAGACGAAGGAGAATGATTATTGTAGAGAAAATACAATAAAAAAGAAACGAAAAAGTTCATCAGAAATAAACTATGTTGAAGAAGGGAAGGGAGGAAAATAGAAATATGAGAAGGGGAGTAAAGAATGAAGGAGGACAGCAAAAGTGATTTTTTAAAAATATAAGAAAGACACTTGGGAGATAAAAGAAAGGAAGGAAGAAAGAAAAAAAAGAACAAAAAAAGGAAATGAATAGAGAAAAAGGAGAAAGCAAGGAAACGACATAAAGGACGAAAGAATAAGTGAGGATAAAAGAGAAAAGATAGGAGGTAGTGAAACGAAGGAAAAGAAAAAAGAAATAAGGATTGGAAACAAAAGTAAGAAAAAAGGAGAAAAGAGAAAAAAAAACGAAGAACAAGAAAGATGGTGGAAAATGTAGGAAAGGAAAGAAAGAAGAAAGAAAGAAAAGGGGAAAGAAAAGCCGTCAAAATAAAAGCGATGTGGAAAGAAGAAAGTGAATACCTAAAAAACGTCTCGGTAGAGGAATGGCGAAAAAAAAATCACAAGCAGGACAAAAAGAAAAAAACGGACAGAAAATTTGCTAAGAATAAAATATCAATGAAACAATAAATCAAACATTAAAAGACATGAAGCATAAAGCTACTCTAGAGAAACATTCAAAGAAAAAATAAAGGAAGGAATTAGTCCTTCCATCAATTCACGTTTTATCATGTTTTTATCATGACATATTCATATGCATATAATCGTAAGTCTGTTCGTCTGTCGGTATTTATTCCACCTAGTTTTTTTTCCTGGTCCAAGGACATCAGGTGGCAATTGCTGGGATGAAGAATGTGTTGTGACAATCATCCTTGTAAGGGAGGTCCTGCCTGGCTAAAAAAGGCAACATCCGAAATCTTGGCCCATACCTGAGTTTTGGCACCGGTAGAAAAATACGTAGCTATTTCGATAAACGAGGTACGCCTCCCTTTGACGAGCTTGGGATATTCTATTAAGAGCTACACACGAGTAAATGGTGGAAAATGGGGATTGGGAAGATTTTATTGCACTGATCCTACGAATGGGGATGGCTTAACTGACTTGAAAAAAAAAACATATTCCTTCTACTTGGGCCTAAATACCAATTTCAGTCATTGTTGGGAAATATGTACCTATTTCAGCCACTACGCAAGTTATGTATGTTCATGGTCGGACCAAAAACTTTCCAGCTATTCTGAATATCTGAAGATCCAGTTGCACATCCTCGATGCAACTTGACAACTTATGTGATTACTCTGTTATCAGTGGGGCAACATTGTGAAATCATGTACCATGTGAGTGTCGTGTTCACGATG